>CM068712.1:30043587-31243587 GCA_035079005.1 Fraxinus americana
TAAAAATAAGAATTATTCGGTTAAAATAAAACAATTTAGCCCCTGTTTAGACCCTGTTAAATTTATAATTCATTTTTTTTCTTTTTATCAATCACACATTTTCCAATAAAATAATATTGCACATAAACCCAAAATATTTTCTTCTTTTTTTTAACCACGCATTGCTCTAATAGTGTTTATTTCATTGTTTGTTTTGACTTTACTTGAAAAAGGATGAATATTAGTATTTTAATTAAACGTAAAGTTTAAAAGAATATAAAAGATAAAAAAAAAAAGATAATGAGGATAAATATTAATGAATGAATTTAGCCAGTTTGTGCCACCTTTTTATCTCATTAAAATGAAAAATATGACTATTATCCATCACATAAACCTTTAAATTCAAATTTTCTATTTCTTGTGTGGGCTCCAATAACGGCAATATTTTTCATTCTCATTCTACAATAAGGTGGCTCAAACAGGGCCTTAAAATTTATTTGATTTTATTCTTGTCTATTTAAGTAAATTTACACGAGGTTAAAAAAGTGATTAGATATATAAAAAATGCTAAATATATTCACACCACAATTTTTAATTACTAAACTACATTTGAATTGCATGGAAGGTTCGTAATCTTTACGCATTATCACATTTACGCTCAAACTTATTTCATCGCATTTTTACCTACAAATTAACATAAATTCTTCCTAATAATGGTTTCTCCCCAAAATTTTATTCAAGATAGAGTAAAGATATTCATTTACCCATTGTATTTTTAAATAAGAAAAAAATAATAATGCAAAAATGCGATTAAGTTTTTGACCCCTTATTTTAAAACACGTTAACAATATTTTTAAACGAAAATCATAATTAATGACAATAATCTTTTATGATTAATAAAATATTAAAAATAAGAATTATTCGGTAAAAATAAAACATGTTCGGACTCCAGTACAATTATAATTCATTTTCTCTATTTTCTTATCCATCACACATTTCCAATAAAATAGTATTGCACATAAACCTAAAACATTCCATTCTTTTAACCACACATTGTTTTTTTAAAAAAATTAACTATTTCAAAATACATTTTTCTCAAAATTCAATTAAAATAGAGGCCAAATAAGGGCTTAATTTTAATATATTATCACGTAATATAACATTTTAAAGTTGATGAATATTGCAGTAATTTTTCATGCCACAAAAGAAAAATAAATATAAATAATAAATTGAGTTTAAAATATACAAAATTAAAATTAAAATGAATGATGTGGACTGAGAATATGTTTATGGACATGTATGTTACAGCTTTTTTGAAAGGAAGAATTGCTTTTTTTACCGTTCTTTTGCCAGCTCCTGGGTCCCACTGTGAGAGATAAGGTCAAACATTTCGGCTCCAAGGTCTAGCAACGGTAAGATTTTCAATTAAAATTCTTTTTAAAATCAAAGACAGACAGACCCTATATGTGTTCACCTAAATATTTTTTAGAATTTTTGTGTAAATAATCATTAAGAATTTGAATTGTTATTTATTTATCATAATTTTTTTAAATTTTTTTATAATTTTATTTTATAATTTATAATTTTTGAGTTTATTTTTTATAAATTTTATTTGTTAGAATTTCATATTTATATATATTTTAAATTTTATTTAAACTCTTGTTTTCGTGTTTTGTACGTTTTAGGAATTTTCATTGAAAATGCTTAAAGATTTAAAAATGGGTTTTGAGTTTTATGTTATAAATTTATTCTTATTTTTAAAAATACATTTTAAGAAAATACCAAACCAAACATATTTTAGTGTTTTGCAAAATTGAAAATTAAAAATAGATTGAAAACAATAAATCAAATCCACCATAATCCTCTCTGTATAAATGAAAATAGTGGCTTCAAATAAAAATGGAGCTAAACCTTTGGGCTGATTTCTTTATTCACTAGTCACAACTAAACGTGTATTGCACGTTATTTTGAAATATTTTATAAACGCTGTAAAAATGATATTTGAAAATCAATGGATATAAAAAATTGTTAAAAAATCTGTTCATGTAAAATGAACTTTTTATACAATTCAATAATTTATATTTACATGTATGATAATAATTAACATTAATTTATATATATCATATTATAATTCACTCAATTAATTCTTCAAGTTATGCATGTATACTTTATATATTTTGGAGGTTGTTTAATTACTCTTGAAATACTATTATTTAATTATTCATATATGTACATGTATACTAATTAACATTTAATTATATATATATAAAATTTAACATGAAGCCATCAAGTTCATGTACACATGTTTTGGGAGCTATTCAATTATTTTAGGAGTAAATAAATTATTCAAATTCATAAACAGGTATTTATTTTCAAGATTATTCATTTTATCATAAATTATTATAGGAGTATATAAATTATTTGAGCCACATTATTTTGGAAGAATGTATTTTGAAATAGTAAATTGATGGAGAATATGTGGTTGAAAAAGAAGAAAAAATTATTGATATGATGAAAAATATTATTTTATTGAAGAATGTGTGGTTAAAAATGAGTAGAAAAATGAAAATGAAAATTTTAATGTGGCTCAAACATGAGCATAATTTGGGAGCTACTTAATTATTATAAGAGTAGATAAATTATTCAAATTTATGTACATTTATTTAATTTCAATATTATTCATTTAATTTATGATATAACGTCATTTGTATAAATGTATATAAATTATTCTTTTCTATATTCATTGATTCAAATTAATTAAATTTCATGCTATTTCATGTACACCCCATTTGTTTAAATGTATATAAATTATTACTTTTTCTATATTTATTAATTCAAATTAATTAAATTTTATGTTGGTTCACTTACACTCCTTTGTTTAAATGTATATACATTATTCTTTTTCTATATTCATTAATTCAAATTAATTAAATTTTATGTTCATGAATCAATTTGATTGTTCTATTACAAGCATGTTTAATAATTAGCTCCCATTTGGTGCACATTTTTAGAAAAGAATGCATTTTTACTGTTGATGTGATGGAGAATAAGTGGTTGAAAAAGAAGGAAAAGTTATTGATGTGATGAAAAATATTATTTTATTGAAAAATATGTGGTTAAAAATGCGTAAAAGAATGAGAATGAAAAAAATAATGTGGTTCAAATAGAGCCTTAATATTCAATTAAATATATATTGAAAAAAGAAAAGTAACATCAAAATAATTAAATTGTTTTCCTTCGTGTGTGCTTTGCGTAGAAAAGCGGTCATATTTTGATATAAAAAAAGGAAAAATAAATAGATTTTTTTTTAAAAAAAGGGGAACAGCTCTCTCTCTCTCTCTCACTCCTCTCTCTAGGGTTTTAATTTTCTTTTCATCTCGTCAAATTCTTCAGTATTCCAACCAAGCTCATCAAAATGGTTTGCAATTGTTCTCTTGCAATTTTCAGCTACAATCCGAATTCAGATCTCAGGCTATTAATTTTTGATTATTTTTTGCAGGAAAGTGGAGGGAGGAATTTGGACTCTCAAATAGAAGCCTTGCTGAATGTGGAGAAGCAGACGAGGCAAGCTGGTGACGTGGGCGGCACCAGAAAGGCAGTCAATGATATTCTGCTGCTTTGCTTCGATGCCCGGGCTTGGAAAACTCTCAACGATCAGATTGTTCTTTTGTCAAAGCGCCGTGGCCAATTGAAGCAGGTCTAAATCATTTCCTTATTCTACTTGCTTCGTTTATGTAAACATCACTACTGTCATAGTTTCGTTGAATTATGATTTGGATTGTTGAAAATATATGCTTTTTTGTTCATTTCATATGATTTGGGGGTAATTTTAGTTTAGGGCCTGTTTGGTATGGATTTTGATTTTCTACAGTAAATCAATTCTCATTTTCAATCACACATTCTTCAATAAAATAATATTTTCCATCACATCAATAATTTTTTCTTCTTTTTCAACCACACATTTCCCATCATATCACTATTCAAAAATCAATTCTTCCCCAAAAAATCCCTACCAAACAGGCTCTTAGTTTAGATTTGAGGTCAGGACGTGTGTGATGGACCTGTAAAATTATGGGCTAGCAATGATGAACCTAATTTAGTTTATATGCTTATTTCAATGGGCTGTATGTAGTTTGCTGATAAAAATTAATTGGATTGTTTGTGACTTTTGGGGATCATTGATAATTTTTATGTTAAGTGCTGAATTAATTAAAAAAATGTTAAAATAATAATTTTTTTTTGAGCTGTAGTGGCGACTTAATATGGAAAAGAAAATATGAAGACAGGATAGTTGTACATTTTGTAGCCTTTTAATGTAGTTATAGGTCAATGTTATTAATGAAATGTCTACTTGGCACCTGCTAAATGGTCAATTTTAGCATTGGGCAACTAGTGCCTCATTAAGAGTTCATGGACAAACCGTCAATCTCTCTTACAGACATTGTGATAGCCTCTCATTTAAATAGATTATTAGTATATCCCATTTTCTTACCTTTATAATGTATTATAACCAAGGATAGAGAATTGGGAGAAAAATATCTGGGAAACTTATTGCACAAATGAAACAGGGACTACAATAAATAGAATGAAAAATGGGCGGGAAAAGTAGTTGGCTTGCTAATCAACTAAAATAGTTTTGGCGCCAAGTCTAATTACAAATTAGTCATAAAACTCCCCCTCAAGATGGGATGTGTAAATTGATCACAGCCATCTTGGACAACAGTTGGAATAAGGAAGTAGCCGACAAAGGTTTGGTGAATATATCAGCGAGCTGATGGCTGGAGCGAACTGGCATCAATTTAACAAATCCATCATTGATCTTCTCTCTTATGAAATGACAATCTATCTCGATGTGCTTGGTCTTTTCGTGAAAAAATAGGATTGGTTGCAATGTGTATTGCCGCCTGATTGTCGCAGAATAGTAAGGTTTGACCCGTGACTGTGATATGGAAATCCAGAAGAAGCTGATGTATCCACAGGAGCTCATAAGCAGTGGAGGCCAGTGCACGGTATTCCGCTTCAACAGAAGATCGTGATACAGTTGTTTGTTTCTTAGCTTTCCATGAGACCATAGACTCTCCAAGAAACACACAGAAATCAGTGACTGACTTCCTTGAATCCGAGCAAGAGCCCCAATTTGCATCAGAAAATGCACTTAACTGTAAGGAGGATTTTGCTGAAAACAGAAGTCCTTGTCCTGGAGTCCCTTTAATATACTGAAGTAAGTGGTGAACAGCTGTTAAGGGAGGCTTCCGTGGCTGAGATACATACTGGCTGAGCTTATGGATAGCAAAAGTAATATCAAGACTATATATTGTCAAGTACAACAAGCGTCCAATAAGTCGCCTATACATGGAATTATCTTCCAGAAGCTCCCCCTCAAAGGAATTTAAACGAACTCTGGGATCCATGGGAAGAATAGCTGGCTTGCAGGCAAGGAAACCTGTGTCCTCAAGGAGCTGAAGGGCATAATGCCTCTGTGACAGAACTATCCCCTTCTGGGATCTAGCAATCTCCAAACCGAGAAAGTACTTAAGGTTGCCGAGATCCTTAAGCTTAAATTGACAGTGGAGAAAGGTTTTCAAGGAGGTAATAACCTGCAGATTAGCACCGGTGATGACCATGTCATCCACATAAACCAATAGAGCCACAAAATCACTCTCAGACCCTTTGGTGAATAAGAAGTAGTCTGATTTGGATTGGTGAAAACCATGTAGCAGAAGTGCATGAGAAAATTTCGAAAACCATTGGCGTGATGCCTGCTTCAAACTATAGATTGACTTATGGAGCCTACAGAAGGTGAGTAACCTAATGACAAATTCATATAGACCTCTTCAAATAAATCACCATGGAGGAAAGCGTTGTTAACATCTAACTGAATTAGATGCCAACGATTAATAGCAGCCAGAGCCAAAAGAATCTTCACGGTCACCATTATCGCAACAGGAGAAAATGTTTGAATAAAATCTAAACCCTCTAGCTAAGAATTATATTTGATCTTATACACCTATTTGCAGCCAATGGTGTGTGTTGTTCAATTCCATTGCATCAAGTTCAGAAGCCATAGCTTTCTTCCAATGATCATGTCTCACAGCCTGGTGATAGAACTGAGGTTCAGGGTTGGATGAAATATTGAAAATGAGAGAATTATGAGCGTTTGAAGACTTTGAATAAGCAAGGTAATGATGTAAAGGATAAGGGGATGAGGTATGAGGAAAAAGATTCTTGTTTTCAGTCATAAGATTGCAGTGGAAATCCTGCAAATAAGAAGGAGGTTTTCTTGCTCTCAATGATCTTCTGGGACCAAGATTTTGTTGATCAGGAGAATCAGTGAAAGGAATAGAAGAAGTGCCAGGGAGACTGGGAATAGATGGAGCTGAGTATGAAATGGCAGGATCTCCATTGGAGTGAACAATAGGCTGTTGAGGAGCATATCAGATGCTGGTTTAGGTAACACAAGGTTGGGAAAATTATCGATTAAGACATGAGGATCAGATATGGAATGAAAAGGGAAAATGGAAATAATGTCATAGACTTTATATCCTTTGATGCCAGGGTGGTATCCAATAAAAACACAGGCCCTAGCACGAGGTTGAAACTTCAGACGATGTGAGGTAATGGTGGAGGCTAAACAAAGACAGTCAAACACTTTAATGAAATTATAATCAACCGCAATTTCATAAAGTAGTTGAAAGGGTGTCTGATTATGTATAACAAGTGATGGGGTTCGATTAATGAGGTAAGTGGCTGTGAGAACACAATCTCCCCAGAACTGAATGGGAATTTTGGAGTGAAAGAATAATGCTCTGGCAACATTCAGTAAATGTTGATGCTTCCTTTCTACTACTGAATTCTATTCAGGACGTTCCACACAAGAGAACTGATGCAACACCCCTTTTGAACTGAAGAACTCTCTGAATTGTAACTCAGGAGCATTGTCAGACCCGAACCTTTTTATAACTTTGTTAAACTGTGTTTCAATCCGTCTGAAAAATTTTGGAATAATTGTGAGAACATCTGATTTTTGCTTCAAAAGGTATACCGAAGTAAATCTAGTACAATCATCAACTATTGTGAGGAAATACCTATGTTCATCACGTGTTGGAGTACTATAGGGACCCCATATATCAGCATGAATAAGATCAGATGCATTAGATGACAGATGATTATGTGAAACAAATGACAAACGCCTCTGTTTTGCCAGTGAGCATATGGGACATGGAGCCTCGTTTTTCTTATCACTCAGTGTAATTGATTCCTCAAGCAATCCAAACGTTTATAGGATCAGTGGCCTAGTCTATTATGCCATACAATAGAAGAATCTACATTGTTCACCATAGCAGAATTACAATCAAATCTGGAAAAATTACATTTCCTTATTACATTATTCATTGCTGCATCTAAGACATAAAGGCCTTCAATTCTTCTACCCCTGCCAATCATCATCGATCTCCATAGGTCCTGAATTTCACAATAGTCAGTAGAGAATCTGATGCTTATAGATGGTTTTCTGGTTAAAGCACTTATGGACATCAGATTGAATTTAAACTGAGGCATAAATAACACATCTTGAAGTACCAGCTCGGGGCTGAGTTTAACATTTCCAACAAAATGTACAGAAATTTTGGCATGATTAGGTAGAGTAATAAAGGCATTCTGGACTGCTCTTAAATTTTGAAAACATGTATGTCTGAGATAAACATGGCTAGTTGCCCCAGAATCCAACACCTAATGTTCAGCAGAATTGAAGATCTCACTATTGGAAATTGATAAACATTTACCTGACAGGTGATCCTCATTTTCTCCTTCACCTTGTGCCTTTGCTGAAGTAAGGTGTGTACTTAACATATTCATCAGATGTTGATATTGTTCAGGATTAAGAGTTCGCATAAAGTTCCCAACGGTGCCATGATTTTCATCAGGAATAGAACCAGAAATTTGATTAGTAACAGCATTATTGTTAGGATGTGAAGAACAACCTGATTGATTGCTGGAATGAAATTTCTAGGGCTGTCCGTCGGTTCGGTTCGGTTCGGTTCTGAAGATACCCAAACCGACCTAAAACTTTCGGGTATTTAATAAATGGACCCGTCGGGTCCAAATATAATTATGGAACCGTTCGGGTTCGGTCCGTTCGGCTCGGTTCGGTTCCGTACCATAATCAAATTTTTTAATATTTACAGCAACACTACATAAATACAACTAATGACATTTCATTCGTAACTTTTACAAATTAACGTAGCCCAATTCAAAAACATATAAATAACTAACCGTCCAATAAGATTAATTCAATGCATACAAATACCAAAAAGTAGATATTAATATTACAACAAAACTACGTAAAGTATATTCATTTGTTTCAAATTAAAATGGGCTAATAGGTTTTAAAAATGATTTGAGTTTTAAAATTAAAATTATGAAATAATCTGATTTATTTAATTAATTTGCTAATTTGTATAAAAAAAATAAAATAATTTAATTAATTCAATATAAAAAATAAAAAAATTATTTAATTTCGGTTCTTATTCGGTTCTTCGATTCTTGGTCTAGACCCAAGACCCGACCCAAGACCCGACCCAAACCCATCGGTTCTCGATTTGGGTACCCGTTCGGATATTTAATTTATGAAGAACCGCTCGGTTCGGTTCGGGTTCAGGTTCGGTTCGGGACTTTTGGACACCCCTAGAAATTTCTGCTTTGGCTTGTATCCCGGTGGAAACCAATGGAGCTTGTAACACTTATCAATAGTGTGACCTCCATATCCACAATGTGTACAGATTGGCCTTTCCTTCCTCTGAATCCTATTGTAGGATTGCCCTATAGTTGGCTTCCTGACATCATTTCGAACCTGAAATGCCAATGAATCACTGGTACCAGCAACCAGATTGATAGCTCTTTGGTGTTTCTCCTGTGAAATCAGTGAGAAAACTTTGTTTATTGGTGGAATTGGCTCCATTAGCAGAAGCTGTCCTCTGACCTGAGCATAGGAATCATTCAGTCCCATCAGAAAAGACATCACATACTCCATATGGTGACGCTCCGCTAACTTCCTATTTCCATCACAATCACACTTTCTATTAGAACAAGATGGCCTGTAATTGCTTAATTCTTCCCATATACTCTTTAAGTTTGGTGAAGTAAGCACTAACCGATAGTTGTCCTTGGGTATGATTCATTAATTCACGCCTCAATTGAAATATTCGAGGGCCATTCCTCTGCTGAAACCTCTCCTTGAGGTCTGTCCAAATCTCATAGGCAGATTGCGAGTAGATAATGCTCGCTGATATCTCTTTTGACACAGAATTGAGGATCCAAGAGATAACAATATTGTTGTTACGGATCCATGAATTGAGTAATTCGGTATTACCTGTAGGTCGAAGAATAGATCCATCAACAAATCCAGATTTATTCTTCACAAATAAAGCTATGGTCATGGCTCGACTTCATGAAGTGTAATTTTCGCTACCAATAGCTGCGAAACTAGAACCAGCCGAGGGTTATCTGAATGATGAAGATAATAAGGACTAGAAATATCATCAATGGTGGAATTACTCAATGATGTAGATGAATTGTGATTGGGAGAATTTTGATTTGTGCTTTCTGCCATGGCCGATCAAGCGATTAACAGATAGCAGAACTATGGAAGCTGTTTATGCTCTGATACCATATTATAACCAAGGATTGAGAATTGGCAGAAAAATATCTGGGAATCTTATTGCACAAATGAAACAGGGACTATAATAAATAGATGGAAAAATGGGCGGGAAAAATAGTTGGCCAGTTAATCAACTAAAATAGTTTTGACGCCAAGTCTAATTACAAATTAATCCTAAAATAATGTTAAACCATTATACCATCTTAATTGTGAGTTCTGAATCTGCCTAACCCACATCTGATTCCCTCTGAAATTACTGGCTTTGGATGCATGCGGCTGACAAATGGTTTCAATTCAGGGGTGTAATTCACCATTCACGATTGTCCATCACGCCACAAATTGCAAAGTAATAGTTCAATGGAACCTCCTTGCAACATTACTCTCCAATTCTCCTTTGAGCCATCTTCTTTCCTGCATCCAATGGCCATCATTGGCATATGCTCAAAGCTCATTGAATTTCTTAATGTTAGGAGATCTTCAGTTTTCATATAGAGTGATGCTACTTATACATTATTGTATACAGATTGATGATGTGGAATAGGAAAAAAAAAAGGAGGAAAGAGAAAAATAAAAGGATAGAGAAAAAAAACCACGTTTTGGAAGAGAGAGAGAGAGAGAGAAGAAAGGGAAGTCAGTTATTAATCCACATCATCAATCTGTATAAAATGATGTACAAATAACATTACTCTTTCATTTAACCTTGCTGTCTGAATTCTAGAGAATAATCCCTCAAATTATTTTCATTGCTCCCCATATAGATTGAGTTTTCTGTTGGAAGGTTTGATCTCTACATAGATATCACGTATTGTTGCATGCATCACCAAGGTACACACATTTTTAATGAGTATACACTGAAGACGTGCATATCTGTATGGGTAGAGAATACAATTTGCGTTTCAATACTGCGTGCTTAATATGTATGTTTGCATGGACAGATGTGGGAACAGGTAGACAATTATACACGACATGTACTGATACTCCTGATTTTATTGAAAAATATATGCATCTGGTCTTTTCTTCTCTGCAAGTTGCACTCTTGATTTATTTTGGTATGGTTTGTTGTAACTTCATTTTATGCACTAACAAGTAACAAGTACATTGTAGTTACTCAGTGGTGAGATTTGCATTTCGTATATCAAATATTTTTCCTTTTGTAGAATATGATAAGTGATTTTTTTTTTCATTGTTTGAGGTTGTGTCGCATTTGGTTTTTCTCATGTTGTGATACAGGCTGTACAAGCTATAGTCCAACAAGCAATGCTGTATATCGACCAGACACCAGATCTCGATACTAAAGTAGAGCTCATTAAGACACTTAATAGCGTATCTGCAGGAAAGGTGATTGTTCATGCATGATTCCTTGCACAATATGCTTTTGCATTTGTATTATTTTGAAGATTTATTCTCTACTTATGGACACACCTTCTGGCAGATATATGTTGAGATAGAGAGAGCTCGCTTGATTAAGAAACTGGCAAAGATTAAAGAAGAACAGGGACTAATAGCTGAGGCCGCTGATTTGATGCAAGAAATTGCGGTCAGTGGATGATAATCTTGTTTATTGGCTTTTCTACCTTTCCTTTAAGCACATTTATGTTGCTTGTCAGATTTATTCTTCTCCAGTAGCTCCCTGACAGTGTTGAACTACAGGTGGAGACGTTCGGTGCAATGGCAAAAACTGAAAAAACAGCATTCATTCTTGAACAAGTATGCCTTTATCTGTTATTGAAACTGTGGTTAGAATAAACGATTTTGGTACACATGATGTGATATGTTGATCTTCAAATCTTGTAGGTCCGTTTGTGTTTAGATCGCCAGGATTATGTACGTGCACAGATACTCTCAAGAAAGATCAGTCCAAGAGTTTTTGAAGCTGATACTTCAAAAGAGAAGAAAAAACCTAAAGAAGTTGAAAGTGTAATTGAGGAGCCTCCTGCCGATATTCCATCGCTGTTGGAATTGAAGAAGATATACTACCAATTAATGATTCGGTATGCATGATGTTGGTTTATACTTATCCCATCTGTCATACTCATGGATCAGTTGTGAGGGTCTCTCTTAATTGGAATACAAGTGCACACCCTCGCATACAGATCTGCATGCATGCAGAAATCTTAGCAAATATGCTGTGCAGACATCGTCAAACAAAGAGGAAGGGTCAATAACATATAAGTTTTGTAATCTTCGTGTTTAATTAGATTTGATGCATGTTTTGCTAATATCACTAAACTTTCCACATGCAGTTGCTAGTGATAGCAGTACAGTTCTATTGCTTAGTTAGTAAATCATTCTCTAGCATTCAACATTTGTTCATTCTCTAGCGTTACTAGTATTTCAATTCACTGACCAGGTTATCTGAAGAGAATTTATAATATTTCTATCCTTTAAGTTTACTCTATGCAGCTCCAGATTTAAATTAATCAATTAAAATACGGACCTAGTAATGTGTGGCACATTATCCTGTTCAGTAAATTTTCATTATGTTTAACGAGCATTTATATTTTTTGGCCATTCTAATCAATAATGATATCAAATGAAATACTGGATTCTCTTTCGGCTTAGAGCTCTGGAACTTAGAATTATAAGTTTAATGAGCGTTATTAATTTCAGCAACTTTGTTTGTTAATGATACCAAAACAACAAGGTTCTTTCCATACTAGGTGTTTAGAACACGCCCAAAAGGAAACTTATGTGTCCGTGTGTGTGTGTGTGTGTGTGGGGGGGGGAAGCTATACAAGTGACTGTTGCACATTGTCAATGCCTCACTTGATGACACAAATTGGTTATAGCCTCTCTAAGTTGTGATCCCGGTTGGAAACACTAGATCTAAAATCCCTCATTAATTGGTTTATATATGTCTTTGCTCGTGCTGATCAATATTTTGATGTTCATGATTTTTTTCGTTAATGTCTGCCAAATACCTACCGTACTTTTGTCATCATTTCTGTAGGTACTACTCACATAGCAATGATTACCTTGAAATATGCCGATGTTACAAGGCAATATATGAGATTCCCTCAGTGAAAGAAGACCCATCACAATGGATACCGGTGAAGTATCTCTTCTTTGTGTATTTATTTTGTTTTAATCATTCACCCGTTGTACATAAAATACTTTGCATGCATATTCGCCTCACTTAATCTGTATTCCTTCTTTATCCCTGTGAGCTTGTGTTAATTATATATCTTGTAGGTGTTGAGGAAAATATGCTGGTATTTGGTCTTATCGCCACATGAACCCATGCAGTCTAGCCTTATTAATTCAACCCTGGAGGACAAGAATCTTTCAGAAATTCCTCAGTTTAGGCAAGCACTTTGAAGTTCTTTGTCCTTTTGATTTTCCTCTTTCCATCATATGTCATCCATGTCAATCGTTCTTTTGATGTGTCATTAGATTACTGCTCAAACAATTAGTTACCATGGAGGTCGTTCAGTGGACATCTCTGTGGAATACTTTCAAAGTTGAGTTTGAGAATGAGAACAACATGCTGGGTGGTTCTTTGGGTGAAAAAGCAGCTGAAGACCTCAGACTAAGAGTAATAGAACATGTAATCATCATAGCCACATTTTCAGTTATACTGTATAATTTGATTTTTTGCTTTAATAATGTGTTACATGTAGCAATTTGGACGTATCTACTTTTTCCAGGTGTAACATCTATCTATAAGAAGTTTATTTCCTTGCAGAACATCCTTGTTGTCTCAAAATACTACTCACGTATAACCTTGAAGAGGCTTGCAGATCTACTGTGTCTTGGTATCCAGGTCTGATTGCTTCTGTTTAACAAATATCATTTGTTACGATTTTGTAATCCTGAAGAATTTTTTTCATTTATAAATTATTTGCAAACACTCTTTTCAAGATTCGGCCTTCTTGCCCTAAAATTAAATGGAATAAACATTTAGAAATTCTGGAATTAGACTGGGGACATATGAGGTTTATGAGCTAGTACAACTTATCTTTTATGATCAGTTTGTAATCCTTTATCAGAAGCATGCCCAGCATTGTATATATGAGAGGATCATTTTAACCACACCCATAAACCACATGTAAACATGATGATTCTTTCTGCTTAACTTCTCCTGAAATAGTTTAGCTCCATTTATTATATTGTGGTTTGCTTCTTTATGATGATAGTTTCATACCCTTTTATCTCAGTATGTCCCAGATCATTTACTCTTTAATGTATTTATTTCCATGCTTGAAAATTGAAAGAATGCATATTATTTATCTATATTATCATAATATGTCTCCCTGCAGGAAGCCGAGAAGCATCTTTCTGAAATGGTTGTTTCCAAAGCATTGGTTGCGAAGATCGACAGGCCTGTAGGTATAGTGTCTTTCCAGACTGCCAAGGACAGCAACGACACTCTAAATTCATGGGCTATGAACTTGGAGAAGCTGCTTGACCTTGTTGAGAAGAGTTGCCATCAAATCCACAAGGAGACCATGGTCCACAAAACTGCACTGCAAGTTTGAAAAATTGGTATAGGAGATCCTCTCTCTGTTCATTGAGATCACAATCCTGAGTTGGAATGCTAGTGAGTGATGTGATCATTTGTTGAGAGTCATTCTCTTGCAGGTTGCAATTTGTACCATTTTAAATCTGTGCAGGAAGCGGAATTGGACTCTTGTTGCTCTGTTGCTCCTACGGGACCTCACTTTTTCCCTAGAGAATTTTTGTGATGTTATTACCATTTTAATTATTCATTTATTTGGAGAATTAACATTCATGCTTGCTGCTAAGAAATTAGCAGTTCATGATGCTAGTACCTGTTTGTGTGAGAAGTTATCAATTTACCATGAACCTGGTGGCTCATTTTTCAATTTCAGTTTGGGAACTTGTAAAATATAATGTTCACAGTGATGACTCCAATGGAGTTGACCATTAACTGAATATTTTATCAAACAAATTTAGCTTTTGCAAGAATATGTGGGAACAATTTCATCTTTCCCGTAGCTGTTGCTGATGCATTCTGAAGCTTTTATACATATTTGTACAATGTTCTTTTGATCTGATAATATTACCATGAATGTGTGGAACTTCCAACAAAGGTATTTGTAATTTGTTGCTTGGCTAAGCCTCCTGCCAAGTGCAGAATGCAAATGTCATCTTTTAGAGGTGATTTTTCTCTTTTCTTTTATTGGACTCTGCATTATGTTAACATTATATCACTGGTCAATGCAATTCTTGGGAACTTTTTGTGCTCATCTGTTTTGCGGTGTATTCAAGATTGCAGATCAGGTGTAGATGCTTAACCTGATGCATAATAGAATGTGGGTTATAAGCGATCTGATTTGGACAATTTTTGACTTATTTTCTAATCAAGTCGTACCTTGTGAGGAAGTCCAAATTGTCCATTTATCATTTGCCATTTGCAATTCAGTTTGGTTTCAAACCATATTGTCTGTTGTGAGGGCGCGTGGTGGTGGTTTTAACAGAATTTTACTTGGGGCATGTTTGGCTGAGCTTAAAGAGAGAAAATGAAGCTACTTCCAAGGGACCTTTTGTTATCAAAATATTTTAGCTAGTTTACTGTTTTCCTTTAGCTTAAAAGAAAAATGGGTTTTGTTTCTTTTCGAGTACTTGCTTGGAGAATTATGATGAGATTACAACGTGGAGCGGCATGAATATTTTCAGTATTAATTTGTATTGCACTAAAAGGATTGTCATATAAGTTAAAATGTTAAATACAATGTTTATCAAAGTTTCTCTCAAGGCAGCATGTCTACGATTTCTCTAGCTGACATGACACAATAAAAGTGGACATCGCAAGTATCGTAGATCGGTAGTCTTTTTGTTTAAATGTAACCTATATTGCAATCAGGGGGCAAATTTAGAATTTTTGTTACAAACGGTTGAAATTTTAAAAATCAATGCAATAAATTTTATATGTAAATAAATTGGCAAGATAACAACAACTCATTTTTTCATTTATGCAGAAACTATTATCAATTAAGTACTCACTATCTTTGTAGTAGTGTAAAACTGAGTCTAAAATTCGAGCAACTTACAAATTTAAGGTGTGAATTATGATTCTAAATATTAGCCAAAATACAATACAAAATGAAAGCTTTAAAATGTAAAGTATAAAATAAAATGCAGATAGACGTTATAAGAGGGTATTTGGTGTAGATTAAAATCAAATTTTAAGTGAATTGTGATAGAAGTTTTTGAAATGTGTAGTTGAAAAGATATGAGACCCATGAAAGATGTGGTTGATATTGATTATTTGATTTTGACTTAAATTAAAATATGACCCAAATATGCCCTAAATATGAAATCAACCCATAAATAATATCATAAGATATAATGAAAAATGGTTAAAATTTTTCAAATTCATCATCATCACCAAGTGAAATTAAATTCAATAAGTTATATATATATTTAAAAAAAAAAAAACAATAATTTTTAAATCAATCACATCCCCTCAAATTTTATTTACAGCCCACCCGAGCAATTATCCCAGTCACTTTTTGCATGTCCAAACCTTTGTCAATATTATTCACTATACGTAAATATATAAACGATTGCCAAAATATTATTCATGATAATTTATGAATTTTTAGTTTTATTTTCTATCATTTGATTGCATAATCATACAATCCAACAAATGTGTCGAAAATGCTCCAATGGATCTCACGAAATGTGTTTTTAAATAATAGATAATAGTTGCAAATATGTAATTAACATTAAATGTTTGATTCTGACTTTAAATTATAAAGAAATTATAATTTCTATCAAACATCCAATAAAGTAATTCTATCTAGCCTCTTATTTTTATCCAATACAGAATTTATGTTGGAGTTGGTTTAAAGAAATAAAAAAAAATTGGTTAAGTATAATTTTGAACAAGTGAGTCGGTGTCAACTTTGAGCAAATATTTGGATTTGATCCGATGGTCTAATTACAAATGTAAATTAACCAAATTGTTCTACTCGTCTAGTAGATCGTCGTAATATATTTGCAATCTCAAAATCAATTTTGGATGAATGAGAAATTATAGTCCAAAGTTGGATAGAAAAAATGATACACTGGCTGAAATATGACTATCTCTGTTGATCGCCTATCGTTCGAGCGAGAGGCCAGCAAAAGGCCAGCGAGAGAAGCTCTGATGAAAAGGTGTCACGTCGCTCGAGCGAGAAGTCAGCGACATGCTAGCAACAACAAGAGCTGCTTCTGTTCCTAAGCTCGACAGGTTTGGCTCGCAATACTTCGTTCACAACCCCTCATACTCTATAAATATGACCTATGAGACGTCATTTTCTTTGTACCAATGATATGTAATCATAGCATAACATTCTCTTCTCTCTCTTAATCAAATTTTGCATACATATTGTATAAAAATTCGGGTTTTCTTCATTTTTGCATTAAGGAGTACATAAACCAAATTCTGGTTCGTTGTTCTTGTGTGTTGAAGTGCTACTCACGCAAGAAGAAGTCGTATCTTGAGAGTTGATTGCCATAAACCGTAGGCGCCGTTGTGGGACAAATTCGATTTAAAGACAAAGTGTTCAATATTTGCCATTACTTTGCATCCATTTGGCGTTATTCATTTGAAATTTCATAAATTTGATAAAGATTCTACAGGCGTTTGTTTGTGACTCCATACACCATATCCGTCCAACAATCTTAAGTCGAATTTTGTGGTTCTTGGAGTGACCATGTTGCTTCAGTTAAACTATTATTTGGTTTAACTTCTTTTACGCTTCTTTTTATTTGGCGGATCTTCTGCTTTGTGTAAACAGAAATGAATTTTGTTTTTAATACCAATTATACTTCAAACGATAATTCGAATATAAGAACTTCGGAATGAATTGTTCATACCGGTACAATCCCTCCGATTGTTACTGTCCCTCTAAACTCCGTTCCACATGGAGAGAAACCAGAGAAATTCGTTGGGGCTGATTTTAAGAGATGACAGCAGAAAATGTTGTTCTATCTTACGACCCTCATTTTGACAAAATTCTTAAATGAAGACGCTCCCACCATACAATAAGGGGAAAACAATAGAGTACCACTAATTGCTTTGGATGCTTGGAAACATTCAGATTTCTTGTGCAAGAATTATATTATGAATGGCTTAGACAACTCGTTATATAGCGTATACAATTCCAAGAAATCTACAAAAGAACTATGGAAGTCTTTGGAAAATAAATACAAGACTGAAGACATCGGAACAAAAAAGTTCATCGTAGGAAAATTTTTGGACTACAAAATGGTATATTCAAAGACGGTCATCAGTCAAGTGCAAGAATTTCAAGTTATTCTTCATGATATTCACGCGGAGAATATGTCTCTAAGTGAATCATTTCAAGTGGCTGCAATCATCAAGAAACTTCCACCCATGTGGAGGGACTTCAAGAACTATCTCAAACACAAGCGCAAAGAGATGAACATTGAAGAACTTGTGGTCCGATTGAGGATTGAAGAAGACAACCGAAGTTCGGACAAGCGTGTTGGGAATCAAATACCACAAGCAAAAGCTAATGTGATAGAATCCAACAATAAAAGCAAGAAAATGAAGCATTCTGTTGAACCTTCGAAGAAGAAAGCAAAGAAGTTCAAGGATAATTGCTACAACTATGGAAAGGCTGGACATTGCTCCGTCAATTGTCGCAAACCAAGAAAGCAAACGCAAGCAAATATTACCGAATCTAATGTCATATCAAATGGTATGTCTGATATGAATTTGTTGATCGTTGTTTTAGAATGCAATAATGTTGGAAATCCCATGGAATAGTGGGTTGATTGGGTGCTACCCCTCGCATATGTGCCAATAAATGAATGTTTACTTATTATACTCCAACCACGGGAGAGAAACTGTTCATGAGGAATTTCTCAAGTTCAAAAGTGGAATGACAATGCAAAGTGATATTGAAGATAACATTGGGGAAGGAGGAACTTAGCCTTAACAATGTTCTTCACGTACCAGATATTTGCAAGGACCTAGTGTTGGTTCTTTTTTAAGCAAGAACAAATTCAAACTAGTCTTTGTATCGGATAAATTTGTACTTACCAAGAATAACATGTATGTAGGCAAAGTAGGGCTAGACATGGGTCGGATCGGTTCGGTTTGATTCTGAACGGTTTGGTTCGGTCTGTTTAGAACGAACCGACTCAAAATTTTCGGGTAGGGTCCAAATATAATTATGGAACCGTTCGCGTTCGGTTTTGTTTGGTTCTGTTCGGTTCCGTACCATAATTAAATTTTTTAACATTTACAGTAACACTACATAAATATAATTAATATTCATTCGTAACTTTTACAAATTAACGTAACCCAATTTAAAAACATATAAATAACAAGCTGTCCAATAAGATTTCAATGTATACAAAAACTAAAAAGGAGATACTAATATTAAAACATCGGTGATCTATATCAATAATTTATTTGCTTCAAGCAGCCTGCATAAAGAAAATGAAATATAAATTAAAAGTTATAAAAATAAAATATTTTTAAGTATTGGTAATACTTACCAACTATTTGATTTAATCATCAATTGCTTGATTTGTCATAATAAGAAACTCTACAAGCATAATTGAAAAAACACAATTAACAAACACAAATAAACTAAAAATTGTTCAACTAACAAGATTTACTAATTTGTTTTAAAAAATTTAAAAAAATTAATTAATTCAATATAAATAATTTAAAAAATTATTTAGATTCGGTTCCTCGTCCAGAATCGAGAACCAACCCAAACCCATCGGTTCTCGATTCAGATACCTGTTCGGGTATTTAACTTATGAAAAACCGCTCGATTTGGTTCGGTTCGAGTCCGGGTTCGGGAGTTTTGTCCAGCCCTAAGACAAAGGCTATGTAAAAAATAGACTATTCAACATGAATGTCCTAACTGTTGTATCAAACAATTCAAGCAATAAAATATCTTCTTCTGCTTATATTGTTGAATCGTCTAATTTATGGAATCATAGATTAGGACATGCAAACTTTAATGAATTTTAATTTACTTCAAAGTATGCATTTTAATAATGAAAAATGCGAGATATGCGTAGAGACAAAATTGGCCAAAACATCATATTATTCGGTTGAACGAACCACAACACATTTGGAACTAATAAAAGGTAATAAAAAGTATTGCATCACATTTATAGATGATTGTACAAGATACTGTTATGTATACTTGTTGAAAAGTAAAGATTAAGCTTTGAAAATGTTCAAGCACTATAAAGTTGAAGTTGAAAACCAACTTGAAAAATGATTCGTAGTGATAAATGTGGAGAGTATGTTGCACCGTTTGAAAAAAATTGTTCAGAATCTGGGATTATTCATCAAACTATTGCACCATATTCACCTCAATCTAACGGGGTAGTTGAACGCAAGAATTGAACCCTTGAGGAAATGATGAATGCAATGTTGATTAGTTCAAATTTACCTCAGAACTTGTGGGGAGAAGCCATCTTTTCGGCAAATCATATCCTTAATAAAAAATCATAAAAAAATAATGTTGAATCACCTTATGAATTATGTAAATGTCGAAAATCTTCCTACAAATATCTTAAAGTGTGGGGGTGTTTGACAAAGATACAGATACCTAAACTAAAACAAATAAAGATTGGATCTAAGACTATTGATTATGTCTTCAGTGGATATGCAAACAACAGTAGTGCATATCGATTTTTGGTTCATACGTCTGATATACTTGATGTACATGAAGGTACCATCGTTGAATCAAGAAATGCTGTATTCTTTGAAGATATCTTTCCTTGTAAAGAGAAAGAAGAAAGTTCATACAAACACTTATGATACTGCAATTAGAAACTATCAAAAAGATAGTAATCATCTAGAAGATGAAGAACCATGGCGCATCAAAAGGAAAATGATTCATAAGACCTTTGGTTTAGATTTTCTAACATATATACTAAAAATGATCCTAGGACATTTGATGAAGCAATGTCCACTCCTGGAACTCTTATTTGGAAAGAAGTTGTTAATATGAAATTGAATCCATCATGAACAACCATACTTGGGAATTAGTTGAACTTCCTTCAGGGAACAAAATTTTAGGCTATAAATGGATCTTCAAAAGAAAATTGAAATCGGATGGATCAATACACAAATATAAGGCTATATTATTAGCCCAAGGCTATAAACAGAATGAAGGACTAAATTTCTTCGATACATATTCACCTGTTACAAGGATCAAGTCTATACGTGTGTTGATTGCTATTGCTACATTGCATAACCTTGCAATGAATCAAATGGATGTTAAGACTACATTTCTGAATGGTGAGTTGGAAGAATAAATTTATATGGAACAACTTGAAGGGTTTGTTGTTCCTGAAAATGAAAAGAAGGTGTGTAAACTTGTAAAATCGTTATATGGATTAAAATAAGCACAGAAACAATGACATGAAAAATTTGACAAAACTGTGTTGTCAAATGGTTTCAAAATCAATGAATGCGACAAATGTGTTTACATTAAAATCACACCTAACGGATACGTGATCGTATATCTATATGTTGATGATATGCTAATCATGGGGAATAATTTGAACATTATTACCTCGATCAAGAAAATATTGATAAAACATTTTGACATGAAAGATATGAGAATAGTTGATGTGATATTAGAGATGAAAATCTCTAAAATATTTAATGGTTTGTCTATCTCAATCACACTATATTGAGATTATACTTAAAAAGTTTAAGGCATATGACGATAAATCAGTTATAATATCAGTTGACTTAAGTGTACACTTAGCCAAACATACTAGTGATCACGTATCTCAATTAGAATATTCACGTGTTTTAGGTAGCTTGATGTATATTACCAACTGCACGTGTCCTGATATAGCATATGCAGTCAACAAGTTGAGTAGATTTACGAGTGATCCAAGTTATGACCATTGGAAAGCATTAGATCGAGTTCTTAAATACTTAAGACACACGATCAATTATGTATTACACTACTCAAGATATCCTATAGTGTTAGAAGGATATTCTGATGTAAATTGGATATCTGACACAAAAGATTCAAAGTCTACAAGTGGTTATATATTTACCATTGGAGGCAAAGCTATGTCCTAGAAATCATCTAAGCAAATTTGTATGGCTCGATACACAATGAAATTTGAGTTTATTACTTTAGATAAAATCAGAGAAGAAGAGGAATGACTTCGTAATTTTCTCGAGGATATTCTATGTTGGGAAAAATCGATACCTGGAATTAATATATATTATGATAATCAATCGGCTATTGCCAGGGTACAAAATAGTATGTATAATGGTGAATCTCGACATATTCGTCGGAGACTTAATACCATTAAACAATTAATATTAAATGGTATAATCTTGATTAACTATGTTAAATCAAAAGAAAATGTAGCGATCATTTGACGAAATGATGAACGAGAAATCAAGTATACCTTCTTTCTAGAGGAATGTGCCTAAAGTCTATCGAATATAATCAACATAGCGAAA
Organism: Fraxinus americana; assembly: GCA_035079005.1. NCBI lineage: Eukaryota > Viridiplantae > Streptophyta > Magnoliopsida > Lamiales > Oleaceae > Fraxinus > Fraxinus americana. The sequence continues at coordinate 30,065,667 of CM068712.1, forward strand.
ACACAATCTTGTAGATTGGAGACCCAAGATCTTGATTCAATGGGAAGACTAAGTTATGAAAGATTCAGTGTAAAATACTTACTCCCATTCTTACAAAAAATGCTGGAATAGAAAGTGTTCAAGGATAAGTGTATACTTTTAATGATTCATATATCTTGCAAGAAGACAAGAGATGTATTATACTATAGGAGATCACCTATGTAAGTGTAAAGTGAGTCTGTTCGCTTGAAAATATTATACCGTAAGTGCACGGGTCGCGTTCAAGCAATAAAGTGCACCTTTTGAGTCCGAATTGTTGATCCCTCGAGGAATGTTACTTTAGGTTACGCAGCTCTAATCAATTTTCATTCTAACAACAAACGGAACGAACACACAATAAAGACATAGATTGAAAAACGGTAAATAACTAAAAATGTACAAAAAAAAAAAAAAAAAATAAACGCTTGGGGATTTTGGAGGAAAACGTGGTTGGGATTCGTGGTTTCTCTTAACCGTCGCCTAATTAATTTTTCTACAAGCCAATTAATGAATTACTCATTTCTTATGTTAGACTCGATCTTCCAATTTTAGTTAATTACCTCTCTCGAGTGAAATTAATCCTAATTGATTGGTTTGACCTACTATATCTCTATGTCGATTACAACCAAATAATTGCATTCAATCATTGTGAAAATAGCTCATTGGGTCACCTAGAGCTAATGGTATATCTCTATCCATTACACATTACACAAACTTAGGATTTCTACTATTTGGTCTAAAATGCACAATCTTCTCTCGAACGATTTACAATTCACTAAACACAATCATCTATTGGCCACATAAATGAAAATACAATAATCACAATAATAGAAACATATGAAAATAAGTAATTTAAAATCAAATAGCAAATATAGAAATTAATTAAGGTTAGGTCAAGCTACTACCATAAATCCCAACAAAATCAACAAGCCCATTTTATACATATGATTAAAAGGGGAATGTTTATACAAATACATTGCAAATATGTCAAAATAATTGAGAAAAACAAAGGTATAGATAAAACCCCTTTTTGAGCTTGGCTTTGAATTCTCCCAAATATTTCTCCAATCCTTTGATGTAATCTCCTTTTATACTCTTGATTGATCTCCAAAATACCAAGTAAAAATGAAAAGAAAAAGGAAACAAAAAGAAAAGAAAGAAACCAAAGAAGAGGAGCTAGAGAGGAAAATGCAAAACTCCACAAACTAGAATTAGGGTTTGAGTCAAGAGATTTGGACCTTAAATACTCCCAAAACCGAGGACAACAAAAAGCCCAAAATACCCTCAAAATTTCTGATTTTCGACAATTTTAACGCACATGTGCGCACCATTCTAGAAGTAAAGTGCGTGGATGTGCACTTAAAGTGCGTAGGTGCGCACCATTCCAGAAGTGAAGTGCGCGAGTGCCACTTTTGATGAAATCTTTGCCATTTTGCAGTTAATTCCTCCAATATTTGATCGCCCGGTTCCTCAACTATGATGTTATACAATTTGGTCCTCGGGTTTGGATTTTCATTTCAATATTGCCCTCCATAAATTGCATCCCAATGTCCTTCAACTTTCGATATTTGTGCAACTTGGTCCCAAACTTCACATCTTTGTACGTTTTTGGTCATTTTTTTATTCTTTTGCCTTGTTCTCTTTTATTTTGGTGATTTTTGCCTACAAAAACAATAATTATATAATTATGAGTAGAAAGTCGCACATTTTAATCAATAATAAGTTTGTTTAGGTGTTAAATAAGTGTGCAAAAATACACTTATCAAATACCCCCAAACTTAAACTCTTGCTTGTCTCGAGCAAGATTATCTACCACACAATCATGCAAACTAAATAAATAAGGATCAACACATTAGATAGCTTGCCAAAAATATCAAAGAGTGCAAAATTGTATATCAATTCACAAGTATGCCCCCAATTAATGCTAACAAAAATCATTTTAACTTATCCAATGTTCGATCGGTGTGTGGGTGCATAGTCACTTTCAATCCTCAATATCTAGTCATGTGATGATTCTCCACTAATGAGTGCTTTTACATCCAAGTTTATACTAAGTAATTCAAACCCATTAGTTATCTAAACCCAAATATCAAAGACAATGGCACAATTTCAACAAAATTTTTAATAAGAACTCATGATTGACCTCACTCTCTTAATCTTTCTTATTGACCCTTGTAGCAAGCTTTAGGTCGATAACTCTCCAATTGTTTCGACCAAAGGGTACCGGGTTTTGAGATACCCCAACGGACTTAATAACTCGAGTAAAAAAGGCTACAAAATGAAGCCCAAGATTCAACAAGTACAATATCATTTTTTTTAATCGCAACATAACATCATGGCTTAGATCCCTAGCATATGGACATTACCTAACTTATACTTATAAAAGACACTCCACACAAATTTTTTTCAACACGCATGGAATCAACACACTTTTAGATAATATCATTCACCAGCTCAACTACTTCCAAACTTATCCTACAATATGGTAAAGTGAAAGAGAAGAGAATATAGGTTGATACCATTTTTCAAGCAACTCACAACCTAATTCTTACCAATACAAAAATATCTCCATCAATAAAAAATTTCCACATCTAGATAACAATTAATCATGACTATTGTGCTCAAAATGACTTAGGATCTCACATGGACAATCCATTTTTTTTGAAAAAATTAGGCACACAAATAACATATTTGGTCATGCATAACTCTTGAATCAATAACAATTTTAAACATCAAGCAATCCTAAGCCGGCAAGACAATCTAACATATCAACACAATATAACTAATTTAAACACAATCACCCCTAAACTTAAATCACACATTACCCTCAATGTGAAAAAAAAAAAAAACAAGATGAAAGAGGAGGAATAACGGAACTTCCCCAGTTAGACATTTGTGAAGAGGTACAAATGCTCTACTTGAACTTTTGATGCTTTTAATAGAATTGGCAAGTGACCTTCATGTACACAATTTACCCCCAAACTTGTGAGCAACCATGAGTATGTGGGACTTCAAAAATATTACCTAAAAAAAAAAAAAATTATAGCTAATCAAAATAAAAACATGGAAATACATAAAAGTAAATAAAAAGCTTAAAAGTTATAAAAGTTGGGTTGCCTCCCAATAAGCGCTTTTTTATAGTCTTTAGTTCAACTTTGGCAATTGACTCATGGGTATCTAAAGAAGGCTCTGGATGCCTTGCCCATTTTTCTCCTTTTGGCTTTGATCCATTTTTCGTTTAGTCTCAACACTTAACATTACCCATTTCCATATATTAAGACTTGCATATTCCGTCGGATTCAAATCCAACTATATAGACTTCCACCACATCATCGAATTTAATCACAAACTCAATTTTCGGGCAATTAATGAAGTCCGAAAAATGAACATTGCTTTCATCTTCATTGCTTGCTACATTTTCATTCGGCCACTTTATGGTTAAATTGTCATTCTATTTGAGCTCTTTGTCCATAGTGGATATATCTTCGGATTGAATGACCGATCCGCAATTCGATTCTACTGGCAATGAGAGGTCGGCCCCGTCAACTCCTTCAAGTGGATAATACCCTAATTGTTGAAATCCATCCCAGTACATATAATCTCCCATGAGTATGTCATTTTCATCCAACTTGACAAGTTCTTTAAAGTACTTTGCAAGTACCTTCTCATTTAGTAGGGGAAGACCATCTCCCAAAAGTTTGATATCCTCATCTCAATCGTAAGGCACAAAATCTCCCACTAGCATGTATCCTTCATTGTTTTTGTCAATGACTTGTTTTCGACATCTCAATTATTTTCTAAACCTTAGCAGTTTAGGCGTTTGTAAACTAGTGTACGAGAACAAGCATGACCCAGTACAATGCACCGTGTAACAATTATCTTAACTTGAATGTCCTCCAAGCATATCTTGATTGTCCATAAAGAGATTTGTCATTGCAAAAGTTTTGTTAATTTACCAAAGTCAGAATCAAGCAAATATCTGAAAAGTACGAGGAGAAAATACAAACGCAAGATAGATTAACAATATGAGGGTTAGCCAAAAGTAAACAAAAAAAATAAAATAAAGGCAAATAAAACTAAAAAAAAAATTGTTAAAATTAAAATTAACTAAAGTGGTAATCAAAGTAAAAACATTCATTGACAACGGTGCCAAACACTTGTTCGCTTGAAAATATTATACCGCAAGTGCACGGGTCGCGTTCAAGTAATAAAGTGGACCTTTTGAGTCCGGGTTGTCGATCCCTCGAGAAATGTTACTTTAGATTACGTAACTTTAATCAATTTTAATTCTAACAACAAATGGAACAAACACACAATAAAGACATAGATTGAAAAATGGTAAATAAACTAAAAATCTACAAAATGAGAAAAAATTAAACGCTTGGGGATTTTGGAGGAAAACGTGGTTGGGATTCGTGATTTCGCTTAACCGTCGCCTAATTAATTTCTCTACAACCCAATTAATGAGTTACTCATTTACTATGTTAGACCCGATCTTCCAATTTTAGTTAATTATCTCTTTCGAGTGAAATTAACCCTAATTGATTGATTTAGCCTATTATATCTCTATGTCGATTACAACCAAACAATTGCATTCAATCATTGTGAAAATAGCTCATTGGGTCACCTAGGGCTAATGGTATATCTCTATCCATTACACATTACACAAACTTAGGATTTCTACTATTTGATCTAAAATGCACAATCTTCTCTCGAACGATTTACAATTCACTAAACACAATCATCTATTGGCCACATAAATGAAAATACAATAATCACAATAATAGAAACACATGAAAATAAGTAATTTAAAATCAAATAGCAAATATAGAAATTAATCAAGGTTAGGTCAAGCTACTACCATAAATCCCAACAAAATCAACAAGCCCATTTTATACATATGATTAAAAGGGGAATGTTTATACAAATACATTACAAATATGTCAAAATAATTGAGAAAAACAAAGGTATAGATAAAACCCCTTTTTGAGCTTGGCTTTGAATTCTCCCAAATATTTCTCCAATCCTTTGATGTAATCTCCTTTTATACTCTTGATTGATCTCCAAAATACCAAGTAAAAATGAAAAGAAAAAGGAAACAAAAAGAAAAGAAAGAAACCAAAGAAGAGGAGCAAGAGAGGAAAATGCAAAACTCTACAAACTAGAATTAGGGTTTGAGTCAAGAGATTTGGACCTTAAATACTCCAAAAATCGAGCACAACTAAAGCCCAAAATACCCTCAAATTTTTTTGATTTTCGACAAATTTTAACGCACAGGTGCGGGATGCGCACCATTCCAGAAGTAAAGTGCGCGGGTGCACACTTTTGGTGAAATCTTTGCCATTTTGCAGTTAATTCCTCCAATATTTGGCGTTCGGTCCCTCAACTATGATGTTATACAATTCGGTCCTCGAATTTGAATTTTCATTTCAATATTGCCCTCCATAAATTGCATCCCAATGTCCTCCAACTTTCGGCGCTTGTTCAGCTTGGTCCCAAACTTCACATCTCTGTACGTTTTGGTCATTTTTTATTCTTTTGCCTTGTTCTCTTTCATTTGGGTGATTTTTGCCTACAAAAGCAATAATTACATAATTATGAGTAGAAAGTCACTCATTTTAATCAATAATAAGTTTGTTTATGTGTTGAATAAGTGTGCAAAAATACACTTATCAGAGGCTGCTCCTACGAGAATTTGAAGCTTAATTCTCTTAAAGCACTTATGAAACCAGAATTGTTCAGGGCTAAAATGAACACAACCATGAAAACCAAAATGGTTAGATGAGTTATGGTGTTAATACAGTTGTTTTAATTTATACGAACAATTGAATGGTTCAAGACACCGCGTTCACCAATTAGCTTAGTAAATTCGATTGCATTCAACTAAAGAATGTTCAAAGCCACAAGACACATATTTTGAAGCTATAACTTGTCGCATGTACTCCTTTGTTAAAGTCTGCATCTCATTTGCATATGTTGTGCATATCAAGGAATTTCCATTCATGTGGAAGATTGTTAGAATTGGTTTAAAGAAATCAAAAATTTGGTTAAGTATAATTTTGAACAAGTGACTCGGTGTCAAATTTGAGCAAATATTCGGACTGATCTGATGGTCAAATTACATATGTAAATAAACCAACTTGTTGTACTCGTCGAGTAGATCATCGTAGTATATTTACAATCTCAAAACCAATTTTGGATGAATGAGAAATTGCGGTCCAAAATTAGAGAGAAAAATGATACACGGGCTGAAATATGATTATCTCTGTTGCTCGCGCATCGCTCGAGCGATAGGCCAGCAACAGGCTAGTGAGAGAATGAAAATGTGTCACTGTCGTTCGAGCGAGAAGCCAACGACATGCTAGCAACGGTAAGGGTTGCTTCTGTTCGTAAGTTTGAGAGGTTTGGCTCGCAACACTTCGTCCACAACCCCTCATACTCTATAAATAGGACCTATGGGACGCCTTTTCTCCGTACCAATGATATGCAATCATAGCATAACATTTTTTTCTTTCTCTCAACCAAATTTTGCATACATGTTGTATAAAAATTCTGGTTTTGTTCATTTTTGGATTAAGGAGTACATAAACCAAATTTTGGTTCGTTGTTCTTGTGTATTGAAGTGCTACTCACACAAGAAAAAGTTGTTGTATCTTAGGAGTTGATTACCATAAACCGTAGGCACCATTGTAAAGCAAATTCAATTTAAGGACAAAGTGTTCAACACTTGTCTCGACTTTGCATCCATTTGGCGTTATTCATTTGAAGTTTCATTGTCGTTACTCTGCCGAAATTCCTACAGAAATTTGATAAAGATTCTACAGGTGTTTGTTTGTCACTCCATACACCATATCCGTCGAACAATTTGTTCATTTCGAAACATATGTTTTAACTTCTAAGTAAATATAAATTTATAATTATTAAGCTTAGCCGAACATGGTCTTACATAGAATTGAAATGCAAGTCTTCATTGGCCTTTCACAAAAGAACTTTCTCATGAAAAACATAAAATTGTGAGATTGCAATTGATGGCGAATCAACTCCACTCTACTGTAGTGGCTACTGTCTTATCTATCGTCAGCGCAAAGTAGTTGAAATGGTAAGAACATAACGATTTTCAGATTGAAAATTCTGCAGTCGAATTACATTACCAAAAAGCACGAATAAGAACATTAATCATCCGGAAGAATTCTGATGACTTGAAAACTGAGGTCCAATATCGCCTCTCCTGCTTTGACTGTCGCCGATCCTGAAATTCTCCGGCGGCTGTGCCGGAAAGTGAGGAAAACACAGCATGCTCTCGGAAGAAATCGACGGAGACTGAAATGCTGATGTCAACAATCTCTCTGTAGGATTCTGCAATTGATGGCGAGTTTGAGTATGAAGACTAGGTTCAGCTGAAGATGAAGATGGGATAAGGAGGCGAGTAACATTTTCTGGAAAATTGAGTTTGGCTTTGTTGCCTCTAAATCTGAGCGCAGCTTCATCATATGCTCGAGCAGCATCCTCAGCAGTATTGAATGTTCCCAGCCAAACCCTACTAGCCTTGGATGGATCTCTAATTTCAGCAGCCCATTTGCCCCATGGCCTCCGTCTCACCCCTCGGTATCTTCTATTGCTTCCCCCATGGCCAAAGTTATTATATGTAGTAGTAGTAGTAGTAGTATACGTATATACTGCTTCTGCAGTTCAATTGCAGAAAAATAATGTTGAAGCTGAAATTTTAAAAAAACTTTTAGACGAGGTAGAGTGCAAATTTTTATATACCTGATCCAGAGGAAACATCACTATGTGCCCTGTAAACTCTATCAGACGATTCAGATAACTGCTTAGAGCTTTGCTGTTGACGTAACCTCTTATCTCCAACAGCCCATGAAGATGCAGTAGGATTAGCACCGCCACCGCCACCTGTGGCATCTTCCGGTCTTTGCACAGCTTCTTCAGTCGGATTGCCCGAAACTACATGGGCCAAAGCTGATACCATTTCTGACATCTCTTGCTCTTTATTAGTTAATCCACAAACGAGAAGAGGCGGCGGTGGCGGAACCAATGACTCCATACCAACGTTCCGCTTCCGCATTGTGTTGTTGCTAAAGTTTTTTCTTGTATTCGCCGCCTTGAAAACTTCTAAAGTCTAAATTCAACAAGACTAAAGAGAAGATACTATAGTGCAATAATAAACTATAAAATGGTAAGGATTTATAACTGGAAATCGAAAGCAGAATATTTCTGAGTTGTTCAAAGGGAACAGTCTTCATTCAAAAGAAGTTGGCAAGATCCTAAAGATCTTCCAGAATATACCGTCATTTAGAAAGTTGAGGAGTTGAATATTGTTATTACTAATAATCAATAAATCATAAAAAAAAAATGCCCTCCGCCAAATATAGATCCCCCCATTTCATAAATTTCATTTTACTTTTAACATGTTTTTAATTACACATTCTCCTAACAAACTATTTTTACACGTGAACTCATAATTTTTCCTTACTTTTTAAATCATCACTTTTCACAAAATTTATTCACAATAATCTCTACCAAACAAGGGTATAAGAATTTAATTTTTAGGGACCCCCCCTCCCAACTTTGTGCAAAAAAAAAAAAAAAAATCATTTTTAGGGAAAAATTCACAACTCAAATATTAAGCTCATGTTTGGTCTCGATTAAAATCTGATTTTAATTCAAGTTAAGGTCAAACAATCAATATTAACCACGTACTTCATGAGTCCCACAACTTTTCAACCACACATTTCAAAAATTTATGTCAAAATCTACTAAAAATCTAATTTTAATCATTACCAAACACCCTCTAACTATGGCCAATTCAATTTCTAGGTTTTGAGTTTTGATGTGTGCGCTTTACACACGACCATTCTAGCTTCATTTGTTAATTATAGAACGAATTTAATGTGTTTGCTAGTGCTTTGGTTGAAAGAATGATAAAATGATGAAAAAAGGGATGTGAAGCAATGGAAAGAAGAATAAAGGACTAGGCGCTGCACCAGCAGCAGAAAAACAGAGGTGCAGTGCCAGGCGCTGCCTTTTCGCTCCTGGCGCTGCGCTGTAAAATTTAGGTTTTGTTTTTTTTTTGGCTATAAAAAGCCCATGAATGAGTCTCCAACTTGGTCATGAATGTAAGGAACTATAAATAGATTGGGAAGGCACGAAATAAGGGTTCCACACCTTGCAAAATAAAGAGAAAAATACAAGTTTGAAGACAATTTCACGCGAAAAATTACATCAAGGATTCAAGCTAAATCAAGAGGTTGGAAGTGGAAAGAGATCTGGGTCCAAGAGCTAATCCTTTTTCAACTTTTGTATCATTTAAATCCGGTGATATATTCAAATTTTGTTATTTATTTCTTTGTTTTGATTATAAGGAGCTAAATTTTCTATTAGGGCAAATAATGTAACTTATTGAGACCCTTAGTTGTTGGATTCAAGAATTTCTGAGTTTTTATTCTTCCATGTGTTTATTTTGTCATGAATGTAATGCTTTAAATTTTCTGGCCACTAATTTAATGATCTATTGAGTTTCTTAAGAATCAAGAGGCGAATTCGAGACTTAGAATGTGTAATAAAATTCGGTAACAATGTATAACGTGTAGAGATACCTATACTATGTGTTGCGGTCGTTATATGAATTCCTAGTGACATAACTCGTTTAACTAAGGGTAATTCGCATAGATATGAAATTGAATTAGTTGAATATGCTCAACGAGAACTCGAGAGAAGTAAGTTGAATACCGTAGGAGAATTCGACCAAATACTACATCAGGCTAGAATCTTGAGTTTGGAACTAAGGTGATCAAAGTGAAATTGTTTTGCCCTAATACATTCTATATACGTGAAATTTCAATCATTTGTGTTTGTCATTCATCATAATTCTCATTGCTTTCGTTTCCATAGTCTTAGGCATTTAGTTGATTTAGGAAAATCTATTCTCACAACACTCATCGTTTTTTTATTGGCTATTTCTGTCAAATAGTAGTAGGAAAAATATAATAAATACTAAAAGTTTAGTCCTCGTGGGAACGATATCCGCACTCAAAGATCCACTTTACTGCTTGTTACGATATCGTACACTTGCGATAGAAAAAACGCAACAAGTTTCAAAATTTAAAACTCAGGTGATAAATGAATAATATTTTATTAATTAAACATAAGGTCACAATTATACAATTAATGGTCACATATACGTATTTATAGGTCACAATTTATTTAGTGGTTACAATTACTTCACAATCACAAATTGAAATATCTATAAGTCATAGTTCATTCGTCGGTCACAGATTCTAAATTAGTTGGTTACAAATTAACGAATTTTTAGGCCACAATTAAATAGTCGGTTACAAATAATCAAATAGTTGGTCACATATACCAAATATCCCACCCTGATCTCGATCCATCACCAATACTTGGTCACAAGTCAACCAAATAATTTGTGACCTCCACCAATACTTGTGACCACACCTCACCACTGCATCCAGTCGCACCGTCCCCAACACCATTGTTGCCACCACCTCCCGATAACAACACCATCACCTGAAACAAACCAACAACTCATCACCAAAAACCACCACTACATCACAATCATTGCGACGGCACCAACGGAACAACGTATATAATTGGTCACAACCACCATCGGCACCAACAAAACAATGCGTCACCATATCATCACTGTAGCACCATCGCCGCTGCACCACCAACGATTCAGTCACGCCACCGACACCACCACCACCGGCTCTCCATCTCTACCACACCACAACCACAATCCCCACCCAAAGTTGCAGCTGTCGGCACCACTAGAAACACCACCACTTTGCCAAATCACTGCACAACCACCACAAGACATCACCAACCGCAAAAAACCACCTACAAACACCACCACACCATAAATACCACCAACTATATAAAAATTTCTAAAAGCTAAAAGTGAAACTACAGAAAACATTTGATTCCAAAAAATATTGTAATGAATCTCAAACTCATTTTTTATGTCTGTTGCGTGCCGCGCAGCTGTGAGAGGCCAGATCTCTGGCCGGAGCTCCGATTAAGAGAGAATGATATGTAGAGTAGGAAAAAGATGGGGAGGTAGAGAGAGAATGAAGAAGAAATGAAAATGGATTTGAAGTGAAATGGGGTTGGTATTTGGTGACGGGTGCTCCAACGATGGCGTAGTCTGACGGAGAGATGGACATGAGAGGAAGATGAGAGAATGGAGAGGAAATAAGGTAGGTGTGAGTATATAAATTAATTTATATTATTATTAATATTAATATTTAAAATATAATTGATTTTTGTATAAAAAAACCCTAAACCTGATTTTTGAATTGAAAATGTTAAATACCTGTATATGTAATTTTCACTATTTTTTATTTATAGTTTTTCCTTTCTTAATTAAATTATTTTAGACAGTTTATATTATTACTTTGTTAGGACGGCTGTTATTGTGTTTTATATTTATTTTTTTAATTTGATTTGCTTAATTTATTGTTAGACTTATTGTAGGCCATTTGACTTGATTTTGAATTTGATGTGGACATTCTAATTAATGTACAAGTTTTTAAATTAGAATTTGAGCATTGTAATTCGATAAAAATTGTGTAATTATATTTACAGGGACTTTATTTTGTTTGACATGTAGCAAGTTATGGAGAAATTTTTTAAATGAATATTTTCTATAATATAATTGACTAAGCAGCTAAATTTGAGATCAATGGATGAATAATAACTTGAATGTCTATATTAAAAAGATGTAATTGATAAAATTGAAAATAATGTCATTTACAACATTTTCAAAGCACGATAACCCGTAAAAAATAGTTGTATTTTTTATTTATAATTTTAATTTTAATGTTATTTTTTATTTATTTGTTTCAATTTTTTTTTCTCTAAGTAATTCGTTTCTCCATTGAACTTAGTTCCTGGCTCCACCATTGCCGGAGTATATATGTATGCATTTGCATTAAAAATATTTTGTTCTTGCATATCCCTACTAGCTTTACAAAATTTGGTTAGACGAAAATGTGTAGATGGACGAGAATCATCTGTATCATTTTATTGGGATCATAATGGAAATAGCATCCCTATTCTTCATCTTTATATAGGTACTTGTAGATAATATTACTAGTTAGTATCACTTTTTGAAACCAAATTCAAAATTAATATGAATATATAAATAAAATTTAGTTGAAAGTCAAAGTCAAAACTACCATAAAAACCGGAGACAATTTTGGTGACCGATCATGATGATGGATTGAAATGAAATTATTATAATAATTAAATTTCAGAATATTTTTCTCACCGAAATAGGGAATAGAAAAATTGACTTTTTTTTTACAAGCCCAGTTTGAACCACATTATTTTCTTCATTCTCATTCTTCTACTCATTTTCAACCACACATTTTTAATAAAATAATATTTTCCGTCACATCAATAACTTTTCCTTCTTTTTCAATCACACACTCTCCATCAATCTACTATTCCAGAATACACTTTTTAAAAATAATGTGGATCAAACACACCCCAAATAAGTCAATTTAATGTTTTACTTTTTTTTTTTTTTTTTTCAAAAAGAGAATTGGTATTCACCTAATCTTCATTCTTGACTTTTTTTTTTATTGGATGTGGATTTAGAAAAAGAAAAAAAGTTTAAATTACTATACTAATTTTAAGAATCATGTTATATGTACAATACAATTTGATAATATTGGTTGACAATTCATACTGGTAACATCACATTCATTCATTTTAAAAACTTTTTTTAAAATAAATAAATCTAAGTGTACAACATTGGTTTACAACAATAATTGACAACCATGTGTTGTCAAAATCCTATCATGTAATATAAAAATAGTTTTTTATAATGAATGTATATGATGCTGCCAAGTATGATATTGTCATCCAATATTGTCAACTAATATTGTATATGTAACATGATTCTTTTTAAATTAATGACCAGAATTTTGACAACAGCAACTTTGTCAACCATTATTGTCAAATATAATTATACAAATAGTATAATCGTAATTTTAAACCCTTGAAAATTTGACCAAGTTAGATTAAGAGCTAAATATATTATTTAATTAAACCATTCTTGCTTTGCCATTCTACTTTACCAAAAAAAAAAAAGCCTTCCATACATAAAACAACGTACGGCTTAAAGCATTGAATCAATTAAATTCTTCAAGAAAATGTCAAAGTTATATCCACGTGAAGACTTGGCTGCTATTTGGGCTCCATTTTCTCTATCATCTTTTGAATCGAGCATTATTCAATAAATAATATTACACGAAAATCAAAATTTTTCCTTTATTTTTAATCATACATTCTATAAAAAATTTATATTTTAAAATACTTTTTTTTTTTCCAAAATACACTTTTAATAGAGCCCAAACAGGGGTTTAGCTACTCTATTTTTTTCCTTTTGACTTTCTCGGGAAGCTCATCAAGTCATGCCCAAATGGAATGTTCCATAAGATATGTTGTTTTGATGGCTTTGTGCATGCGACTATCGACTTTTTTTAGTCATAGCTTGTGTGCTCTCCAGGGAATAGGTCCTCAGTATTGTACTCTGACATGGTGTCATGCATTGAGAGTGCTAATCTCCCTATACAATATGGCAAGGTTGTTAACAGCTAAGTATATGTACATTATTATCAAAGACTGCACTAATAATGTGATTATAATCAAGTATTGTTTAGCATCATACCCACAAGCGTGCGTGTATGTCAATTGTCCGAACTTGCTAACCTTAGAATGAGAAAAGGCAGCCTTGAGGTGTGGAACCTCGAAAGCCAAATTTGTGAGTTGTGAAAGTGGCATCAAAACGGTAACGCTTGAATGTGCATTATTGGTTATGAGAAATCAGTGATGTGCGTTCTCGCGGAAAAAAAAAAGGGATTTTGGGTCATGGATCGTGTTAGCAAGCAAGCGAAAACATATGAAGAAAGCTTTTGAGGATAATGGATGAGAATTGCGGCCTTGTGCGAGTGAACCTATGTGCTTTGTCAAGTTTGTTTTGTGAAGTGCACATTGCATAACACAATTATGGAGATTGTATTGTTGCTTCGATATGTGTATTGGCATTGTGCAAAGGCCGTCCATTCGAAGAACTAATTCTCCATTTAAATGAAAATGATTTCACCATATTTTTCTTGGTGACTTGGGGCGAAAAGCAATTTTTGTACTTGAAAATTGGCACATCATTTTGAGGAAATTTGGACATCCACCTACTGTTTTTCTCAACTTCTCAAATTTTCAATAATGAGCTAAGGGTCCTTTGATTGCAAGAATAGAAAATCAGTGAAAAAAACGAATTTCAAGGAAAATAATTGTCTAGAACTTGTTTCCCGAGAATTGTCAATTAATTGTGTTTGATTGGTATAATTTTTCACTTGAAAAATGTTGAAATTTTGGATCATTTGGTGTTCGTTTGACTTTGTTTTCTATGAAAATTGTTCATTAAAAAGATTTTTTTTTTTTTTTTTTTACAATTGGAGATAGAATTTGTTTCCATTGAAAAAAAAAAAAACAAAAAACAAAAGCTGAAAAACAATTTTCCCACCAAAGTGGTGGGAAAACCAATTCAATGAAAACCTGGAAAAAGGAGTCACGTGAAAATAGTAAAGGTCAAACAGAGCCTAATTTCTCTTTTATATGCCTATCAATTTTTTTCTAAATTTTTTTACCGATATGAAGTTTTAATTAATTCATTCAATTAGCCCCTATTTGGTGCACATTATCAATTCAAGAATGCATTTTTTTTTGTTTGATGTGATGTGTAATATGTGATTGAAAAAGAAGGAAAAATTATTGATGCAATGAAAAATATTATTTCATTGAATAATATGTGGTTGAAAATGAGTATAAGAATGAAAATCAAAAAAATAATGTAGCTCAAACATGGGCTTAATAACCCAAATCCTTCAATTACCGAGGTCCTTATCTATCCATTTAAAATGTTTAACCCCTACTTTAGCTCATTTTTATGATAGATTCCGTTTAAAAAAAAATTTTAAAAATGGAAAAATGTGTTATTAAAAAGTACAACAAAATTTTGAGTTTACATATAAAATCAAACCATTTTCACCTCTAGTTATCCCTAAATTCAGTGTAAATAATTCACGCTGAAACCATGTAAATAATTTTTACTCTGTTACATTTTTGCATAAATTTCAATTTTGGACTCATGCACAACTAGCTATATAGGAGCTTCAATTTTGTTTGGGGATATCTGTTGTTACTGAGGTTCTTATCCTGAACACGGAATAATAATATACATACTTTGGAGGAACCTCTAACATAGGAATAAACAACTAATTGCAGGAATGATTCGGATAACCAATGATGAAAAAAGATTAAGTTAGTTGTACAACTAGTTTGACAATGTGTGAAGTATAAAGATCATGACCACTGATTTAAAAAACAATTTTCAAAGCAATGGTCAAGATTCTTACCAACTCATACATTGTCAAATTAGATATCAAACTAATTGTAGAAGTAGCATGATTGGATTAAGAAAAGGTACAATAGGATCCATTGAACCAAGGGTGATGTTACACGTATATAATGCGGTATCCATAATGGTGTCCACCCTCTCACATTGAGGGGGACCTTATTCGAAGTGGGTCATTCTTCATGGGAGGGGGTGGATACCATTATGGATATCGCATTATGTACAAGTAATATATTCCTTGGACCTAATTCCAGTATTGTGGGTATAATATCTCAAACTGTTCACCCCAACAATCAGCCAACCTGGGAGCCTCATTGGACAAAACAATGACCATTGTCCATTGGATTGGTCTCTTTGCATAAATAAATCAGGCACCCAAAGTGCAAAAAAAAAAAAAAAAAAAACAAAAAGATCTCTGGCACGGTGTTCTTCGGTTCTTCATGAAAAATGACATAAATAAGTGAGAATTGATGTTATGAAAGAAATCCAACTGCAACAAACTAAATTTAACTCCAAATATATTTTGGGATGTTACAGAGGAAATAAGTTGTCCTAAATGCAAAATGATCTAAACACCAAGAAAATGCACAACTCACATCTTAGTTTACAAGTGGAGGAATGAAGATCCAATCAATGGTAAGAACACAAACATTACATCAATTGCTGCAAGTATACAGATCCTACTATAACTTTCCATGATTTTTCCTCAGATCAAGGAACTCAAAGATATCAGCATGCCATGGCTCCAAATACACAGCAAAAGCACCTAATCTCATCATAGAAAGGAAAACAAAATAAAAATAGTGTATATGCAAAGCATTTACTATAATAAAACATAACAAGGCATAACAGCAAACCTTTCCTCTTGCCACCCCCCTGATCCACATATCGAACTGTATCATTGAACACTCTTAGCATTGGAACAATGGTTGTCAAATAGGGGCTTCATATAGGACAAAAGAATGTATTTTTAGTGGGGATTAAAATCAAAATTTTAGTAGATTTTGATAGAAGTTGATAAAATGTGTAGTTAAAAAATTATAGGCCACATGAAAAGTATGGTTAAAATTAATTGTTAACTTTGACTTTGATTAAAGTCTTGATTTTAATTTATACCAAACGGGGTATGAATGGTTTAGCTTTCGTTTCGATATAACTTATCAATTCAATCAAAATCCAACATTAATTTTAATTATGCATTAATAACTTTACTCATTATTATCCACACATCTAGTTAAATTCACTACTATTTATTTCACAGTTTTGTATTTATAAGTGATTTATAAATTTTCCAAATGGAGATTTATATATTGTAAGATAATAAAAATTTTTGGGTTTACATGTAATATTATTTTATTAAAAAATGTGTGATTAAAAATAGAGAGAGAAAAATACAATTTGAAAATAATAAGGACCAAACAAGGGTTTACATAGATAGAAAATAAGTTATAGACAATTAAATTACCTAAAATTTATTTGCATATTGAGAAATACGAGATTCGACCCTACTACACCTAGAGGGGGGTGATTAGGTGTAAATGTGAATTAAAATTTAATTAACATGCAACAAGTCACAAGTTAATTATGTTTAGGTGATTAGTCAAACAATTCAATTTAACCTATCTTGAAATACCGCAGTAATCCCAAAGCAGTAAATAAAGCAGTAAACAATACCAGAATTGTTCACGGAGAAACCCAACGTGGGAAAAACTTCGGGCACTTTGCCAGTCAAAGATCCACTATAAACTGTCAATAAAACTTACAGACTACCAGCAAAGTTGACAACATAAGCTTTCTGATCTCCGTCTGAAGTATGAAGCAGCCCTCTTGGAATGTGCACACCAAAACCAATTCTGACTCTTCTTTGTAAAGCAGTTCTCCTGGAACTCCAATCTTGATACTTTACGCAGTTTATCTCCTGTAGATCTTCCCCAAAAACTCATCGTTCTTCAAACTCTTCTTTGATCTTTAATGCAGCACAGTTGACGACACAATCTTGCAGCAGATCCAAGCGAAGAAACCAATTCAGTGTTTGATTTGATAGTTTTGATGTTTTCAATGAAAAAGGCTCATGAACAATAAATGATTGAACTTTGGATCTTGTGTAGGATGTATTCTTCTTGAATAATGTGTTGTTCAATCCTTCTATCAGAAAATAAGGGGCCTTCAATATATAGGTTGGACGAATTAGGTTGTATGGACCGATTAAAAATCTCGAAAAAGGAAAATTAGGTTTTCCAGTAAAATATGTCGCTCGAAAAAGGGTCTGTCGCTCGAGCGACAGTGGGCGAGAATCGAGAGAAGTAGGTTCTGCTTTAGTCGCTCGAGCAACACTCCGACGAGCAGCTAGCGAAAATTCGGCGTGAATTCTTCTTATTCCAAATACATAACCCCAAACCCTAAGCTAATCCTACCAACTATGAAACTTTACAATTTAGTCCATAAACTTTTATAAATGTTCAAGTTGGTCAATTTGTTTACAGAATCGCCAATACAAAATATAAACCTAACAAACTCCCCCTTTGGCATTCTGTGACAAAACACAATACAAAACAACAACAATTTATCCAAACTATGCAAGTCCAACAAAACAAACTGAATGCAGCTTCAACTTTGTCAATTTTGTATCTTGAAATCAAAAACTCACATACCGGTATAAAAGCACGTGATACAGGAAATAAATAATAAAGTACTTAGAAGCAGAGTCGGTGAAATAAGCAAACTAGTTTGAGATGCAGTATTAATGTTAACCAAGACACCATAACCACATTAATACCACAAAACAGTTAGAAAAACTCAAACAGTTATGCATGAAATGCAATACAGTTGCAATGCATATGCTCCCCATCAGTGCATGATATACAAAGCAAATGTAATGCCACTACTACAAACTCTTAAGTGTTAAAGGAGTAAAACA
This sequence comes from Fraxinus americana, assembly GCA_035079005.1. Classification (NCBI taxonomy): domain Eukaryota; kingdom Viridiplantae; phylum Streptophyta; class Magnoliopsida; order Lamiales; family Oleaceae; genus Fraxinus; species Fraxinus americana. The sequence continues at coordinate 30,084,059 of CM068712.1, forward strand.
TGTATCTATGTCTCTCCCTAACGACCCCACAAGACATATACAAAAGATCAAATCAACTGGAAAGCATAAGTGTCCATACAGTATCTATGTCTCACCCCAACGACCCCTCAAAGACATATGATAAGTATCAATATGTAACAAGCTGCTCTAGACATGAAATGTGTATATATCTCCCAATTACTATGAAATTATCTCCCTTTTTGTCTCAAATGCCGAAGAAATGGAGCAAAAACACACAACAAATGACAATGAAAATTCCAATAACTGAAGAAGGGCTACAAAAAGTTTATACGATAACAAGATTCAGCCTAACTGCTATCAACACAAATATCAATGTCAACTACAGCAGTATCCTTATCTACGAGGCAGGAACACCATCTCCATCCGAACCATCAATCTCATCACTCTCGTACTCCCAGTGCTCTCGCATTCAACGCAATCGTCGCTGAACGTCTATAACTTCGCCACGCAGCGCAGTGACCTCTGCCCTCATCTGAGTCACCTCTGCAAGCAGCTGAGCCTGCTGGCTGATCATAGTAGACATCTGGGCCATCAAGGCGGCCATGGGATCAACAACAGAAGAGGCATGAGGGATAGAAGAAGACGTAGAATGAGGGACGCCAAAAGTAGATGGAGCTTCAGATGGCGGAATGAAAGGCGGATCAGCAGAAAGAAGATCGTCGATGGTATCTGCTAGTACTACTGGATCAGTAGGCTCAACAGGAGCAGAAGAAGAAGAAGCATGAGATCGACTCTGCGAAATGGTAACAAGACCAATCGGTCGACCTAACCGATAAGAAGACCTTCAGGAAAGACAACGCCAAGGGTAGTGACTAATCGATGAATAAGATAAGCATAAGGAAGACCTATCCTACGACCAGGGACTCGGAAGTGTGAAGAATATGCTGGCAAAAGAAAGTAGGAAGGTCAATCGAGTCATCATGAATTATGGCATAAAGAAATCTAGCCCTATCAGAATGTAAATAAGAAGTGAGTACGATCGGCCACAAGTTCGTGCACACAATGTGTAACAAAACTTGGCACTCAGTCGAAAGCGATCCAGTGCGAACCGCAGTCGAACCCCCTGCCAGTGGGCTATCAAAAATAGTAGAGTAAACTACTGAGTCAGAAGGGCTGGTCTCAGCCAAAAGATAGGAAAAATTGGGTGAAGAACCCGATGAATATAAAGAGATGCAGCCAAAATATCAGGAGAGAGAGCCTAAGAGTAATACCTTTAAGATAGACTCGGAAAGAAGTATCACAAACCTCGTGGATGTTCGCGAAGAACTCCTGAACTAAAAGACTAGAAGGAGAAACCAACCCAATCAACAAAGAATCCAAACCCCGAAAAACAAAAATAGCAGCAATGTCGGGGGATAGATCACCTAAAATAACCTTACGCTCAACGAGGACTAGACGATGAGAGAACTGAGAAGAAAAAACCTCATAGGAAGAAGATCCACTTAGCTGCTGAGTGGTGGTCCTGGCTCTCTTCGGTGGCATTTGGAACATGATTGCAGAACAAACATGTCAAGAGATGCTATAAAAGAGAATGTAGACCACACGAGCAGCCACGCAGTCAAATGCATGAAAATGTGTGAAATGATGTAACAGTGAAACAAACAAGCAAAACGATGCAAGAATCGACAATGCAGCCAAAACGATGCAAAAAGTCCACAAAGCATGCAAAATGATGCAAACATATGTCACATGCACACAAAATAATGCAAACGTGTTAAAGTATACAGTGCATGAACATAGTGCAGTGACTGCAGTATCATGTCACTAAGTCAAAACTTAAGCCAGATCGACTCCAAAACGACATGTGAGTGCATAGATATGTTCATAGGATGGAATATGACTCGTGTGTGCAAAGTGATGCCCGAAAACACACGAACACTTCAATGAAACATTTTATCGCACACTTGGCATGCAATGAAGATTCAACACATTCAATGCATAATCCAAAGCACCCATGGCCAAACCATCATCCAAGCATCACAACCTAGCATACCATCAACTAAACCTATGCCAATCCCCATCAAAATCAACAAAAAAAGGGGCAAAATGCAAGTGACATGAACCACATTTAATGTAATGTCCAAAAACCATCAAAATTATGCACAAATTGAATTCCATTGATGAAATAGCACTCCTATATCATTAACCAACTCAAAACTTGTGGAGTGAAGTGAAGAATTAAAGCAATTAACCACGAAAATCACAAAACCCCCAAAAATATCGAAAACTAGGGTTTTAAGGATGTACCTTTGAATTTTTTGGAATGGATGATGAAATTGATGTTAATATGGTCCAAGATTGATGCCCAAGCTACTAAAAGAGTGTTTATACAAAGATTTGACAATGGGTAGATCAAAATTTGAGAGAAAAATTCGAAAAATGAGTAAAAACGAGGCTGCAATCGCGCCTTATAGGCAACCATCGCTGGAGCGAGGGCCGAGCGAATATCGAGCGACTGAAAGGCTCACTCGAGTGACATTAGAGAGAAAATTGAGCGAAAGCTCAAATATCAAAACCAGCACCAGAAATTTGAAAAATTCAGTTTTAAGCATAGTTTTCTGAAATTGATAAAAATAGCACATTTTTCAAAACTTTCAGTTTTAACACCACTAGATTTTTTTAAAACTAACATATGGCACGCACTTCAACATGTTGGTCAACTAGAGAATGCAGTTGAACATAAATATGCCAAATTTAATATTATAAGTGACGTCTCACACACATAGATCAAGTTTAATTGGAGTAAGTTGTATATGTGACTCACGTGTGTAATGTGTCACTAATTCCAAGTAAATCAGACTCCAAACCTTAATTTAGTGAGAAGGGACATGCCAAAAATCACTGTCAATATGTCTATTCCCTACTTATGAAGGTCAAACTTTCAAACACGTTAGAACCTATACAAAAAGCTCTCTTTAAGTCAATTCTTTTCTCCCCCTGACTTACAGCATAATTTTTTTTTTGTATCACAACTTTCAATAGGAATGCTCATATATTATTTTCATCTCAAGTGCAGGCTGCTTTCCATTAAGCGACTAACATGACCACTGTAACGAGTTTTAGGCCGAGTAACCCAAGTCAGGTGACCATAGGCATCAGATTATGAGAAACCTCGCAGGCTTAATAACTCAAGTCAAGTAGGCTTCAAAAAGTAGTATTAAGATATAGAACATATATCATGTTTAATCAATAGAGGGTATATGCATGAGCTTAGGTCTAACACAATAAGTCAATTCACGTTCAGAGTCACCCTATCAACAAGTGACAGTTATCCCAAGTCTCACACATGCGCTCAAGTCCTATTTACATGATCATAGTGTGTGCAGTGCAAAGAATACATGATTGGACATATACTAAATACTTCAGAGAAAACAACAATCATGTGATGAATGATGACTATTTATCAGATAAATGCATATTTATACTCAACATGCATTGTCAAGTTTCACATACATGATGCAGTAGTCCACAAAAACAACCTAAGCAAGGAAAATACACATATTTTTTTTTAAAAAAAATTTTAAAATTTTTTTATTTGGATTTTTCTATTTTGAATGAAATACTCACATAAGTAAAAAATAAAACAAACGAAATGTAGGCAGCAAATAATAAAACAAAGACAATAAAATAAAACACAAACTAATTAAACACATGCAAAGTGTCTGATGAATGCAAGGTGCACCAGTGTGATTGACAATGTATGCAAATGCCCGCGCATGAGATTAGTGTGGTGCATAAGCACCAACAGCTGCCATACGGTCGAGATCAACTTTCTTGACCCATGCCTTCCTGGCCATGGAAATAACCCTAGTCAATTGAGAGATCAACTTTGTCAGCTGAAGAACTTGACTGGAAAGATAATTGACATGACTAGGAATATCCCGATTTCTCTCCCTGCGCACATGCATAGGACATGTTGACCTAATGTAACCCAATACACCATAATAATGGCAGGTAGGTACAAATCTAGGCTCAGACACATACGATTGTTGAGAACGAACTTGAGGTGCAGTGTTCTTACGGCCCCTAGGAGTTCTCTGTCTTATGACACGCTCAGCTCTCAGATCAGGATTTCTAACAATGCGTGGCTGAGTAGAGGCAGGAACAAAAGAAGTCTTAGATGTACTAGCAGAATTGAAATTGTTCTTAACATAACCTAGACCTCGTCTATCAGTAAGAGCCTTGTTCATACCTAAAAGACTATCAAGCTTCTTAGTCCTACTTGAGAAAGCTTCAAGTTGAGAATTGGATTTTTCTAGATTACTCGTGAGGGTCTTAACCATCTCTTCTAACCTCTCATTGATACATCTCAACTCACTCAGGGAACTGGTCGACTCCTTAAGTTGACCAGCAAGTCTCTATTTTTCACGCTCTAATGAATCAAGCTTCTTAAATAGGACATGGTTGAGTTTCTTAATCTTAAAACTTTCCTCGTACAACTCCTGGTACACAACTTGAAGATTATCCTCATCATTCGAGGCCTCATTACCGATCTCAACCTCAGTCTTTTCACTAGCCTTATCAGATTCACTATCTACTCGAAACACAAAGGCCATGTACTTCCCTACTTTCTCACATTCAGAATGCACACTTGGTTCACTCTCACTAGAGTCATCATCAGACAGTGCAGCAACTAAGGCTCTACCTCCATTCTTTGTCGAACTCCTCTTAAGATTAGGACATTCATTCCTATAGTACCCAAACCCCTGACACTCATGACATCTAACCAACTCGAGTTCACCATTAGTCCATTCACCATCACTCTTATCACACTTTTCCTTATGAAATCTTCTAGGAGGACTCCTCTGTCTAGGTTGTGGTTTGGGTCTATCTCTCAAGGCCTTCTTAAACTTTTTCACGAAATAGGATATCTCTTCTCCTTTAAGGGACTCTACATTACTAGACTCAGAATTTTCTTCCCTACGGGTGTTCAAAGCAATAGATTTCTGTTTCTTGCGCTGTGCTAAGGTCAATTCATAGGTTTAAAGTGAATCAACGAGTTCTTCTATTTTAAGGGCATCAAGGTCTTTACTTTCTTCAATTGTAGTTACCTTAAGTCTAAACCTCTCAGGTAGGGATCTAAGAACCTTACGAACAGTTTTTGACTCGGTGATCCGTTCGCCTAAATTGAAACTAGAGTTCACAATATCGTTCAGTTTAGCGTAGAAATCATCAAACCTCTCACCATCATTCATCCTAAGTTCTTCAAACCTAGAAGTCAACATTTGTAATTTTGAGTTTTTCACAATCTTAGTGCCCTCATGGGTAGTTTCCAAAATATTCCAAACCTCCTTAGCAGTCTCACACATAGACACTCTCCTAAACTCCTCAGGAGACACAGCCATAAACAAAGCATGTAAACCTTTACTATTCCAGCTACACTCATCCATATTAGTTTTAGTCCATAAAGAAATGTCAGTGAGTGTAACTACACCATCAACATTTGTTGAAGGTGGAGTCTATCCATTTTGCACCAAAATCCAAACACGTTCATCCAAAGCCTTCAGGAAAGCTCTCATACCACTTTCCAATAGGCATAATTACTGCCATCAAAATATGGTGGCATAGACAATGAACTACTCATCTAGACAATCAAAATAAGGGTCAGGACACGAGATTAGACTCTGATACCAATTGAAAAACGCAAGATTTGACCCTACTACACTTAGAGGGGGTGATTAGGTGTAAATGCGGAATTAAAATTTAATTAACATGCAACAAGTCATAAGTTAATTATATCTAGGTGATTAGTCAAACAATTCAATTTAACCTATCTTGAAATACCGCAGTAATCCCAAAGCAGTAAACAACACCAGAATTGTTCACTCAAAAACCAAACGTGGGAAAACTTCGGGCACTTTGCCAGTCAAAGATCCACTATAAACTGTCAATAAAACTTACAGACTACCAGCAAAGTTGACAGCACAAGCTTTCTGATCTTCTGTCTGAAGTATGAAGCAGCCCTCCTGGAATGTGCACACCAACACCAATCTTGACTCTTCTTTGTAAAGCAATCTTCCTGAAATGAGCACATGAACTCCAATCTTGATACTTTACGCAGTTCATCTCCTGTAGATCTTCCCCAAAAACTCATCGTTCTTCAAACTCTTCTTTGATCTTTAATGCAGCACAGTTGACGACACAATCTTGCAGCAGATCCAAGCGAAGAAACCAATTCAGTATTTGATTTGATAGCTTTGATGTTTTCAATGAAAAAGGCTCATAAACAATGAAGGATTGAACTTAGGATCTTGTGTAGGATGTATTCTTCTTGAATAATGTGTTGTTCAATCCCTCTATCAGAAAATACGACGCCTTCAATATATATGTTGGACGAATTAGGTTGTATGGACCGACTAAAAATCTCGAAGAAGGAAAATTAGGTTTTTCAGTAAAATACGTCGTTCGAGCGAAGGGGCTTTCTCGTTCGAGCGAAGGGTTTGTCGCTCGAGCGACAGTGGGGCGAGAATCGAGCGAAGGAGGTTCTGTTTCATTCGCTCGAGCAACACTCCGGCGAGCAGTTAGCGAAAATTCGACGTGAATTCTTCTTATTCCAAATACTTAACCCCAAACCCTAAGCTAATCCTACCAACTATGAAACTTTACAATTTAGTCCCTAAACTTTTATAAATGTTCAAGTTGGTCAATTTGTTCACAGAGTCGCCAATACAAAATATAAACCCAACACATGTAAATTATTAATTAGATATGTTTGATTGTTTCAATTTTCAACTTAGAAAATATTGTACTCGTTCATCTTTTATTGATAAATGAGATAAAAGAGGTTGATGAGAGAGAGAGAGAGTAAATTGCTTCGAAAATAAAAATCAACTCCTCCATAAAAAAAATTATTTTCCTTGTTTTAGAGAAAAAAAAAAGCCGGAGCAAGTACAACCTCTTTTGCCTGGCTTCGACGTCAATAGCCGGAGCTGGAGCAGCGAACACAGGTAAAAGATGAGCAAATGTCAACAGGTAAAAGAGGAGAGACAACCTGTTGACGTTCCCTGCTCTTTCTCTCTCCTCTTTTACTGGAGTAGGAGCAGAGAAGCCATCGGCGGGAGAGCGGGAGAGGGAGCGGGAGAGGGAGATGGAGAGGGAGAGGGAAAGGGAAGGAAGATTGGGTAATGATTTGGGATTTTGGGATTTTTAGGGCTTTTGTAGTATTAACGATTTGAATTAATATCCGATTTTTGTATAAATACATTTTATATCTGATTTTTGAAATAGAATTTTTAAAAGTCTGATTTTGTGTAATTTCCTCAAAAAATAATTATTATTGGAACAAGAAAGGCCCAAAGGCCCCATTTAAAGACCTTTTAATATAATGCTTGAGGTGTGACTCGAACGCCCGACCTTTCACACAAATTCCGCACTTTTCACCAATTGGGCACTTCATCTGAATTAATTATTTCTTTCACATATTATATTTATTGTATAAATATCTAACATTGTCATGGCTTGGACACATGAAAATGGCACATAAATTGATTTGGAAAGAGAAACTTTTTGATTATGATGATTATTCTCCAATTACAGGTGAAGGAGAAGATACTGAAGAACCAATTATTGGTGGTGATCATGCGATAATTATAAAATTTGAAGATTTTAACGAAGTTGATGATACTAAGATTAAGAAGAAGAAGAAGAAGATAACGTTGGGTCTAGACTATGAGAATGTGATTTTGGCTTGGGACGAACAAAGGTCCATGTGGTATCTAGAGGACTTACTGCAATAAATATTGTAGAATGTCTACAAAACGAGGCATATCTCATGATTTGACATGAGGGTTTGCAAAGGGCATTTAACGAAGGATCTGATGAAAATGGAAGGAAATGACGTTTCATGCAATCAAATGTGTAATTAATGTTGTGTTTGAACCACATTATTTTGGAAGAATGTATTTTGGAATAGTAGATTGATGGAGAATGTGTGGTTGAAAAAGAAGGAAAAGTTATTGATGTGAATCATGTGATGAAAAATATTATTTTATTGAAAAATGTATTGTTGAAAATGAGTAGAAGAATGTAAATGAAAATCTTAATATGGTTCAATAGGGGCTAAATGTGAAAATGTCAAAGGTATGAACGCTTCTTACACTAATGGTGAAATGTAAAAATATTATGTTCTAATTAACCTAAGAGAAAATTCCAATTTATTTTCAATCATTTGATTTTACACGTTCTACCATGATTAACTATTTTGTCACATACAAAAATATTTATAATTATAGAATAATAAGTTAAATATCTCAATAATTGCTGAATTTATGTCTGTGCATTCGACCACTATCTGAAGTTTTAAATGTTGAGTTTTGACCACTAAACTTATCAAAATATTGAATATTACTCATGACATGACATTCATTATTTAACTTTAACGAAAATGGTGACATGAAAAATGGAATGAACATGTAGTGTAGCTCATGGCACACTAAATTGCCACATAAAAAACTCGTTTTTAATTGCTCACTGTACTTTAAGGTGGTCTGATTTTGGCTTCTAAACTTGTAAAACTAACGTCGATCTGTCTTGGATATTTAAGAATGCTTTTGAAGTATCATTTTTGTACAATAAAATAAATTTGTAATATACTTGAGTTTTGTTGCAATTCTTTTCATATTTGATCTATAATCTACATTAACAACAAGAAACACTGGATTTTTTAGATTTTTTTGGTGTACATTTTTTGTTGCAAAGAAATATCTGATTGTTTTTCGATGTATATTCTTTGCTGTAAATTTAGATTATGAATTTTTTGACGAATATCATACATTTTTTTGTTCAAATTAGTCATCAGAATCGTCAATATTTTCTTGCGGTTAATGTAGATTATAAATCAAATATGAAAATAAGTGCAACAAAACTCAAGTATATTGAAAAATGTTTTGAAATATTCCTTTATAACATGTTGCAATATTATTTTATTGTATGAAAATGATACTTGAACAACATTTCTAAATTTTTAGGACATGCCGACATTAATTTTACAAGTTTAGTGGCCAAATCTCAACTACCTTAAAGTATAGTGAGTAATTAAAGATGTTTTAAAAGTACACCGAGCAATTAAATACGTTTTTCAAAGTACAATCAATAATGAAAGATGACTTTTTTACATGACAATTTGGTGTGTCGTGAGTTACACAACCTATGCATACCATCCGTTACATCACCAATTTCGTTAGAATCAAGTAAAATATGTCATATGAGTGAGCAACATTTAACATTTTGATATATTTAGTGGTTGAAATTCGATATTTGAAACTTCGTCCGAAATACTTGCATAAATTAGGTGATTATTGGGACAACTTTATAATTTTTAATTTCTTTTGGATAAAATCGCATCACCCAAAAAAGGACCAAGGCAAACACTGTGCTATTTTCTGTATCTTCCAAAACCCTAATTCAATCTTCCTTTTACTGAGGAGTCTCAGCATCCAAATTCTGGCGGTTCGACGAACCTGACCGCCGTTAATTGCCGAATCTGAATTCGCTGCGGCAGCATGGACTTCGATGAGTATGATTACCTAGAAAAGGCGGTGGAAGAAACTAAAGTCCCGTCCAAAACCGCCGAAAAAAAGGAAACTTCTGACAAGGAAAAAGACAGAGACAGGAGCGAAAAGGGATACAGACGAAGAGACCGGAATGAAGATGATGACTTGGACGAAGAAGAGAGGGATCGAAAGAGCAGCGGCAAAAAATCGCGAATAGACAGGGATAATGAAGAGAATGGACGAGACAGAGACCGCGACAGGGAGCGTGATAGGGAAAAGGAGAGAGACCGGGATAGAGAGAGGAGCTCGAGGCGTAGGAGTTCCGACAGGGATTTGGAGCGGGAAAGGGATAGAGAGAGGCGGAGCTCGAGGGAACTCGAACGGGATAGGGAGAAGAAAGACAAGGATAAGGAGAGGGAAGGGGAAAGGGAAAGGGATAAGGACAGGAGGGAGAGGGAGAGGGAGAAAGAGAAGGAGCGAGAGAAGAGGGAGAGGGAAAAGGAAAGAGAAATGGAAAAGGAAAAGGAGAAGCCGAGGAGTAGAAGTCGACCTAGGCTGGAGCATGAAAGGGATAGGGAATTGATGAGAGGAAGGGAGCATGAACTGCGCGATAGCAGGTGATGTCTTATGCATTTTCTCTTATTAAAGCCGATCTCTAATGAATCGCTTCTCATTTTTTCTTTCATCAGTCTTTCATTTGCTTTTAATCCAAATTTGGCTTGGAGATTTTAACTTGAAAGCCTTGATTTGTTCTTCACTTTCAAATTTGCGGCGAACTCATGCTATGGTACTAACTCAAGAGTCAGTTTATTCGATTAGTGAAATTATGACTTTCTGATGAAATGCCTTTGATTGGGGTTGTTTTTGTTTGCGTTTCCTATCAGAATTTGTTTTATTTTTATTATTTAAATGAGAGCGAGGTGAGCTACTGAGATTTGAATATTCTGTTAAGGGTTTGACTTGAACAGTTGAACTCAAACTTCAAGATTTCAGTTTTTGATTTTTTTTTTGAAAATGATGTTATATGCTACACACTGTTCTTCGATAGTATTGCGGTTTTATTGTAGTTTAGAGTGCTTCACCTTATAACCATCGAGATTTTCTAGTTGTGACCAGGGTTGAAGCACGGAGGAAATGTATAGAAAATGTTGTCATTGCAGGGAAGTGTAAATTTATGCATAGAGGATGTAACATTTTACTTGGGTTGATAAAGTAGATGGATTGTTTCACATCTTAATGGGCTTTCAACAAGTAAACACCTCGGAGGTTTCTTCACTGAAGAAATTGATTTTTCCACACACTGAATTGATTAGGTTCGATGTTTCTTTCTGGGCTTTTAGATTTGGCTAACACCTCCACCCTTCTAGTGTTTTGCATAGCTGGATTTGAGGTTGCTTTCTTTCCTCCGAGCTGAGATTTTGACCAGTGATGTATTGAATTTTTTGCGTTTGCGATTCTTGTGTGAGCTGTATCAGTTTTTCAACGTTTCTTAACTTCAGAGATGAAATTGCTAAAGCTCCATACTGCAAACAGCAATTTTACTTTTTTCGAAATTGTACAAATTTAACACATCTCAAATATGTTTAGTGTGTTTTATGAAGTATTGAAATTTGTAATATATTTGAGTATGGATAGTGATTAATGAATTCATGGGAGAAAATTATTAAACCTCCATATGAATTTGTTGCTTAGATATAGTTGACAGAAGAGTGGCTTGTAAATTTTCATTCTGGCTACTACATTGAGATTTGAAAGAGATTTTTAACTATGTGTTTCAAATATCAATGGTTGAGGAATTTTCTGGATGTGCACAGCGCAAATTAAATTTTTATTTATAATGTCAAAATGCCTAAACTAATGGGGGTCTTTCCAACTACTGGTTGATCCAAAAATGTACTTGACAATTAAAAATATCAATTTGTTTATTCATCAAAATAATCAAGCTGTTGATCCTCTTGGTTTCCTTTAATAAATTTTTGTCATACTTTGCGAGCTCAACGATGGTCATGAACTTGTGGATTACCTAGTTATGTTGCTTGACTTTTTTGAGATGCACAAATGTTGTTTTCACTTGTTCTATTGTTATTTCTGTTCTGTTGCTTTCCAGCACGTGAGCATTTTATGATTATTTTGGCAAATGGTTATATTGTTTGTTTTGCTGTATGTCTAGTGAAATGGGCTGTGGCATTTGGAAAAATTATCCAATAGGTTGTTTTTCTTTTCTGTTTTCTTTACTTATTGTAAAAATCACTCTTCTGGTTAGGAGTTAGCCATGTAAATTGGAACGAACTACGAGGAAGATGCTGGCATGGAGTTTTTGGGGGTGAAAATTCGTTAACCCCGGGGGAGTCTTAAAAACAAGGGTGTGAGATTATGTTCTTACAACGAATCTCTAGCAGGCTTGAGGCCACTGATATATTGATATTGGCCTTCTCCTATTATTGGCTTTATACTTATTATTCTTAGAGTTGTTAATGCAGGAGATTCAAGGATAAGAAAGAAGCAACAGAGCCTGAAGCTGATCCAGAAAGGGACCAAAGAACTGTTTTTGCCTACCAGGTTTGTTGGTTGACGGATTATACTTGCATCTCAAGGATCAAACACAGAAATTTTAGCAAGTCACATACTTTGTTTATGTTTGGAATGAGCATGTGACAATGGCTTAGATGACTGTTAATCTGTTATTTGATTTCCCAACATTTCTTGTTTGCAGATGCCTCTGAAAGCCACAGAGAGAGATGTTTATGAGTTCTTTTCACAAGCAGGAAAGGTATGCAAATGTTTTTTGAAAGATGACATGGTTTGATCCTAGATGATAAGCTTTATGTTTTGGATATTACTTTTCTTATTTTTGGTTTGTTGTCTTCTTTATTTAGGTCTGTTCTTGTTTCGTTCTCTACTCCAACTTCAAGAGTACATGTTAGATTTGAAACTCTACACAAAAATGGCTTGCAACCTTTATTTCCTTTCCTTCTCTTCTTTTTATCATTTTTAACTATCTTTTATCGAGGTCAAAGCCTAGGTTTACCATTTACATGGATATCTCCTTTTATTTGTTTACTGTTTTATGTGATTAGCTAATTGTAATATTAAGTCCCTGTTTGGTACATATTCTATAAAACTCAATTTTCTCGACACTCAGGTTCAACCACAAATTCTCCCAATAAATAGTTTTGCATAATACTTATTAACCTCTCATTATCCAAAAAAATCACTTCACAAAATCTATTATAAAAATGTTACATAAAACAAGCCCTAAATACTGTCTGTAAACAAAATGTCGTTTATCTCGAGTTATCTTGGCTGTTCTACATGGTGGGGCCCATGACTTGTTTCTGTGATTGCTGTCTTAATTTGTTTTTTATTTTCTTCATTGCCATAAGTTCTCCAAAACCTTTCTACGCCAAGAATTTTATCAAAAAAATTCAATCTTCTCAAGGAAAAGACCAAATTGTTCTATTTTTTGTGAATTTGTATAATCATTCAGAGCCATATAATTGCTTATTTGCTGTCTTATTGGAGGCTGGAGCTTATCTATTAAACGCTCCTCTGCCTTCAGTTGCTGAATACAATCACTTTCTTGTGCATCAAATTTTTACATGCAGGGGGTAGTGTGAATGGGTTCATGATAGTCTTCTGGTACTTCATATCCTATATTACAGTAGTAGGGAGGCATAAGATGGTTTTGAAGTTCTTCTCTCTTCCAGCTTCCCTTATTTAAAAATTTATATCTTTATATTTTTCATTTCATCTCCAGGTAAGGGATGTACGACTTATTATGGATCGGAATTCAAGGCGATCAAAAGGAGTTGGGTACGTTTGTGCTTATCTTGGTCATATTGTGTTTCCTTTGTCGTTGTATCATGACTCTCTTGGTACACGGGAACAATGTTTTAGGTTTGATAAATATTGAATTCTTCTCTTCTCCAGTTACCGATTCTGTTCCTCTAGACTAGAAGCAGTTCTCTTGAATCTCTTCAGACCTTTGTCATGTTGTCTTCAAAATTGTATATTTCAAAGAAGTGAATTTGTGGATGTTACATGTAGTCTTGGCTAGTGAGAAAATCAACAATGTCTGACTCAATCCTTTTACGGTTCCTGCACTAAATGTCTACTGTCAACCGAAGCCCTTAATAGTAATTTTGAGTCTTCAAATTGAAGGCTATCAAAGATATTTTATCAACAAATTTTGGAGCCATTCATACCTTTTTCATCCTTGCTCATCTCTCCAGATGGGGATATATAATGAAGAAGTAATACAGCGATGATACGAGTCTAAATTTTCATTTTCTGGTGACAGATGTCTAATGTTTTTCAAGTTTCACTTTGCAGGTACTTGATGATCTGATTTGTTTAACATACGTAATTTATGGTTTAAGAGTATGTTAGTCTGATATATTTTAATATCTCAAGTAAAAGATCGAAAGCCTTTGAGCTCTATTCCATTCCAATGTACTTTCACATTCTCAACATATAAATGCCAATGCCAGTGTCTTTGAAACTAGACTTCAGCTGTACTGAATCGTTCTTGTTTATGATTCAGTGGTCAACCACTCCAATTAATTCACTTTTGTCAAAATGTTATGCCATCAACAATATTTTAAATTTTAAATGGAAAATTAAGTCCTAAAATAATGTAAGGTAGCACATTAAGCCCTTGTTTGGCCCCTGTTATAATGAAAATTTTGGAATAGTAATTTTTTGGAGAATGTGTGGTTAAAAAAGAATGAAAAGTCTTGGGTTTACGTGTAATATTATTTTGTTGGAGAATGTGTTGTTGATAAGGAGTGGAAAAAATGAATTATAATTTTAATGGGCCCAAAACAGGGGCTAAATTGTATATGGCCGTTAGTCTATCACGATTAAATTTATAAAACTTAGACAATTCCAGAAAGGATAGGCTAATTTGTCACTCTGGTTTTACCTTGATTATTTTGACCGAGCCTTTTCAAAAGCCTGCCAATACCTTGACGATGCGGTCTGTACTTTGTGATTAACATGGCATATACGCTGATTTATAATACCCCTTATGTCTGCTATGAAGGGGAGCTAGTATGTTTGTGAGGCACCGCGTGTCACGAAGATGCTCCTATATGTTCCTCACTTATGTTGCATGCGATATCATTTTGTTCTGTAACTAGCTGTAAAGATTTTTGTCCCCCTTTTTAGTGATTGACTTGGTAATTATATAACCTGACTACAGATACATTGAATTTTACGATGCTATGTCTGTGCCGATGGCTATAGCTCTGTCTGGCCACCTTCTCTTTGGACAACCAGTAATGGTCAAACCTTCTGAGGCTGAAAAGAATCTTGTTCAATCCAATACTACTGTTGGTGGTTCAGGTGTTGTCGGACCTTATGGTGCTGCAGATAGGAAGCTGTATGTGGGCAATTTACACTTTAACATGACAGAATTTCAGCTTAAGCAGGTAAAGACTTGGCACCACCATTTATTGTAGCACATATCTTAGTATTACGCTGTTATTCCGGATTACTTCGTAACAGCATAACATTTTCTGAGGAAGAAAGATCTGGAGGTTAAGACATTATATGGTATCTAAAATTAAGTGCCAGAGGATGAACTTGGTATACTACTGAGAAATCACCCCTCTGTTTTGCTCCTTGTTGCAATTTTTTCTGTCTAAAATGAGTGTCTCACAGTCATAGTTTGAAAAAACGTAAACGGGTACCGAGGCGTTTTTTTGTAATGAGGCAAGGCGTAAGCCTCACCACAAACAAAACAGGTGCAATCTGCCGAACAAAATAGGTGCAATCTGGTGGCGATGCACTGAACAAAAAAAAAACCAAGTAAAGTCTAGTGAAACAATTTTAAATTGTAAGTCACTAGAAGAAGGCAGAAGCAAAGGAGAAAAGAGACATAGAAGCAAAACTTGAGGACCTCTTTTAAACGAAGGATTGAAGATAAGTTTTCTGGTTGTCGTTTAGTTCTGGGAAGATTTCTGACTGCTGTGTAGTTCTCGCCATCTAGGAAGATTTCTGTCTGCCGCCGTGTAGAAGGATTTCTGGCTGCCTTTTGGTATTCTAGATATTTTAATATTTTGTTTGACCCAAAATATCTTTTTAAATGGGCCTTTCTCTTTTTTAAAGAGGGCCTTTTTTAATTCTTTTTCAAAAACCTGAAAAAACATACTTGAAATGAGGCGCAAATGAGGCGCACGCCTCATTTTTTTTGCCTCAGATGTAGAGGCGTACGCCTCATTTTTTGTGCCTCACAGATTGAGCCTCGAGGCGCAGAAGCTGCGCCTCACAGTGAGGCGGGTCTCAAGGCGGGCCTCAGCAGGGTTTTTTCATACCATGCTCACAGTCGTTTGTGGTGAAATAGCCTCTTCGTTTAGCTTTCTATTAAGTTGATCCACCATTGCTGATTTCAATATGTTCGAACAAGTAGAAATATGAGTTGTGTTCCTCATAAACTAAAAATCTGAATGAAGAGTGTTGTGTGAAAGATATGACACGCACCTTACGACATTTATTTTCTTGAAAGTTAAAAATTATTCTAAAATTGGGGACACTCAATATTGGGATTTGAGTTTTGGGGGGTAGGGGGTACTTATTTGACGTACGAACTGTAGTCATTCTTCATGTTAAAATGGTGATTCTTCATGTTAAAATGGTGAGAGTATAATTAATTTAATCCGGAGGACAAATATTTGGATCTTTATGTAAGCTATTCAATTTTAGTTAATAAATAATATTTTGTTAACCAGTTTGAAAGTGAATGTCAAATAATTAACCTAAGAACTGTTATGAGAAATTGGGAATTATGCTTCAGGGGCAAGATAGAAACGACCTCGATATATATTTGCTACTCAATGCCCATGCATTGAAGATGTGTAGCTCATGAACTTTTCTCAACATAGTATCTCTTCATAAGTATGTTAATGGATCAGGCTAATTGATTTCTAAAATATTCGACTTATTTGTATTTTACTACCTTCTCCATCATGTCTCCTTTAGCTCACGATAACTATTTTTGAGTTTTGTTCAAATCTTGGTGTTGATTTTTTCTCCTAGATTTTCGAAGCTTTTGGGCCTGTTGAACTTGTGCAACTGCCTACGGATCCAGAGACAGGACACTGTAAAGGTTTTGGATTTGTTCAAGTCAGTATTTTCAAGAATTCTCTGCATTGAAAGTTTCGTCGTGTTCCATTGAGTTTTAATGTTATCACCATCTATTGTAACATGAAACCTATTGAATTGATATTTTCCAGTTTGCGCAACTTGAACATGCAAAGGCAGCAGAGAGTTTGAATGGTAAACTGGAGATTGCTGGTCGGACCATCAAGGTACTAAACTTGTACCATTTTAGCTTCATTTTCATTTTTGTTCATTTCTGAGACTTCATCGCTTTCTATTTTGAATTCATTACAGGTTTCATCAGTTACAGATCATGTTGGAGTGCAAGATTCTGGAACAAAAACTGCAGATTTTGATGATGATGATGGGGGTGGTTTGGTGAGAAGTTTTTAAAATTGCATTATGGTTATTAACTAATTATGCTTCAATTATTGTCCCTAGTCGCCCAATGGTAAATCAAACTTTTACTGAAACTATAAGGTGCTTGCAATTATGCTTTGAAGTTCTTATTTTGATCTTGCATTTTTTTCTTCTACGCTGGTATTTGATTTCTCCTTTGGAGGTGGTGATTAAATGTCATTGACCAAGGATATGGACACATCAATTCAAATTTGCGAGTAATGGAGTGCACTTTGTTTATGGGAAATGCAGTTGTATCGATCCGATTTGAAATTTCACTTCAGGAATATTAGCTATCTAATCTGTTTCTGTTTTGCAACATATTCTTAGAATCTTTATTCATTATTGTTTGCATAATCTCTACAGTCTTTAAATGCTCAGTCAAGAGCATTGCTCATGCAGAAGCTGGATCGCAGTGGTACTGCTTCTAGGTTTGTATAGGATTTCATGAAATCCATACCTTTCTTTTGCGACTGTCAACTCAAACTCGATTATCCTTTCCAGTGTCACGGGGCCCATCGGAGTGCCTGCTCTCAATGGATTGGCTCCACAACAGTCTATCAACTTGCCAATGAACCCATCAACAGTTCTCCATCCCCCGGTTCTTCCAACACAACTGGTTTCTATGGCTCCAGAACCTATTGGGAACCCCAGTGAGTGTTTGCTATTGAAGAATATGTTCGATCCAACTGCGGAGGTTAGTGATATTTTTGTTCATTGTTTCTTACTGAAGTTTGTTATCTCTTACACTGCCTTTGCTCAAACATACTAAAACAGGTGGACCCGGAGTTCGATTTGGATATTAGAGATGACGTGCAAGAAGAATGTTCCAAGTACGGCGTAGTGAAGCATGCTTATGTGGACAAGTAAGTATATATTTGATATTCTTTTATGAAGATGATGATACTGTGAGAGCGAGGAAGGGTTAGTCAAGTTGTTCATAAATTGACAATATGGACATTTGTGGAGGAAAGTTCTGCAGAATATCTGGTTAAACTTTAAAGGTTGCAAAGAAAAAATAAGACAATTTATTTTCTGAAATATATGATTGTTTTTTATTGTAAAGTGCAGATTGAAAAAAGATATGATCTTATTTTCTATTTTCAGTTAGTCACGACTGTGACAACCTAATTTTATTAATTTGTTTTCAACGGTTCACCAAAGGATCTTCGCAGTTCATTAGAAATGTCTTGACATGTTTATACTTTCACATGTAACAATTCATGATCTGTTCTACTTGCTGGCTACCTCAGGAAAAGGAAACTCCATGATCAATTTTGATCTCATTATTCACTTTGTTTGCAGAACTGTGAATTCATAGATGATGGCTTATAATGATCTTCTTACTTTCCAGGAATAGTGCCGGATATGTATACTTGAGGTTTGAAAGTGTTGATGCAGCGTCACGTGCTCAACAAGCTATGCATAAAAGATGGTTTGCTCGTAGATTGATCTCAGCAATATTCTTGGTAATCACTTTTAAACATCCCTCTCCCCCTTGAAAGAGAACCAAGGGCTGGAAAATTGGTAACCTTATTTACGTTTTACTTGGGGGAAACCAAATAATTAACTTCTCAAATTTGTCACAGGTTACAAAATACCCATAGTGGCCATGTTTGTAGGTCTTTTTAATTCCTCGGTACTAGTTCTGTGCACATTCCTCCTGGAGAATGAACTGAGAACTTGGGGGAAATTTGATTCTTTTTCTATTTTAATGCTATATTTTAAAATATAGTTGAGTTCATGTTGGATAATCGGACTCTTGGATTTCAATCAGCTTTTAAAATCGCTTGTTGAAGCGAAAGCTTTATCGCAAAAATTCCACTATGATTCTCATAGATAATTTTTGAAAACCACTTCTCTGAGGCCTTGCTTCTGAGTTCTGATCTTACTATCAGATGCTGAGTACTGCCTCGACTAGTGTTACAAGTATCAGAGCTGTCAAATGCAATAATACTGTAGCAACTACTCTGTCAAATGCAGTGAAAAGCATTCGGAGTGGACATCTAGCGTCCACACACCTGGTTATTGACAAATTTGTTTGTATCTTGACAGTTTACACTGATCTTCTTTGTATTCTACAGCATTTATTTTTCCTCATAAATTTTCTGCCATCACTGAAGTATGGGAGTTTGCCTTTTCTTTTTGCAGCAACCATATGAATACGATGCCAAGTTCAAGGGTGCTGCTTGAAAACACTTTTAATGGTGCTTCGTGGTGGATCTCATTGATATTTTTATTTGCTTGATGTACAAGTAACGTGAAATGATTTTTTTGGTTGGTATCGACTATGTTATGTAACTTAACCAATTCTTAGCGCTTTATTACTGTCCAGATAATCACCGCATAATTTTTGTTGCCTGTCATACATGTTGACATTACCCCCATAATTTTGGTATTATTTTCTTGTCTAGAGCAACCAACCAAGAGCATGGGATTTTATATACTGGCGCTGCTAAGCCGTAGAGTTATCTGGTGGTATGATGCACTTGGGTGCAAAAATATGTGCAGAGAAAACGAGGTTTTATAGTTGCTTAGAGTACTTGCTAAAAGTCAAACTACGGTGTCCACAAGTTTCGTGGGACCTACATATATGATCCACACCACATTTTTATTTGTTTATTGTGTGTTCGACATATGAACTTGTAGATTCTATTGAGAATCGCGCTTGTTCACTGCGTGACGGTGATTGCAATTTGCAAATTACATATTGTTATTCACATAATCTATAATGATATTCTTATATTAGGTGGACCATGTATATCCCATTTTTCACAAAAATGGATTTTGTATTAGAACTAACATAAATTAGACTTGTCCACGTCGAAAGTTGCTTGGAGTGCCACATCAATAAACAGAACCCTACCAAAAACTATGTTCACTCTCGTGGACAAGAAAATGCTATAATGCTCGGTCACTGGGGGTGGGTGGCGCGTTTCAATACTTGTCTGATTTTGTAGGCATTGATGGAGTTCAGACAGATAAAAGATACAATAGGTGGGATGGGATTTGCTGTTCATTTTTGCTAACTAATTTGTTGTACATTCAATTGTAAACTGACATATTATGAAAAATTAAAGTTGTCATCAATTTTAATTTTTTAATTTTTCACGATGTATCAATTTGTAATTATGTGGACAATAAATTGGACAACATAATCGGACGGTAAATCTCAACTCACAATGATAGCTTCCTTTTCTTACTTTTCTAAGTTTCTATACCTGCATGCATGGACAAAGAAAATTGGGTGGACGGATTCGTTGAGGGCAAGTATGCTAGGTGGACAAGAAAGGGCATTTCTTGCCTTTCAAGAAGGATATTTCATTGGGAGCAAGCTTATTGGGTCGACAAAAAAGGCAAAATGCAAAACTACGGCTCTTTTTTTAGTCCATTTTTTTTCAAAATATATTTTTCTCTATTTTTTTCAACCACACATTTGTCAATAAAATAATATTAAACGTAAATTTAAAATTTTTTCTTATTTTTTAACCATACATTATCCATCAATGTACTGTTTCAAAATGCATTTTATATATTAAAAAAAAAGAATTGGGGCTAGAACAAGCCCATAAGAGGTACTTTTATCATGCAAAACTGGATATAACAAAACTAGGGGTTCATTTAGCACGTCCGATTGAGTATAGTTTTTATCAGTTGAGCTTTCACCTATAGACAGTAAAACCTTTTCAAAAATAACTGTTACTAAAATATTGATGACAGTTTGGTTGTCAACAAAAAGTATCTTAAATATTAAGTCTCTTCCGGTTCCATTTTGTTAACATTTTACTTTCTAAGAAACGGGTGGTGAAAAAAGTTTGTAGTACAAAATGTTATTAAAATTAGAAATAATCTATTTGTACAAAATAGATTACATAATTTTTGACATAATCAACACGTGGCTGCCCCCTATTGGGGGGAGCCTATTAGGTAAAAGATTAGGTAAAAAATTATTATTTTCATCCACTTCACATTCCAATATTGTTCTTATTAAATTCATTTATTTAAATACTGTATATCCACAAAAATTTTATATATTCATCACACTTTAAATACATCCCTAATACAATTTCCAAAATTTTAAAAAATCACTATATAACATCAACCTTCTTATAATTCAATAATTAATTCTATTGACAAAATATTATTATCAAAATAAAATTAAATGCCCCGTAGGTGTGTTATTTGCCACTTGAATTGGTTTGTTATATTTGATTACAAATATTCATTTTTGTATTCAATAAAAATTAACTTTTTATAATTTTGAAATAAAATAAAATTTATATATGAATTTTGAAATAAAATTCACTTTGTCGTCATCTGATATGTAGCAAGGTAAAACCAGATACATGAAAATCTAGTACTTAATGTCCCAATAAAAGCTTGAGGTAATGTAAAGATTCTTCCACCTTGTTTAAGTCTGCAATGTACTTATTATTATTTCCATCAATTGATACTTAGAATCTATACTCAACACACCCAAAAAAACTTCTTGGTTGAACATAATGCGCAAAGTTAATTTAAGAACTTAAAAAGTATATTATCATTTCACAAAAATGAGATTTTGATTATTTGTTGTGGTTGTTGAATGACCATATTCTCCAATGAACTACGGAGTAAATCTACAATCAAATTACAGCTTTAATCTCTTAGTCTAAAATAAAAATCCTCTAATGATATCTCTTCCATTGTAGTTTTGATTTCAACTGAAGATGATATTTGATGATTGTTAGGATTTTATGATTTTAATGGAAGATGATATTTCATGATTATTAAATTTTAGTTAAAAACAAATTTTAAAAGAATATAAAAATGCTCAAAAGAATTTATTGAAAATAAATATGAGCGGATGAATTTTGAACGATATATTTTTATTTAATTTTATATATGTGGTAAATTTACATATCATTTAAAATATAATATAATTATCTTTTAGAAGTTGAATTATATATAAAAACTATAGCCACCTTATCATAGAACATTTTTGTAATATAAGATATTTTTAAGAAGTAGAATATTATACAAATTAACATACTAAAGATCATAATATGATCTTAAATTTCATCTTAAAAATACATATTCAAGCATTAGTCGAAATTATAATTATGCATGTCAAATGATTTTCTTTTAATTCAAAAATTAATTTTTTCTTCCAGATTTTAAGAATATTCGTGGAAATTATTTCTTTAAGTTAGTAACAGATTGTTCACTGACATGGTAAAACCGAACGTTATACAGATTATCGATAGATTTTCAATTGCTTCATGGAACTCCAGTATAAGAGAAGCTGTGAATCAAGGCCATGCCCAGAAGGCTCTTCTTCTTTTTCGCCAATTGAAACAGAACTCTTATGTACAGCCCAACAATTTAACCTTCCCCTTTATTGCAAAAGCTTGCGCAAAGCTCTCAAAGCTGAAGTACTCCCAGATGATTCATGCTAATGTTTCAAAATCGCCATTTTGTTCAGACGTTTATGTACAGACAGCTTTGGTTGACATGTATGTGAAATGCAGTTGCATAGATCATGCATACGAGCTGTTTGATAACATGGCTGAAAGAGATTTAGCGGCGTGGAATGTGATCATTATGGGTTTTGCTCAGTTGGGTTTTTTGGATAGAGTTTCATGTTTGTTCAAGGGGTTGAGGATGGATAACATCATGCCTGATGCAGTAACGATCATGGGGTTGACACAATTGGTGTCCGAGGTAAAGGATACGAGGTTGTTGAGCGCTGTGCATTGCTTTGGGATGAAATGTGGGTGTGGAGGGGATGTTACTGTTGCCAACACTTGGATTGCTGGCTATGCCAAATGTGGTGACCTGTTCTCGGCTGAGATGGTGTTTTTTTGTATTGGCATCGATGCTTTGACTGTGGTTTCTTGGAATGCTATGATTGTGGGATGTGCTTGTGTTGAGGAACCGGTGAAGGCTCTTGGGGTGTACCAACATATGCTTCTTGACGGATTTAGGCCTGATTTGTGCACCATTCTCAATTTGCTCTCCTCATGTACTCAGACTAATTCTTTATGTTATGGTATGCTAATTCATGCTCATGGAATAAAAGTGGGGTGTGATGAGAATATTGCTGTGCTTAATACCCTTATTTCCATGTATTCCAAGTGTGGAAATGTTGACATGGGAAGAAGTGTATTTAGTAGCATGACTGAGAGAACACCGGTTTCATGGACTGCTATGATTGGAGGGTATTCTGCAAAAGGTGATTTGGAGGAGGCATTATCTTTGTTCCATGCTATGGAGGCTTCTGGGAAGACACCTGATTTTGTTACCGTGATTCATTTGATTTCAGCCTGTGGCCAAATTGGAGCACTCGAGGTTGGGAAATGGATTGATAAATACACCATTTTGAAGGGGTTGAAAAGCAATGTGATGGTATGTAATGCATTGCTAGACATGTATGCTAAATGTGGAAGTTTAAGAGATGCTCAGGAACTCTTCGGTACTATGCAAGGGAAGACTGTGGTCTCTTGGACAACTATGATAGCAGGATATGCACTAAATGGAAAAACACAAGCAGCTTTAGATTATTTTCACCGAATGTTAAAGTTGGGTTTGAAACCAAATCACGTAACTTTCCTCGCTGTTCTTCAAGCCTGCACTCATGCGGGTCTGTTAAATGTAGGGCAGGAAATTTTTGATATGATGATTAAAGTGTATGGAATAAATCCCGGACTAGACCATTATGCTTGCATGACTGACCTCCTTGGACGCCAAGGAAGACTGAAAGAAGCATTGAACTTTATTCAAGATATGCCTATCAAACCAGATGCTGGAATTTGGGGTGCTTTCCTTTTTGCTTGCAAGATTCATCACAACCTAGAGTTCGGTGTGTATGCTACACATTGTCTTTTGCAACTTGAACCAGAGGCTGCAGCTCCTTATGTCGAAATGGCAAATATATACGCATCAGCAGAAGAGTGGGATGGGGTTGCTGCAATGCGGATGAAAATGAAACGCAATCAAGTGACAAAATCCCCAGGGCAAAGTGCAATACTAGTGAATGGAAAAAGTTATGGTTTTACTGTAGAAGATAGACACCATTCTCAGGGCTCTCAAACGTTTGACACATTGGATAGCTTAGTTTCACAGTTGAAAGATGAAGTACATTTATTTTGTCCCCCAGACTTATGGATTCATGAATTGGCCATGAGAAAACCACATAAGAAAGCTGGATTGGAGAGCATTTTGTAACCGTATGAGAGCAAGATGGAGTATCAATCAGAATCAGAAAGGTAACACTATTGCAATCATTATGCTGTGCACTCCTGTAAACAGTTACAGATTTCAATATGCTAACCTATACTCAATGACAAAAATATTCCAGCCTCAGCAGCTGGAGATTGCACTGCAGCCCCACTTTATGAGTCTAGAAAAGCCTCTGATGACTTATAGCTAAATTTTATGATGTTACTTACCATAAGAAGCCAAAAGGAGAAGATTGATAGTTTTTGTCCTTTTTAATTATTGACGCCACTTCGAAAGCAATTACATTGCCATACAAAAATGAATTGAAAAAGTAACAAAAACTTTGAAGGACGTGGTCCTACAATGATCTTTAATTCAAATGCTGCTTTTAGCGGTCCCTGGATATGACTTATAAGTGTATAAAATGGTTATAAAAGATGAGTTTCAAGGCATAGTTCACATCAAGTTGTAACTCAAATAGGAGATTTGGACCGATACATGATTTCTCAATGTTTTCTTTAGTTGCATTCACTGTATTTTCCAGCTAATGGTTCACAGCTGCGTTAATTTGGTGATTTAGTCTATTAATTCATACATTTTGTCATTGGTTTTTGACGGCTGGCAAATTTTTTATGTTTGAGCACAGGTAATAGAAGCATTTTAGCGCTATTACTGATTTCTGACAGGATTGCATGGCACTGATGTGAATCACGTCGTCTTTGAACCAGAAACTGAAGCTGTAGCTTGCATATATACAGACAGGCAGTGGCCTTAATAGGAGTGGTTGGGAGAAGCAATTAGGGGACAGAATTGGACATTTTTTTCTGTAACTAAAGACAGCTAAAGCTCGAATATGGTTGGCGAATATCTATAGGCCAACTCCAAGGGGCATACTTCCACATCTGCGTATTCGCAGCCTAAGTGAACTTCGGGTAGCTTGTATGATGCCAAAGTGAAGAAAAGAAGCGTCAGGCTCGACTGTTAGCTCTTCTCCCTACTTATAAGTGAAATCCCCGTAAATGGAATGAAAGCACACCATTCCAAAAAGAAAGGGGCCTTGTAGTCTCCTAAACAGGCGAAGCGAAGTATCCATAAAATGATAGGCTTTACGGCCCGATCAAACTTACTTAGGCAGAATTCCATGCTTTACGCCTGGTCTGCAACGAGCCCTTACGTTAAGTTTAGTCGGGCTTCCCCCTTTTTCGTGCAACTATCCAAGTTAGAGTGCAAGCCCCGGGCACCTTGATATATGAAAATGCGATACACCATGGAACCTTGATGTATGAAAATATGATACACCATGGAATTGGAGTCTACATGAAAGTTGTGTCTCACAGCTGGGCAATAAAATGTTAATCCTATATGAGAACATTTTTTCAATTGCTACTGCCTTTCCAATTCTACCATTGTCTTCTAAACATGATCTGATTTTCTATCTCCTTGTTACATTCATGGGATAAAATTTTGGAAAAAGTTATTTGATTAACCACATTTTTATATACAATTCTAAATTTTATAAACCAGGTTAGTCCTCGTACATGACGTACAAGAAATTCGTAAAATTCCCAGAAGTAATATGAAAATATCCATTGGTTCACATATAAACAGGAGAAAAAATCTGAAAATTTCTCAGATGAAGAACAAAGAGAACACTCTGAATCTCCTTGCCACGAGATTACAAGTCGAAGAAGCCCGCAATGTCATAGTCGTAACTCCTAATAAACTAACAATGATCTATCTATTCTATTTGTTCCAATCCAAATCATTTATTGGCTTTGTAGACATATACAGATTATGAATACTCCTGTATCTGCGTTTCTTTGGGTTGCAATTGACCACACAATCTTGCATGATTTTCTTTGATGAAGTGACTTGAACACCATTTGTATTATCATAATTATTGTTTCTCTTGTTGTTGGCGATTGAATTTGTTATAATGCTCTTGTTATCATCTTCTTCATCTCCAAATATCTGTATAAGCTGCTCCGCCACCCATGCCGCCTTATCTACCTCTGACAAGCTCCCTTGCCCAGATGACGACGATGAACAAGCCATGAAAAATCTGCAGGAAAAAAGAAAGAACTCTGTGTGTGTGTGTAGCTTAACGAGTGTCTATTGCTTTTTGGATAAATAGAGCGTGTTACGTGTTATAGTAGTTCTCATAAAGAAACTGCAGCGTTGTTGCAAGGAAGCTGATAGGAACTTGCATATATATAAATAATTAGATTATGGGGTTCAACTTTTTTTCCTGGATTAATTTAACTACTTAATTGTATTTATACTTAAAATAATACGTGTCACTGGCAGACTGACAGTGTAAATTCCTTGCTCTTCAATCTAAAACAATTTAGGAGAATGATTAAGTGACTTATTAATAACCAAGACTACCTATTAGTAGGGCCGTAAATGGATAGAAGATGGATTGAATTTGCCTATATTCGATTCGATAATTCAACGGATATTTGATTGTAAAATTCATATCCGTTTTGCTATGTTATCGAATATCCGATCCGAAATATAAAAGAAACTAGGAAAAAATAATGTTGGAATCTACTTATTATTATTATTATTATTATTATTATTATTATTATTATTATTATTATTATTATTATTATTATTATTATTATTATTTATTTTTCCAATTTTTCCATTTCTTAAACGGGTTTAATAATTATAAATTTTTCAAATTTTTATATGTTTTGAATTTGATGACTTTTTTATTCTAAATTTATTTATTTTAATGACAAATAATATGCCAAATTTTTTTTTACCAACTCAATTATTTATAACAAATCGAATTGGATTGACATATATCTATATTTAGTCAATTTAGTTAACGGATTATCGGATTCGTATTTTGATCGTGTTACTGGATTGAGACTTTGAATCCATCTTCCATTAATTTTATCGAATTCGGATTGAATTCAGATTTAGGGATGGCAACGGGATGGGGTCGGAGCAACCTCCCTTGCCCCGCCAAGCAATGCCCAACCCCTTCCCCTGTTGCATTACCAGTTTAAGATAAGGTGGGGGCAGGGAGGGGCCCTTGCCCCGTTTAATTTTTAAAAATTTTTTTTTGATAATTTGTTTTATTAACCTCATTCATTAGACCAAGAAAAATAATTTTAGTTTTCATTTTCAATTAAAACTAATGAAATTTCGTGAAATTTTGCATTTAAAGTATTGAATTCTAATAATAATAATAATAAATGGGGGTGGGGCACCTGTTACTCGTTCCCGCCCCGGGACAAAATTCTCCTTCCCGTCCCCACCTCGAATACCCAATTAAGCGGGTAATCCTTGCCCCATTTAGGGCGGAGCCCTCGGGTATCGGGTTTGTTGGAATTTTTTTGCCATACCTATTCAGATAAAAATCCAATCCATTGATAGCCCTACTTATTAGGAGCACCTTCTTGTAAGTTATAATTAATGGACTATTTTTTATTGATGTGAACTAATATTTAATCAAGATTTTGTGACAAACTTGTTTCCTAATCTAAAAAGGGAAAAAAAAATAATAATAATAATAAACCACCGTTCCATGTTCTAGAAAAAAAAAATCTTTATTCAAGTTTGATCTTATTTGTATATTACGAATTATTAGATATGAAAGTTTAATATAGTTTATATAATAATTATTCAAGTTTGATCTTATTTGTACACAATATTATCAAGTTCGATTGAATACCGATTGATGCTACCAAAAATCGTATCTGTCGACTTCCGAGCTTAACGACTGAGAATGAGCACGAACGAGATCTTCCGGTACCTAAAACAAAGGCGTCGATGTGTATTCTCATCGCCACTTCAATACTTAAGTCAGAGAGAGAATATAAAAATAATATATGCTATCAATTGAGTGTAAAAACATACCTTAATAATGAATTGGAGTGACGTATTTATAGAGGTTGGTAGCACACTCCTAGTAGGACCACAATGTTGAAACTCTTAGGAGTTCTAATATGACTAGAAGTTGCAACTTGATTGGTTTCGTATGTCCCACGTGTTTGGATAGAAGTAGGATATTGATGGTAGAATCCTTTTAGGATGGGGTGACATAATAACAGTAGGACTTTTTTTTCTTTTAGGTTTGGATAAGCCTGAGTCGAGGACTACAAGGTACTAGGTTTAGTCATGATCTTGAGGAAAGCACCACTACCGAGGAGTCTATATCGAGGCATCATACCCGAGGACGAAAACATGACGACGACATAAGTTGGGAAAATTATCCTCGGGATTGGTGGTCGGGCTAACCAATATTTGAGATCATCACCGACATTTCTCAAAAATCAAAATTCTTGTTGGTTGGGCTTCTCTCACATTAGCCTCCAATAATTTAATTGTTACAAGCATTTTAGGTAGAGCTCGCTCTTAAAAATGGGAGACCAAATTATCATTATCCTCTACATATATAAAAGAGGAGGTTTCTTATCACTGTTCCTGAGCCGAATGGCCACATAGCGAGCCATTTTTTAGCCGAGCCGTTTCCGGAGCCGAACCGCAAGAAAGCGGTAGATATTTTTGCCACTTTGTTTCTCTGCCTTTTTCTCTCAGTTTCTCTCTCCATTTCTACACGCCAACTCCCATACTCTCCATTGTTCGCCCATGTCATAGAAACGTCTTCTCTGTATTCTATTTTCACCTACTCCACTTCCTCCCCAAAACCATCTCCTTTCTCCTTTTTTCTTTTTCCACCGGGGAGTAGAGACTACCCTGCAACACCACCACCATACGGCAACCCATATGCAGCTTTCTGCGCCGGCTTATTCTCGCTCTCCACCGTCGGGTTATCCTATAGTGCGTCTTTCTAATTAATGACACAAGGTTTCCTGGTGAGTAAATATTGATTTTTCCATGAATAGAAGGCATGTTATTTCGATTTTACTGTATGGTTCTACATATGCAAGATTATATTTTTTTTTTATTTGAGAATTTGTCTTATATCTTTTTGTATAGCTGATTTCATAATTTTTCTTTCATTGTAAGAACCAAAATCGCTTATAATTATACCCGTAAGTAAATCTCAAGCCATATGCCGTAGAGTCACCCCCTCGCGCCTCTTTTACCTTCAGAAATGCACGATATGATCGAGAAACACCTTTCCAAATGGTGATATGTACATCGGGACTTCGCAAATAATACGCCAATGAGTTTCTTGAACATGATCGGTATTATGAAGTTACTTATATGCTTGATAAAATTTAATAGACTTGGCCATTTAGACTAAAATATATATGTGAAAGTCCAGCTTCTTCAATGGTTTAAAAATTTTAGAAAACCTGAATATCTCTTCATCGCTTTTTTTGTATGTTTTAGTCTGTTGACATCTTTTGAGAAATTCTATTAGTGAGTTTGGTGTTTTATCCGGTGTAAAAACCAGGACATACAACTTTTTATCGATCATCTTGTTGTCTATTGGGAAAGCCTTGGCTGATTTTGATGAGGATAACTTGATCCCCCGTTTTGGTTTTGGAGATGGTATGGCACCATAAACTTGTAATTTTTTTTTTCTCAAAATCTGGATATTGGCTTACTCAAGTTATAAAACTTTAATCTATTTCTCTCTTCCTAATATTTTGATAGCATCAACCCATGATCAAGATGTATTGAGTTTCAACCCATTATCTAATTTTTTTTGGCTCTCACACTATTAACAGTAATACTCCATTGGAGACCGATGACATTTGAAGTTATCATTCCAGGTGCACTGAATGTCTTTTTAACTTATTATTAATTTTTAATTGCAGAGACTTAGAGAATCTCTTGACGCTAACATTAAGAGATGGGCGACTGGAAAGGAGAGGAACTTATGTGCACTGCTTTCGACTTTGCAGTATGTATGCATTGGCTCCCCATCAATTTCACCACCTCAGCCTTCTGCTTTATTTTGTCACTGAGTTATTTTTTCTGAAAGTGAGAGTGAGAGAAATGAAAAATAAGAATCTGAATTAGATTAGCCACTTATATTTTGAGTCAGGCGTTGACATAGTTATTTTTTGAAATAATCTACTTACATACATTTAAATCTTTCTCATTTCAAAGAATGCATTTCAATATGTTTTATGACTACGTAATCTGCTATAGTTAATGTGGCATTTTTTTCCTTGAACCTTTGTGTTTCTGTAATTTAATGTACTGCCGATATTTGATGGTGCAAGGACGTATCTAATCACGATATTGTGAAAACAAAGAATCAACATATTGATTGAACAATGTTGGGTCAACCCAGATTTTAGTTTCAAGTTTCAAGCTTTATGATTTCTTTAAGTTGGATTTGGAATTATGTTGAAGTATTTCTTGAACTTGCATCTACCATGGATAACTTTCGCAGTCAATAGTATAACTGAACAGGGTTATTTTAGTTTCGAGATTAGAATAATCCTTTTATTAGTTGCTGTTTTTTTTATATGATGTATTGTGAAGATCTAGAAATTGATTTATCTATTCATTTATTCTGATAACGTCTCTATATCATATGTTTCATCTTAAACAGATTCAATCTTGATTTGGAGGAGCATTTCTATCTATGGTGAGTCTTTTCTATATATTTTTTCAATTTTTTAAAATCTTTAAAAATTAAAAAAGGATAAAAAGGTTTCGAAGAAAATTAATGGACGCAGGATGATCAAAACGGCTGCATTATTCTGTAATCGTATCTTTATGTGGTTGTGTTATGAATAGGGGGAAGCTCCAGGTCTTTTTTAAGATCATCTCGATGTAAAGCTTCAAACATTCGACAATTTTGTGAGAAAGACGCGTTTCGAGGTAACAATTTTGTGCACATTTAAGGTATATTGTTGAATGTGAATATTGCTTCAGGGAACCAATTCTTTTATGTTTCATTTTTTCACAAAAAACTGGATGTAGATGATATCAAATAATATCTGACTCAATAGACTTCAAATTGCTATAATCTAGCTTTGACCCTGCATCATCAACACATATGTCCTTAGTTAATGAAAACAATGGTTTAGCTTGGTGTCTAATTATCATAACCGCCATATGGGTTCTTGTTATGTGGTTTGATGCCACCTTCTCTTTTATTCATAAGGTTTTATTTCTATCATCATGACCATTCATTACTTTTTGTTAATGGATTTTCAAATTTACCTTGATAGTATATATTTTATGTTTATGACTTCTGGATTACATTTTATTTTATTTTTTTCAATTGCTCTTTATTATCAATTCATGGATTCATATGAGTGAGCCTTTCGATATGAGGCATTACTCTTTCACTTTGCGTGCAGCGGAATGCAAATCCATGAAGCACTTAAGCTGCAAATGGAGGTCCGGTAAGTGTCCGCATGAACAATCGAAGGTACACATCCGTCCTCCTTCTCCTTGGGTACTCTTTTTCCTTGCTTTTCCCGTACAAGTTTTTCGATATATCATTTACATGTTGCCTATTAAAGTACAAAAATTTTGCTTTTTACCTTATCATGAAAAAATTCGTAGAAAAGTTTGATAATTGATACGTCATTCTTTCTCCACCTTACAAGGAATCCATGCTTAACTCGTTGATGATTTACATCTATTCCCAAATTTCTCCTTGTACCAAATAATATTTAACGAAAAATAATTCAATCATTTAATTTAATAATATTCATTTTATTTTACTAAATATGACATAAATGTATGTCCCCACTCAACGTACCAAAATAGTAAAATCACATCCAATTCAGTGAAAATAATCAATATTTTATAATTAGGGAAATAGTTCAAAAGTCTTGATAGATGGAGGGGAGTATTTTAGAGTTCAAATTCATATATATTTGATATAGTTGAGCATTCAATCATGGTTGCAATTTCTCCGATTGTCCCAATGTCTTCAAATTGAAAAGGGATCGAATTGCGTAAATGCTTTTCACATGTAAAGTGACAAGCTGCTTTTCTATGTGAGAAAATTGAATTATCATTTCCAAATGATGATGATGTTGAAAAATCGACGAAAAGTGTAAAAGTGGGATTGAGGTCGGAGGAGTAAAGATACTAAAGAAAGCAAGGTGAATAGCAAAGAGAAATGATGATAATAGGGAGATGACGGAGATGAATTTGAATCAGGTTAGCAATTACAGTTATGGAGAAGCTGAGTTATTGACAGATGAAATTGAGGAGTCTCAATTGTTTGAAGAAGTCTCAAGAATCAAAGAAATTCTTGACAAAATTTCATGATTCTTGGCAGGTCAAAGGAGAGCCCAATATTTTCTTATATCTCGCTCTAGGTTTTATAGAGCACCTCGAGCTTATTTTTCGGACCTACGTAATATACTACGCTTATAGACATTTGTTCTCGGTCGGGCCGTGTGTTTGCCGAGCTACTTCTTGGACAGTAGTTCTTTTATTTTTTTCAAATATAATATTTCATTTACATGATAGCTAAAAGAATTTCTCACGTGTTATGTTGACTTTCACTTTTCAAGACTTGTTTCTCGGGTCGAGTGAGTAGACCAGCTTGTTGGGAAGTTTTGCTCTGATTCCTGTAGAAAATGATGGGAACAACATCATGAAGTGTTAATAAATTTCAATTGTTTAAGGTGTTAATAAATTTCAATTTTAGCTGAAGCAGTATCGCTAACGATAAGGTGTTAATAAATTTCAATTGTTTAAGCTCTCACTATCTTTGTGTTCATTCTATTTCAAGATTTTGTTTAATGAATTCAATTTGTGTTGTATGGACGCTAGTCTTACTTCATTTTTCTTGGTAGAAACTAGAAATATAAAAGATGTGAATTTTGATGTCGATGAATTTATGAAGGTTGAACCTGATCTTGAAGATGAGCCATTATCAGACATGGATTTTGGTAATTTTCGAGTTACTGCTTATATATAAACCAACTTATTTGATTTAATGCAGATACAAATTCTTTTGTTATTTTAGTAACCACCATTACTTCTTGCTGGCTCTATTAATTGAAAACAAATTTTTCCCTTCTCTTTTACTTTCTATTTTGACGTAAGTATTATTGCTGCTTCTTTACACTTTATTTGCCTTTTTGTTTTGGTGTAAATGAAAGATGAAAAGGCTTTCGGCACTCTTTTCTCTGCAGAAGAAATTCTATATTTTGATTTCCCTAGGTGATACATTCTCTGGATCAATCTTCTCTTTTATGATAGGTATATTTTCTGTTTGCTTAAATTTTTTCAGTGACGTGCCTTGAGATTTTTGAAAATGGTACCACGAAGCTGAATCAAACAGTAATTTCTCTTTATCATTACTGCTAGAAGATTATGATTTCTGTTGGCTTGGAATTTGGACAAGTAAATTGTACATATCCTATTTTTTGTGGTGCCTTTTGCAACTTCAGATTTATAGGATTTAATGAGGAATGGTGACTCAAGTAATACATTCACAAATCTATTGTGACTGCATTTTGACTTTAACACAGTAACCTTGTATATCTCGATGATTACTTAAGGGGATATCCCTAAATCAACCCAACGACCCTGATTGAAAAAAAAAAAGATATAAAAATTAAGATATAAACAAAAGAAAAACATTTTAATGCATCCCTCTTTTGGGCTTGGTAGATTTTCTGCATTGTCATTTGATATGTTCATTTACTTGACTTATAAGTTGGTGGAAAACAAATTTCAATAAGAACGAGTTAGTTGCAACTAAAAGGTATATTGGCCATGCACGTTACAAAATATAGTGTTGCTTTGATAGATTTGGCAATGATTTTTAGCAATCTTGTCTCCCTGAATCCTTGTGGTCAAATGATTTTTCTTGTGTATCTATATTTTCGTCATTGATTATCTATTCATCTTTACACCTGTGCAGGAATTTAAAAACCTTGTTTATGGAAGAGAGTGCAATGGATGAGAATGATTGGGAATGACTGCACGAGCTTCCTTTGAACAATACAGTTCTTAAAAATGTGAACTTCTACATGACAGATCTTTGCCAAAGTGCGACTGCAGTTCTTGAACTA
Source organism: Fraxinus americana (assembly GCA_035079005.1). NCBI lineage: Eukaryota > Viridiplantae > Streptophyta > Magnoliopsida > Lamiales > Oleaceae > Fraxinus > Fraxinus americana. Next base: position 30,118,206 of record CM068712.1, read on the forward strand.
ATAGCCAAATTTTGTCCCTCTTTCACCTCAGTGAAGATCAGTGACTGATATATCAGATTTGATCGATTTCTTTAAAGCTGCCAACGCCCTGGAAGAGTTTGGTGAGGGTTCTTTTAATGAGCTACCTGGACAGATTGGTGAGGGTGTCTTTAATGAGTTATTAGGTAGGTATTCTGCCGTATCGTTTCCCCCAAGATTATGTTGTATTGTCTCCATTTTCTTTTCCCTTGACATGACATTGATGTTTGCTTTCATGTTCCCCTATTTTTCCTTGTTGCTATGAAGTTTTCATTTCTTCGCTATTGGCATTTTAAATGGTGTAATTTAAAGATACTTGAAACAATTTCATGTTATTTTTACTATTGCTCAATTCTGGAATTACAAAAATTTTAACGGTTATCGTGCAACGCACGATCCACACTAGTATATATATAAAGTATCATTGAATCCCAGTATACATAAACTTGGGAAACTTGATATCCAAACTCAATACAAAATAATCAAATATAACATTTCAAAACAAGTAATATTACCTCTTCACTTCCCAATACTCTGCATGCTATACTATTCTACCCTCAGTATAAATCAATCAACTCGTGCAAAACCGTTCGACTAAATATATCCGGTTGCACAAAGAAATCCCTTTTCAGTCATCGCAATCGAGTCCACAGATTTCTAGTACAGGACCTTCTCTTGAAACAAAAGGGTTGATTCTTACCCACAGAAGGGTTATTATTGAAGACAGTAGAATTGACCAGATAACGATAACTGTAGGCAATCTTTCTTGTTTCCGTAGCAGTCCCCTGAGGAATGGATAGAGGTGAACAATAACCCACAATGCAAACAATAGTTTACCAAACAATGGTCCCCAGGAATCATATCCATCATTAATGGCATCAGCAATGCCCACCACAACTGCTACTATATTTATTATCAGCAATGTTGTGGGCGGGATTAATAAAGACGTCCACTTGAAGAGATGTGGCTCAGGAAATTCACCATCAGCTCCTCCTTTTGAGGTAACGGTAAGGTTTGTCTTCACACCAGTTAAAATCTTCAGCAATCCTTGAAAGAGAGCAAAAAGATGCGCGGAAACACCTCCAATGACCCAGAACTGCTCATTCCTCCACCAGTCTTCGATTCCAACGCCACCCCATTGCATCTCAAGGATACCGGTCACAGCAATGGAGGTGAAGAGGGCTATGAATATGATGCTTGCATAATTACTTATCTGTAAATTGACAATATTGTTAGCTAAAGCCTTTGGCCACAAAATGCAAGTAATCTTCCAAAATGTAGGCAATTACGGTCTTTTTCCATGAATAGATTCATAACATTTCAAACCATCATATTAAATAGCTTTCTAGGTTGTTAAGAATGTAATCCAAAGGATAACTCGACACCATCACTCACCTCAGGAACAATAAATTTCCCAGTAAGAAGGCAGATGGCAGGCAATGTACAGTACACAATCAAAGGTATAGAAGTCCAGGGATATACAACTGAGTTTATATAGGAAATTCGTTCCAACCACTTCAATCCACCTCCATAACCATACCATATGGGGCAGTGTTTGCTCAAAAATATCTCAACAGATCCAAGAGCCCATTTAAGAACCTGGTGAAGACGGTCTGAGAGGTTGTTGGGAGCTGAACCTTTGAATGCAGGCCTTTTTGGTATGCAATACACAGATCGCCAGCCACGGCAGTGCATCTTGAATCCTGTCAAGATATCTTCAGTGACAGAGCCATATATCCAGCCAACCTGGTTCAGAATTTTGATAATCAGAAGGTTATATGGCAGCATATATGCATTAATGCAATTCAGAGTTAAGACTTACCTCCTTTCCCCATTCTGTCTTATCGTCATATCCACAGCTGATAACATGTATGGCCTCTTTTAAGAGTAACGTGGAACTAACTTCCTTAGGAATGCCACCATTTTCTAGTAGTGTTGAGGCTACGAAAACAGGAGATTGACCAAACTTCTCTAGTTTTTCTTGGAAAACAATAGACTGATATTCAGTTTTTGTATCTGCGATGGAAAGATAAGGTGCTCAATTTAGATGAATCCATTTTGTTCCTGTTCTTATATTTGGTGCCTCAGGCTCAGATAGGTGGAGGGGTTTTGGTTATAGAGGATAATAACTGGAAGATCAAGTGACTAATATGCTAATATTGTTTTCTAAGAACAAAAAAGTTACCTTCAGAACTTTCTTTGATGGTTTCAAGTGCATGTATCTGTTTAGATGCCTCTTCTTGCTTCAATTTCTGCAACTTATCTTTCTTCAATTGTGGTCTCCCATTTTTTCTAGATCCACAGCACAAACAGCACCACTTCGGCCAGCAGTTACAAGTCTTGCTAGGTGGCTTCTTCTCGATAGGAGCATCATATCCATAAAGAGCTTGCCTTCTGAAGACGCCCCCTGTACCAACATATATTGGCCCTTGCAAACCATCCAAACCCTTCATGTTGATCTGTCAAAATTGCCAAAATCATTTTCTGCTTGACGAGCAGAACAGTAAATCTAGCCAATACAAGAAGAAAAAAATTACTTACATCGAAGAACACGGCATTTTGATTTGAGTATCTATCGCTATTATCAATCCCATCAAATCTTTGTGGAAACTGGACATAGCATACTTTCTTCCCTGAAGTAGGATCCATCATGAAACACATGGCTTCTCTCAGTACCTTGCTGTTGTTTATGTAGTGATCACAGTCAACATTCAGGAGATAAGGTGCATTTGATAGCACAGCAGAAACTCGCACCTAAAATTTTACAACAAAGAATGAAGTCCATGAAATCTGAACTTAGATTTTATTGATTTGTTTATCTTTTTCCTTCTCTCTTTTGGTTCTGTTTGGTGTAATATGGGTGGGTGGCAAATTTACAATGTATAGGTGACTTGAGCTTTACCAGTGAATTCATGGCCCCTGCTTTCTTATGGTGCTCAAAACCAGGTCTCTTTTCACGGGAAACATAAACCAGACGTGGCAATTCATTTCCTTCTACATCACGGAAACCATCTTGACCAAGGAATACCTATTACAAGACAACCTCAAAAATTAGAATTTTGAACATCACCATGAATCAATCAATTTAAATGGCATGAAGTGACAATTATTTATGGCAAAGGCACTCCATAGAGTACAAAATATTATCAGTGTAATTAGTGACTCGTTAACACAACAAATTCAAATGCTAGTTTCACATCCTATCTGCCAGATTTTTGGTTGTCATTACAATATTTGCACCTGCTCTCTAAAGAGGTTTCTTTTATGCAATATTTGTCATTCTGTTTTTTTTCATTTACATCTAGTGTCAAAATCAGATATTAACAAATGAGGCCAATAGTTGATTTTCTTATTTTCCAAATTTGTCAGATTTGAATTTATCAGAATCCAGAGATGAGCAAAGTTCTTAAATCTTTATAATGCACATTGCATATTGCAAAAGAAGAATCGCATAGTCCAGAGAACTGTTAATGAGAAGGTATTACTCTCACCTGGATCATACCAGGATGGTCCCAAACATTGTTTCCAGGCCAGGGAGTTCCATCCTGCATTGTCCAACCTTCCTCAGGAATTTTTTGCGCCATAGACACCAAGCGGTTGATCCGAACTTTGAACTCTTCATATTCTCTCTGCATGAGAAACAAATATATTGATAGCATCCTATCACAGTTATGCAGTTGATTGGAATCATAAGAAAACCTCTCTGTGTCATGCAGATAATCATATTCTATTTAAGAAGCAAGAAGAAAAGACCTTTATTGCACGTCTTTCCCTCACAAATGCAGGATGGACTTTGTTTTTCGAATAGTCGATCTTTTGAGAGAAGTACCATTCTGGAGCTCGTGGTTCTATACAGAACTTCTTGCAGAAGGGAACCCATTTTCGAGCAAATTCAGATGTGTCAGAAAGAGTTTCGAAAGTGAGGATGGAAGCACCATCATCAGACAAATAGCACGCAACTTTTTCGACTGGATAATCCACAGCAAGGATGGAAAGAACAGTGTTTGCAGTTATTAAAGGTGGCTCCTTCATGGGATCAACCGTGCTCACGAAGATGTCTATGGCATCTAACTCTGAGGGCTTTCCTTCTTTCTCATACCTAAACCGCAAGAACAATGATCAGAGTCATCATACACCAAGATTCTTAAGCAATCGAATTTCACATCCCTGACCGATATACCTCATTGACAGTCGATCAAGGTATGTTTCTCGCTGAATTGGGTACCATTTCGGGAACTGATCAAGTATCCATGATACTGCGAACCATATTTCGCAAATAACTGATGTTATCCACAAGCCATATGCATCAGAAACTGGATGCAGAAGCCTATAGTGGAAGAAGAAGCCAAGAGCCACAAGGCGGAGAAGAATTATCAATCTGTAAGGGTTTAGCTTGCTCGAAGCAATGGCTAGTTTCCTCGACAGAGGTTGTCTTGCTTCATCCGTCCTAGTAGAAACATTTACAGGAAAATTAATAAAACAGGAAAAACTAAAAAAATTATTCGAAAAAAAGTATGGTGCGTCGTTTGTTTCAAAGTGATGTGAATGAATGTGCCAAATAGGAGTAAGAGATGCATATCTTGCCAAATATTAATTCTGTTATCAAATTCAAGAATTTTGCTTTAGGAAAACCCATAATAACTGAAGTTGAAGCCATGTCCATTGGCTTGATTCCTAGTATGGTGATGGTGGTAGTTGAGGAACTCAGCGGCGATGGTGGGATAAGATATGGGCTTTGATGTGGGTCGGATTATTGGCTAGGATTTGGGCTAGTTGGGTTCGTGGTGTCTTGGTTTTAGGCCGGTTCGAGTTAGGGTTTAGTGTGCTGGGTTGATGGGCTGGATATATGTATGGGCTTGGGTATTTGTGGCCATTGTCGTGTGTTGGGTTGGTGAACAAACAACTTGAACATTTAGCCACTGTTGTTTGGTTCGGATTAAAATCAGATTTTTAATAGATTTTGATATTGAAAAGTTGTGGATCTCATGAGATGTGAATAAAATTAATTATTGACTTTAATTTAAATTTCAATCAACTTTCTTAGTTAAACCAAACAGTGGCTAAGAATGGAGGAAGTAACTTACACAGTCAAATCAGGATCCAATTCACTCCCATTATTATCCTCTTGATGCTTAACCATCGGAAATTTATCGCTTTGCCTTTTCTTCCACTCTTCCATCCGATTCTTCCATGCAACACTTCCATATCCGTATAATGCAGTGTCTTTTTCAGGGATCATTGGCCTCGGTTGCACTAGGACACGAAAATAACATTCTTTTTCATTCTTGCATGGAAATTTGAAGAGAGTAAAGTGTAAAATGACTCACGAGATGGTGAAGTTGACGAAGGAAATGGATGAATCCCGTTCCCTTGACTGGAAAATGGAGGTGGCACTATAATAGTATGTTGATCTGAAAAAATCTGAGCATCCTCAAACTAATTAGAAAATTAAGAACTTCGAAACTAAGCAGAGTGAGAGGGGGAGAGAGGTTTGAGAAACCTTCTGATTACCTCTTCAACACATGTCAAAACAGGGATTTCAGGATCCTCTGTGGCTAATCTAGATGAACCAACATGATTTCCGCATGCAGAAGGAACCGCCCCCGAACTTGGAGTAAGAACTGAAGTTTCAACGTTTCCATAGTCAAATTCGCGTTCCAAATCATCGATGCTATCCTCTTCCTCATCACCTTCAACTCTAGGGCTACCTGTAATTTACATGACTCCATCATGTGTGTCTGTCAATGCAGCTAGGTTGCCTAAAACAGAAAAAGAAAGGACTAACCATTCACGCGCTTGAATCGAATTTTGCATTGTGGACAGGCCTGATTTCCCTCTCTTCTTTCGTACTCATAGCAAGTCCTGCAAACAGGGAAAGCACATTCGTTGCAGGCAACAAAGCGTTCCCCATTTACAGTTATCTCAACTTCATCTCCGCAAATTTGGCATATTTGTCCACTTAGTTCTCGAACAGACTTCATCTAGAGAATTACAAAAAACCAAGAGTGCATCATTAGTCACATCTCATCAGTAAAAACTCCAGAAGAAGCTCCATCAGCTTCATATCGTGCACCTTTTAGAAATTTATTGAGTCCCCATTAGCTAATTATTTTCCAGAACCCATGTGTAGTTTTCACAAGTCTCAATCACCGATGTTCAATGTTACATCAACATATTCTAGTTTTTGAATCCTACACTTCATAGTGTCTACATTGTACCATAATAATCAGATTAAAACTTAACAATGGTCAAAGATTACTCGTGCTGCAACGTTCAGCTTATACTTCTGCTATTCCCACGAGGATACAGAACTATTCAGCATTTCTGTGCCTTAACTTTTAGTTCTCACAATCCCTCATGTTGATTGCACAAGACTGTAAAAGATAGCAAGAAATTTAAAATTTCGAAAACTTCTCAGAGCCGAAAAGCAATAAAACTGAGATTTTAAACAAATTATACCAATATTGCAAGCATAAACCATCGAACATCAACATTTGAAGAGAGCAAACAGTTGTGAATATCTGATACACCATATAGGCAAAATAACTGTGAAGTATCAATAAATTAAAGGTACTGTGACTCAATGTAGCCTTTATTTATACACGTCAAGCTAAGCAAAGATAAAGAAATATTATAAGTAAAATATTAATTACATATTCATATCCACCCTTCTAATCAACAAATAAAATCCAATATCAGAACTATAGCATTTCAGACTATTACTATGAAATTGCAAATCATCATCCAAGATATTGAACAAAAGTTCATAACAGTGTACGTGCAGAACTAAATATAGAACCAAAATAGAGTTTGATAGAGCTCAAAATGCAGAATGGGAGTCTACAAAACTGAAAATAAAACCGAAACAGAGAATTACCTTTCCAATTTCGTCTGCATTGATGAGCACAAACTCATTTCTATTGTGAGAACCAGCCACAAGTCTACCTCCAGTGTCCATCACCATTCCGACAAATATCCCAACACTCCAAATTCACAAAAATATTCAATCTTCCAATGTACTCGGACAACTGGAATAACCACCTTATGTGCAAAAACAACCAACTATAAACCAACCTCAAGGTGCAACCTTTGGATATAAATTATTGAAAAAAAGGGCCAACTTTTGTGCTAAAAGTTGAGTCTTGGAATGGTGAATATAACTCCAATTAGATGATACCGAACACTACACTTGGGAAAGCACTCGTGGAAAAGTTGAGATGAGAGTGATAAAAATATATAGAAAACGAGAGAGATAAAACGCCAGAGGTTGCAGGAATGGATTCTCGAGCTGGTACGTTTATAGTATCCATAACGTCGAAAAAGTTCAGGATTGTGAGCGTGAGTGAAAATAATGGGGCCCAAAATGTTTTGGAGGTGAGTTTTGATTTTCGAGTTTGTGTTTGTCCCCACTGGAGTTGGTGCTGAAAGAGACATACAGTTGAAGCAAAAATGATGACACTTTTGACACTGCAATGCAGCCTCATTTCGTTAAGGATTTTGCCACTTTGCCTATTGTTGCATCAAGAATTATGATACTGTAGCATGAGTGGTTTGTTAATAACTTAAATAAGAATTGTTTTAACAAAAAGATAACTTTTTTCTTATATTTTTTATGGTATTTTCCGTATTTTTATTATTTATTTTACCTCGTTCTTCGATTTGGTGTGTGTACCCCCAAAGACTTTTGAACCAGCTCATATTTGACGATCCATTTTTTATAATTTCATACGCATTTTTTTTCCAGACAAATTGTTACGATTTGTACATGTCATTGTGGATGTGAAATGTAGATAATCGTCTTATCGTAAAATGACTTCCATATATAATGAATGATATACTTCCAAGAAAAAAAAAACGATAAGGACTCCTGCCAATTATTGAGTTTCAATCTTACAAACGCACTCCTTGAGATACTTTGCGCGAATTCCATAAAATGCAAACGGGCCTCAGGTAATTGTTAATGAAAATTGATTCTTGATAAATTGGGGGGGGGGGGGGGGGGGATTAAAATGGGCTTAACGTTTACTCAAGTTCTTTTTTATTTGGTGAGACATGACAAGGAGGGTTTTGAGTTGTGACAAATCTCAGTGATTCTTGAAATTAACCCAGAAAAATCCAATTAGTTATGCTTGTACTTTGGTCAATTTTGAGCACTACAACTAATGAATAATTAGTTGTTTGATTATACCATAACACGCGCTACTATTTAACTGGTCTTCGCGACCCATAATTCACTTGTTGATTACTTTTTAAAACTTGAGATGGAAGAATAAATTATATAAATAAATTCCTTAGGAGGCCTATAAAGCCGACATTTACATGAACAATAATTGCATTTAAACTTGTTCATTAATTTAATGAAAAGAGAGAAAGAGAGAGAGTAATATGGCATGTTTGTCCTAGATTTGGACCGTTTTCTTAATATATGTAAATTTACAGTTTGCTTCGATGTGAAGAATTGTCCCAATTCTGGTTCGTAACGCAGTCCGGCAGAGATTTGTTTCAAATGCTTCGATTATTATACTTACTAGCATTTGTACTTTATTTTTAAAAGTTATGCTTATAGTTTAATTAACTCAACGAACAAGCAAGTGGTATTATACTGTCTTCTGGGGCGAACTCCCTATCTTGATCGAAGTCCTGAAAGGCTTGCTTATGGTAGTCCTAGGTCTATAAGACGTAGGCTTATCAAACTGAGTTAATTGCATAGTCAAGAGGAACTAAGTACTAGTGATTGGAACGTGTAGAACTCAAGATGATGGTGGTAGAGGAGATGCCATATAAGGTGGCCGGTTTGCTCAGTAGGCTCCCTATCTTAAAAAAAGAAAAGATCTTTTGGTTTAGCCAATTCAGTAAAGGAGCGGCGTGCAATCTTCCTCCTTTCGAGCTCTAAACCATTTTTTCAAAAATTAAATTAGTCCACCCAATACAAGTACAGGCCAAGAATTGGTCCAACTTCGGCTGTGTAGGCCAGAAGTTACGATTGCAATCTTATTTTGACTTATGGCAGTTCATTCTTCAAACACACGAGTATTTGTAAATGTAAAATAGAAAATTATTCCAGGAAAATTAAATGTAACAAAAGCATATGGAATCAAAAATTGAACTGAAATAACATGGACAAATTTTATTACAAGTTCTAAATGCGATGACAATAAGGGGAATGATGATCGGTGCAGGAAAACATTACAATCTACAGATCATCAAAATGATGATCTCGGTGCCGATTCTTCCTTCTGTTCCCTGGACGAATTTGACGACGTTTAGCACCCTTCTTGATACTCTTCTGGTTACCCTTCTTTTCACCCTTCTTGGTACTCTTCTGGTTACCCTTCTTCACGGGCGATAACGCCGGCTCCTCAACTGGAATATTCCAAGCCAATTGAGCGAGAAGTGCAAGAGTCTCCTCATCCGAAGCCACTGGACTACTTGATTCAAACTGAGGAATTGAAGCAAGATTTGTATTTGGAGGCGGAACCGGAACATTCGAATCAAATTGGGCCATCGGAGCAAGAAACTCCTCAGGAGAATACCCTGCAGTGGCAGCCGGCGTAGCAGAACCCAAGCCGTTGTTATTGATTTCTTCTTCTCCGAGATCTTCAGAATACTTGTTTAAACCAGTCACTAGAATGTCATCAATCCCGTGCACCACAGTTCTCGATCCAACAAAAAGATCCGGGTCTGAGATCCGAACCCCATCCACCATTACTCCAGTACTCCCATTATTCGAAATCACACTATCGTTTTGAGTTTTCCCAATCAAGACTGAGTAGTGAGGGAGGAGGGTATCAAGAAAAGAGGTGGAGAGGTTCCGCAGCTCGGCAAAAGTGAGGCGGCGGTGGGGGATGACGTGGTAGTGGAGGGTGCTGACGTAGATGTTGGCGTCGGAGGCCATGTCGAGGGCGAAGAGTTGGGAGTCCTTGGGACAGAAGAGAGTAAACGACGTTGTGCTGTTAACATCATCAGCGGCGGTGGTGGTGAGGAGTTGGTACTGGAGGTCGGTGGTCGTAATTGCGTTGCTGAAGAGAGTATAGCCGCGGCTTCTGAGGGTTTGGAGCATTGATTCATGCTCTTGGAATGTCTTAGTGGAATCGATGGTCTTGGCCGTGGCGGTGGTGATGACGGCGGCGGAGCCAAGGAGGAGGAAAAGGAAGAAAGTGGTGTCCATTGGTAAAAGTGCAGAGAGAGTGGGGTGCGAAAGCAATTTTAAAAGCCGTTATTTCAGTTGAGAAATTTGGCGCCTTTTTTTTTAGTTTTGGAGTGTGAATCTGATGAGGGCAAGTTTACCAATGGGTCGTATAACTACCAATTGTATTCCGACATGTCATCATTTTGAAGATTTCCATCCGAAATGCACTACATTTACAGTGATTAGAGGTCTGTAAATTTTACACCTCTCTAATTAGTGTGGGCCCTACAAATTAATTAATTTGTGGGGCCCACACTAATTAAAATTTACAGCCCTCTAATCACCCTCTAATCACTGTACAAGTGGTTTTTTTTGTTTCCATTTTGTTTCTTTTGTAAAATTATGGCCCACTTTAAATTTCTGAAGGTTAACAACAATTTCGTTTAATTTTCTCAGCTAAAAATATTTTAATATAAATACATTATTAATAAAATATTTAGCCTACGTTTGGTGGGAATTCAAATCAAATTTTTAGTAAATTTTAATAAAAATTGATGAAATGCGTGATTGAAAAATTGTGGATCACATAATATATGTTGTTAAAATTAATTATTAATTTAACTTAAATAATCTTGATTTTAATTCGTATCAAACATGGGCTAAAATTATCACTCATTTTTTATGTTGCATTTGTTTGGCAAATTTATAAATGGTTTATTAATAGGAAATGAATAGTAATAAATCACATGAAATGTATGAATAAATAATGTATTTTGGATGATTCACATCTCAGGGGTCTGATGTCGATGTGCACATTGAACTATCCATTTGGTTAAGAGTTCTCATAGCTCAGATACAATGAAGCAATTATCAGGGACAAGCTCTACCACTGAACTAATAGTTCGTTGTGCAAGCCTCCCACTAGGTGCCACCATGCCAAAAGTTCCTCTCTCCCTTTTTTTTGTCCTCATTTGAACAAGTAGATGTTATATGAATGTATGAATGAAATGTTTGACTTTAACTCAATAGAAGAGAAGATAACACTTTCAATTTGATGTACCGTATCCTACATAAAAAAAGAGGCACTTGGTGGTTATTATTCATAAGCCAAGTCGAGCCGAGCCAAATGGTTTTATGGCTCGACTTGGCTGAGCCGTCTAAGCCCACCCCCCCTCCCCCTCCCCCTCCCTTTTTAATTCAGTATTTTAAATTACAAATATTCGTTTTAGGCGATTTAAAATTTGTTGGAAATGTTGAAGTGCGGCTATTATAAATATATGATCGATAATTTTTAAATATCAATAATAATTTCACATTAATTATGAAATGTAAAGTCGTTATTGTTTATATTTCTTTTCAATCCCAACCTCATTCCAATGTCATTTTTTCGAACTTTATTTTTCTACAATTTTTGATTTGATTCAATATTTCACGATATGAATATCCATTTGAATCGATTTATTTTTTTTAAAAAAAAAAACTTAAAATGTGATAATAATAAATATATTGTTGATTAAGTTTAAATATAAAAACTATCTTAAATTATTAAACGTAAAATCATAATCGTTAATTTTTCCTTTCTACCCCACCATCAACCCATTTACTCACACCAATTTTTCTCAATTTCATTTTTCTTCAATTTTTACGTTTAAAAATGGTAAATTTATGACGTCAAAATAGATATTGAAAGAATTCAATGATTTTCAGAAGAATTCTCCTATATCATGCAGTGCTTGTAGACAAACATCTTCTATGAAATGAATTATTTTGATTTTTTTAAATGGATTTAATGTACAGTATCATTAGAACATACTGAAAAGATATTCAACGAAATTTATGAAGTTATGTTATCGTTTGTCATTCTTTTTGCCTCTATGATGGAAGTATTAGTTGTGTTGTGGTTTTAATACTGATAGAGACCCTTGATTTGTCCTAAATTCTGTACTATATTATCATTAATTAATTAGTCTTGATTACATACGTCTTGCGTCTTGGTAAAGAAATTAAATACTAGTGTAACTGATTCATGTAATTTGAGATACTATGAGCACAAGATGAATGCGACATAATATTTTACCTCAATAGGTAGAAAAATGAGAACCAAGTTGAACTTCATTATCTCTTTAGTAGAGCATCAACACCTAATCATCTATACCCAGTCTTTTTTAAAAAATAACAGAGAGACTCAAACGCAAATGCTAGAAAATAAGTTTTGAATCAAATCTCTTAATATTATTTTTATCACCTATCATCATTTCAAGTGTTTTAACTTTAATGTAACTAATGCTCAAGACAATAATTTTTTTTTTTTTTATATTTATGCTTTCATATAACCAACTATACCATGACACGTGCATCTTACTAGTGTTAAAAAATATATGGGAATTTTATTCAATAAGAAAATTAATTAATTATCAGTCACACTTCTTAAGAACCCTAATCCCCTTCCAACGAGATTCCATATAGTAGGAATCATCATCCTGTGCATAAACTCCACACTTGAAATGATGAGAGGTTCCTCCACGGCCAGGAGCTTCATATTTGAGAATTCCATTAATGTAAACTTTTACTCTACTGGCCTCAACATCATGAATTACATTCAATCTGAACCATTCATCATATACATTTGGGATAATAACAGGCTCCCTGTAGTATGAGAGCGAGCCATTGTAAACTCTGAGCATTAGGGTACTGGCATGAGGTGGGCTTGCTCCGAAAACTTGCATGACGCAGACGCCGGATGTTCCACATGGTACATACCCAAATGCTTCGAATTGCCATACACCAGAGGAGTAGTTGTATCCCTGTCATGAAAGAAGAAAGTGTTTGTTACCGCTCTCTACAGTTTAAAGTTTTAGATGACGCACGTTTAAAATATTAGTAAATAAGAATAAATGGAATTTAGAAAGAGATAAAGAGTAGTTGTTTTACACTTATAATTATCTCAGAGCGAGGTTTTGTTGGGCTATTTCGAGATAAAGGTTTGTCTGTAGACAACACCCATAACTTATGAACTCCATTGATGAAGCTGTACCTTTGTTCAACAGGCAAGTTGTAGGGTTTTTGAATGTGATAAAAGGATGAATTAAATGGGAGCTCTATAAAGCCATGAGTTGGATCATTTGACCATCCCCTAGCTATGTAACTACATAGTGAAAAAGCTAGGCTCGAAAGAGCAAATTGATGAAGAGACTTCATCCAGCTTGACAATAGTCAACAAATGAAGTGCTATTGAGGATAAAATGACATTTGAGATGATGTTTGTCTTATTTATACCCTAAAATAATCTTGGAGGGTGAAATTATTTCTGCATATTTCCTCATGTTCTAGTCAAGAAGTTTGGCTTATTATGTTTCTATAAGGGTCCGTTTGATAGGCAAAGTTGGAAATGAATTTCAATTCCATGTTAGTTGGAAAATAAAAACCCATCAAACCCATAGAAGATCGTTTTCCATGAAAACAAAGAAAATGCAGTTTAAAGTGGTTGTACTTTAGAATTCGATTTCCATTTCCACGTTGCAATCAAACGGCCAAAGTGAAATTCGTTTTCCTCGGATATGACATTTTTCATGGAATTCGTTGCAATCAAACATGGCTTAACTGTTAATTAATTCTACTGATCAGTGCTGCAGAACTCACGTGTATCGTACACATGCTCGTAAATATATAGAATGTGAATGTATAACGAATTTGTGTACGCGGGTTGGTTTTACTGACTGGATTGTGGGGTTTATCTGTTCGAAAACCCACAATTTATGAACTCCATGTCTGAAGCTATATCGATCTCTGATCTTGGAGTTAGGGTTGGACAAAATGTCCGAACCGAACCGGAACCGAACCGAGCGGGTTTTTTAAAATGAAATACCCGAACGGGTATCCGAATCGAGAACCGAATGGTTTGGTTCGGTTCTCGGTTCTCGACCAAGAACCGAAGAACCGAATAAGAACCGAACTTTTTTTTTATATTGGATAAATTAATTTCTTTTATTTTTTCTAAACAAATTAATAATTTTTTTCTTATTAAATCTTATTAGTTGAACAATTTAGAGTTTATTTATGTTTGTTAGTTGTGTTTTTTTCAATTTTTTCTTATATAGTTTCTTAATAGTTAGTATGGAAAGTCAACTAACTAATAATTACATTAAATAGTTGGTAAGTATTATCAATACTTTAAAATATTTTATATTTGTGACTTCTAATTTATATTTCACTTTTATGTAGATTTGAAGGTTTGAAACAAATGAATTATTGATATGAATATCGAAGTTTTATTAGTAATATTTACTTTTTGGTATTTGTATTTGACAACTTATTATTTATATGTTATTAAATTAGATTACGTTAATTTGTAAAAGTTAAGATTGAACTTGGTATTTGTATCTACTTTTTGTTATTAATATTGGTATCCACTTTAAGGTATATTTATGTAGTATTATTTTAAATGTTAAAAAATTTAATTATAGTACGGAACCGAACCGAACCGAACCGAAACCGAATGGTTCCAAAATTATATTTGGAACCGACGGTTCCATTTACTAAATACCCGAAAATTTCTGGAACCGAAAAAAACCGAACCGAACCGAACCAACCCGCCCCCACCCCTACTTGGAGTACATCATAAGGCCTTTGAATTACCAAATTTGGTTCATTTAGTGGAGAGGAATAAACCCTTTTGGAGGGCTCAATTTCAGGTCTGCAAGCCACAGCTCTGAATACTGTTGGTAGCAAAATTAGAGAGAAAGTAATAAAAAGAGGTTAAAAGGAAAGAGGAAGTCATGATTTCTTGGAGTAGAAAAAGAACAGGAAATCTTGAATAGTATAATTTGAGATAATTTTGGATCTTAAAACATGATTAATTCTAAAGAATAGGGCAGTGATGTTAGGTATAATTAAGGGAATCTTGGACAAGACTGTTAACTACAATGATAAATTGAGAAAATTAATGTTAGGTATAAGAAACAAATGAATACAGTTGAGTTGGAAATTAAAGAGAGAGAGGAGGGGGGGGGGGGGGGGGGGGGTAATTGCAGCATATTCGAAAGACTAGATAAGAGTACAAATAAAAAAAGACAAAGAGCATAAATAGTACATATAACTATTGTAACAGTAGGAATATTCGAATGGGAAATTGCAAGAAACCTAAGTCACTTATTGTGTTGCAGGGAAAAAAATAGAAGCCTCCATTTCACCAACTTTATAAATTAATTTATAAGTAGTCAAATCAATTTATATATGATTAAATTTCATTTTTAACCATATATTTTAATGGACTCATAAGTATTATACACTAATTCGTCACTGATTTCTAGTCACCTATATATAAATTAATTCGTTTATAAATTTTCTCAAGTGGGAAAATATTGTTGTTTTTGTTCTGAATATATTTAAAAATCGAAACTCTTGTAAGGGAAAAAAAAATGGAATAAGGAAAATCATTTTTATATCAAAGTTCTTACATATTCTTCTCCGTATTTAGTATTTTGGTGATTCCTAGTTCAATTCAAGCAATGTCTCCTCAAAACCTCTAGAACACATTCAAGTTAAAAAAAAAAAAAACGTTTCTTACTTTTTGTATTAATTAAAAATTCAGAAATTTGAAGAAAACTTTTATTCATAAATTTGGGAATTACGTTCAAGAGCGACAATTAATTTTATGACAATATTATTCCACAATATTAGGAAATAAGATTAAAATTTGATTCATTGTACTGATTTTTTTTTCTTCTTTTTTTTGGTAAAATTTTTATTTTTTAAATATAGAATATTTTGGACAATAAAAAGTAGTCACCATTCCCATACCTTAATGGTTTCCTAAAATCCTTTATATTCTATTTCTTGAACATGAAAAGTAATTATCGGACGAAATAAATGGCGTGTACCAAAGGTATAATGTTCCTCATCACGAGAAATTTCATTTGACCATGTTTGATGCTAATATGCTTGTAAAAAAAATTTACGTGTAGGGTCTCATGATAATTTATCGTCTAGGACCTCAAAACTTTGAGGGCTTTTGAGGCCCGGCCCTGTCTTGGACCACTGTTCATCTATATATATATAAAAACAGAAGTGCCGTAAAAAAAAAATTTCCGCCAAAATGTACTTTCCTCTTATGGAATTCTGATTAAAGTCCGTCTACCCATTAGTCAAACATTACAGCATGCTTTTATTGATAATAACAATTTCATTTGTTGAGTTTTGTGTTCATTAAATCATTTTTAAAAAAAAATAAAAATGTTTGAAAACCGAAAAGTCACTTTAACCTGCCTTTTATATATAAACTTCTTTGAATTATTATCATTTTAAACGTTTAAGTTGTTTTGTGTGTGCTAATTACATCATTATTATGGTTTTGAAACTTAATTAATGTTTGATTTTATTATTATTATTATTATTATTATTATTATTATTATTATTATTATTATTATTATTATTATAACAGTATTCGTGAAATGTGTGCCATGTTAAATACCACGTTAATATGGTGCAAGTAAATATAAATTACTGAACAAAGGCCGTTAGCCATGGTTAGCTCAAATCATGGATTAAAATTCTGAGTTATGAAACTCAGTACGTATTTAGATGCCCAAGTAATTAATAATTATTAATAGTAAAATGAGGTAAACCAATGTTACAAAAGTTGTTTTGTATTAATTATTTCTATTTTTCCTTTAAATTTGATTTGCACATAAAGAGGCAGAGTGATTGTTCGTTTTCCGAGTAGGGACGTGCAACCATTTTGAAATACTACAATTTTGTCAATATTTTACTTCAAAATCCATCATTCTACCTCATTGCTCATTATTTTAGCAGTGTAAACAAGACTTCAAATTTGATTTATGCAAGCACATTTACAAGAAATTTGAAGACTTCATTTTCTATTCGTCTCGGGAGAATTATTTTTGCGAGTGCAACATTTTTGTTAGTATATCGTTCAAGTCACAGTCCGGGTGACATTCTAGCAATTCTGTTTCGAATACATCTGTTAATGACCATATTTATTTTTTTTTGTTTCACGATTTTAACTTTTTTTCACTTTTTCTACCACGTCGAAGATAGATAAGTGCATACGGCGCCGATATTTGATCTTGTCCGAGATATCAATGTCACGAAGACTAATTAGGCGCTAAAAGTGCGTGTTATCCGTGTTTACGAGCTGCCAAAGATCACAAATTCGAATGAAACATATAGCTTGGAGTTCATTTCGCATGACAGTGAAGTAAGTTTTCCTATCCCATTCCAAACTTTACGTGTGGATCTGGTATTAACATATATAATGCAACATGTTAATTGCAGATTGAAATTTAGGATATGAAAGTGAAAAAAGAATTATAAATATAGCATAAAATAAATTTATAAGGTATAATTTGTCTTCTTTTCGTCAAGAGGTATAATTTTCTGAAAATTATAAATTTGCTACTATAAGCCATGGAAGAAAATGTCTATATGTTTGTTTTAAAATTTAAAGATGAATATCAGTAAAGGAAAAAAAATAATAAAAATAAAAAATTATTGAAGTTCTGATTCAACTTGTAAGTCAGATGCCAATGTTGACATGTTACGTGACCTTCATACGCCTGAGTTTTTGAATGGAATTAGACGGTCTGGTGTGCCCAACCATGAATTGAAATGGAAGGTCGACACTCCTGTTATGCTTTTACGCAACATAGACCATTCCGCCGGCTTATGCAACGACACAAGATTGATTATTACGAGACTCAGAAGTCATGTTCTGGAAGCAAAGATTCTCGCTGGAACTAATGCAGGTCATAAGGTTCTTATCCCTAGAATGACGTTGACTCCATCTAATCCAAGGCTGCCATTCAAGTTTCAACGAAGATAATTTCCTCTTATTGTATCATACGCAATGACGATCAACAAAAGTCAGGGTCAATCGCTATCTCATGTTGGTTTGTATTTGAAAAAATCAGTTTTTAACCATGGTCAGTTATACGTTACTATGTCTAGAGTTACAAATCACAAAGGATTGAAGATTTTGATTTGCGATAAGGATGATGGACGAGACAATTCAACGAAAAATGTGTTTTCAAGGAACTTTTCCAAAATTTGTAGTAGTTGGAACATCGGTTTAATTTTTTTATGACAATTGTAACGCATATATGATACTTATTTCATATACTTTTATAACAACGTCAATAATCCTTTTTAAGTCAAATGAAATATTTAGGGTATGTTTGGTACAGATTCTCCTTTTCTACAGTAAATCAATTCTCATTTTCAACCACACATTTTTCAATAAAATAATATTTTCCATCACATCAATACTTTTTTCTTCTTTTTCAACCACACATTTTCCATCATATCACTATTCAAAAATCAATTCTTCCCCCAAAAATCCCTACCAAACACACTCTTAATCTCAACGTTTATAAATTTATTTTTTTAGTACAATATCCGTGCATCGCACGGGTGACACACTAGTATATACATACAACACATAAATCCTATATATTCATGTAACATGTATTTATATAAATGCAGTATAGACTAATACACTTGATGCTGACCATGATACAATCGATTAACTACTATTTCTTCGTCCAACATAGAAAACTATTACGTACCAAAATTCATGTTTCTTCTTCAAGAATCATTGGTTCGAGTCTTAGATTACAACTGTTCAGCACATCGCTAATAATAATTTGACAAGTTTTCTATCAATAAATTGCTCATTCGAAATCAAAAGAAGATAAAACATATTTAATTTTTTAGTCCGTATATTCAATAACGTAAGTCATTCGATAACTAATTACATAAAAGAAAGGTATTTAAATATCAATCACTTCTCTTAAAAACCCTAATCCCCTTCCAACGAGACTCCATATAGAAGGAAGCATTTTTTTGGGCATAAACTCCACACTTGAAATAATGAAAAGTTCCTCCTAGGTCAAGAGTTTCATATTTGGAGATTCCATTAATGTAAATCCTTAGTTTCCTGGTCTCCACTTCATGGATTACATTCAATCTGAACCATTTATCATATACTTTTGGGTAAATGACGGACGTGTTGAAGTATGAGAGTGAGCCATTGTTAACTCCGAGTATAAAGGATGTGTTATGAGGTAGGGTTGCTCCGAAAACTTGCATGATGGACACGCCCGACGTTCCACATGGTACGTATCCATATGCTTCAAATTGCCATACACCCGAGTAGTAGGTGTATCCCTAAGAAGAAAAAGAGTCGAAGACCATTAAAATAGATAAGTACGTTCATGGTGTCCGAAAACAATGAATAAGTTTGTATATGATGTGTTTCAAAATATGATACATGCCTTGCACATAAAAGTGAGCGTGTTGAAGGAAATCTAAATAAATAGTATGATCATCTCTAACAGTATAAACTTTTAGATTAGATAGTTCGACAAAAAAAGAAAAAATGCAGAATGCGTATGATTGAATTGTATATCGACTCCATTCCACGCAAACTAAAATAACACGAGTTTTGCTATATATGTCTTAATTCATGATATAATGTTCTTTAATATGTACATCGCTTTCAAGAACTCCCAAGGATATGAATATACTATACGTGAGTCTTTCTACATGAACAAGCACACATACTCTGTGTGTGTGAGAGAGAGAGAGAGAGAGAGAGAGTATTACGCTTATAATTATCTCAGAGCGAGGCCTGGTGGGACTATTTCGTGATAAAGGTTTATCGGTAGAGAAGACCCATAACTTATGAACTCCATTGATGAAGCTGTACCTTTGTTCAACAGGCAAGTCATAGGGTTTTTGAATGTGATAATAGGATGTGTTAAATGGGAGTTCTTTAAAGCCATGAGTTAAATCATTTGACCATCCCCTGGCAAGGCAAACACATAATGTAAAAGCTATGCTCAAAGGAGCAAATTGATAGTGAGATCCCATCTAGCTTTTCCTTGAGAATTCTCAATTGAAAAAGGGTTTGGAGGGTGAAATTATTTCTGCACATATAACTTTCTGATCATGTTATAGTCACACACTTTGGCATTTTATATTTTGTTTCAAGTGTTAGGTAAGGAAATTAAGAAATGAAAGCAGTTAATTAGGAATTATTAATTAATCTAAGGGGGATGGATTGCAGCATATCCGAAGACTAGATAGAGTACAAATAAAAAAGACATCATTGTAACAACAGGAACGTTCGAAAGAGAAAATGTTTTAAATTTTGTCTTGATATAACTTTTTCTCATTGATGATTTTGTCCTCTTTTTTCTTTATGGAGAAATATTCGGTCATTAAAAGTTTTAGTAGCGACAAAAAAAAATTGCATTTCTTTCATCCTTAAAAAACATAGAACAATGATGAAACATATGTGGTTGAAAACATATTTAAAACTATGCAAGAACGGCAAAAATTTCAATTAAAAATTCGTTGTGACCAAAAAAAAATTCCTATTTTGGTTGTTAGACACTTCAATTTATTGTTTAAACTACCGCTAACAATTTTTTACTGTAGAAATAGATTGTTCGGTCCTTAAAACGCTTGACATTAAGTCAGCAATTAGTTGACATTAATTGAACTACAACACTTTAACGATACATAAACAATAATTGTACGACAACTGAAATTAAATATCATAACATCATTGTGATAGCTGCATTTGAACTACTCCACTCGATGGGCAAACAGTGCAACGGAAGGAAGGATTTTATGGCTCTTAAACTCGATGTGAGTAAGGCCTATGACAGAGTAGGGATTTCATTATTCAGTAATGGAGAGAATATTGCATTCACGGTTAACAAATAGCATTACTCTAAAATAAAAGAGTCTTGTTCCATTACATTTAATTGAACTTTTCGTTTAAAGATGGATATGTTCCACATAGACCCTTGTTTAACACCATGATGCTAAAAACGTCAACAAGTATTTGGTTGTATTATGTACTCTTTTCTTGTTTCATTTCTATGGAGACTTTGTTCTATTTACTAATATTACAACCCACAAAAGCTAGACATATACAAAGAGCATATATAGCATGCAGTTTTGATAATGACTCGGCATTGCTAAAGAAGAAAATTGCAATTTTTTCCACAATACTAGCATACAGAATCAAATTCATCTGATAAATGCTATGACATTAGTGCTTGTTTGGTAGTATTTTTAAGTTGTTACATCTCTTGAGATGCTGAATCCATCGATGCATTGCGAATAATCAGTTGACAAGTTTTCTACGAATAAGGTGTGTTAGATATTGTGCTCTAAACCACTAAGGAACCAGGCTCAGTATATCCAAAATCGACACCACAACCAAACTGAATCAATCCCAAACGAATAGCTCCCAAACCAACCGGTTGCTCCAACAAAAATCAGCCCACAAAGGACTCGGTGTGAAGAAGGAGGTGGCCCTCAATGTTCAGCCACCAAGGCTAAGGAAGAAGGAAGAAAACGGAGCACCAAAAGGCACAAAGCCAAAGCACAAAACAAGAGGATGGAATCGGTTTTTCTCAAGAAACACGGCTGCCGCTCAATCCTCTCACCCTTACCAAAAGTAATGGGCAAGGGGTTAAATAGGCGAACTTTAGGTTTGGGCCTTATGTCAAATGATAGGGCCCAATATGAAGAGTATAATTGGGCTAACAACCGTAAAGCCATCCAAGTCTTCCGAACGATTGTGGTGTCGATATTTCACTTCACTCATCGGCCGAAGCCTATGAAGTATAATCCAACAAAATCGATTTAACATCATCGTCAGGATTTATTGGGTATCAAAACCCAACAAAGTGTTCATTAGAAATCAAAAGAAAGATAAAACATTTTTAATTTGATACCCCATATATTCAAGAATGTATGGCAATTTTATTCGACTACAAATTACTTTTAAGAGAAGGAGATAATTAATTCTCAATCACATTTCTTAAAAACTCGAATCCCTTTCCAACGAGACTCCATATAGTATGAAGCATTAGTCCCTGCATAAACCCCACACTTGAAATAATGAGAAGTCCCTCCTCGGTCCAGAGTTTCATATTTGAAGATTCCATTAATGTAAACCTTTAGTTTCCTGGTCTCCACTTCGTGGATTACATTCAGCCTGAACCATTTATCATATGCTTTTGGGTAAATGACGGGCGCGTTGAAGTATGTGAGCGAGCCATTATTGTCAACTCCGAGAATAAAGGATGTGTTATGAGGTAGGGTTGCTCCGAAAACTTGCATTATGGACACGATCGAAGTTCCACACGGTACATATCCATACGCTTCAAATTACCATACACCCGAGGAGTAGATGTATCCCTATAAAGAAGAAGAAGGTGTTGAAGATCATATGAAATACATAATTTTCTTCCTGATTTCTAAAAATTTAAATTTTTAGATGACATGGTTCAACATGATAAATGACTTACATGTGAAGGGAGCATGTTGAAGATAATCGAAATAAGTTTGTTTCATATCTTTCAAAAACTTTTAGATGAGATAATTCTGATATGGTTGTGCATATAATTTCTCTGACTCTTCTACCTGAACAAGCAGGCACATACATTTAAATTCTAGAGAGAGAGAGAGAGAGTATTACACTTATACTTATCTCAGAGCGAGGCTTGGTGGGACTATTTCGAGATAAAGGTTTGTCAGAAGAGAAGACCCATAATTTATGAACTCCATTGATGAAGCTGTACCTTTGCTCAACAGGCAGGTCATAAGGTTTTTGAATGTGATAAAAGGATGTGTTAAATGGGAGTTCTATAAAGCCATGAGTGAGATTTTTTGACCATCCCCTGGCAAGCCAAGTACAAAATGAAAAGGCTATGCTCCAAAGAGCAAATTGATAATGAATCCCCATCTAGCTTTTCCTTGAGAAATGGCTATGGAAGTAAGGTCACATAATTTCCTTATCATTTTATATTCAAACACTTTGTCTTAGTATATTTTGTATAAGAGTTAGTTAAAGAAATTAACAAATAAATACTGTCAAGTAGGAAATTAAAGAAGGAATAATTAACTAATTTAAGGTGGATTGATTGCAGCATATTGGAAAGACTAGATAGAGTGCAAATAAAAAAGACACCATTGTAATAATAGGAATATTAGAAAAAGAAAATGTTTTCAACAATGACATATTTTGTCTTGATATAACATTTTCTCATTCATGATTTTGTCCCCCTTTTTTTCTCTTAAGGATAAACACTTGGTCATTAAAAATTTAAGTAGCAACAAAAAAATTTGTATTCATTTCGTTATTAAAAAACATAGAACAATGATGAAATATATATCTTTAAAAATTTATTTAATAACGATATATTTATATTTTTTTCATTAAAAATATGTGTGAAAGAAATAAATTTCGATTTCGGTTGCTAAAATTACTTTAATTGAATATTAAAACACTTTGAACTTTTTCTTTTTATTATAGAGAAATAAGTAATGTTATTTATAAGGACTATTTCTTGGAACAACCAAAATTGGTCCATAAAAACGTTTATAACAAGTAAGATGGTAATTAAATGACGTTAATATCCATAAAATTGAACTTCAATACATTAACAATAATAATATTATTAAAGTTAGGATAATAATTGTAAGATAACTGAAATTACTGTGTTCATCGGTGTAGCCAAATCTTTTACCTAAAATTTGATTAAAGAGTTGTGTCAAAGGTATAGAATGTTTGCTCAACCCTACTTGAGGATATTGTCTTACCTATGATGAGGCCTCGGTCTCATTTTCAAAAGCCTGGGAAATGCACAATTTCATTAAATGGGTGACAGCAAGATTTGAACTTAGAATCTTTATCTAATACTGTATTGAATTATTTCATTTAAAAGATATTAAAACCATATGCATATCATTTTAATATTGTCTTCAACAATAAGTGCGTAATCGGAAAGAGAAAATTGAAAAATAATCCCCATCTAGCTTGAGAATAGGCAATTGAAGTGCTGTGGAGGATAAAATGACATTTGAGATGTTTATGTTACTTATACTCACTAAAATAATCTTGGAGAGTGAAATGATACCTGCATAATTATTTTTCTAATGATATTATAGTCAAATGCTTTGGCTTATTATGTTTCTGTATCATTCATGCTAGTAACAGCACTGTACCGACCGAAGCAGGAGATTATTTGTTGCTGCAGCTTATAAAAAATAGAAGAGTTATTCCCAAAGTACGGGGAATAATTCACAGAATTTGTACAGCATTCCGTGCATCTCTGTGTGTGTTTTTTCCATCTTTAAAGTTGTGTTGTCCATTTCAAATTTCTGTACCAATTTCCTGTACCTGTAGAATGATTCAACATAGAACTCACGCATATTTTACATATGCACGTATGTATGGATAAATATATAAAATGTACATATGTATTTACATAAAATTTTGGAACACGAGTTGATATGACTGATGTCTAGGTTCCACAAAACCGAAGATGTTTCACCTAGCTAATTTTCACAGCAAATCTGCATCGAATGTTTCGATTATTGTTAAATTTCACACTACGCATCAAGAAGGAGACAGAAGATTCACAAATTCACCACTTAATTACTGGCCAAGGAGTTCGCCACATCAATCACAAAACGGTATCCGACATCAGATTTGGCAAGCCGTTCGAAAGCTGTGTTGACATAGTCAATACGGATCAGTTCAATATCTGCATTTATATTGTGCTTCCCGCAGAAGTCTAGCATCTCGTGTCTCTTTCATGCCTCCAATGTCACTTCCACCAACAAGCTTCCGTCCTGTAAAAGCAAGATGATCGTTCAAATAAACAGTCGAATCAGCACTGCTTGATTAGATGCAAAGGCAAAATATCGATCGTAATAATACAAAAGAAGTCACATAATTTGATAACTAAATAGTGGATCAGCAAGTATTTTTAGAGGGTAATGGACTTGGATAAAGGAGGCAGAAAGGGAATACTATTCCCCAAATCATTGTTTACTTGGTCTATAAGAAGGCTTAAATTAGCTATCTTTCTTACGGTTCACTAGAGGGAAAATAGGTAGCTCTAAGGGCTTATCAGGCAGGCCAACAGTAACCAGTTTTCCATTCATCTTCAAGAGACCAAGCAATATGGCCAAGGGATGAACTGCAGAAATGGTACCAATGATGAAATCCATGGTTCCCATAGCAGCCTGCAACGAAGAATCCCAATAAATAAAATAATTTTATGTCACTCCAATATTGTTCTTTTGGGTTACTATTCTTGTTTATTTCCAAGTTTATTGCGACTAAAATTCAAATAAACAAAGTACTTCTAGTTTTCTACGATACCCCTCCGAAAATTAAAGCTGGCAAAAGTTTTTTGCTAATCAATACAGGGTAATTTTTACTTACCTTCAACTGAGCAAGATCAGTACTAACAAGAAAAGAATCAGCACCAAGCTGTTGATAGCCTCAGATTCTTTCTTCGGAGAGGTGCTGATGACAGTAACTTTCAGCCCAAAGGCCTTCCCAAACTTCACAGCAACATGACCAAGTCCCCCAAGTCCTGCCACGCCCAAATGTTTTCCTGGTTCAGTCATCCCATAGTATTTCATTGGACTGTAGACGGTGATCCCAGCACACAGTAAAGGCGCACATGCTTCTGATGACAAGTTATCAGGAATGCGAAGCACAAATCGCTGGTCAACAACAATTATATCAGAATAACCACCATATGTTTTTGTGTCGTCTTGATCCCTGAAGTTGTAAGTAAATATCACTTTGGGACAGTAACTCTCCATGTCTTGTTGGCAGATGTCACGCGTCTTACAAGAGCCAACCATCGCTCCAACTCCAACTCGGCCACCAGCCTTAAACTTCTGAACATCACTTCCAGTTTTTGTAACAAGACCAACGATTTCATGTCTGCACAAGTACGTTTTTCCAACACTGATCAATGTAAGCTTGGTCTAGAGTGAATTTCAATTATGCTGAATATCACAAATATATTAGGAACTAAATATTAGATATCAATCTGTAAAATTCCTTTAACAAGAGTGAGAACTTGGTAAAATAACAAATTGAAAATTATCTCAACATAGAACTAGGAATGTAAACTTGTATGTACACAAATGTCACTTTGGGGATCACAATAATGAATTTTATCAAAATATGACTGTTATTACTTGATTTTAGCTATTACACCTCTTCCCAAAGGAACAAGAAAAGGAAACAACAAACCTTACCCCTTCCGCTTTCCACACCCCCACAAGATCCTAAATTTGAATGTTTAGCATAAAGAAGGTATGTTATCTCATGGTCTGAGGATTAGCTTTCTTTTGTTGCTAGCAATACAACTCTTGCAATATATTTTTCAGAAAAATGGAAAATGCAACCTGCAGAACATCATGGTGAAAGGTAGGGACATTATGTACTAATTTCAGAAAAATCGAATGTGTAATTAAGGGTAAAAATGTCAAAAAAAAAAGGAAAGTATGAACGTTTTTCGCAATAATGGTGAAATGTAGGGACATTATGTACTAATTACCCTTTTAATAATTTATTTGGGACTAATTTGCGCATTTAAAAAAATTGGGACTATGATTGCAATTAATCTTTTTCTTTTTATTTTATTTAAAAAGAATGATATATTTGTCATTTCACAATTTTTAATTAAAAAAATAAATGAAAATAACCTTTTGCGCAATGAAATGTGAAAATAAGGGTGAAAATGTGAAAAAATGAAAGATAAAGACGTTTTTCACAATTCCAATTAAAGGTAGGAACGTCGTGTGCTAATTACCTTTCAAAGAATTATTAAAGCTCCTTCAAGTGAGTAAACTGCTCAGAGAAATATTTATTTCAGTCATGTCGGATTGATATGGGCGTTCCCCATTAGGCCTTTTGAACTATTTGGGCTATTTTTGTCATGGGTTTCTTTTTGACCTGATGACAATAACCTCATTATCTTTATCTGCGACATTATCCTTATTTTTACCCAATGCAAATTGCTTATTTGGTATTGGAATAAATGAGTGTACAAAATGCACTTAGTCTAGTCGACATGACTTGAATTATTGCAGATGTTATTCCAATTATATGTCAATTGATTGGCAGTTGTATCTTGATAGGCTAAGAACGAACTAAAAAATTTGTCACTTCTTATTTATTATCCATGTTGCTTACCCCCTTTAAGTAGAGATGGCAATTTTCCCCGCCCCGCCCCGCCCCGTCCCGTCCCCGCGAGACTCCGCCCCGAATGGGGCAAAAAAACCCTCCCCGAACGGGTTGGCGGGGTGGGGTGGGGCGGGGCGAGGTTCGCCGCCCCTTCGCGGGGCGGGGCGGGGCGGCGAGGAGATACCCCGCCCCGTGAAGAATTAAAAAAAAAAAAAAATTGTTTTTGACATTATTTGTTTTGGACATTTTTTCGTTTCAAGTGCTTGCTTTGAATATTGATATAGTTAGTATGAACATTATTTACTTTGAATTTTAAAATTTTGAATTTGTATTTTAAATAAAAAAAAAAAAAAACAAATGAGGCAAGAAACGGGACAAGTCCTCGCCCCGTACCCGCCCCACCCCGCCCCGAGCCCTGCCCCGTCTAAGGCGGGGTGGGGGCGCGGGGCGGGGAGGGGGAGTGTCGTGGTGGGGCGGGGTGGGGTGGGGTGAGGGTGCCTCGTCCCGAACCCGCCCCATTGCCATCACTACCTTTAAGCTTAGCCAAATATGCACTATGATTTATTAGTTTTTGATGCACATACACTTAGCCCTGTTTGAGCCCATTTTTCGAGAAAATATATTGTAAAAAAGTGATTTTTATGATTAAAAGATGAGAAAATTTATGAATGCACATGTAAAATTATTTTTTTGGAAAATTATGTGATTGAAATTAAATAGGAGGAAAAATAAATTTTAAAAATTGGGTTCAAACATGGTCTTAGTTGTCTAAGAAAACATCCTGCCTTGAAATTAGGAGTTGAAAAGGGGCTTAAAAGAAGAAATGACTGACACTAGTTTAAATTTAGCATAGCTTCAGCCATGATTAACAGTAGTTTCTATGTTTAAATTTCAGCCTTGCTGGGCAACAAAATAATGTAACAGGGGTTGGGGTTCGGCCAGACGCTTTCCTGGTAAATCCCTTCATCTGAAACACAAAGCAATATATGATACACAAAAATGGCAAATCACCGGTGATTCCTCCCCTGAAAGCCACTGCCTTTATTCCTGCCAATGAAGCCATTCTTTGGCTTGGGAATCTCATGAATATCCATCACCTGAATTGTCCTTTGCTTTTTGGCTTCACAAAGCAAAAATACACAGCACCCACAAAAGTCGATCAGTATAAAGAAAACCTCAGTAAAAGCTAATGCAAAAAATGTTCAAGTCAAAATCAAACCATTCTGAGCTTCTTGGTAGTTTTCTTGAAGTCGCCTTCTTGCGGAGTTCAGCCTTTCATCATCTATGGCAGCTTCCCGTTGTTGTTTCTGCAAAACTCAAGTAATTAAAATTTATTCAAATTGCATTACTTTGAAACCATTGATCCCAATTTCACCAAAAAAAATCACAAAGAATCTTGCATTCTTGGTCAGAAAGCTAAGAACTTTGGCCTATCTGACTAAGACACCATGAGCCGACTAAACAATGACACAATAAGATCAATGCCACTGATTCCACCAATGTTCCTCAATATTCAATGTCAATATTGCTAGAGCCATAACAATTAACATGGTTAAATATGCTTGAAAAATGTAAAAGTACTTTTTGGAAAGTTATAAACTATGCTTTTCAACTAAAAAAATCCAAAAATGCATAACTCCTAAAAAGACTAGCAAAAAAAGCTACTTTAATTAACTTTTTAAGCTTTACCAAACTAAAAAATTTCAACAGGCACAGCCTTTCATTTACACACACAAAATCAATGACATTGCACTTATATGTATAAAACATTGATTTCAGAAGTCAGTACATTAGGAGGAGCAGAAGCAGATTTAGGAACTGGTTGCGGTGGTCTCGATGGAGTTTCCCTACGAGAGACAGATTGAGATGGTTTAGACTTTGGTTCGTATTCCAAACTGTTCCTTTCTGGTCCAGACTTCCCATCTAACAGACAAAACATTGATCATACATGACATTAACCATATGCACAACATAGAAACCAACAAAAATATGACCAACTGTGAATTTCAGAATCTGATTCATACATTCGCTCTGTGGATTCGGAGAGTACCCAAAATCTGGCACCTGTAAAAACAGAACTTCAGAATTTCAAAATTGCATTTCATACCAACTTTGCTTCTTTTTTGCCTTTCTTTTCTCACTTATTCTTTTCCAACAGGAAAACAAATTGATTGGAACAACATTTGGTTTTCACCTGGTGATGGCCATTGTGTTGATTTTTGGACATGTTCTGCTGAGGTGAGTCCCCATCAGCTGCCACCACCACCATAATTATCAATATACAAACCTCTTCTTTACTCACAATTCATTACTCTCATTCAAATTAACTAACATCAACGTGTGTAACATATACCGGATAGAGTGAAAATGAAGAGCATAAACAAAATTTGGTCTATTTATCAAATATTACCAATCAGGTTTGACGATGCTTCCGGTTGGTTCACCTTAACCCACTCATCCACAGTTTCTTTCCATTTCCTAAACATCAAGATGAAATTATAAGCAAATGAAAAAGAAATTCAATGCTATATGGTGAAATAAAATATAACAGAAATTCAACCACGTCAGTTAATCTCGTATAAAAGTAAATACCTAACAAGCAGCTTCACCAATCTGCGCACTTCATTTGAGGGATACTTCCGCAATCCATTGACATACCTTCCTATATCAGTTTCCTGCTCCATATATTCAAACCCCAAAAAGTAATAAGAATAATGTCAAAAGATTAGATGAATTAGCTGGAAAACCTATTATTTCCACCTTTAGCGCTTGGAAAGTAATATCCATATCTGCCAGATTTTGCAGCAATTCCACCACATATTCTTCAGTCTACATCCAAAGGAGAAAGAAAAACCATAAATGACATCATATAACAAACTAAAGCAGACCACAAGAAGCAAATTTTGAATAAAACAGAAAATTCAAACCTGGTTAGGATCTTCAAGCTGCTCTTTGAATCGGAGAATTTTGGTCTGCTCATCATCAAATAGCCCCCCGTACGGATCCAAATCTTCTTCTTCTTGTTCCTCTTCTCCAGTAGAATTCCGATTATTTGACTCAGGAGTCAACGGGCTCTTACTAAATTCCTCATTTATAATATCATTATTAACAATGCTATTTTTTTTCTTATCGTTAGCATTATCGTTGTTATTATCGCCATTATTATTGTTATTATGCGAATAATAGTGATCTGGAACCTCGTCGTTGATGCTGCTATTGCAGTTTTGGCAGAGCTGATTACAGGAAGGGGAAGAATAGAGCGACTCAACGATTTTATCTCTGCGATGCTTCAAATCCTCGGCGTAGTCAGAAATGGCCACTTTAATCGCCGTGTCAATCAGCGCCCAAATCCCCACTCGCGATCTCGATAAAATTGCCCGAACCTCATCGGAATCCATTCCGATTCTTCCTATTCTTAGCTAAAGAAAATTGAAAAATGAATAGAAAGAGGAATCAATCAGAGTGAAGTTGTGGAATAGATCATTGGATCCGATGATTTCTGAGTTAGTACTTGGAAACGACGCCGTACTTGAGGTTTAATGTTCTGTTTTCAATGGATTGATTTAGCAGATGAAAAATTCAGATCTGATTTTGTCCTGACCCGAACACGTCAACACAGAGGATGAAGAAGGAAGGAAGATGAACAGCTTTTGTTCTTCTTTTCTCTCTTCCAATTTACTAAAAAGGGCATAGAATTATGAGACATTTACCATTTTACAGACCCACAGAGTTTTTGCTGGTAAAACTATAATGTGGGCATCTTTTGGAATTTGCCCCATTTTTTTTTTAAATTATAATTATTTTTTTTTTAAAGAATGGCGTCCTAAAAATTAGGGCATCTTGTTTGATTCATTTTTTTTCAAAATAGATTTTTTTTTCTTTTTTCTTTCTAAACACACATTTTTTAATAAAATAATATTACATGTAAAAATATTAAATTTGAAAAAAAAAAAAAATTAAGGACGTATCTGGGCACCATTAAAATCATAATTCCTGTCGTTACCACATTGAATTGCCCACAATTTTTGACTTTGTTGAGTCACAGCAGGCCCCACCATGTGAAAATTAACGGTCAAAAAATCTCATTTCTGCTTCATTTCAGTGCTCCCAGACAGGCACTAAGTAACTTCGATTCTCTATAATGTGAATAAATTCACAATTAATTTCATAATTCAAAGAGCATTCTTTTCTAATCATGTTACACGTTCAGATTTTTTTCATAAAATTGTTTTACAGTTATATAACACATGGCAAAACATCATTGAAAGATGAAAATAAAAAATAGACGATCGCGAAACTTTCCTTGTACTTTGGGAATAATCTCCCTTTTTTTCAAAAAAAAAAAAAGGGGGGGTATTAGTGAGCTGTGAAGCAATATTAGTTTGGCTGCTCTATCTTATTACTTAATTATATTTTTTTTGTTGGCGCGTATTGGTTAGTGATGTTATGTTAATGCAAAGGCATGTTGCAAATTAGTGTGGGGGTTTTGGCCGGATATTCTTTAAAATTTTCTTTTTAAAAAAATAATTATTTTCAATCGTATATTTTTTAATAAAATAATTTTACACGAAGAAAAATACATACTTTAATCATACATTCTCCAAAAATCACTATTATAAAGTTTAGAATTTTGCTAAAATACAGATTTTTTAAACATAATTAATACTGGGAAGACGACTGTTTTCATGTGATTGGCTATTGCCAAAACAGCTGTCTCCCTGTATTAATTCTGTTTTAAAAAACTGTACCTTTAGAAAAATCATAAAATTTACTCTACCGAAAAATGGACTCAAACAAACCCTAAGTACTTGATCTCGAATTCGTTTAATTATCATGCCAACGCATATTTCATTTATATTTTGGAATCTTTCATTAATGGTGGGATTACATTTAGTTAATGATAGTTCATATTGGGTTTAAACAAAAATTATTATTTTTTCAAAATCTATTCCTAAAGGGGTTTATATACTGAAAATATGTAACCTAAACATATGCATAGTAGGCTCAACCTTTAGACAAATAAGATGGAATCTTCAAGTCAAGATTTTCCTTATGTTATAATTAAAATTCTTATTTTTATATACTAAATTTACGACGAAAATTATGTTGAAAAATAAAATAGAAAAAATCCCCACTAGGAAGAGGATGAGGATGGCATGTCCTATTGTCATTTCTACTTGAGTAACCTCTAAGCATATGCATAATAAAGTGATCACAAACCCCTTCGAGGGTGGTCGAGTTGGTGAAGCAGGTGAACGCAGAGATCAAAAGTCAGGAGTTCGAATCACTTGTCAACACTTCCTCGGTCAAGCCCCGTCGCACTGGACTTACTTAATGCGGTTTACCTCTCATGTGTGATTTGCGGGCTATTGCACATGAAGCGGGGTTAACCTGGTGCGAATTCATAGTGGTCGGACCTCCGCCCCTTTGAGATGGTCGGGGTTCCGCTGGTGGGTAGCAGCTACAAGTTCCTACATCAACAAAAAAAGAAAAAAAACGAAGTGATCACATGTCAATCTCCTCACTCTTTCAAATAGGCGTGTCCAATATG
Source organism: Fraxinus americana (assembly GCA_035079005.1). Classification (NCBI taxonomy): domain Eukaryota; kingdom Viridiplantae; phylum Streptophyta; class Magnoliopsida; order Lamiales; family Oleaceae; genus Fraxinus; species Fraxinus americana. The sequence continues at coordinate 30,150,942 of CM068712.1, forward strand.
CTGCAATTATTAAATTTGTTGGAAATCATCGGTGTGTAGTTTGGTGTGTTAAAAATGAGCTCGAATATTGATACGAAAGAACGGAAAACTCGAATGATTAGCGATTTTCGCAATCGTACATGCTAATTTGCGATTTTCGAAATATTAGTTAAGTCAGGCTTATTGTCACGTTTTGCACTTGATTTATAATATCATACTAAGAAAATTAGATCCTTTTTTTTTTATTTAATTTCATATCTCACGTCTCAGCTAATCCAGAATATATAAGATAATGATGCTTTTACAAGAGTTTTTTCGCAGTATCAAAAATTGCTTTTCAATCACGAAATTATTAGTTCTAAATTTATTTATAGATTTTATTGTGCATAAGTTCTCCTTCAAAAGGATGTGAAAACAAGATAAAAGAGAGAGAATCAAAGTTGTAAAGGCATATCCAACCTTCATGCACGAGATTGGTGTAAAAATATCGAGGCTAATTATATTCGCACTATAATTTTTATTTTTTACACTACATTTTAATTGCATTTAAAGTTTTTAATATTTATTCATTATAGCACTTATGTCCCTATTAATTTTTCATGTCAATTTTATTTTCAAATTTTTCATTGGTTAACACATTTTATATTTGATAATAATTTTATATCTAGAAGTCCGTTGAAATGGCGTAAAATAACTTATTTTTTCATCATGTTTTTAAAAAGTACAAAAAATATGTTTCCCACATCTCAAAGTATGAAAATAAAATATTTTAATATAACTCATTATCAAGAACGAGATATACTAATTTATGAAAGATTGAAAATAAGAATTTGATGAAAAAAATTAAAGAAATAATTACTCTAATGAACAAAAAATGAGGAGATTAATTGCAATTAAAATGTGGTGTATCAAATAAAAATTATGGTGGCAATATAACAGTTGGAGGAACCAAGGTGCGGCATGGTGGGTGACATGCCCCCACCAATTTTTTTTTTTTATTTTTTATAAACAGGGTTTTATATTTTTCTTTACTCAATTTATTTTTTCTTTTTTAGATGTTTGTTTTGTGGTGTTTATTTTATGGGCCATAAACTATGTAATAAGCCTCAAATGAACAAAGCATATTAATATTAGATTCTTAATTCCTCCATCATTTAATTTTCATTTTTCGTTTTCCTTTCGTTTGTTAAAAAAATATATAGCGATCAATTTCAATTTTTAACGAATTATACGAGATGGTTTTATATGTCAATCTTTCTAACTTGCTCTTATAGAATCATGGTCTAAAAGATTGGAAAAAAAAATCAATCATTTACAATCACTAATAAAAAATTACTCGAAAAATTAAGAATTAGTAAAAAAAAAAATTAACAATTCATCTATATATATATATATATATATATAACACATAATTTTTATTATCGGTGGCACCAAAATTTGATCCCAAGATCTTTGTTTATTTTAATATAATATTAAACTATCTCATTTAAATACTTAAAAACTGGAAAGAAATAAATTTATTCATTTATATAATATGTGTAACAAGAGTTATTTTAGAACGAATTAAGAAATTTTGATGGAACGATATATAAATTAAATGACTCGATTATGTCAACATAAAGTTCAAACACCCGAAACAATAATTATCAACTTTTATTATATATTAAGCCCGATTTTCATAATTTTTTTGCAATTTTGATTATGCCCCCACAACTCAAAATGTCTATGTCTGCCTATGAATATAACCACCCAAATATCAAGCACAAATCCATATCAAATTAGTGTAACATTACTCACTTGGTGTGATTTTTAGAGTTTTTTTCCCTTCATTTTATGAGTTAATTGTCTCAATAATCACTGAATTTATGCATGTACCTTTGACTACTCGCTGAAATTTCAGATATCGAGTTTTGATAACTAGATTTATTAAAATGTTGAACGTTACTCAACTCTAACGGAATTGGTAACATGACAAACGGAATGAACATGTGGCTTAACTCATGGCATAACAAATTGCCATGTAAGAAATTGAAAGACATTTTTAATTGTTTACTATACTTTTAAAAACACATTTGATTGTTCACTATATTTTAAGGTGGTGGAGTTTTGACCACTACACTTGTAAAATTGACGCGCCGCCTGTCTTGGGTATATAGGATTGCTTTTCTAAGTATCATTTTCATGCAATAACTTTATTTACATTTATTTTAATTCGATTAATATTTTTAATTGTGGCATTAATTGTCATACTTTCCTTTAATTTATTAATAAATGAAACATTTTAGTTAATTATATATTTTTAATTTAATAATGTTAGTAATAATATTAGTTGTAATTAAATAATTTAATTATTGAGAATTTAAAATATGGAAATAAAGGAAAGACGATTTATTTGGTGTAATGGTTGGAGTGATTCGCAAAATGGTCTAAAAGTTGCATCAATTTAATGCTTATACGCGAGCTCGTTTTCTAAATATTTTATTGTGAGTTTGAATGGTCAAAGTTGCAAATAGCAAATAATGCTCACTTGGTAGATAAATCACATTTTGTTGATCGATTTTCAAAATAACTAAATTATCGATAATAAGTAATTTCTAATTATCGAAACAAATATATTTGATAACATCAATTTATCATTAATTATTTAGAATATATTTGGTCCTTCGTATTAGATTGCACATAATGCTATAATAATAAATAAGTAGCATCTTTTTGTTCAAAAAATATAAGTGTGAACTTGTCTAATTGAGGTGAGGCTGATTTGGGTATTCTTGGTGGTTATCACCCATTGATCTTAAAGGCTTTCAACAACCCTTCTCTTCTTCCGTATTGGATTTCTGTGAGTCCAAACTTGGTTTCTCCTCCGGTTCAAGTTTTTGTGTCTCTAGCACTACAGCTTCCCCCTCCACCTTTTTTTTGCTGTTTTTGGTGCCTCTTCACTTTCTCGTCCGGTGTAGTTCCATCCTCTGCTTCCTTCTCTGATTTTTCAACCTCGGGAGTTTCTGACGGGTTTTCTTCAGTTTTCTTCTCCTTTGAAGATACACCAGCTGACCAGCATCTGTTGGAACATCAACACTGGGTTCGGCGAGCGAGTTTACTGGTTCAACAGTTTCCTTCTTGGTTTCCTCAGAGGCTTTCTCAGTTTCAGATGATTCTTCCTTCAGTGGGTCTGACGCTTTATTATTATTCTCACATGAACCCTTCTCTTCATTCTGCAAGAGTTTTCAAAACAATTTTGAAGTATTTGATTTGAACGATTTCATCTAATAGCACGTGTCTACAGAGAGTGGCCTATTTATAAAATTTTAATCTTCGACGCGTTTTTCTGCATAGTGATCCTGCTTAAAATCTGATTTTAATCCCCACCAAATAAAGATTAAATTACAGATTTAAGGTAAAACTAGAATCTAGGAAGGGTAATAAAAAACAAGAAAATGCATGGAATTGTGACACCATTTATGCAAATGGGAAAAGGAATTTAAAAAAAAAAAAAATTAAGCACATGTTTGGTCCGGATTAAAATCTGATTTTAATTCAAGTCAAAGTCAAACAATCAATATTAATCACATCTTTTATGGGCCTCACAACTTTTGAACCACACATTCATGGGCAGACCTAGGGAGGGTCCTGGGAGGCAAGTGCCCCCAACTTTTGAGACCTTTTTTTTATATATAAAATCGTGTTTGGTATGGATTGAAATCTAAATTTTAATTTAAATCAAAGTTAACAATTAATTTTAATCACATATTTCATGGAATCCATAACTGTTTAACTTTTATCAAAATTTGATTTTAATCTCCACCAAATAGGAGTAAAATCACAATAAATTTGAATTTCGATAATGTGCTAATTTTAAAAATTCTCCGACGATCTTACGCTAATTAAATCTACAAATTGCTTATGTCATCTCAAAATTTATTTCGAGAAATACATTATGAGCATATCCAATAGTCCAAACAGATATCGAAAATAGTTAAAAATACGTTAAACGTGAGTCTTAAAAAAAGACGTCTAACTCGCATTTTTTTAAAAAATTCAATTATTTCATTAACATTTATTATTTTTGCGATACAAATTTCTCAATATAATTTTCATCATTTTATTAAGAAATTTTATATGGAATATGACATCAAAAATTTTCAAAATTTTACATCCGAAAAAGTCATATCCCATGTAAATTTTCGAATATAAAATTACATGGGGTATGATTTTTTTGGACGTAAATTTTCGATTGTAAAATTTCTCTCAACTTCTTTGCAAGTTCAATTGTGCCCCCTAACTTTTAAGGTCTGCGTTCGCCCCTGCACACATTTCAAAAACTTCTATCACTAGTAAAAATCTAATTTTAATCCTCATCAAACACTCTCCAAATTAAATTAAATTAATAATTCAACAACATATATGGCATATTTACGTGCATGGAGATTTAAAAGTACCTCCTTCAAATGATCAATGGGTTGGCTGTCATCATCAGCCACAGCTACCACCTTCTCTTCCTTCTTGATCTCTTCTTCCACCACAGTCACCTCCTTTTTCCCCACCGTCTGATCCTTCGGCGCCGGAACTGGAGCATTTGCAGAGTCCTCCCAACTCCTTTGGCTTGCTTATGCATGCTCCTTTTGTCTCTCTCTACCCTTATCTTGATTCTCTCTCTCTAAAAGAAATATATGCTCTTTGAGCAATGCAAGAGGTTTGGATCGTTATAGAGAGGAGAGAGAGAATGAGAGCACTGATGAGACAAGACAACGAGCCGGAAAGAGGAATGGAGGAGTTTTTTTATAGGGCAAAAACATCGTACGTTTGTTCCGACAGTTTCTACTGCACAGTTTTTTTTTTTTTTACTGAGCACTAATATTAACCATGGATTGCATCTTCATCATTTTTTTCTTAAATATGTAAGTTAAGTCAAAAAAAAAAAAAAACGCTGAGTAATTTGTCTTCCCCCTTTTTACATTTTTAACAAATCTTTAAGGGATCATAGTTTTATAAGACAATAGTCTCATGAAATTTCTGAACAGGTTCGATTAATAATTGAAGGAAGAAAAGTATGTTTTTCCATGTTACTTTTATTTGTACCCATTATCACCTCAAACGTAACAAGAATACAGAGGCAGCTACGGGTTAATGGTACTTAATGTTGGACAATACGATTTTTAGATTAAAAAGATAAATTCAAAACTATTTATCCTTTTTTGTTAAAAAAATATTCGGCTAGATGTTAAATTCGCATCACAAATGTCTTACACCGATGAAGACTTTTGTCTCGTGATTAATTTTGAATCTAAGTCATTAGTTGTTTCTACATGCAATTTTGTAACGTTCTTAATCGACAAGCATTTTTGAATTCCACGTCCTTCCAACATTCAAAATTTCTACTGTATTTTTCAAAATATTGACTACATCGACAAGTGGATGCCAAATCATAAAACCTGAACTTCAAAACCCAAGAACTAGGAGGTGAAATGAAATGAGAAACAAGAAAACAACTTTTTGCTCTATATGGTACACAGGGCCATGGGTGTCCCAGCTTGATTACCAATTTATTTACTACTATTTATTTATTTTTCTTAATTTCAAGAGATTTGTAAATAATTTGAAAGACAATTTATGATTTATCCAAACTTCACCTAAAAAGGGTGTTGATGATTCATCGAGTGGGACAAGTTTGAGAGACAAGGGAGTCATCTATGGAAGTAACCCAGCCTTTATAATCAGAGATACTATAAAAAAAAAGGTTCAATAGTAGAAAGGATTGCGTAACTTGTAATAACACTATATTATTGTGCTCATCCATATGGTGATAGTACTAATGATTGTGACGTCGGGAAGGATTTGACCCTAAATGAGTACCGGATGAAAAATCTTGCAAAGTGCAGGTTACACACCCTTCGAGAACTCATCTACGTAAGAGTTTTCATGAGGTCGTGGCTATAGGATTAAGCTATGCCTTAAAAAGACTTAATAGAATAAAGGTTAAGAGCATATGACCATTTACAATGCTACCCACTTTGAATTGGGCTTAAATCGATACTATGTGTGTGGCAATTAAAATTTGACTAGATGGACTTAATTCAAAGCTTAGTATGACTCCCTTACACACTTATTGCACAGTACAACATTAACACTATATTTATCTATTTTTAACTTTCAAAATAATTGATTTAATTTTTTTAGCTTTAATTTATCTTAATTATTAGTTTTATCCTCAAATTTAATTTTCAGATTTAATACAAATTTAAAATCTTAATTTTAAATGGTAAGTTATATTTGAATGGTTTAATTTACAAGGGATCTTTCATTATTTTACACACAACTTGAAAGAATGCTCGCTATACATTACATCTCGTATTGTCTTATAATTTTGACAACTTGATATAAGGTATTAAGGTTTGTACATTTTCACTCCGTAGTCGTCCACATAGAAGGAAAACTAGTTGTGAGCTATAAATATTTTATCTTTGAATCGTGTAATGACAAAATTACCCGCACGGAAGGAAGACCAACCGACTGATTTTCGTGACTCTCTTGTGTCAGTTTGTCTAACACTCTTCTCAATTTTGTATTATATTATTTTTTTTGTTTTAGAAAATATTTATTACGTAAATTACTTATTTTTTATAACAATTATAAGAGTCAAGAAAATATTCGAAGAATATTCAATATAGTGGACTAGGTGAAACCATCCCGGATCATCTTTCATCACCGGACGGTCGTTCCATGTTTTGGGGCGACCGGAGGCTGATATGCAGATTCAGTGATTCTGCATGCCTGCCGGCCGCGAGCTGCCAATTCCCAGCCAAAAAAAAAAAAAGAAAAAAAAAGAAGTCATCCCAAGATTCTCAACCAGGCTACCCCCCACTCACAGCCACCTTACGATACAACCAATCAGAAACTAAAAATCACCACCTAAAAAATTACCCATTTTCAATGATTGAGATGACAGAGAGACTGTATTTGTAATTTTTTATAATGCCCACCTTTGAACCCCATCAAGAACTCATTTTTCACAAAACTCACTTCTAATTACATATTCTCAAATAATTTTACTCGTAAATTCAAAAAATTTCCCCACTTTTCAATCATTCAAATTTCAAAAAATTATTATAACGAAATCTATTTTTCTGAAAAATGAGGTCAAAACGACCTAATGATTTAGTGTATTTATTAAAAATATATTTTTTATTACTGTGTAGTTATTAAGTAATATATTTACCAATTATTTATAGTTTGTAATTTTGTTCAATATAGTTTTATCTTTAACATAGGCTCCTTGGGGATTGAAACCCATTAATAAGCTGGAAATTGATAGGCTGCCATTAAATTTTATTTTTATGTATAATAATATAGAAGTGTGAAAATTATAGTAATATTCATCTACAGTACATAAAAGCAAAAGAAAGATTAGATCAAATAATCTGGTCCCATGGCATTAAACTGGCCATCTCAACATTTATTGAAATATAATTATAGTGATAAATAACTGGCCTTTATTAAGACAAGCAAACTCAACCAACAAACTACTAAACTTGTACAAGGGAAGGTGTGCATTGTGCAGTATAAATAGGAAGAAAAGGTACTATCACTATGTTACATCACACACCAAACAATAATCTATGTTACCATAATCCCAAAAAACATATGACTTAAATTAACACTATATATATAGAGCATGTTTGGTACGTAGAATCGGATACGACTGGACATTAATTTTGTCTAACGTTATCTAATCCACCTTGTGAAACATGCCAACAAAGTATCCTCAGCACTGGAGTCTGACCTGCTTTTCTCCTCTCTAGTAAATTCCCAAGGGGGGTCGTCAAGAACAGTTATGATGTTATGAAAGTTTCTGCTTCTCGTCACCTTACCCCATGGTTGACAATGAAAAGGGAATATTAGTAACAATCTGATAACCATCTCCATTGTCGTCATCCTCTTCATCCTCAGCATTGTCTTCTTGATTTTGATTTTCACTCTCACCATCCTCTGCCCCTGACTGATGTTGCTGCTGTGGTGGCTGTGGTGGAGGAGGCTGATGTTGTTGTTGGCCCATCATTTCCAATAAAATACGTTCAGGCTGCATATTGTAACCCGAATTTTCTGAAGTATGTTCGGTTTTAGACTTCTTTGCATATACAGACTCGAGCAAGTTGAAATAAGGACAAGTTTTCGAATCCTGAGGCCGCCTCTTGTTGCTATCTTTTACTCTCTTGTAATACTTGTTTATATTTTCCCATTTCTCTTTACACCTCTTAGCACTTCTATCATAACCAAGCTTCTTCATGGCAGAAGAAATCTCCTCCCACAAGGGTCCTTTCGGCCCGCTATCGTTGTATTTCAAATCAAGATCAGTTCTAAGCATAATCAAAGCTTCAACTTCTGCTTTTGGCCACCTTGAAGAGCTCATCAGAGTAGTATTCTCACCAATACTATTCTCTTGTTTATCAGCATGATTTGAGGTCTTCCCAACACCATTTTCTTGTTTGTCAATGCGCTTCTCCAACACATTATCTCGTGTCTCCAAATGTTTTTCAAATATCGAAAATGGGATCTCCGGCATTTGCAGTGTCGTTGAATGCTGTGAGATCTTTTGTAAAAATGCAAGCACGGCTGCATCCTTCGCAGCAGAAATTGCTCGTTCTTGGGCTAAAAAATCTTGTTCTCTCTTTATTCTAGCCATTTCTTGCACCCTCCATGCTTCATCTCTTGCCATCCGATCCCTCTCATATTTCTCTACGGCTTCTAAGAACTTGTTCTGTAAGTCCTCTTGCTTCTTCAAAACATCCTTCATTAATCTCTCACAATATTCTGCTAATTTCCTCTTTCTCTCAACACTTCCTTCAGATCTCTCCCCCGAGGAGGATGTAGAGGTGGGCATGAATTCAGTATCCGGATCTTGATTCGAACAAGGTACTACCCTAAAATCTTGAGATGCATTTAAGGGATTTACCCTTAACGGTGCCGTTGCTGTTGCTTCCGTCAGGTTCGTTAGGACTTGGTTCAAGGGAGTCGATGGAACTGAGAGTTGATTATCAAAAACCTCTAATAACTCGAAGAATCTATAGTTTTTCCCATTTTGCCGACTGGATCTGCCTTCTTTCGTTCTTTTGTGGTACTTATAGATGTTTTCGAATTTCTCTTTGCATTTCTTGGCACTTCGATTGTATCCAAGCTCACCTAATTTCCTGAATAAAATGAACATAATAAAATCCACTGCCTGTCCTATTCCGGCTTTAGAATTCAGAAATCAACATAGGAACAAAACTATATGCCTTTCGGGACAAAGCATAGTAAACACACTTCAACGAAAACATCAACTTCAATCGACAAGGAGAGAATTGGTGTAAATAACAAATAATCAAAGTTATTAGCATCAATCTCTTTCTATGAAGACACGAGAAACTGCCAGAATTTACTCAATTGTTACAGCTGAGCATCAACGCAGTGCATACTGATCTGATTAATAAAGAATTGACTATTAATAAATCAAAAATACAAACTCTACAGCTAAAAAGTTTATACAGAAATAATTCTTGATTCAGATATACTCGAAAATCAGAACTGAAGGGAGTGAAATAGAAAGGATACCTAGAAACTTCGTCCCAGAGAGGAGCTTTAAGAATGGAGTCGCGAAATGCACGGTCCATATCGGATCTTATCTTTAACAAAGCCAAAGTTTCCTCACGTGGCCACCGATTACCAGGTGAATTCCGGTCAAAATCTTCACCGCCGTCGCCACTACCACCCTCATTTCTATGTTCCATAGCCACCCCATGAGAGGCAGCGCCACCACTTGTACCACTACCATCAGCACCGTCAACACCAGAATTTTCCAAGAAAATTGAACTATCCAACATGACTTGACTTCACTTGGTAAATCCAAAATCTTCTGAGGAAAACAAGGTAAAAAAATAGCCTTTTTCCCCCTCAAATTTTAGACGTGAAGGCTTAACAGTTGTGGTAAAAAAATTTAAAAAATCCTGGCTTTCTAAGCTTATTCTTATTTAGGGTTGGTTTGAATTTCTGGGCTTAATTTTTTCACTCATCAAATCACCTTTTCTGGTATTTTTTTCCTCTTTCCAAAAAGGGGTTAAAGGAGAAAGGAAAAAGGAACGGTGAATTGTAGGGTTCCTTGTAGGATTGATAAAGAAAAGTGTGGGCAAAGTTGAATTGCATTCGTATATCATGGTAGATAAATGTTAGTGACATGTCAACAAATAATTGGTCAATTAAGTAATGTTGAAATTATCTACTCCTTTCACATAGCTTGTGAAACAATTCCAAATATATTGTTTTGTATAAGTGAAAAATAATTACAATTAATATTCGATTTATTTAGGCCCCGTTCGGGAGGGCTTAAAATCCAATTAAAATTAAAAATATGGCCGTTATTGGGTCCCATCTGTCTAATAAAAGTCAACAATAACGACTATATTTTCAATTTTAATCTGATTTTAATCCCTCCCAAACAAGCTCTATTTTTTCGTAGCAATGAGTTAAAGCTATTGAAACGAAATTTGACATTATTTTTCGATACCAAAGGTATTACAATAAGGAATATTAATTAAAATTCAAAGCATTATTTTTTTCTAGTTAAAGCCTGTTTGAGTCTCATTTTGTTCTTAAGAATACATTTTGGAACAGTAAATTGATGGAGAATGTGCTGTTGAAAAATAATGAAAAATTTTGAATTTGCGTTTAATATTATTTTATTGAAATGCATGTGGTTGGAAAAAATGGAGATAAAATGTATTTTAAAAATAATGAGAATCAAATTATATTAACGATTAACGATTTTTATTTCAATCTAGGAGAAAATTAGTATATTATATACATTTCAAAATAAAATTTTACTTTTATTTTTTTTATTCTACATTTATGAGATTGCTAGTCAAATTGTGAGGGTAGAGTACAAGTGTGAACAAATTGAGTGACTAGTTTAACAATATTGAAAAGTATGATATCAAAAGGAGAAAGTTTGAATCTTGAAGATAAAATTCAACGTTTGCGGTCATTGAGGAGGCACAAAGAGGTGGAAAGATTAAAGATAGAGATAATAAAAGGGATAAATGAGAATTCTTACAAGTTGGGATTTGTATGGATGTTGTGTTTGAAAGCTATATTTAGGTTAGAATGTGGGCCCACATAGCCCACAATTGGATTTCAATTTTTTCTGTGTTCCCACTTTTATCTTGTGGGTAAAAGATTAGGGATTACTCTTCTTAATTACCTACCACTTTGTTAATAATTGTTGATCAATCAAGATTAAAGAATGGGTTTTGAGATCCAGTCTTTTAGATGGACTTTCAGTATTTATTTGTCTAGTTTTTGTTAGAGGGTCTATTCGCTAGATTCAAGTTTTAGTTCGCATGTTCAAATATTGCCTAAATTCAATGAAAAGGAAATAAAGATTCTCGTTAAATAGCATTAGTTGCACTGTTAAGATTTTTGAGATTCTAAAAAAAAAGGTTCAACTCCAACTTTGAGGGTCCCGTCCCGCCCCATCCCACCTCTAGAGCATTGTGGAGGAGGTAAATCGCGTTACGGCAAGTCAGTGTACAAGAACTGTCATACTGGTGCCCACAAAGAGTCAAATTTCATACCTTATAAGATGCAAGAATCGAACCCTTACACTACGACTGTCAGTTCAATTGAGACCACCCCACACATGTCATTTACACCACTGAACTATGCCTCGGGGGGCAGGTTTTAAGATTCTAGCTCGTATTTGATGAGGGCCTAAATTTAGCTCATAAAGTTTTAAAAAAAAATATTTTTTGTACATAACTATTTACATAATGTTCTACATAACAATGAGGTGTTGAAATGCAAGTGGAAAAAATATTTAGTTGATGAGATTTTGATCCAATCAAACCACGTTACATCATTTGCTGGTAAACCATTATATAAATTATTACGTACATATAGCACAATCCAAGATTCAATGAGTGACTTTTTCTTGTTTCTTTGATTCATTGTAAGTGACATTTTCTAAATTTAGTGCATAAATATATATATATAAATGATTGAGGCATGATTAGAAAAATGGTTTAGGAATTGATTTACGTCATGTTGAGTGTTAATAAGGTGTCATTTTCACGTAATTACCGAAGAGTGAAGCATTCAACATACATGCACCATTATTCAAAGATGATAAAAATACCAGGCTGTACGGTGCCCCACCCCACACGTGGGTAGGACGTTTGATTACGACTCTATAATTTATTTCGGGTGGTTTGAGCCGCATTTTTCAAAATTCATTTTCAATCACACATTTTCAATTAAAATAATATTATACGTAAATCGAAAAAAAAAATTAATTTTTAACCACACATCCTCCAAAAATCACAATTCAAAAATGCGTTTTTTTCTCAAAATGAGGTTCAAACAAAAGTTTAGCCTATCGTTAATAAAAATTAAAAATTATAGATTTTAATTTAAATTAAAGTTAATAATGAATTATAATTACAGGATTTATAGGATTCACAATTTTTCAACTGCATATTTCATCAATTTTTATCAAAATTTCTAAAAACATGATTTTAATTCCCACCAATTAGGGAGCTTAATTTCTTAACATCAATTCCATGTAGTTTGGTCCCCATTTTTTTTTTTTTAAAAATCATTTTCAATGTTACGTTTTATGGAATTCATAACTTTTATCAACTTTTTAATCACATATTTCATATGATCCACAACTTTTATAAACTTTTCAATTACACATTTCATGAACTTTTATTAAAATCTATCGAAAATAAATTTTATCTAGACCAATCAGGGTCTTAGTGCGTGTGAGATGGCAACTAGCTTTGTATTTTGCCATTAAATTTCAAGATCTCAATGGATATGGGATAAGCTCGTTTATTTACTACGGAAAAGGCATACATGGTCAAAAGATGTTAATGAATATAAGAATTATACTGCTACACGAATGGTTGAAAACAAGGTACAAAACAAATTACTAAAACTAATCGTCTGTCTGGGTCCTATTTTGCTGCAACTTTTACCCTCGTTAAATGTCAAAATTACTTATACATATTTCCTCAATCGTCATATTTGACCATTCTTGGATAGCAAACTTGACGATGCACAATAAACACAATTATGACTACATTATTGAGTTCGAAAGTTGTCAAATGTTAACGGTAAAAGAAGTTGATTAAAATTGCTGAAGAATTGCTCCCAGACACCTCGTGCAAGTTCCTAAAGTAACATTAATAGAAATACTTTCGAAGTCAATGATGAAAATTAAAAATATTTAGCTCAAAATTGGTCGATTAAATCATGATAAATGACTATAATCTCTTTTTTTGGGATTTAATTCTCGATTATTGAAGGATATTACTACAAATTGTGAATTTCATATATCAATTCGTTTTGCGTTAGACTCTATATAAGAGCACATTGGAATGATTAATAAATAATTTGGAACTTAGAAAGTGATTATGTGTATTACGTGATCCTTAGGTGGCATTGAACTAGAGCATACGTCACATTGAATTGAACGTCCTGACCGAGCCTTCTTGGATAAGTTCGGGGATGCATTAATTGTGAAGATAAGTATTGATAGTTCGTGATTTGGTTGAAGGGGAATGAATTGGACATTGACTATGAGCTATGATTACATTCTTAACTATTCGTTTCGGTGAAAGACTTTGTACGAGTCCGGGGACCGGCACATTCAATATAAAAAAGCCACGTAGACTGAGCGGGAAAATTAATTTAGTGTAGTTTAGCCGTACTAAGAGTAAGTGTTGCAAGTTTGACGACGTTTTCAACCCTATATCAGATAATCATTGAATCATTGGCCATTTAAATACTTGATTTGACCCGTTCCGCTCACCCAACTAAGTATTACTTATAATCCCTCATTCAGGTAATCCTGGATTTACTATTTATTTTTGTCACGTTAGTTTTCACACTTGACTTCTTTTCAATTGGTTCGGTAATAGTTTTTTTTCATTTTTTGTGTCTATAGTGTTAAAATTGAGTATATAATATAATATAATAATTAAATGGATGAAATATCTTAAACACATATCTTATACCGTAAAAATATCTTTCAATTCATTCTTCCTCTCAAAGCTTTTGACTCCCCACTCTCTCTCTCACACTTTTTTTTAGTAGCACCGTGAAGTGGCAAAGCGATCTCCATCGATAAGTGGTTTCGGTTTTGTTCAGTTTTATGTTTTCGTTCTCCCTTACCTTCCGTTAGGTATATAGAAATCTTTTAGGAGGATTTTTTTCTGTATTGTCTATGACAGAAATCTACTGTAGGAAAGAAACATTATTTTCAGTTAAATGTGAGAGAAGGGTTATGTATAAGGTGCAATTCGGGTGCTCTCTATGGAAAATATATATAATTATCCCGACCAAAAGAAAGGGTATTACTATAAATTGTGTATCAATGAAAAAAAAAGTCACGTGGACTGAGCGTGAAAGTTAATTTTGTGTAGTTTAGCCGTACTAAGAGTAAGTGTTGCAAGTTTCACGACGTTTTCAACGCTATATCAGATAATCATTGAATAATTGGCCATTTAAATACTTGATGTGATCCGCTCTGCTCACCCAACTAAGTGCTACTTATAATTAAGTTAAAAGAACTTCGAAAACTCTCGGGAAGTATTGAATATGAAAAATGGACTAGGACTTAAATTTCACCTTACTTTAATTCAAATAATCCCGCAACAGATAATTGTTTATTTGAATAACCGATATTCCTATATTATTCGACGTGCGTTCTCAAGTAAAGTCGAATTTATTTCAACTCATGAACTTTCTAAATCTCTATAAAAGTTGCATGTATAAGTAAAAATGAAGCTTATACAAACAAACATCAATCAAAGATCGGATAGATCATAATTGTATATTTCTATCCTCTATTGAAATTTATATAACCTATTATTTGATTTAAACATGCTTATCATCTCTCGGTATCAACACAATCCATAAAATCATTCAACTAACAGCCAAATAATCGAAGGTGATAAAATCAATAATAAGTAATAATCAATCAAAAGACTCAAAACTCATATTTTAAAGTAAAAAAATGGATAATTGAATTAAAGCTTCAAAATTTTAGATTACATCGCAGTCTTAGCTATGAACAGTTAAACCTCGATAAAGTAATGTTCGATAAAGTAATAACCTCGATTATTTAATAATTTCTTTCGATTCCAACTTGGGCCAATGGAATAAAGTAATAACATCGCTAAATGCATTAAGTAATAAAAAAAATTGAATTCTTAAGGATCCAATAAAAATATAAAGTAATAATTGCTGGATTTCATTGAGAAAAAAAATAATTGCTGGTCTATATATATATAGACCAAAATCTTTCAATCAATCAACAATCATTCCTTTTGAAAATATGCATATATAGTTGATTGTTTTTTCTTCCCACCTAAACCAAAATGAACCACATCCTTAACTTTTTGTAGAGCATACACAACTTCCGGAATATTTTGCTCGTGTTGTAGCAAGTAGTTGCTTAAGGTGACTATTGCTTGAAATGCCTCTTTTGACGACACATTTGGGACAACGCTACTAATATAGGATGGTATTCACGATTTTCCTCGAAGACCGCTACTCAATGCACCCCCCCCATGGTGACATCGACCCCCATGGGCCGTCTACCATTAAGAGGCCAACGACGTCGACCCCCACTATACTTAGCCAAATAAATGGCCATGAGATAGACAAGAATCACCCAACATCAAACTCGGCCATGACCAACCGCAATGCGAGTGGGTGTTAACGCTACAGAACGTGGGGGAGTGGGAAGGCATACGTGGGACACGTGGCACCGTAAATCGCGGAGCAGGGGGCGTGCCATCAGGTGCCTATAAATACCCCAATGTGAGAAAAGGTATGGCTTATTGAAACCCGAACTATTTGCATTCCATACATACTTCTCAAAACTCGTTACTAATTCTCACGCCGGAGGTACAACGGGGGATAAAGCCCCAACCACATTTTGCAGGTAGCAGCCACCAACTAGAGCAACCGGACCACCGCACTCATCAAGGCGAACACGGAGGTCTACCTTGCTACTATTTCATTGGCGCCGTCAGTGGGAAACCACTGAACAAAAAAGCTATGTCAAGGAGACGAACTAGGAGTGAAACACGCATGGTCGGAAACACCGCAAACACGGAGTCAGAGTCTGTCGCTCGAGGTCATGTCCTGCCACCGCCACCGCAATATGTAACACAGGGTCAATTCAATGCCTTGGAGACACAATTGGCGGCCATGATGACCCTCTTGCAAGGCCAGACGCAGAGAATTTCAGCCCCACCGCAGAGTTCGTCGGAAGCCGTACGCGAGCAACCACCCCAGGTGGCACAAACGGTTACCCCGCCGGTTACCCAACCAACAACAGGAGACATGGGGGCTTCTGGCTCTGTGTTTCCACATGTTACCCAACCCGTGACGGAATTGGAAAAGAAGATAGAGGAAATGATGACCCAGAAGATAGACGATGCACTGACTAGGAGGAAGGACAGACGCAGGCAAATGGTATTAGAGGAGGATCCGTTTGCTCCAGAAATAATGGTCGTCCCTTTACCGAAGGGTTTCAAACAGCCCATGATAGAGGCATACGATGGAGTCACGGACCCGCTGGACCACTTGCGTACTTTCGTGGATTTAATGAGGCTATATGCAGCCCCAGACGCAGTAATGTGTAGGTCGTTCCCCCCGACACTTAGGAGGGAAGCAAGAGACTGGGTGGCCACACTGGTACCCAGGTCTATAAAAACTTTTGATGAGCTCTCCAGGAGTTTTGTGGCATACTTCATGAGCAGCAAGAGAAAACGAAAGACAGCTATTGGATTGATGCAAGTGGTACAGGAAAAGGATGAATCTTTACAGGAGTACTTGGCTAGGTTCAGCCGGGCAACCCTAAGCATAAGGGATCTTCAAATGTCTGCAGTAGTGACGGCATTAATGAACGGGACACGAAATAGGGCCTTCAAAATGTCACTCTCCAAAAATCCTCCAGAGTCAATGCATGATTTGTTGAAAAAGGGTGACAAGTATGTTGACGCAGAGGAAGCAGAGAAGGTCACGAAAAATCTTAGAGAGGGATGGGAGACGGGAGCCCATAAGCGGAAATTAGGTGATGTGCGAATGCTCGTTGATAAGGATAAGAAGAGAAATGAGCATGTAAGCAGGGGGTATCCTCAAGATCGTTTTGTCAGACAGAGACGAGAGGAGGACAAAGCCTTCACCCCTCTTAACACTCAGCGAAATAAGATACTGATGGAAATTCGAGACATGAAAGAGCTTGAATGGCCGAGGCCGATGGCAGCATCAGCCGGCAAAAGAGATAAAAACAAGTACTGCCATTTCCACAAGGACCATGGGCATGAGACCGAAGAATGTATGCATTTGAAGGAAGAGATCGAGCGCCTCTTGAAGCGGGGCTATTTGACCAAGTATGCGAGAAATGACCGAGGCAAACAGAAGGTCGAGGATCGACCACCGCCCAGGGCTGGAGTTATAAATGTAATTGTTGGAGGAGTTGCCTCGGGTGGAGACTCCAACTCTGCTAGAAAGAGCTATGAACGAACAGCGGCAGTCTGTTCTATTGAAAAGGGTTGAATTTGATCATAGCATCACTTTTGGTGAAAAGGACCTGATAGGCGTGGCGACCCCCCACGATGATGCCTTGGTAATAGTCGGCGACATAGCAAACTATGATGTCAAAAGGGTGCTAATCGATGGTGGGAGCGCAGCGAATGTACTCACATGGGAAGCATTTCAAGGGTTAAAAATTTCGGCGGAAAGGTTGAAGGCTGTGTCAACCCCCCTTGTAGGATTTGGAGGAGCTACTGTGATACCAGAAAGGGCAGTAGAGCTACCAGTAACGTTGGGCACCTACCCAGCCAGTGTGGTCACCCTAGCAAATTTTCTGGTTGTTAAAACCCCCAGGCGTATAACGCGATCTACGGTCGACCCCTGTTGAATGCAGTAGGGGCCATCCCATCTACTTACCACCAGGTGATGAAATTTCCAACCAGTCGAGGTGTGGGATGTGTGAGGGGTAATCAACAATCTTCAAGGAAGTGTTATGTGGACAGCATACGAACCAAGGGATCCCCACCAGTGATGATGTTGGACCTCGAACCCCCAAAAGGAAGAATTGAATCCCTCAACACTACAGAAAAAATCATGGTGGCGGAAGGACATGAATTCAGTGTGGGGACAGGACTGGAGCAGGGTGAAAAAGAGGTGTTGGTAAAGTGTCTAGCAAGTAATTTGGATGTATTTGCATGGAGTCCGAACGACATACAAGGGGTTGACCGTCTGTTGCACAACATCGCCTGGGTATCTTACCAGGTGCTAAACCGATTAAACAGAAAAAAAGAAATCTAGCCCCGGAGCGGCAGGCAGCAGCGAAGGCAGAGGTCGATAAGCTACTGCAGGCAGGATTCATCAGGGAGGTACAATATCCCGAATGGTTAGCAAATGTTGTCTTGGTGAAAAAGCCGAACGGGGCATGGCGTATGTGTGTAGACTACACCGGACTCAACAAGGCATGTCCAAAAGACTCATACCCGCTAACCAGAATAGATCACCTGGTGGATGCCACATCGTGTCATGAACGGCTAAGCTTCCTAGATGCATTCTCTGGGTATCATCAGATCTCCATGGCGAAAGCAGATCAAGAGAAAACCTCTTTCATAGTTGACGCGGGGACATATTGCTATACGGCCATGCCGTTCGGTTTAAAAAACGCCGGGGCAACCTATCAGAGAATGGTGAACAAGGTCTTCAAGGATCTGCTCGTAGGGGTCATAGAAGCATATGTGGACAACATGGTCGTCAAGAGTGTGAAGGCCAACAACCATGTTAGTGACTTGCAGAAAGTGTTCAACACTGCCCGACAAAACAAGTTGAAATTCAATCCAGAGAAATGTGTTTTTGGAACAACGGGAGGCAAGTTCTTGGGTTTTATGATCACGCAAAGGGGCATCGAAGCAAATTCGGATAAAATACGAGCTATTTTGGAAATGAAGAGCCCAGAAAACAGGAAGGATGTCCAGAGAAATTTAATGCCTGCAATAGGCACACCTGATTGAAATTTATTTAATGGAAATGCTAAGTGGCGGCAGATGATGAGGGTGCTACGGAAGGGCCAGCCTAGCTGGGACGTCCTGGTGCGCCTACTGAGTCCCCAAATCTTGGCAAGCTAAATTCCACTGGAAATGTTGATTCATAATCAATTGAAGCAAAAACACACAGCGGTGAGCAAAAAAGCCTAAAAATTGGTTAGCTCAAAATCGCTAGGGGCTGGTGGTGAGTTTTTCAAAACCAAAAATGGTTAAGGCTCAAAATCACCCGACCTCGACCTCGACGATCCAAGATAGCTCGACACACAGCGGTGAGCAAAAAAGCCTAAAAATTGGTTAGCTCAAAATCGCTAGGGGCTGGTGGTGAGTTTTTCAAAACCAAAAATGGTTAAGGCTCAAAATCACCCGACCTCGACCTCGATCTCGACGATCCAAGATAGCTCGACACACAGCGGTGAGCAGAAAAGCCTAAAAATTGGCTAGCTCAAAATCGCTATGGGCTGGTGGTGAGTTCTTCAAAACCAAAAATGGTTAAGGCTCAAAATCACCCGACCTCGACCTCGACGATCCAAGATAGCTCGACACACAGCGGTGAGCAAAAAAGCCTAAAAATTGGCTAGCTCAAAATCGTTATGGGCTGGTGGTGAGTTCTTCAAAACCAAAAATGGTTAAGGCTCAAAATCACCCGACCTCGACCTCGACTATCCAGGATTGCTCGACACACAGCGGTGAGCAAAAAAGTCAGAAACTTGACTAGCTCAAAGTCACTAGGGGCTGGTGGTGAGCTTTCAAGACCGAAAATGGTTAAGGCTCAAAATCACCCAATCCCCCCCAACGATGCAAGACAGCTCGACGTATAGTAGTGGGCAAAATAGTCAAGAAATCGACTAGCTCAAAATCGCTAGGGGCTATGACCGACTTCTCGAAGCTTAAAAGGTTCTAGGCTCAAAATCACCTAGCCCGTCAATCAATGCTTCTCACCACACAGCAACGAGCATAAAACATCATATATATATATATATATATATATATATATATATATATATATATATATATATATATATATATATATATATATATATATATACACATCATGAAAAGAAGGCAAACCAGAATGGCAATCAATAATCAAGCTCTCATACTTGGAATGTAACAAAAATATTCCTACATACCGAGCCAGGAAAACATGCAAAATAACTAAAGTGTCCACATCCCGGACCGGAAGAATGCACAAAATAACCAATTGACAGAAACATAATGGGAAGTGCTCAAAAGCAACTAAAGATCAGATCAGCTCGAGCGAAAAGTCTCCTCGCTCCCGGCTCGAGACGTCTGCCCAAATATCTTAGGCTGGGGGGCTCTGCCTTCCTTTCCCTTACGCTTTGCCAAAAACTTATCAAAACCTACAGGATCGATGGGAGGATGCTCAACAGATATCCACTCCTTAGTCAACTTGATGGACGCTACCATCACCTTTCCCCCATAAGAATTCAGAGCCTTAGCAAAGTCGATAGACGACTTGTATCGCTCTATCGAGGTCTCCAAATCCTTAGCGTACTCTGCAGAAGCCTCGTATTTCGCCACTGCCTCCTCAGGAGCCCGAGCCAAAGCAGAGTTCAAATTGTTTATCTCAGACTCTTGCTCTATAGAACGAGACTCCAAATCTTCGATCGACTTCCTAGAGGAAGAGAGTTTCTTCTTGTAACGGTGAGCCTCTCTCTCTTTCTCTTCCGCAAAAATCTTCAACTCCTTCAACTCTGACGCTAAACGACGGCTGGACTCGGCAAGCCCAACCTGAAGGGCCACAGCCTGAAACGAACAAGAAATCATACAATCAAAGCCAAAAAAATAATAATAATAATAATAAATAAATAAATAAATAAAACCCTACCCTCTGGGTGTGAACTGACAGAACCCGTTCGATGTCATCGGCACTTCGACAAGCGATCGACTGAACACGCCTGGGTGCAACCAAAGATTTAACTGCCCTCATCTCCGAATAGCCTCGAGAAGGAGGAAATTTGAAATCTGGTAAAGGAGAACCCTCACGCTCGGACGCTACACGACTTGGGCTGCCCCCTATGTCTACGGGCGGTGGGACCGCATCGGCAGGGTCGTCCGAAAGTTGAGTAGCCTCCTCATCTGTAGGCTGCTGTGCTCCCCCATCGCGAGCCTTTCTTCTCTTCAACAAAGCTGGAGGTGGATCATCGTCGCTCTCATGACCGCGCTCCACCAAGGAGTCCATGGTCACCCCTAAGTTGAAGTCCATGCCTACGTCAACAAAATAAAGACTATCAAGCTTACAAAGTAACATGTCAAGAAGTGCAACAAACATATAGGAAATAAAAGGCATTGCTTTGGGCTAACTCGTGCATCTCGAAGACACACTTAAAAAGATCCATTGAAAAAGGAATTTCCTTGAGAAGGCAAACATATAGAAAATAAAGCGCTTTTCTCCACGCGTTAGGATTTATTTGGCTGGGAGTAAGGTGGAACTCGTTGAATAACGATACAAAGAAAGGATGTATGGGAAAGCGAAAACCACCATCCATGACGTCTTTGTAAACGGCAACTTCGCGGGGGTCGGTTCCGGGAAGTGTTTCGTCCGGCCTAGGGGCTCTATAGATGTAGTTGTCTACCCGCTCATACTTCTTAAGCGACTTCTCTAACTTAAATGGGGAGTTGTATAAGCTATGACACTTGGGAATCTCAAGAACCACCTCCTCACCCGCGGCATCTCGCCCAATTTCTACGTTTTGATTTAAAGATTTAGTGGACCCAACATGGCGTTTTGGAGAAGTTGATTGGAAATCTTGAAGTTCAGTCGAATATATTGAAGTGTTTGACTCGGAAAGGACTCGCGAGTTTTCGACAAAAATCGACCCCCGAGGGCCGGTCGACCGCCGGTCGACCTCACGGCTGGACGACGGCCGAGCGGCCGCAAGGCTGGCCGAATGTCGACCGTAACGTTGCGGTCGACGGTGGTCGACCAGCAACACTGGTCGGCGAGGCCGGGGGCGGTTCGCCGTCGGCCGACCCATCAAACAACGGGTCGGTCGACCCCCTCACCTCCTCGCCTTCGCTTTCATCGGATGAGGATATGAATGTCTTGTACATGATGAAATTACAAGATGAAATGAAAAGGAGAATGAGATTACCTTGGGTGGAAGTGGAGAGATGGAGATTCTAGCTAGAGGAGGAAATGATAAATGAATGCCCCACTAACTTTTAAATAGTAGGAGGCTTCGAAAATTTTGAGATTTTTAGGGGAAATTTCCCCCCAAAACCAAGGACATATGGTGGAGCGCCACACGGACGATGGGCATTGGAATTAAAGAAACGGTCATAACTTTTTGCACCATTGTCAGATTTCCTATTATAATCTGTTTTCGGAAACGTCTCTCAGAGCTCTACGGGGGAACCCCGGTTGATGACGTTTCCAACCCCAAATTCGCACTCTAAGGCCTTCTACCGGACAATTGAAGTTTTAGCGATACTTTCGTTTTTCCATTTCCAGTTGGTTTGAACCCAAAACTTCTGTTCGGCTTCATAAAATGCTACCTCTTATCGATAAGTCTCAACAAGAGGCAGAGGGGCTAGTGATATAGGATGGTATTCACGATTTTCCTCGAAGACCGCTACTCAATGCACCCCCCCCCCATGGTGACATCGACCCCCATGGGCCGTCTACCATTAAGAGGCCAGCGACGTCGACCCCCACTATACTTAGCCAAATAAATGGCCATGAGATAGACAAAAATCACCCAACATCAAACTCGGCCATGACCAACCGCAATGCGAGTGGGTGTTAACGCTACAGAACGTAGGGGAGTGGGAAGGCATACGTGGGACACGTGGCACCGTAAATCGCGGAGCAAGGGGCGTGCCATCAGGTGCCTATAAATACCCCAATGTGAGAAAAGGTATGGCTTCTTGAAACCCGAACTATTTGCATTCCATACATACTTCTCAAAACTCGTTACTAATTCTCACGTCGGAGGTACAACGGGGGATAAAGCTTCAACCTCATTTTGCAGGTAGCAGCCACCAACTAGAGCAACCGGACCACCGCACTCATCAAGGCGAACACGGAGGTCTACCTTGCTACTATTTCAGCTACTATCATGTGGTTCAAGATCATTCTCATCATCATTACTTTTCATTACCGATTGAATAATTTCTTCGTCTGTAGGTGATTCCATAACTGCATCATTCTCGCTATGATAGTTCAAAAGATGTTCAATATCCATCACATATCTATAGCGTAAATTAGAGATGACATCATTTAATCCTTGAATACCTCATCTAATTCACCAACTTTTAGTTTGGGAACATTATTTTCTTCTGATCGAATCTTGCAATGCCGAAAACAATTTGCAATTGTTGTTGTCTTCACATCAAAATTCCAAGCCATGTTAGCAAAATTAATAACATTCAAAATATTAATTTTTTAAGGATTTGGTGCTTCAACCTCAAGGTCTTATAAGATGCTAGAATAAAAACGACGACGATAATGAGCTTTAAATGCTCGAATAATCCCAGCATCACATGGTTGAATCTTAGACGCGTTAGGAGGTAAGAAAAATAACTCTACATTTCTCAAGCCTTCAACTACCTTTGGATGAGCTGGACAATTGTCTACTATTAAGAGAACCTTCCTGCCATTTATTCTCTTATCAAACCAACCAACAAAATCTTGAAAAAGCAAGCCAGTCATCCAAGCTTTCTTGTTGGATCGATACTTGCAATTAAGATTGTTCATGTTCATATTTTTAAAGCATATAGGATTTGCATATTTACCAATAACCCAAAGTGGTACTTTGTCATATCCATCACCATTGCAACAAACAACAACCGTAATTCTCTCATCTTTTTTGTGTCTTTCGAGCTGCTTGATAGCAAGTGAATGATCAACTTTTAATCGGTAAAATAATCTAGTTTCATCCATATTGTAAATATCCTTCAACTGAAACTGGTCTAGTTTTGATTGTATTCCAGGTAAAGCATTTTTAATGTTCTCCATGATAACTGAACCACTTTCACCAAAACGTCGGTAAGATTTGATTTCATATCTTGCCTTGAAACGTTATAACCATCCACTAGAAAAGCTGAATTCTGGATTAGTTTCATCATACATTTTTTGCAAAAGTTCTTTTGCTTTTCTTTGGATAATTTCTTCACATATGTTCACTTTATCTTGCCTTTGAAGAAATCACTCATACAAAACTTTCTCTAAATCAGGGTATTTTGCCGATTTGTGTCTTTTAACATCGCTATTTTTCATCTCATTTGACAAATATTCCTACGCCCTTTTGAGAGTATTCGATATTGTTGATTGACTAATAGTCAAATCAAACTTTTGTTGCACCCATGCTTGCATATCTTTTTGGCTAATAGTTGGATTCTCTTTCTTATGCTCACATATTGCACTCTTCATTTTATCGGTTAAAGTTGATGTTTTTACTCCTTTCAAATGATGAGAAGATATTGGAGGGGAAACAAAATATTGTATGTGCTTGGAATATGTCTTCCAAACATCTAGCTTTTATAGGTAAAGACTAAATCTTTTCATTTGTTATGTACGTGAACTTAGTTTTTAGAGATATTAAGTTTCACTAAAACTTTTGAGCTTCCCTGGATTCAAATAATACTTTGATTAGTGTCTTTTAATTTTTCTTACCACATACAATGTACATATTTTATATTGAAAAACTCTATCTAAACTAATAAATATTTATTTTCCGATCCCGAGGGTATTACTTTATCGAGGTTTAACTATATATCCTAAATAAATACAAACAAACAAGTTGACCTACAAGCATCAATCTTCATTATTCCCAATTCTTCTTCTTCTCTATCCCCAACTTTTCATTAATTACCGATTTGACCCCCTTTTTTTTACGTGATCCTAGTGGTTAAATGGGATGGAAGTCTTGAAGAATGATGAACTCTGCTAATTAATGAAATATTGGGACAAGTTTTTGACGTAAGAAGTGTTGGAGATATTTGCTATTTTGCTCAAAGTTATGGATGAATGGCGGAAAAATTCGTTCTTTGAAATATGCCTATGTTTGGCCCTCATTTTTTTCTCAAACTCATTTTTAATCGAACTTTTATGGAACTCACAATTTTTATCAATTCTTTATCCGCACATTTTATATATTTTTGTCAAAATTTACTAAAATCTGATTTTTAGCTAAATGATTTGGGCCCAAAATGTGATTCGTTAACTTTTGAAACAGGAGAATCCTTCTCTTTATGGGCTCTTACGATAATTGGGCTTCTTTATTTCTGATCCACCCATGTAGAATCTTGGAAAGCCAATGTGGGAAAAGAGATTCTCATTTGTCGTTGGCTTATTTCACCAATCTTAAAAACTCGAAGCGATACCCACCGAGAACATACGCAGTCGCAGAGATGGGGGTGACGAAGGAGCAAGTTGAGTCAACCCTAAATTCCAAGCTCAGTCCTTCTCATCTTGTAAGCCCTCATTTTCTTTCATCTTTCATCTTATATATGTATGGCTGTATCGATGTATGTACATGTGTGGTCGTGATTTCGGGTGTGTATAGGTTGCAGATTCTACACTCTGTGTAATCCTTGTAATTGGTCAGTAAATGGTTGGGTTTTGTGTATGAATGGACTGAAATAGTAACAGTTATTAAATATTTGAACATATTATTGACGAATTGTAGATTTGTAGTTAATCATCGTTTCTTTCACTTTTGCTTCACTGTGAAATTTTATATTAACTTTTTCTACTAAATATTGGGTATACTTTATCTAATTTGATTGAGATTTGAGAAACCCTTTAAATCATCCTTGAACTAAGCGAGTGCTATTGGTTTGGCTGGGCTGAGCTGTGCTGTGCTGTGCTAATAAAAGACGATTATTTTGTCTCATTTAATCTGAAAAATATGATTTTATCGCATTTAAAGTTTTAAAACGACTTACTCGACGGTGTATTCTGACAAAATATAGTTAATTAAACTTCTCTTCATAAATATCTGAATAATTATAATTAATTTGAACAATTGAAATGAATTGACTTTCAGATTTGAAAGAAGATTTCCGGTATGTTGGCTAATGGATCATTTTATTTATTATGAGTTTTCTAAGGTACCTAAGTTACTAACAATGGAAAGAAAAGTTCAAATTTTTCAAGATACTGCTTGTAAATTAATGCCTGTGATTGAGATTTCTTCTTAGTTGAGTATCAGTCACTGCACTTGTGTCCTCTCATTCATTTGTTTGTTACTCCGTCTATTGATCCAGCAATCCTTCACAGGCTTGAATTATATCATGATAACATTCATTGAGTTATCCTGCTAAATCTGACATTTAAACTGCTTGTTCATAATCCTTGCACGGAGTAGGTCTAGTTAGGATATCTTGGTGGCGGTGGTGGTGGTGGTTGTAGTTGTTTAAATTTGGTTGTGATTGTAGGATTAGCCCTCTAATTTTATATGCAAATAATCGAATCCATGTGGCTCCCACCCCCAATCCCCAAAAAAATTTACCCAAGGTCTCATCAGATTATATATATATTCTTGAAATAATCAAGTAACTAAACAAATCCATATAGACACAAACACACACACACACACACTCACTTGAGGCAGTGATTAAAAGAAATAGAGTTGTTTGTCTTGTACAAAGTTCGTGCAAAAGCAATCAATTTTCATGGCCAGAATTCCGAGATTTATACTTTTTGCTACTTTCTTCTATAGTACTTTTTCCTCCATTCCGCTTGCAATTAAAGTTATTTTGAGTGTGCGTGTTTCAACAGTTTCATATTTTAAAAGGGCAAGAACACCACACAACTTTAGCATTGTTTTTGTGTATGTTGATATCATTAACATGTTTTCTTGCACCTACTAATTGCTGAAGCCATACGAGGCGTTAAGATAGAGTCCACGACATGGAGTACGCCCTATTTCTATCGGTTTGGTATGGTAGAAGGGAAAGAATGCCACACAACTTTAGCATCTTTTTGTGTGTCGTTAACCTTAACTTGTTTTCTTGCTCCTAGTAATTGCTGAAGCTGAATGGAGTCCATGACATGGTGCAATAAAAATAAGTTTAGAGTCCAAGCTGTTAAGATTCATCTACACCCCCATTTAAGTGATTTAACTGTAGCTCATTTATAATTTCCAGGATGTTTTCTTCGGCTTATGGGAAATTTATCCTTTTAACTTAATAATTTAACATGTTTAAGAATTCTTGAATTCAAATTAACTTACTTTCTATTTTTGTCTTCCATTTCAGGATGTCATTGACACATCTGGGGGGTAAGTTCGTGAACGTATACATATTCACCTGAACTTTTGAAAATTATTCACAAAAATTCTCTCTCAACTGGAATAAAATTTATTGGCAGATGTGGTGCAAGTTTCACAGTTGAGATTGTATCCGAACAATTTGAAGGGAAAAGATTGTTGGAGAGGCATCGAATGGTAAATGCTGCATTGGCGGAAGAGATGAATCAAATTCACGCTCTTTCCATAACGAAAGCTGTGACTCCGGAGCAGTGGAAACAGCAACTAGAGTCGCAAAAATCTGAAGCAGCTGCTTAAGATGCGACAAAGATGGAAAAAAACTCATGATAGTTTGGATCATACGTAGGTCCAAAACATATAATTTAATGTTTTATCCGACTGTCATTCTATGCCAACTTATCGAAAATTATGTTAGTAAGATTGTCACATTACATGGTTTCCTATGAATAAGTGACTATCATTTGAACCTACAAATTTGAAGGACGTGTTTCCAGTTTCTTTTTTCCTCGTTGACAAATCCTGTGAGTTGGTTTTGATTGAGGGTTTTGTGGGGTGAGACGGTGAGTAAAGGCAAAAAAATTTAGACACTGTTGTTGGACAAAGATTTGGATAATAGTTTTAGCAGATTTTCATAAGAGTCGAAGAAACTTGTGATTAAATGTTGATAAAAGTTATGAATTTCATGAAATTCGGTAAAATTTAAAGTTCGACAAATTAAGAAGTAAGGTAATATTTTAACGAAGTTTTATCAAAACAAATACAATTAAGAAAGGCATGTTGCAAAATTTGTAAGTTGTGGCATATTTATTCTCTATTTGAACTTCATTCTTTAAGAATTTTTTCTCTCAAATTCAATTTCAAACATATATTTCTTCAAATAAAATGATTTTACACATAAATATAAAAAAATTCATACTTTTTATCCATATATCCTCCAAAAAAAAATTATTGCTACAAAATCTATTTATCAATAAATGAAGCTCAAACAAAATTTTAATTATAATAATAATAAATTAAAATTTGACTTTGCTATCAAATATACAGCTTGTTTGAATCCCATTTTTATTGAAGAATGTCTTTTAGAATAGTTAATTGATGGAGAATGTGCGATTAAAAAATTAAATTTGTATGTAATATTATTTTATTAAAAATGTGTAATTAAAAAAAAAAAGAAAAAAATGTATATTGAAAATAATAGGGATCCATAGTCCAGTACACATTTTGTGTCTCTATCCCTCACTTGATCCCGTATGAATTGTACCCTCGTGTGGGGTATAATCTGCCGCCGAAGACACTTGTCTGAACCTCAAGGAGTTGGTCAAGATTAACAAATGAGTACGAAGATAAAGCCTTTTTGCATTGATTCTTAAATTCATCCTCTAAGAAATCATAAACCAATTTAGTTCGAGTGATGGCCACAAATTTTATCCAACCTCCAATCCCAGCTTCACACGTGTTCTCTTCAAAACCCTGTGCCCTAAAGATGATGAAAATTCATGGTGCACTCTTGGCCACTCACCAATGGAACAAGAAGTGCAGCAGATTTGGGCTCAATTCTTCTGTTAAAGCAGCAGAACAGAGTTCTGAATTAGTTGCTGCTGACGAAAAGATAATACCAGAAGAATCTGCCCAGATAAAAAAAAACCTTTACGATGCATTACAAGGTAAGTTTAATTTAATCCAATTCCAAATGGGATTTTTGTATTGAATTCAACTATATGGCTTTGATATGTGGTGCATTTGAACATGTATCGTAGGCATCAATAGAGGCATTTTTGGAGTCACATCAGCAAAGAAAACTGAGATTTTGAAATTGGTTGAGCTACTGGAATCTCGAAATCCTAATCCTGAACCCACTTCACGCTTAGAAAAGGTACAACAGATTGTAAAATTGTAGCAAATTAAGTTGGTATTTGTTATTGGTTTTGAAACTTTGTGTTGTAATGGCCAAGGTTTCTGGAAGTTGGAAGCTTATTTATAGCACCATTACCATCCTTGGGTCGAAAAGAACGAAACTCGGATTGAGAGATTTCATCTCTTTAGGAGATTTTGTCCAGTCTATCGACGTTGTTGAGGTACGCGTATATATCACTGGCCATGATATACTACATAAATGCTGGTGAATATGCTCGATGATGTACCTTTAGCAGGAATAATAGCTTGTGATAAAATAAGTTCTTGATCGATCTTTGTATTGTATTTATCTTATTAACTTTCTGCCTGATTTTAGTTTGCATTTATTAAAAAGAGATGCCAAAAGATACATGATTTCGTTCCAGAAATCGTTTGATATCAGAAAATTTACCCTTCTAAAATAGAATTAATCTGAGCGAGTGAAATGTTCTGCAGTATAGAGATTCCAACGAGGTCTAAATGAATTTTTGAATAAAAAGATGCATTTTTCTCTAAATTGTACTAACATCCAGCATTTTACGATGGCAAATGGAGGGTAAAGCAGTTAATGCTGTCAAGTTCAGCGCCAAAGGTCTGAATCTGTTCAACGGACTGCTAACGATTGAGGCCTCCTTCAAGATAGCTTCAAAATCGGTTAATATTGCGTGCTATTTATTTTTCGGAATTTTGAGTATCAAAGTACTTTCAAAGGCTAATCAATTTTAGGCTTCTTCTGAATGCTGCACAGAGGGTTGATATCAGTTACCTTAAGTCAGTGATCACACCGGAGCAGGTAAAGAAATGACCCCTAGTGAGTGTGTGTGTGTGTGTTCATCTCAATGAATGCTATCAGAATTAATTTTTCAGCCCCATATAATTATCTGAATTAAAACTGTTGTAACTCGATAATTAATCTGTTTTTTTCTCATACTAGCCAAATATCTCCATAAATTTCTAAATTTTGTGTCCTCTATTTGCATGTGGCGATGTCAATAGTTGATGAATGTGTTCAGGAAAAACTATGATCTTCTTCTCAGTATTTTCAATCCGGAGGGCTGGCTCGAGATAACGTATCCTTTTCCTCTATCTTTGCACAACATTTTCTTTTAACTGTACTACTCATAAATGCTGGAGTAACTTGTTTCTTCCTTGATTTGATCATTTCAGATATGTAGACTCTTCTTTGCGAATTGGGAGGGATGACAAAGGAAATATCTTCATCTTAGAGAGAGTCGAAGATAATACATTGTAAACATTTTCAAACTTCCCTTAGGCATGTTGATAATGATGCAAGCAGCATACAAAGAGAATTAAGGTAGAGCTTAAGGGCTTCTCTTTCTTATAAATGAACTTTATTGAACTTCATATTCTCATTGTCAAAAGGGAACTGTAACTGTGCATTTCAAGATTAAGCACTTTAATAGCTCAATTTGCAATAAGAAGCAAATGAATTTGGCCAGAATGCTCTTCCTGTGGCAAATTTCTTTCTCATCTTGTTGTGAAGCCTTCTTGTTGGGACTTTGATTTTAATGCTTAAAGATGGAACAAATTTCAATTTGTCATCCATACTTAATTCATTGCTTCTTTTTTCAATGAAATTGAAAATTGCCTTTGAAGGCTCTCTGTTGTTTGATCCTCTCAAAATTGTGTTTCTAGCATTAAGAATTTTGGAGTCTGCACAAGGCAAGGGAAAGTATTCATAACAGAATCCAAGGCTCTGAAGGTTCGAGTTTCCATGTGTTAGAGAGATCTCTATTGAAATCCATTTTCATCAAGGGAAAGAATTTCAAGTTCAATAAAAAGATAGGAGTCGATATCAAAACTCCCACGCTGGGAATTTTTTTAGTTCAAGCTTTTAAATTCCAATCGCCACCACACGTCGGCTATAGATGAAAATGCACGACCGGAACAAATGTAATACAACTATAATGCCCAAATATTGTTAGAGCTCGCAAAAGAAAAAAGAAATAGTCAAAGTACTTGATATTTGCTAAAGATGAGACAAACCATGACTGCCAAAGTAAACATATGCATAAGAAAAGCGAAAATATACTTGAACCATAGTGAAGAAGTTATTTCATCAAGGAAACAACAGATGCATGAAATATTAACTTGCATGTCATAATAAAGATCAAAATCACTCTTCCATAAGTCTGAAAACTAATTAAAACCATGGTAAAAGTGCAGTATAGTCATCCACACATTTAACTTGAAACGAAACTCAAACATAGGTGTCAATCAATGATTTTCTCATCTCATCGACAAGTGCGCTGGGTTGAGCTTCTCTCAACTTGAAGACGCTCTCAATTACAGATAATTCTGTTGCAGTTGTGTCTGATCCACAGAATGCTGTCCAGTCGTTGACAGTCAAACCAGCAGCTATAACTTCACTACCACGATTAACAGTCCCAGCCACCAAAGGAACCTGAAGAAGGGTCGACAATTCATCCAAGTCCTCTATGGATGTATGAGGATGGACCTGTTCCAAATCCAGGAGATTATGAGAACCGGGCCAGCACCAACCATAGTTGTCAATATATGATGAATGGACAAAAAATCAATATTCATTCAAAGGACGTTTTAATGAAGAATACAATTCTTACCAAGCCACCTCTGTTAGAAAATGCACAGTTGCTACCCACAAGTATATTACCAGCAACCGTCTGTCTGAAAACTTCTACCCCAAGAACATCTGCAATCATCTCCTCAGTATCCTGATCAAATAACAAATGCAGATTCACTTCTCCGCTTCTGGTTAAAAAAATAGTGACTGAAACAAATTCACTCATTAATCTCTACACCCAAACAACACAAGAATAAACTAACATCACCAAATTATGATAGTACTAATTCAACCAAAAAGTATAGAAACAAATTCAGAGAATCTTGATGAGAAAGAACAGAGAATTCTCATAATGAAATATGTTGTCGAAAAATTCTAGAAATCCCCTCCTTATTAGAAGGATGCAAAAGAATAAGTTGAACATCCATTAGGTCTACCTAACTCTTATAAACAGTGTCAACCAATCCACACAATACAGCAACTGTACGTGTCACAAGATCTATCTTCTCAGCCCAACATTTACAGTTAAAATTTCATGGAAATTATAATAGTTCTTGGCCAACAGAAGAAGAAATGGGGAACGTAGGTTAAGGCAAGAAAACCAGTCAGAAGTGCCTCCAGTTCGAATTATGTACCATTATAAGTTGTGAAATTTTGCAGTACATTAGCATGTAGTCTTCTTTTCTTCAATGGTAGTGAAAGTACTGAGGATGTAGTTTCAAAAGAAATATGTTGGAAATCTCATGATCCGATTTGTCAATCGGAAGGCATATCGTTCGCCGCCATATATCAGAACGACTCAGTATGGAAGAGGATGTCTAATCTGTACGCTATACAACTAAGACATTGATTCTGGTGTGTACAAAATACAAATCACGAAAAATGCTTATAGTCAGAGGTGTGAGAGTCAATATTGCTTAGATCTAGCATGGATTTACAAAATTAATAAAAATTCTTTTATACATAAATGTTTGTTCATTAATATGTGAATCGATGGAAAAGGAATTAGACCAAAATACAGGTTCAATTAATATATGAAACCACTGGCAAGAATAAAAAACCAAAAACAACCATTTAGTCAAAAGAAGAGCAAGCACACGAACAACGAGAGGAGGAGAGCAACTATTTTTCCTTGCTGCTTTTGATGATAAAGAACAAATCTTTAATAAAAAAAAAAAAGTTTAGATTCTCATTTTGGAGCTGCTGAAAACTACAAACAAGTTGCTTACAAGTTTAGTAATCAGGAAATCTATATTACCAGGCAAAAGCTGAAGACAATATGACATAACTAGAACTTGTCACGCCAGCACCTGTACTGGGAAGTTGCCAGTGTAAATATTCTGATCTCACAAGGTAGGATAATACTTTTAACACAAAAGCCAACAAATTTTACCATGATGACAAAAGAATATGGGTATCCTTCAAGTATGGAGATAAATCTTGAAAGTCAGATTGTATGCAAATGAAACAATTATAAAAGGCAAATAATTAACTGTTTGAAAAAAAATCTTCGACAAAAAAAAAAACAACAGAACATATATCATAATGGTGGTCAGGAAGAAAGTCTTTCAAGTCAGAGGAAGGATTGATATGTACCCATAAAAGACAATATTTTATTAATTTGTGGGGGTGGAAATATACGTGTAAAGGGCAGTTGACCACATAATGTCCAACCAACTCTTGCTCTATGGCACAAAACTAGCCATAATAGAGTGCATCCATGATGAATGAAAACAGGAGAGAGAAGCAAATGAATAATACCATGTATTAATGGACAAATGAAAACAAAGCCTGGAAGAGGTTAGAATATTGGACTCAAGAAAGATCAGATAGAAAAAGTATTGGATTGTCTAAGCAATGTAATGAGGTCCTTTTCCACTGGAAGAAGAGGGTAAAACAGTACAAGGCCGAATCAGCCAGAGAGTCCCATTTCCATTTAAAAACTATACTGAAAGTAGAGGAGTCAAAGCTCAATAATGGCCCTGTTCGGGATTGATTATTAGTAACATTTTAGGAGGGATAGTAGTGTAGTGGGGACCATGAAATGTGTGGATAATAATTAGTAGTAATTTTGAATGTCAGGATGAGATTAAAGTTTGACTTCGATTGGATAGAAAGAGCGGAATTTAGGTAAAAGGGAATGAAATCCAAACATACATTGATTAGACAAAAGAAAAAATAAGAAAAATCCCGAAACACTCAATTAAGGGTCACAGAAAATGTAGAAAAAAGACAATTAGGAACCCAAAGGCAAAAAGAACACAATATGGTGTGATAAGAAGCAAAGGTTAGATAAAATAACTGACGTTTACAGGTATATAGCAGATAAATTAACCCTTTCAAACATCAAAAATAGATGAGACATATCCAGTATCAACTGTGTCTTTCCGGAGATCTTCCAAAATATTGCATTCGATTTAAACCCATTCATGGCTTAGAAGAAAACGCAAAAGGTTGAGCACAAGATTAGAAAATACTAGTACAAGTCTGTGATGTGTAGATGGTAGAAAGACGGGGGTTTTCATTCAGCGTCATCCAACAGTATTAAATACACAAACTGACTGGAAATTGAGATTTTATTCAAGAAAGAAAATACAGGAAATTTAAACATATATAACTGAATGAGTTTACCTTGTCAAGATCAGGGTGTGTAAGAGCAACGTGATCATTGCATGCAATGCAGTTCCCAAGAGCAGATAATCGCTCGTCAATGCGCTGAACAACAACGGAATCTGGCAGACTGTTCCTCAAGTGTTGGAGTTCTACATTACAGGAAATAGCAACATCAGGCTCACAATTAAATGATACGAAAATGAAAAATCAGAGGCAAAATCTTAATGTAACATACATGAAATTGATAATCAAAAAAAAAAAAAAAATTAAAACCACCATATAGTCAGTGAAGTGACAATAATTTAAGGTGTCTTCAAGTGAATCGCACTCTAAATGGAGCATTTATGCTGTCAGAAATAGTATATAACTGAATCACCTTATAATAAATTCCTTTTAACTGGCAGTTTCACATGGTTTTATTACCACCATATTCATATCCTGGCTATAAAGAGCCAGGAGCAAACAACTGAACAGGGTAGAACACAGAAAATTGGCAACATTTACAAACAGACAGCCAAACCCGTTACCCCTTTCACAATCTGAGCTGGAGGGTAAGATTTATTCTTTTCTGTCAAGTGGGCCGTATATATAAAAACATAGACCTCCAATCACATGCACATTCCATTCCTTTGATCATGGACGCAGATTGATGTCAGAAACAAGGTAGCTAAAGGATAAACCGGATGCACGTGTCATTCCAGGTAATTTTATTTTCTTATCCAAATCAATAATGTGTTTACTGTTCCAGGCTACCAGACCGACAACAAGAAACAAAAATGTAAAATAGCAGAGCAGTTAGAGCTATTGCATGTCTCGGAACTCCCACGAAGATTTCTCCTTTGCAAAGTAAATTTGGAGTTGGAACAACGGTTTATCACGCACGCAACACTGCATGTGCCGTTCTTCTTCTTAACCCCAATATATATCATATTTTAGAAGTTTAAAATGTATGCACATGAAAAACTTCCTTATTATTTGATAAAGATAAATGACAGCCACAAAACAGAACATATTACGAATCAAATTACCTTGATCGGTGGTAGTGTGAGGCAAGAGTAGTCCATTCTTATTTCCTGAAAAAGATATTATTAAACAAAAAAGTAAGTTTATAGGTTTGCAATAATCCAAGGCAGACACGTGAAAAATGAAAATATGAGCCATTAGAAGTTTCTCACCAGCACAAAGGCGTCCTATAATTCTAGTTCCGCCAATGGAGGTTTTGATCACCGGAATAACATCTGCCAATTCAGCCTCAAAGGTGCTGCCACCAAAAAAATAACTTCAATATGTTGTTTCTACCATTCTTTTTCTTCGAATAATAATAATAATAATAATAATAATAATAATAATAATAATAATAATAATAATAATGATGATGATGATGATGATGATGATGATGATGATGATGCGGGCACAATAAAGCTAACACCTGTAAAAGCTCTCAGAACCCCCGATTGCGACCAAGCAATATGCATTGGTCAACTTGGAAAAAACACCCACTTCGCAGTTGTTCTCAAATTGCAATCCTATCCAGAAATAAAACAAAAAATTAAGTCTTTCAATTTTTATAGTGAAAAACACGAATATATGTAGATAAAAACATAATCACGGACAGAAAGATACGATCGTGTACATAAACTTACTAGTTGCCATCGAGATTGATTGGATCGAAGGATGAAAGGTCTGTGATGTAAAGTAGATTATGGATTCAAAATAATTTGTCTGAATCGATACAATAGCGTAAGCGATAACGGATTCAAAGGCTTAGGGTTTCTGGGAAGGATTAGGTTTGAGACAGGTTTTCGTGGCGGGTTGACGTGTTTGGGAGTTGGCTTATAAGCTAGCTTATTACTGTTTAGGGTTGGCTTATCATTTCTCAACCTAGCAACTTGCCCACCAAGTATTCTTTTCCACCAGACAAATCCAAGTGCCAGCCAAGTAAACTTTTCCACTGTACAAGTCCAACTCGGATATATTATTCAATTCATCGGTTTGCATTTGTTCATCACTCTTGTGGGAGACCAAGGCCTGGTTTGAAATAGATTTTTTTTAAAAAAAAATTATTTTCTTAACATTCATTTTCAACCACACATTTTCCAACGAAAAATCGATTTTCACAAAATCACTTCGTAGAAAATCAACTTTACACAAGACACTATTTTGACATTTTTTGCATGTAGAGTTAATTGTTAGAAATGTATTTACTTTTGTTAAAATTCTATTTTTCAAGAAATGAATGATGTATAAGTGTATGGGTCTTGCTATGGGTACCTTTTGGCTTACCCTTTGGGTTACTCGGGCCCACTCCTTCCCTCACATGGGGTCGGGTCCCACACACATTGTGTGTGGGACCCGACCCCATGTGAGGGAAGGAGTGGGCCCGAGTAACCCAAAGGGTAAGCCAAAAGGTACAAATGGCTTAATCCATAAGTGTATAGTACCTATGAATCTTAAGAAATATGTAATCAAAATTAACATTTTTGCTTTGGAAAAATATCTTTTGTCAAAAAGATATTTAAAATCAAAACAAAGGTGTCTCATTCTATAGACGTTTGCATTTCAACCAAAAGTTAACACATCCATGAATTGCTTCCAGTGGTGGAGCCAAGGGCGGTCCTAGTGTAGATATTTTTTATGGATAATTAGTAAATAACGTTCTCAACTTTTATTATTATTGTGGAAAACGTCCATATCTTTCATTTTTTTACATTTTCACATTTATTTTCACTTTTTATTGCGCAAAAGATCTTTTTCATATATTTTCTCAATTAAAAATTATAAAATGACAAATGTACCACTCTTTAAATAAAAAAAGGAAAAAAATTAATTGTAATCATAATCCCAAATACTTTTGAAAATATGCAAATAAGTTCCAAGTAAATTATTAAAAGGGTAATTAGTATATAATGTCAATACCTTTCACCGTTATTGCAAAAAAGCCCATACATTTCATTTTTTGACATTTTCACCATTAATTACACATTTGATTGCGCAAACCATCATTTCATCCATTTTCATCCAATTTCTCAATAAAGAACTGTGAAATAATAAATATACACTCCTATTAAATAAAAAAAATTAAAAAAAAATTTCTAATTCTTTAATAATTTATTTAAGACTCATTTGCAATTTTTATTTTTTAAAAAATTATTTTAAATGAATTTAATTAAGACTCGTTTGCACTTTTTTTAAAAAATATTTTTTTTAATAATTTATTGGGGACTCGTTTGCACTTTTTTAAAAAATGGATTATGGTTGTAATTAATTGTTTTACTTTTTTATTTAAATAAAATTGGATGAAAATGTATAGAAATGATGGTTTGCGTAATCAAATGTGTAATTAAGGTGAAAATGCCAAAAAAAAAAAAAGTAGAGACGTTTTTTGAAATAATAGTGAAATGTATGGACATTATGTATTAATTACCCTTTTAATAATTTATTTGGGACTCATTTGTGCATTTTTAAAAAAATTGGTACTATGATTGCAATTAATTTTTTTCTTTTGTTTTATTTAAAGAGAATGATATATTTGTCATTTTACAATTTTTAATTGAGAAAATGGATGAAAATGACTTTTTGCACAATGGATGGTGGAAATAAGGGCGAAAATGCCAAAAAATGAATAGCAATGAAGAGTGGGGACGTTATGTGCTAATTACCATATTTTTTAGTAAGAGCGTGCTTGAGTCATATTTTATTGTAAGAATGTATTTTGGAATAGTAAATTGAATATAAGGGAAATTTTTGGATTTGCGTGTAATATTATTTTATTGAAAAATATGCTATTAGAAAGAAAATAAAGAAAAATGTATTTTGGCTAAAGAAAAATGTATTTTGGCACCAGTTTGATACACATTCTCACAAAAATTCATTTTTTCAAAACCGTTTGGCACCCATTTTTTTCTCATTCTCATTCTCATTCTCATTCTTTTTCTTTTTCTTCATTTCAACCACACATTCTATCAATAAAATAATATTACACATAAACCTAAAAATTCTCCTTACTTTTTAACCACGTATTCTTCCATCAATCACTATTCAAAAACACATTTTTTCACAAAAATGGGTGTCAAACACCCCTTTTAAATCACACATTTAGCAATAAAATAATATTACACGCAAATCCAAAAAAAATTCTTATTTTTTAATCATATATTTTTCATCACATCATCAAATGTATTTTTTTCTCCATAATGTGCATTAAACACCTCCTTGGAAATAATGTGAATAGATTTTTAGGAAACAAGGAATTGCTAAGTGAAACCAAGGAACCAAAAGTGATTTTTTTTTAAAATGATTTTTTTAAAAGGACGTGTGATTAAAAAGTAGAAAAAATGTAAAAAAAATAATTTTTTGAAAATTTTGTGGTAAAAAACGAGTGTACAAATTTTATTTTTTGCAAATAATCATTTTAAAAAATGGACTTAAGTTCCTGTATCCGTATTAATCATCAATAAAGTGTATAATTATTAATTAACTAATATTTGATTTCACTAAGAAATTTGAATTCTTAAAAAGAATATTCAAACAAGCATATATATCTCACGGGGTGGCAACTTCGCAGGCGGGGGTAGACCTCACCGTCCCTGCCTCATCGGTGTTGGGATCTTCGAGGTATGAATGGAGTTAGAATATCCTCATTTTTCAACATTGTTTATTTACTTATTACTTATTTTTATTAATCGAATACATTTTAAATTTAAATCATAAAAAGAAAAAGAAAATCTAAATAGAGACGAGTTTGGAGAGAAATGTCATAGGATTAAGCCATTGGTACCTTTTGGATTACCCTTTGCCTTACTCGGGCCCACCCCCTCCCTCACATGGGGTCAGGTCCCACACACATTTAATGTGTGTGGGACCCGACCCCATGTGAGGGAGGGGGTGGGCCCGAGTAAGGCAAAGGGTAATCCAAAATGTTGATGTAGCATGACCCAATGTCATATTCTCCATCCCCACCTCATTCAAGATGGGATGACGCGAGCAGGGAAAGGGCATTTTATCATCCCTAAATTGATCGAACGAATTTGACAAGGAAATTTTGAAAATAGAAGTAATTTAGGGTGCGTTTGATTGCAATGGTGGAAATAGGCTGAAAGAAAATGTTTTACAGGGAAAAGATTTGCCTAGAAAATATTTTGCAAGGAAAATGATTTCAAATGTGTTTGATTGATATAATTTTCCACCTGGAAAATTTTTAAATTTTCTATTCGTTTGGCTTTGTTTTACATGTAATTTGTCCATTAAAATAATATTTTATTTCTACAATTGGTTATAAAATTTATTTTCATTACCAAAAAGTAAAAAAAAAAAAAGGAAAAAAAAATTGTTTCCTAAAAAATCATTTTTTAAAATCAATGTTTAGTATTCGTTTGACTTTATTTTATATGAAAATTGTCCATTAAAGTAATTTTTTTTTTACCATTAGCTATGACATTTGTTTCCATTGCATAAAAAAAAAAAATTTCCAGGGAGCCGAGAAAATATTTTCCCACCAAAAAGGCGGGAAAACATTTTTATCAAAAATCCGAAAATTGCACACGTGTGGGGAAAATCCGAAAAATATTTTCCGTGGAAAATTTCGCCTATCAAACAGCCAAAAAAATGGAAAGTGGAAAATATTTTCCTACTTCTCCGAAAAATGTGGCATATCAAATACTGCCTTAACGTTAAATTCTTAAAAAGGACCACTTTCATAAAGACTCCACTTAAAGAGATCGGTATGACTTAGTCCTCATATTCAAGCAACAACAATAATGGTTCGATTCGATTCGATTCAGTTCCAATGAAATTGTAATTTGTTCACCTTAATTTTTTAAAAGGAGGGAGGACTAAACTGGTACAGAACATATGTTGGAGGGGTTTTGATGTAATTTTCTTTTTATTAGAACTACGACTTGCCTACTGCAAAAACCTAGTTTCACTTGCATTTTTGCAGCAAACGAACAAGAAACAATGGCGTGTGCTCTAGGAGTCGCAATTCAGTTTCCGTCATGCTCTAAACCACAAATTATAAATTCACCACAAATCAGGATCTTTACCGTCAAGTGCAACTCTGTTTCTCTCTCCAGCAATTCCTCCACAGGTAATGTTTTTGTAGTCCAGTTCGA
Organism: Fraxinus americana; assembly: GCA_035079005.1. Taxonomy (NCBI): domain Eukaryota; kingdom Viridiplantae; phylum Streptophyta; class Magnoliopsida; order Lamiales; family Oleaceae; genus Fraxinus; species Fraxinus americana. The sequence continues at coordinate 30,191,452 of CM068712.1, forward strand.
TTTTAATTTTTTTATTTATGTATATGTGTAATTCGTGTGTGCGTGTTAATGTAGCAACTAGTTTCAATCCTGGGATAAAGTACTTTTCTTGGAATTTTTATATCAATTGTTTATTTTAATCTGTATTGTCAATGGGCAATAGGTTTGGCGGAAAGGCCATGGAAGGTGGCAGATGCCAGGCTGGTGCTGGAGGATGGTTCGATTTGGAGAGCGAAGTCGTTTGGGGCTTCTGGAACCCAAGTTGGTGAAGTGGTTTTCAACACATCATTAACTGGGTAAGAATTAAGAATCTACCATGAATTTATCTCCACTGTGAATGAATGTTGGTTGATAAAGAATTTCCTTCCTCCACTTGCAAGTGGGAAACCGTTAGCAAGGCGGGGGCAGTAGGATTTTTTTTTTTTTTGGGGGGGGGATTGGTCTGGTGCTTCAGCAGGTGATCAAAGGCTTCAATAAGAATTTAGTAGGCCACACTTATTTTCTAAGCTGTGTATTAATTTCCCATTATGATAGTGGTCATCTAGGTAGGTAAAAGGGGGCGGGGTGGTGTTAGAAATGTGTGGAATCCATTTATGTTGCAACAGATTCATTTATCATTTCTGGTCCACAGATTGAAATTGGAAAGAAGGGTGGGATCAGGTTTATGGTCTCAAGGTGATTGGTAGAAGTCCCTAGCAACTTCTTGCATTTGATTCTTCCATTTTTTGTGTAATGGCCTGGGTATCTTGAGTGTGTAATTGATAGCTGAATATTATCCCTTTGTGTAGAAGGGCTTAATGAGGCTATTATGGATATGGGTGTCTTAACTATACCGAACAGCGAAATATTTTAGTGTCTTTGAATTTGATTCCTTCATCTCCTTTTATTCTTCATTTCTTGAGACTTCTGGATTATAGTTTCTGGCCTTAGTGGGTTAACATGTTTAGTAAAAGAGATTTGTGCATTGGAAATCTTATTTAAGAAGCCAATTTTTTTTTTTATGGAAGCCATTACTTATATTTGTGCTTCTGTTGGCATCTATCTACTATTGCAATGGAGATGAAATTTACTGAAATCTGCAGAAGTATTTTGGCTGGGAATAGTGAAGACGTTTCTCAATTGAAAAAATAAATAAATTAATTAAAAAAAAAAAAAAAAATATATATATATATATATATATATATATATATATATATATATATATATAATTGTAAGTATATCAGAAGGTGGTTTTGTCGAGAGGCTTGAAAGTGGAGTGAGTTTCATTCCAATGAATAAACCTAATACAATTACCATCCCAATGTAAACTATTCCTACCTAGAAATAGAACCCTTGGGTGAAATCACTAAAGTGTAAGGGCAGACAAAGTTTTCCTTCCAAGTGTATTAAAATTTAAAATATCTTCAAAAGATATGTTTGGGGGCAAAAATTAAAATTGGCTTACATGCAGTAAACTATTCTGCCTAGTGCATACTCAGAGGATGAAAGAATTGGAAAAATGATGACTTCAATTTATTATGCCTCTAACTTTTAGATAAGCTATTTACCTTGTTTATAATCTTCTCCAAGAAGATTGAGTTGCAGAAAGCAAATTTCACCAAACGAGCTTCAGATATACTCACCGTTTCAGCATTTCTGATTTCTCAAGTGTTCAAATTGCTTGAGACTGTATTTAACATTCTAGTTTTCAAAGCAGACTCTTACTGAAACTTGTAATTTATTGTAATAATTTTTCTGATAATTTTATTTTTAATTAAATCATACACCCACTGACTAATATTTCTGGCTCTGCTTGACTGTTAAGAATGTGCCAGTGGGTTGAGGACTTCTATAAAGTTATATTTACATTATATTACTCTTCCAATTAGTCTGACTAATTACAAAAAAAAAAAAGAAAAGGAAATGTAACACTAACAAACAAGCTTCATGCTGAACATCATTTCCCGGCAACAGAGAACTACTCAATCCAAAAAGGAGATAATGTCTATACCTAGGTCACCATCTTAAATAACTAATTTCAGGTAGAAACAGAAAATTCACATGAGAGAGAAAAACAGTCGTTGATTTCTGGGTGCATTTTTTTTTTCCACCTGTTAACTTGTTTCCAAGACATGGGTTAAGGAATTGAGTGAACACATTTGAAGATTGACATATCTTTTCTGGTTATATATAAAAATTTCTCGATATCCTGATGTTGCAGGTACCAAGAGATCCTTACGGACCCTAGTTATGCAGGCCAATTTGTCTTGATGACAAACCCCCATATTGGCAACACTGGTGTCAATTTTGGTGCGTGCAATGTTTGCTGATATCTCGAGAAACTATTTTTGAAAAAATATCTACTATTTTGAATTGGCACACTTTTGTTGGCAGATGATGAAGAATCAAGACAATGCTTTTTAGCAGGACTAGTAATCAGAAGTTTGAGTATCAGGTTGCTGTCTTATATAATCATGATTCTAACCAATCATGTTTCTATTTTTCCTTCTAACTTTAGCATTTTTATCCTTTGTGTATTTACTGCTTAACGTTCTTCAGTACCTCAAACTGGAGATGCACACAGACGCTTGGGGATTATTTGGCAGAAAGGAACATTATGGGAATATGTAGGTCATTTTTGTGTTTGCTAATTATGTGCCTTGAGCTACACTCATCCTTTCTCTGATTTTCTTCTTATTCTGTTATGTAACAGATGATGTTGACACCCGTGCTATTACCCGTAGATTGAGACAAGATGGTAGCCTTATTGGTGTACTGAGCACCGATGAATCTAAAACTGATGAAGAACTTATAAAAACATCTCGAACTTGGAATATTGTTGGTAATTTTCAATCTACTCTCTACATTGGTTTGAATAGTATTTTAGTGGTTTGTGATTAGATTGCATTTGGGTTTATGACTCAATTTTGCAGGCGTGGATTTAATAAGTGGAGTCTCATGTAAGGCTCCTTATGAATGGGTGGATAGAACAAATTCAGAGTGGGGTTTTAATGTCAATGGAAGAAATGAAGAGACTTTTCATGTATGTATCTCACATGTTGACTTAATACAAGATGCATTTTTATTATTTGTAGATTGACATCTTGTTTCTTCTTGAATGAAGGTTGTTGCATATGATTTTGGTATCAAGCAAAATATATTGAGGCGCCTAGCATCCTACGGCTGTAAAATCACAGTCGTCCCTTCTACATGGCCTGCCTCTGAGACTCTAAAGATGAAACCTGATGGAGTTCTATTCAGCAATGGTCCTGGAGATCCGTCAGCAGTTCCTTATGCTGTTGAAACTGTCAAGGAAATAATTGGAAAAGTTCCTGTTTTTGGTATTTGCATGGGACATCAGTTGCTTGGTCAAGCATTGGGCGGTAAGACCTTCAAGATGAAGTTTGGTCACCATGGCGGAAATCATCCAGTCCGAAATCTTCGAAATGGCCGTGTTGAGATCAGTGCCCAGGTTTGTTCATTCACCAAATAATTTTAGTCAAAATTTAATATGGCGTTCCATACATAAGCAGAATTATACTGAATCCTTCAAAGTTCATCCCGTGTTCTTTTATCCAGTGTCTTTTATAATGGTCCTTTAGTTCCATTTTATTTTACAATTCTGATTTATAACCTGTAAGGTAAGAAGTCGTATATCTGGTTTTAGGCGAGCTTATATATATTGCAAAATTGATGGGGGCTAATTGAGTTGTATAAATACGTAGATTTGTAATCTTGGATGTACTGTTTTACGTTAATCCCCCCCCTCCTCCCTTCTCTCTCTCTGTGGCCTGAACTACACATTCGTGAAGAATTTTGTCATCCATCGGAACTTCACTCAAACCTATCTTATGCAGAATCACAACTATGCTGTTGACCCTGAATCGCTTCCAGAAGGTACAGAAGTCACTCATGTTAATCTCAATGATGGAAGCTGTGCTGGGCTTGCCTTCTCTCAGTTAAAACTTATGTCACTTCAGTACCATCCAGAAGCATCACCGGGACCTCATGATTCAGATCCTGGTATTTCTCATAGTTATCTCCTTTAAAATAATTATTATATTTATTGAGCTCTATCAATATTGTGCTGCTAATGATCTATTTCTAAGCAATTATTTGAGTCTATTTCTAATAAAAGTATTTTGGGGACAGTATTTGGGGAATTCATGCAACTCATGAAGCTAGAAAAAAAGAAAGCATGATTGAAATTCACAACGTCGTTCAGAAGGTTGAGAGGTGGCAAATGATGACTCGTTGGCTGAGATGATGATCAAGAAAAAGTTGAATACTCTATGCTGAAAGTCAGAGACCAGTCGGGAATATTGTAGTTGTGATTTTCTTTATCTTACCGTCCTAGTCTTTTGATTTGCTTGATGTGGTCCTAGCTAAACAAATGTAGGGGAAAAAAGTTGGTTGAATTCTTTGGTGATTGGTCCTGGTGAAATTTCCAAACTTTTGTTCATCCTTTGTAATATTCTAAAATGCTAGGATTTATTTATATACACCACTAGCCTTTTGCTTTTACAATGTTTAATTATTTTAGCATTTCAAGTGAACATGATACTATAATACACGAAAATGAGTGCTCGTGCTCACTTGGGTCTGGGAGATCTTGAAGTTCCAATAAGCTAAGCCGGATTGTTGAATTCCTGTGCATGTGGAAAGCTCCTGGAACAGAGGATATTTCTAGGTTTCAATCCCTGAAATGAAATGGGTGTGAGATTCCAGTTGCAGAGATTGGTATACTAGCAACAATTATAGAACACCTCAAGAGTTTCCAGTACCTCCTGTCACGAGGAAGAATGCTAGTCACCGACATATCCACAAGAACAACACGACGCGCTATTAACTTATGAAAGCCTGTATTGCTGTAAAAAGTCATTTAATTCGTTGCTAGGAGATGTGCTATAACTACTGTAGTAAACCCGAGGATGAAAAAATCGCGAAGGAGTTCAATTGTATCATCCAAATCTTCATATGTTTGACTTAAATGTAAAGTTTGAGAATTTTGGGACCAAGTTGAGATTTTGAGAATTAAGATTGAATTAATTGGACAACGAATATGTGGTTTATAGGTTATAATATGAATTATTCAAGTTTCAAAAAGCAATTCGAGACTTACGGTGTATTCAGTCGTTCTTAAAATCCAATTAAAATTGAAAATATAGTCGTTATTGGGTCTCACTCGTCTAATAAAAGTTAACAATAAAGGCTAATTTTTCAATTTTAATTCGATTTTAATCTCTAACGAACACGCCCTTAATTGCAGTATTTGAAAAGATAAGGGACCAAATTGTACATTAGAAAAATTTATGTACATGATTTTCAGACTTTGATGTATAAATTTGAGGACGATTTGTGGTTGTGAGGTTCAAATATTATCTATTGTAACATAAAGTTCCATTTTTCAAAATAAATCTTTGAACTCCTTTTACTTATTTGTATCAATTTTTAATTAATTTCTTGATAGCACATCCATTTATTGGTATTTATTTTGATTGTGCCTTCAATTAAAAGCAAGTCTCGTGCTTTTCCTTCCCCAATCTTCAAGCAAAATTGCAATTCCAATATGGCTTTTTGCAAATTCTCCTATCTTGGTGTGGAAATGAAAGAGATGTAACCCTCATCTGGTCAAATCGAATTAGGTCATGAAAGTAACACGATTTAATTTTTTTTTTATTTTTCTCTATTTATACCATAATTATTTACAAGAAGTAGTATTATAAAATGTATCCTCATTAACACGCCATTTTAGACTATTATTTATCAATTCATTAAAGAATTAACTCAATAAGACCAAAATTTTAGAACTGGTAAGTGTCACTTTCATTGTGCACTTCAAGCAATTGCACTAAAAAAAAAAAAAAAAAAGGGAAATGATGTTTTCTTGATTATTGGTATTGATTTTCTCTATCGAGTCATCTGTTTTCTCTTTGCTCATTTTCTTTTCTTCCGTTCTACATTCTTCTTCTAGAACCAAATAAGGAAAATAAAAAATATTTTTTGTTGAACGTGTTTAACAAGAAGAACACTTGGAAAAGACTTGATGATATTACACAAGGTCGTTTAGAAATTTTATGGGAAAAAATAAACGACCTATTTCAACTTCAAAAAGATTATGTGTGAAGTGTGAACTATAAAATTCTCCATTCTCGCAATTTAACAATAAAATAGTTAAAATTCAACATTTCATTATGCAATCTTACCAACCTTTCCAAACATGCTCTAATGTGTGAAGTGTGAACTCCAAGCCCCCACTTAAACTTGAAAATCGAAAAAAAAAAAACTATGATTTTTTTTTAAATATATTATTATATTTTGTGTTTGATTTTATTTTATTTTGAACACCGATTATGAATACTAACTCCATCATTGTTTCTCATCGTACAACTTTACCAACTTAAGAGCATGTCCAATAGTAGTTTAAAGTTGAGTGTAAACTGATATTTTCAAAATCACTTTGCATCCTCATTTTTGCTCCAATAGAAAGATTTAAATCTACTTTTTTCCTCGTGGATGTAAAACAAATATAAATTTACACATGTTTTTTGCATTTCCTATCGAAAAATGCAATTTGCATTTCCTTAACCTCTCTCCATTGGAAAGGGTTTCGATCATTTTGAAGATCTAAACATCAATTTATATCTATTTTACACCATGATAAGAGATTCTCTAAGACTAGACAAGTAAGATTCTCAATATCCCTAAATCCAAAACTAGAATTTACCACACTCTATAATCAGATCTTTTGTCTGTTAAGGGTAGCCCGTGAATGAACATTGCCCCATTCACAAGTTGTACCACCTCAACTTCATAAAAAGACACTGCTCCAAAAACATCGTCACATGTTGCATTGTACATCAAAGCTGTCCATCAGATTTTTAAATCAAATATGTACACAACGTTTTCTGAACCATGTTGCTTTATTAATTTTCTACACGCATTTAGCGCGTGAACTTGAACCAAGCAAAAGGAAGACATTTGACAATTTTATGAGCATACTCAATTTAATGTACTAAAACACTCAAGCCAGCATTTGATATAGCCGATGCAAATTCTTATAAAACAAATATTAACAATACTGTTCCCAAGAAGAACTTCGAAAATATGAAATACACAGGAAAGGAGAAAGAAACATTACAATCACAACTCTCAAACTGCAAATATGACCTATTAATGTGACACGTCTAAAGCACAACGCACCAAGAAAGAAAAGGTCATTGCATTCTTGTCAATCATAAATTAACAAGAACATGAACCCCACGAGTTGAAAATTGACCATATATCTGAATCAAATTATACCATCTTCCCGCAGCCCCACTTCAAAACTTCTTGACATCAACTCGACCAAATTCGCTTGAAACATAACAAGAAAAGCCAACTAAAGAGGTAAAAAGTGAACTTCCCCTGAAGGCAGATAATAGCACCTTAGAAGCACTTTCTGTGGACAATAGATGGACCAGACTCATCATATTCACCCTTTGAAATCCACATCTGTATCACAAAGAAAGCACATCAATTATAACTCAATATTTCTTGAGTAAATTTTAAAATCTTCAGGAAAACTACAGTTTATTTAACTGGATTGACGTTAAATTTTACGGGAACAAGTTTTTTACCTGTTGGAAAGTGCTGAGAGATGCGAGAATCGATCCTCCAATCCAGACACTGTATTTTCTCTCTGGTGGGGCAACGACCTTGATCTTCATGCTGCTGGGAGCCAAGGCAGTGATTTCCTTGCTCATACGATCAGCAATCCCAGGGAACATAGTTGAACCACCACTGAGGACGATATTACCATATAGATCCTTTCTGATATCAACATCACACTTCATTATTGAGTTGTAGGTAGTCTCGTGGATTCCTGCAGATTCCATTCCAATCAAAGAAGGCTGGAACAGGACTTCTGGACAACGGAATCTCTCGGCCCCAATAGTAATAACCTGTCCATCTGGCAATTCATAGTTCTTCTCAACAGACGAGCTGCTCTTGGCAGTCTCAAGATCCTGTTCATAGTCGAGAGCAACATAAGCAAGCTTCTCCTTCATGTCACGTACAATTTCCCGTTCAGCTGAGGTGGTAAACATGTAACCTCTTTCAGTGAGGATCTTCATGAGGTAATCTGTAAGATCACGACCAGCAAGGTCCAGACGAAGGATGGCATGGGGAAGAGCATACCCCTCATAAATGGGCACAGTGTGGCTCACACCGTCACCCGAATCCAGCACAATACCTTTTCAACAATAAAATTGATAGGCATCATATAAAACTATTTAAACACGTTTAAGGAACAAAAATTCAGATTCTAAGAACTGCTACGCACCAGTTGTACGACCACTAGCATAAAGAGAAAGAACGGCCTGAATAGCAACATACATTGCAGGAACATTGAAGGTCTCAAACATAATCTGGGTCATCTTCTCTCTGTTTGCCTTGGGGTTGAGTGGTGCCTCAGTAAGAAGCACAGGATGCTCCTCAGGAGCAACACGCAGCTCGTTGTAGAAAGTGTGATGCCAAATTTTCTCCATGTCATCCCAGTTGCTGACTATACCGTGCTCAATGGGATATTTCAAGGTCAAGATACCTCTCTTAGACTGAGCTTCATCACCCACATAAGCATCTTTCTGTCCCATCCCAACCATCACACCAGTGTGCCGGGGCCTACCCACAATACTTGGGAAAACAGCCCTGGGAGCATCATCACCAGCAAATCCTGCCTGTATATAAATATAACTATCACTTTTACATAACCAAAGATAATGTATAGAGAAGAGGCTTAAAAAATTTTGAAAACATCAACTAACCTTCACCATGCCAGTTCCATTGTCGCAAACAAGTGGCTGAATATCCTCTGCATCAGCCATTTTCTATAAACTGGAAAAACCAACACCTCGTCAGTACATAGTTTGACGTTGATTAAAGAAGAATCGCGGAGATCCATATTTAATCTAATATGAAACAAATGAGACACGTTGTAATACAGCACTTATTCAGCTTCCCAAAAGAAAAAGAAAAGGCAGATAACAATTACTTGAGAAATGTGATTGAATTGCATACTATCGTTCCAAAGCTGCATACGATTGTTGCAAAGCCACAGCACAAACATGTATACACGATTCAAAGGACACATGCCAGTGTATTTCAATCACTATATAATCACACAAAATATACCACTTTGAAAATTTAATTCACATTTGAAACCTTAGCCACTTTTTAAAGTCAATCAAAATTCCGTAAAAAAGCATTCTACATTTCAATCTTTTCTTTTGAAGAAACAGTAGACGCCAAAACAGGATAGTCGTTACAAAATATCAAGCAATTGAATTCAGACCAAATTAACACGAAACTCTCGTTCCACAAAGAAAGGCCTGGAATTTCAGCGCAATCAACACGAGCCCAAAGTAACGGATCAATTGTCATCGCCGTGATTAGATATGCAACAATACATACAGACAGGCTAAATTCAAACGAAATAGATAAGTGACTACAGGAAAGAGCAGATCTGTAAAGACGCAGGATAGATCGAGCAAATTATTATTCTAAAAAAACAGATCGGACTTAAAAGAATCAGTGACATCGGGATTACGAAATCTAACCCTTCCATTAACCTACTACTTAAAAAGACGTTAAATAATGGATCTATAACGCATCGAATTTCAGATCTCATCATATGCTCCGGAATAATCAACACGAGCACAAAATCTTTCTATAACCAAAAATAAAAAAAAATAATAACAAAAAAGCTTAGCAAATAATTACAGCAACGACAATGATAATTTGCCTTGAGCTGGAGAGAAATTCTATCTAGAGAGCAAAAAATTCGAGACGAAATGCAAATCCAACGTTCGACGAGACGAATGATTGGCTACCTTCTTTTGATTTCTTGTTCCCTTCCCTTTTAAGTGAGAGGCCGCCTCGCTTGGAACGCCAAAGGTGGAAATGGAGAAATCTAATGACGCATAAATGAGAGAGAGTGTATTTATGGACACTCTTTTGGGTGATGAGGTTTGAATTATTTTTTATTTATTTCTTTTTGGGTGAACAGAAATCACTTTGAATTTAAAAATAGGGCGTGGTACGTGATTATTGTATTGAATGAGGCCAGCAAGAAGTCTAGCTGTTATCCTATTATGAAATGACATTTATGACCTTTTCTTATAAAAATATTCCCTTAATAGAAGGAACCAAATTTTGGTACATGCACGAATTGAACACTTCAGCGACCAAATATTTATCAATCCCAAAAGAATGCAATAATCCTTCAGAAAAATAAATCCCTGTTTGGTAGAGATTTTCTAAAACTAAATTTTATAAAAAGTGAAATATTTTATCAAAAATTTGGAAAAATTATGAATACACAAAAATTTATTTTATTTAAAGAATATATAACCCTCGTTTGCTTCCTCTAAGAAATTTAAATTAAAATCAATAATTAATTTTAACCACATTTCAACTCACTACTTTTCAACCACACATTTCATCAATTTTTATCAAGGACTAAGTATTTAAATGATTGAAAATGAAGTCCTCGAGTAATATCATAAATTTTAAGAAATTCGAGATGTAAAACACGATCCATAGAATATTTGACACATTCGACGTGAACAAATTTTTTACCCACTTTATTAGCATACTACATATAATATTATAATATTGTCCAATCGTCAAAAATGAAGTTGAATGTAAACATTGCAATATGACCCAAAGCAACATTATGTTATATTATAATATGCAAAAACAACCTGATGAATTCAAACCATCGGTCAGTCATAATATACAATCAACAGCCCACTGATCATCAGTTTTCCAGATAATATGAACAATGTACAAAATTGTCCCCATAAATGGGACCCTGAGTAAAACCGAGCCCTTAAAGCACTACAAAAAGCAGCCAAGGCTTTGAAGAAGGAAGAACACTCTTAGAAATGGAGTGTTAAGCCATATAGAAAGGTCAAACACAAATCACACTACATGTGATATATAGGATGTGATTATCTCCTACATAAAAAAGAAATTCTGAAAACAATTTGTACACAAAAGGTCCATGTCCAGCCATCTGAAGACCAAGATCGTTCCTGTCAACATGGCAGCAAAAGAAATGTTAGAAAAAAAAAAAAAGGGAAATATGGGTAACTCGGCAAAGGTATTATTGAGGAAATTGCTATGTAATTCAGATAAGAAAATGATAAGCAATTACTGGAATGAGCAATACAGACAAAAGGCCAGAAAGCTACTTAAGTTTCAATTACTACAATTCCTTTCGTAAAGTGTGGCACCCCATTTTCTGCAGTACTTTGCTCCATAATAAATGGTCCTAAAATATAAACTTCTGTTAAAGGGATCCTAAATTATGAACTTGTACAAATGCATTCCGCTATCTCTTGTGTGCATCCATGCAAAGGTAAAGGAGTTAATGCTTGCAAGCAAACAGGCATGGTTCAAAAAATAGAAGTCACTAAAATGATTCCCTTTTCATTCATTCTGGAACTTGACATGGAACTGAACCATCTTTTAGCTCACGTATCTGTATTCCCTAGGTAAATTATCTTGAGATGCATATAAATTGTTTTGCCTAAGAAAAAGACTCTCAACAACTTCTGTTATATTGAACAATTTGTTCGATTTTATAAGTATCTTGTGTTAGAATTGAGAAATTCTATAGCTTAGATATCTCTTATTTATTATCAATGCATAATTAGGCAAAATATAATTGCGCATTCTTACTAAAAATGTAAAGAAGAAATTAATAAAAAAAAACATACATTTATTTCTAACAGCTTCCTGAAACACGTGCCCTTCGCTAAGACTGGGAGAACTGAATAGCATTAAAGTAAATAAAAACCAAATCACACCATCTCTATAAAAGCAAATTGAATGAATTCAATAAGATATTATTGCAAGGATCGACTCGCGATATTTCTATTCAAATAATTATGTGCTTCAATATAGTTACCACTAACCAATACTCAATGGCGTAAACTAATCACTAATAACTAGACCATTTTAAGATAATAATAGGACACAAATGATGCTTGTAGAGAGTCCTATTAAAACCAAGGACTATATAGACCTGCAATCCACACCACAACAGAAGAAATAGAATTTTTACAAAAAACCTGATAGTGAAGGAAAAGCACCTTGAAAATGCTGATAGAAGATTATTTACTTCTCTCTTCTAGCATCCAAAATTGAAGGAACCAACTTCATGGTCATAACTTTGTTAATTTAAGCATGCTTCCGAGATGGCCTGAGACGAAATGCTTGATGTGAGGAGAGTCCCACGAAAACCCTCCTCGGCCTTTTGCACCTCCATATTTGAGTTAGAGAGCTCATCTATAGAGAAGTACAATAGACAGGTCATCAAAAGTATATCATGTTCAAAATACGTCAACAGATATAAACTTTCTTCCAAGATTGGGATATATGAAACCAATAATGACAACGCAAAGGAAAGTGGAAAGAAATTTTACATCAAGAATTATTTGATGTCCAAGAAAAATGCTTTCTCGGTAAACTGCTGCCACTCGTTAAGTTCATCTTCAGATTAAAAATAAAATAATAAAACCAAAGAAAAAAAAACATAAGATAACCAAAGAAGAAAAAGGGGGGAGGGGGGGGGGGGACCTAAAACACGCACCACTTGCTGATATAGGCATCTAGCAGAATTGTTATGTTAATGGGTCAACATACTTCTTATGGCACCAGAATATTCTTTATAGTTTATATTACATATCCAAAAGTTAGATAGATGAACAATTCTCTTCCTTGCAATTTGATGTCGTAAGAGGCACAAATTACGTTCAACAATCAGAAATCTTTTTGATAATTTCTATATCAATGTTAGAATATTTATGATCCAAATAAGGCACCAGATTTTTATGCTATAAAGGCTTTTGAGAACCAAATTAAAAAAAAATGTCCGGATTTTGCTTGTTTTCTCGCAGACAATCAATTGAAATTGGATAACACAAGTAACATTACAATTGAATATCAATAGAATTGATATAATCGATCGTCCAACCAGGAATAAATCATTTAACTCGCAAAACTATATCACCCAACAGGCAAGGAAAAATCACCATCTCCAGAATTATAAAGACATAGAGTTGTAATGCGAAATAATGGCATGCTGATAAAATTGCAACTTGTTCAAAGAGTCAACAGCATTGTGCAGTTAGCATAAAGTGTATCAGAAAATTGTCATCATAAACTCTTCATTCAATCAAACAGCACTAATGCTCATTAGATATTATGATTTTGAGTGTAACAATGTCCTACCGGCTATATCACGATTCTCGTGAATCTTTGAATCAGTTACCCACAAGACGTCTCCAGGAAAAATATTCCTGTCAGCCAGACAATCTGTTTCCCCATCTATTACTTTGGAACCCTTGTGAAGTATCTGGTTTTCCTTAACAACCTGCAGACAAAATTAACTTACCAATGTGAAAATGAGGTTTCAAGAATAACTTAAAAGAATAGCAACCATTACACAAGTGGGTTATTACTTGTTAGTAAATGGATCTATCTTGCTCTCACGATTAAAAAAATTAATATAGGAACCTGTAAGAATGTCACCCATATAATCATCATCTCAATTATAATTGTTGTCCTTAACAGCTATGATATGCATGACTCCAAAATATAAGACATCACACAGATATGGTAAGTGTTCATTCCTGAACCCATCACATACATTTCACGAATGAAATAAATGGACTTGAGGTAATACTGACAATTAGAATATTAAGCAAAATGTATGAAGCAAAATACATATCATTTGTTGAACAACAAATTAACATGACATCTTAAATTTTTTTACCCAGATTGAACAACAAATATGGAGGCGAGGAGGACCATATTTTTCAAATCAAGATGCAAATAGTAGCCGAAATGATGCTTTAGATAACAGTGTATCATGAGGATATAGCTACACATGCACTAATGCAAATAAAAGTGAGAAGTGTATGAGCTCATGCACAAAGTAAAAGACAATAAATATATTTAGAAACATGGAAATACGAAATACAAAAATGATTTCTAGTCACATTTCAAAATTTGAAGAATCCCAATTCCCCCTCACTTTAAGCTTGATGAGACACGGTTTAGCAAATTTTACCAAGACAACTAGAAGTTCAAACCAATGAGAATCCTACTGAACTTTTGGTGTTGGGGGGGGGAGAGAAGGGCCAAACAGAAATTACTTAGTTTGAGAGAGAGAGAGAGAGAGAGAGAGAGAGAGAGAGAAACTAGGAGTATAATATGGAAGTGGAATGGTATCATAACAACCCCAAAAATAATGGAAGACGACAATCAAAGCCATGCTTCAACTTTTTGGTGCATAACAGCCATTGGGAGCAGAACTTAATATTAGAGTAGAGAAAAATACACAATGTTAAATTTCAGAATTCATCAATTGGGACAGATCAGAGACAGCTCAAAAAGAAAATAATAGCAAACAAGTCTTAAATGCATACCCCAAAGGATTCCCATATCATCATCTTCAATTGATAAATGGATGTGGATCCAGAAACATTCAGGTTCACAGAGTTTCCATATGTTGCCTTCCGTGACCGCTTCGAAGTTCGGCGATTTGGGTCTGAAATGCTCCCTGATGCTTCTAGGATTGATTTTGGAGGTTCCTTGCCACGAACAAAACAAACACATATATCCTCATTGGTATAGTTAAGTTTCCTCATCAATTCAGTACTTTCCCTTTCACCAATACACTCCTCGCAGACCTACACAGTATAAAGAAACTTGATTACATCTGAATATACCACATCTGCATCAAATAAACATTGGCCGGCTCAACAATATGCTAGCAGCAACTTCTTAAAAAAGGAAATACTAATAACCCTAAAGAATATGGATTTTTTTTTTGATAGGTTTACGATCTCCCTAAAGAATATGGATTTATAGACAACAGTGTCCGGATCATATTTTAGATCCGCATTGCAACTTTAATACAGTTGGAGACACAGTTTAAATTTATAAATGTGACCGCTCTCTAAAAGATCAAGGTTAAGATGGTATCAGAGCCGGGCAACAAAATTGGGTTCAAGTCTTGCCGCCACCCATTTAATAAAAATTGTACATGTGCTAGGCCATTTGTATGATAATACTACATGTATAATAATAATTAATCTGAACAGCAAAAGGCTGTGCTTATTTAATGAGTTACATTCCCAGGACCTAGACAGCGCCAAAGTAAAAATGCAGATTGTAGATATACTTACAGGAATAAAGCTAGATAATTAAAAATAATGTAAACTTATAAAGTAATTCAACAACTTAATATAACTGCTACAATGACAAGAACTTTTTCAACTTAAAAATAATTAGACTCAACATTCTCCAAACGAAGGAAACAGCATATATCTAACATGTATGCATGTGATGATTCTGGTTCTTCTCTTTTGTATCAACCAATCAGTCTTCCAGTTTGAGACACATAATTTTTTTTCTTTTAATTATAATGATGACCAAAGACTATACAAAAAAGAGGGAGGAATATGAATTGTCCTATAAGTGGCATGTTTCAGACTTTGCTTATAATAGCACTTTTCCCACCTCATCAGCCTATAGATTAGGAAACTTTAGTCACGTGACAAACAATAAGGACATTTTCGACTCAATACGTAAAATAGGTAACAAATGCAAGGAATAACAAGAAACTGAACCTGAATATTTTATCATTTTATTATCCAACACAAGTATAAGAAAATGGATGTATAATTACCGGAGGAGATGTCTTAACAATAGGTCTTCTAGATGACCCCAAATTTACTTCGTAATGGATATTCACATGCTCCTCAGAAATTGGCATCTCTTCAAAAGGTGCAACAATATCATCTTCCAAGGAATTATTGACCTCAATTCTAGCAGAAATTCCTCTGGATGCGATACCACCCCAATCTTCGCAGAGTAACTTCCAATCATCTTCAGTTATGAGGATTAGCGCATCTGTCTATAGTAGAAAAGAAACAACATAAAATTAGAGTTTTAAGCAAGCTGACTTGACTGACCTGAAAAGGGTAAGGGAAAAATTATCTCGGCTCATAATGTGAATGAGATATTAAATTGTAGTAGAAACACCAAACAGGCCAATATGTATGAACTACGGAATAAAATTCCTTTAAGAAACCTCAGAATTTGAGTATCTTAATGAACAATATTAAAGCATTCTAGATATTTTTTTCCCATTTTTTTCGTTTGGGTAGGTGGTGGGAGGAGGGGATGAAGGGAATAGCAGACTTACAGCAGATGCCTTCTGAAAAACAAGCCCACGCTTCCAGAGGAGATCGGGAGGCCTTTCCAGAAGTCTAGAGTGCTGGTTTGCAAGGAGGAAAATGTTAGGAGAACAAATTCATAACAATACAGCACACAGGCAGAAATTTGTTTGTCTAATCTGTTCGCTACACTATTCTAATTCTAAGCTACATAAACATAATTATTTAACGGATCCCATCTTCAGTTAAAACCACTTAAATATGTATATGCTATCAACTGCATAGGATAAAAATTTTGAGCAATTGCTAAAATGTTTTAATAAGATTCTAAATTTTATTTTACAGACATAGAAAAACCCTTCTCTCCAACCTTAATGCTGCAAAGATTGGTGTCCAAGGATTAGAAAATCCTATTTCTTTAAACTAAAGAAAGAAGATCAATGAAATAAACAATGTATTTAACCAAAGTATCCTTCGAGAAAATTTAATCTCGTGTTAGTAAAGAGAAACTAAAGACGAAATCAATGATGAACGCAGTTGTGGAAAACCTCTTTACACATCAGCATGTCAACCACGCTGTCCAGAGTTTCAAGTTCTACAGAAACAGCATTCTTTCCACTTGCATTAATGTAACTTCTCCATTTTGACAGCCATGATGAAGGCAACAAATAGTATCTGCTATCCTGATAAAGAGCCATATTTTTATTCATGGCCAATTTTTCATGAGTCTGCCGTTGCTTTAATTTGAACTCTCTGCAGCATACATCACTAAGTAAGCCACAATAAATATATGTTAACTTAAAACTATAAGATTCTGAGAGAACCTTAACGTATCTTCTGAAGACACAGCTTCTTTAAGTTCAATACTGCAGAGGGCACAAGGATCAGACTCTGAAGGGAAAGCTGAACAACCCACAACATCATCTGGCTTCACAGCCATAGCATTTTCGTGAATAAAATGCCAAAGATTCTCTGGAACCAATATTCGTTTAGCACTAGGGCCTAGTTCAGGCATAAGATCCCCGTGGGGGCACCTAATTGAAGCAGTCGGTCCGGAATCAGCTTCACATGGAGATTCTATGTTTTTCCTGCGTAGCCACTGCTGCAACCTACCAAGCATATCCCACATAAAAGATATAATACATAAGTGCAGAACACCAAAGGAAATGGGCAGTAAAAGAGAAACAATATGATCAAAACAAACATATTCTCAGGACGAAACTTGACGCAGGCCAGAAATATTTTTCAACACGTAATGCAAATGCCTGAAAGAATGGACAGCCTGCAGCCCTCAAGTTTCTTATGGCCCCCACCCTTGGAGCAAACAACCAGAAGAATCTGAATTCAAAGGTTGGATATTTACATTTCTTTCTCTGACTTTTTCAATGTAGAGCATTAAAAATCAATGGTACCAATTCATCTTCGATCAAATTTTTGCCTTCTTTTGAAGGCTTAAAATTCAGTTTAGCAATCAATCTTTTCTGTTTTCAAATCAGTTATTGTGCTTAAATTTTGGGTCACGTTAACCTAGATAATCCAGTCACCCCTTTTACTTGTTGAAATTAAAAGGCTATTGCTCTACTCCAAGTCTCTTGCCGTTTCCCAAAATTCAACTTCAAAAAAGATCTTTCTTCATCAAAGGGACAGTCTGAAATCTATACATTTTACAGTGTCAAGTTTATTATTGAGGGATCCAATACCGTTGAGTCTACATCAAGTTGTTATTTCTTCTACAACTTTCTTAGGAACTATTTTTCTATTTTCAGTTGTTATCTAATATAAAAACAATTCAAAATCCACAGGGCTTATGTCTATGACTCAAGGGTAAAGACTTGGGTCTCTCGCCACAAGACAAACCTTGCTTCATAGATAAAATGTAAATCAAAAGTAACCTGAAAAACTCATATAAAGGAGCTATAGAAACAAAGGGGAGACTGGAGGGATTAGTCCACAATTTTGTAGATACATATCATACCATGTCTTAGATATATAAAACAGTTTGCCATCGAAACACTCCCTCGCAAGGGCCGCCTCTGCAAGTTCTTTCATCAGTGATCTCTGATCCCTATAGCTGTCAGCACGAGCCTTAGTGTTAGCCGTCTCAAAGATGCAGTCAATGCAGTAGTCATCCTTGGACAGTCTTGGACCTCCATCATACTAGTCACAAGCATCATATCAATATTATCATGACAAACAGATGCAATAAAACACGCATGCAGAAAGAAAAATGAATGTTACAGAGCTTGAATTAGACAGCAATGGAATACAATTACTCAGAACTGCATAAATTAACAATTATCATTGCTTCAAGAAATAGTCGTGTTTTCACAATCTTGCCTACAATGAGATGACTTAACATTTTGCAAATAAGGTCAAACCAGAGATAAAAGTTTACATCATCACCCTCGTATACTTCAGTGTCTAGGCTTATAAATATGTATCATTCATCATAAAATCCCTTTTGCACCATAATTATAGACATTCCATGTCATTTCAAGGTCCACTGAATGCACATAATGAAACAACATCCTGAAATTGAAATTGCAAAATACTGGATTTGGTTCTCACTCCCGGATCATCATTGAAATTGTGTGAATTAGAAATAAAAAATTATTATGCTTGTGGATTGCATTAGAGAAAAACTGAGACTTTAGACAACTGATGGTATAAACTGCCAATCAACAAACAAATTGAAAGTTATCAGTTCACTTAGTGTTGAGTTCATTCATTGTTTCTGTTCATTTCAAATTTAAAAAATAACCCAAATGTACCAAAAATGAACAAATGACTGCTCAGTTTGATCTTTTCATCTTTTGCAAGTATCAAACAAACCTAAGTAGTTTCAATTTGAAGCTTTACTCATAGTTGTACATTAATAATAGAATAAGAATGACATGATATCATAAATATCTACTCACTCTCAATGTCTTCAGAGAAAAATGTAAAAAATAAGCCGGCTGATAAAAGTTCTTGTATATCTTAAAACAGCACCCGTAATATCTATAAAACAAAGACACGGGGAAATACAATGACACGAGAAAATTTTATAATTTAAATAGGCTTTGAAAGATAATAGTCAAAAAATAAAAGACAAGGCTTTTATTGCAAAGAAATCTGATGGCAGATCATAATGCAGAAAACCTAGACTATATACCTTAGAAAACAAAATGGTCCATGCTTCAGCTGACAACCTCTTCATGTAGCTAGTCATTGAAACAGGCACCTTTCCATGCAAGCACTGTATAGTGGTATTGTCAATATTCCTGCAAAAACGTACTTATTGCATTTTCACGGTTTCCTCTTTGACACAATAAAAACATTCTGAAGTTCCAGAATGTGACACAGTCAAGTGTTTCTAAACTTCCAGTAAAATGAGGTATGCTGAACTTAAAAATTAAAGGGTCACCTTAGAAGCATAAAAAGTTATTTAACACTTCTTGTTCCATATCAAACAACCCAAGAAATTCCAAATTCTTAAGAAAATAACTTCTTATGAATACATAATGTGGTAAGGAGTAATAGGTGAATTTTCCCTCAACATTTTAAGTAAAATTAGCATCAATTTACAAAATGAAGAGTATAATAATGACTTACGCAGGAATGATGCTATCGGCCCATTGACGAAGCCAATCTGTAGAAATCCAGAAATACGGCTTCAGAAGTGATTGTACAGGGGCTTCAGACAAGACCGACCGTACCTCCTGCCGCCGTTCTGTTATGCAATTTAGCTCTGATTCCTTTTTTGACTTGTATTCTTCACAGGACTTCAGATACATTGCATTTGACTTTTCTACCTCTTCAGAAAGATGGGAAGGAAGAGAACTACCTGTCCCTTGCCGGTATACAGAACCATTTATTCCTATTTTCATTTCACAAGACTGCCCTGAAGTCGCTTCACCACCCTTTGACTGTCGACGAACATACATTAGCATATATGCATCACTGGATGAGAAGGTTTTTACATGACTGTTGTGATTTGAATCTGACAAATGGAGCTGACCAGAATCTGTGTGGTTTTCATCCACAAGAACCACTGTTTCCTTTGCAGAAGAGGAGTGGTCAACTGGCTCATTTTTTGCAGTTTTAACTTCACGAGTAGAAGCACTACCACCAAATGGTTGTTGACCTAATTTTGATACTTGTTCGTCATCAAATTCCCACCAGTCACCAATGTTCTCATCCTTTATATGGGCAGTGTAATGTCCACTATCAGCAGCAGAACCCTTGTGAATCAATACAGCTGACAAGTCATATATTAAATCTTTATGAGAATGCTCAGACAACCTTTGTGCCATGTTAATTTCTCCAGGAAAACAAAATGCAGAAGTGATTTTCTTCTTCATTGTAGTCTGCAAATGTTAGAAAAGTATACATAAACAGGATGCAGTAAAGAAATGAACCAAAAATGTGATATATTTGCTACAGCTACTTCACTACTGAGCAATTGACTCGGTCCAACTCACTCACATGATAGCTCTTTGAATAACAATTGCAATCCCAGGAGCACTAGCATTTACATCCTAAAGTTCATTATAATACACCACCCTAAAGTCTGAAGATCAATCAAAGTATGACTTCTACACAGAACAAATCCAAATCAAACAGAAAATGAGCCCACAAGAACTGAAAATAACAAGCAAAAAATAGCATTTACAGCAGATTAGGAAATTAAATGACCTCATGCCAATAAAATATTTTATAAATATATACAATTAACACTTTCATGCAAGTAAACGACTGCAAACATAAAAAGCAATGTACACCAAGTTGATTTTAGAAAAAGCTGTCCCTGAAATATATAATCCAACCACACCAAATGAAGCAAAAACCTATGATGCTCGGACTCGAGTCCATATCTAAGTGTCGATCTTTTATTTTCTAAAATATAGAATATCAAGACATGGCTAAAAAGAATCCAAATTTCGAACACGGATACATAGGTACGTCTTTCAAACTTTAATTTTTTTTTTTTTACTAACTCAAGATGCCATTTTAAATAGACCAAAATCAATTGTTCACAAAGAAATAAACGAGTACTGAATAAGGGGTCAAGACAAATAAAATAGAATTTTAGAGTTTCATTTTCATTTATGAGAAATTAATTACTAAATGTTATATAAAATAGAAAATGTAGGACTTGATTACAATTTGATATTAGTGAAACACTAAGTAGCACTATATGGAACTTATTTTCATTTTATACAAAGAAAACCCTAAACTATCGATACAGAGAGGGAACGAAGGGAAAAAAAAAAAGTAGAAAAGGGGAAAAAGAAGAAAGAAAGAAGAGAGAGAAAAGAAAAGGAAAAGAAACCTTCCTCCACAGTCCACCCTCTCGGCGGCGGCGCTAGGTTTATAGATAGCAAAAAGGGGAAAGAGGAGAAGGGAAAGAAGAAAGAAACAAAAACGACGAAGTGTCAAGTTGAAATTTAGAGGATCCGACACATATCCCATACCCATAACCATATTGTGTCGACACGAATACTTCATCAACTTCGAAAAGTCCAAGCATCAAAGTCAAAAACTATGTCTAAAGGAGAAGGGAAAAAGCAGTTAGCTGGATTACATTTGGCATTTAAATGTTCATAAAAAAAATAATAAAATAAATAAATAAATAAATTAGATGGCCATTTTAATGAATGAGAATCATAAGACTTGGAAACATAAGCAGAAATAGATATTCTTTAAAGTTAAATCAATTACATTGGGAAGGAAAACACAACGCTTGAGCTGAAAATTCAGGACAGCAGGCAATGAACGCAGCTTAATGCTTCGGGTAGCATTAACTCGAGTAACACATGCTTCGCAAAGGTACTGATTATCTCCTTCAAGCTCCTCTATGCTAAGCAAGTCATCCAAACTCTCATCAAGACTCTTCAAACCCTTAATGTTCAACTCCAGTTCATAAAAATCTTCTATTTTTGATGAAGCTTCAGACTCATTTCCACATTTTGAACACCTATAAGGAAAGCATGGAGTTATTTCATTAAATGATCGAAACAAAATACTGGCAAGCAGAGAGGGATAAAAGAAGAGCTAAATATAGCCCATGTTTGACACACACACTCTAAAATTACATTCTTTGAAAACTCATTTTCAACCACATATTTTTCAATAAAATAATATTTTCCATCACATCATTAACTTTTCCTCACTTTTTAACCACATAATTCCCATCATATCACTATTTAAAATACATTATGTCCTCAATAATATCCATCAAACACACCCATAGTAACCAATAGCAAAGGGGATAACAATTAAATTCCATAGGCATGCCAATATATCTAAACATCGTGTAACTAAGTCATAGTTAAGGCAATTGACCAAAGGCACCGTTATTTAGAAGTTCATCTCGTGCTAAAAGTTCTGCATATTTATATCTATGTCTTGCGAGAGAAACACAAGGATCGAAGAAAAACTGCAAGTACAATATCAACCAATAAAGTGCAGTCTCGATTGTGATTAACTATACTTTTAGGTAGGATACAATTTAGAGCTTTTTTGGGAGAGATTTTTCCATAAATCATTTTTCCCCAAACTCAATTTCAAATATGCATTCTCCAAAATAAAAAAATCATGTGGCCCAATAACTTTTTACTACTTTTTTTTTTATAAGAACTTTTTACTACTTTTTAACCAAATGTTCTCCAAAAAAATCATTTTCCCCCAAGAAAAATCTCTCCCAAACAAACACTTAGAATATGTAGGGGAGCAAATAAGAGTTTCTAAGAAATATATGTTGATTCTCATGCTTCAATATGTCATAACGTAGGACAATTTGGTTTTCAAATACAGTTTTGTTTAGAGCTCTACTAACAAATCAACTAAGACTATCAATTCAATTCTTGTGGGTTCCTTTCTAACTAGCAAAGTGCAGGGATACACATTTGAAAATATAAATGTTTACCTTTTGTTCACAAACTTCGTGGTGGAATCTCTTTTTATGCACACACAAATAACTATTCTAAACATTCACCTATACCAAAACCTTTTCAGACGATAGTTCATGAGCAGACCTTAAGTAGACAATAATTCGAAAGAGTAAAATTATCATTCCATGTAATATTGAGACATCTACGTGCAAAACAAAGAGAAGAAAGATTTCAACATCATGTGGGAAAATTTACGAGTAAAATGCAGTGCAACATACTTGGTTGTGTGTGAGACACCTCCGCGGAAAAGATCTTGTACAATTGTTCTGGCGTTGACATCTTTTGACCGGCACAAACATCGCTCGAGCAGAGAAAGGAGCAGGGTAAGGAACTCGTGGCTATCCTGCTGAACACCATTATCCAGTTCCAGCGATTGGATAAATGGTGCTGGATCCACAAAAGCCTTGTTGCTAGAATGCAACTGTGCAAATAGTCGTGCAAGATTATCTAATACAGGTTGCTCTTTTAAAACCTCAGGTTCAATGGAGAAAACACCATTTCTGAATGATTTATTCATAAACAGGCATTGTAGTATGCTGTTTGCATAGCAAGTTGCACCAAGATTCTTGAGGCCAGCGGGTGCGTCGAAGGACTCACGGAGGTCCTCGGACGGGTCAGGACCAAGGGCATTCACAATTTCCGAGGTCTTTTGCCACAACCCAGACTTTCGACTTCCATTGGGAGGTGGAATGAGACCGCAAAAGCAATTGGGGTTGTCCTTTGTGTTCACACGACATCCTTGACAAACTGGCTTCAATATCATGTAAAGTTGATTTATATCATCTTCAGTCACCTCACCATTCAAAAGAATTCTCCTACATTCCACAATTATCATTTCTCAGAAAAAAATGAATAATCATGATAAAAACTAAGCTGGATTTTAACCCCAATATAGGTGATAACACTTAGCCTAAAAGTTCTACCTTGGAAAACAAGTTATAAAGTTAATCCAAACAAAATGTAAATGTACACCTGAAATCAAATTCTATATCCAAAATAAGGCAAGAAAACCCAGGAAAAATTGAAGCCTCAAGCAAAATATATATATATATAAACCATATTCAATTCAAGAAGTATAAACGACAAAAAAAATTATTTCAGGTATTTTGAGAAAAACCCTAACAAAATTGTGAAGTGTTATAACGGCACACTACCACATAAAATTAGGCAAAGCATATAACAAAAATGAAGGATAAAATTAAAAAAAATGGAAACTTTGAGAAGCAAAAATAGATCAAAAATTGAAAATTAAATAATCCGAAAACGTACCCTAAAATTTCAGAAGTGGTGTCGGCATTGTCGTCAGGCTTACTTCTCTTATTTTTACTCCTCGTGGCCGGTCGATGATGCCCCATCTTTGTTCCCTTTTTATCCTGCAAATCGCACACAAAAATCCCAATAAATTTTAATAATTTCCCAGATATCCTTCTCAATTTCAGATGATCAGGACGGCGTGATTTAACCCTCGGCGAATTCTATCAAATCAAAATTAAGGGTTTTGAGCGATCGCGAACTTATGAGACTGTGCTAATCATTTTTAGGGCTTTATTTGTATTTATGTGAATAATTATTCGTATATATTTTGGTATAAATAGTAAGATATTTTTTAGGGGCGCGGGTGACTTTCGATTTTCCCTCTTCTTCTACCTGATGGAGGGAAAAATAGAAAAATAATATGAGATGGAGAGATCCAATCAAGTGTGGCAGCTTGTACGTACATATGAACGACGAATACAATATTCTTATCAAAGAGTTTGAACAAGGACGTGTTCGATAGAGATCAGATTAAAATTAAAAAATTAATCGTTATTGTTGACTTTTATTAGACGAGTGGGACTCAATAACGACTATATTTTCAATTTTAATTGAATTTTAAGCTTAGCCAAACATGCTCCAAATCTATTACTTGTTTATGGTCACCGTTGCATGGATAAAAGATGAATATTTTATTAGGAGGGTGTTTGGTGAGAATTGAAATTAAATTTTTAGTAGATTGTGATAGAAATTTTTGAAATGTGTGGTTGAAAAGTTGTGGGATCCATAAAAGATGTTGTTAATATTGATTATTTGACTTTAACTTAGATTAAAATCAGATTTTAATCCAAAACAAACAGGCTCTAGAAGTAGTCGATTTTGTTATCTTTAAACAATTTTGCTTTTAATAGAGAGATTGTTTAACACGCAATTGGTCACACGCAATTGGTCACGTGCTCATAATTGTCAATTTATTCGTTTTTGGTTACAATTGCAGGTTGATGGGTAATATATGAACTTGTTACACTTGACGTAACAATTTAAATAAACTTTGTAAAATAAGTTGCCAATTTTGATATATGTGGACACTTTTAATGTGCCACAGGAAGCTTGTGTTGATGAATATTTGATGGAGGAGGAGAGATCCAAACAAGTGTGACAGATGGCATGTATGTGTATGTATCAATACATACACATGTTATCAACGATCATGGTAAAGTTTGATTTGAGGTTTTACTAAACAAATAGTTTGTTTGAATCCGCTTCTCGTGGGAGTCTAAATCCAATAGGTAGAAGACGAACTTCTTGTCACACTTAGTAAAATGCAGGATTTTAGCTCACCATTGTTTATTTGGCAGCCAATGCATCTCTTGTTTTAGCTAATTCTCCAGTTGAAGATCAGTTTTCTCATTTCAAAAAACTGTAGCAATGAAGTTGCCAATTATAACTTCTACAAACACTTTTGCTTTCAACATGAAGGCGTTTAACACGCAAATTGGACACTTGTGTTCAAAAAATATAGTTTCATACTTACGTGGGTTGGAAGGCTACACGTGTATAAATAAACATTAATAATGAACTTGACAAAAAAAAGGCTGAGTCGAAAGATAAAATAAAGAACGATGCTATGTGTACATGGGAATTTTACGGGGAAGTGTATAGATTTTCGCTTGGCTGATTTTCATTAGGTGTTGGCCCGAAAAAAACAGCCATACGGGTGATGTCATCTCAGCATCGTAAAGCTCCTTGAGCAGTTAATCCGTACAAACGGCTTAAATGTAAAATAAATTATACTTATTGTGAAATTAAGTACTAGAGATGGCAAAAAAAACCGCCCCGCCCCGCCCCGCCCCGCCCCGCCCCGAATGGGGCGAAAAAAACCGCCCCGAGCGGGTTGTCGGGGCGGGGCGGGGATGCCCCGCCCCGAACCCGGTCCGTGAACAAATTTTTTTTTTTGGATATAACATTTTCTTTGTTTAATTGATTCAATGTTTAACAAGTAATAGAGACAGGAACATTTGGCCAAAAAAAAAAAAGCTGGAATTGTGATGGATTGGAGTGTTAATAATGTATATAACAAGACCTTGAAAGTTAATTATCATTATATATGCTGACCAAATCTCCATTGGACATTGTTTTTGTGACTGGCATTGCAGGAGGATTGAAAATTTTATACTAGTTCACTAGCTACAGTTTTTATTTAACTTTCTAAAAAGATTATAAAGTTTACGATGTTAAAATGTTCATCCATCTGCTTTGAATATGAGAGTTTATGGATTTATGTTCTTAAATTTGATGAACAAATGTTTTTTAAAAATAGAGTTATATGTTTCCTTAATAGTATAACTGAAAATTTTTTAGGGCAAAAAAAAAAAAATAAAAAAAAAATAAAAAAAATTTAAACGGGGTAGGTAAACGGTTTTGGCGGGCGCCCCGCCCCGCCCCGCCCCGTCAAAAGGCGGGGCGGGGCACGGGGCGGGGTGAAGAGGAGAAGTGGCGGGGCGGGGCGGGGCACCCGCCCCGTTGCCACCCCTATTAAGTACTTGTTTAGAAATTGTTTAAATTATAATTACTTTTGCATCGTATACTACGGTTAGGTAATAATGGCAATGTCAAGTTTGATAAAAATGAATTGTGTTAGAATTTGGTTGTGACCCGCATTTTTGTTGAGTATTTGACTAGAAATGCTGTTGGAGAAGTATTAGAAGTTAATAGTAGACTTTGAGAAGTCTCTTAAAAATAAAAGACGACAATGAGAAGGTTTCTTGATTTTGGCAATTTTTCTTTTCTATTTCGACCCAAATACCTAGTTATTGATTTTACCAATTGTAATAGAACTTCACTTCATATTAGAATCTCGTTTGTGTTAATTTTCCTAGTATGTTAAGGATTTTTGTATTATAAATATATGATGTATTACATATATTTATTTGATCGATTCTGAGAGTGATATAGGGGGTCCAGGTTAACGGAGAGACTCGCAGATAAACAAATTGCGGAAAAGTCCAGTGAGATCTAGCATAACATATTGTAACTCTTTTTTTTTATTACAATAAATTCTCAGCATCTATCCATAGTTTTTCCCATCATGGGTTTCCACGTAAATCTTGTGCTCTTGTGATTGGTATTTTTTATATTGCCTATATCTCGTCTTTAATTTCTAACAAATGGTATCAAAGCTATCGCCAATTTTCTAACAAATAGTATTAGAACAAAGGTTTGGTCGTTCTTAGGAAAGCCAATTTGGTTTCGTATTAGAACGAGGTTTGATTAACTCAGGACAAGGTTTAACTGTTACGTGATGGCAAGTATAAAGGTTGCTATTCTGCTTTGGATCGCAACAAGATTTTTCGTTATAATAGATTTTTTTGGACGCTAGAGAAGAAGCAACGTAAGGATCGAGTTGTGATAAATGGGCTGAAAAAGTCCTAGTTATATGTCTTATGCGTTTGATGCATCTATCACTAAATTGAAAAAAAAAGATATTAGACCCCATGAGAGATTCAGTGAGGCTAATTCGGTTGTTTATGATTTGAAAAGTGTTAACTCGGATGAAGTTGGTTGTGATCAGATTGCTCATAGTGATAATTCGAGCAAATTTGGTATTTAAGAACCTACTACTAGCTTGGTTGGAGTTAGTTCTGATCTTGATGATCTTATTGCTTGTGGTGATAATTTAAGCAAATTTTGTATACAAGGTAATCCTGTTGATAAACAGTGCTTTGATTCAATTCACAATTGTTGAGTTTGCTCTAGTTGAGCTTAAGGGAAGAAGTGGATCAATTTGTTTGAAATGTTCTATTTGGAAAAAAATTGAAGTTGGTTGAAGAGTTAAATTTTATTTTGTACAGTAGAATTTGTATTAAAGTGGAGTTTGAAGGAATTGGGTTGTGATCCGAATTCTTATTGAGTGTTTAATTGAAAATATTGTTGAAGTAGAGGAAGCTAGTAGTAGACTCGGAGAAGTCTTGAAGAAGTAAAAGATGACAGTGAAAAGGTTTTTCGATTTTGACGGTTTCTCTCCTATTTCACTCAAATATTATGTCATTAATTTTACATATTATAATAGGACTTCACTTTGTGTTAAACTCTTGTTTGCATTAAGCCTCTATTTGGCTTCCATTAAAATTTTAATACATTTTTCTTTTCTTTTTTTCAATTACACATTCCCCAACAAAATAATATTATACGTAATAATGGTGCCAAACAGGGGGCTAGTTCTCCCAGTATGTTAGGAATTCTTGTATTACAAATATATGGTGTATTACACATATTTATTTAATCGATTCAGAAAGTGATCAAAGGTGTCCAAGTTCACAGACAGAGACTCACAGGTAAAGGTATCAAGAGAGAGTAATGTGAGATCCCACATAACATATTGTAACTTCTTTACTTTTGATTATAGTGAATTATTTGTCTCTCTGTTCGTAACTTTCCCCGTCATGGATTTTCACGTAAATTTTGTGTGAGATCCCACATAACATATTGTAACTTCTTACTTTTAATTATAATGCATATATCTTGTCTTTAATTTTTAACAAATGGTATCAAAGTTATTACCGATTTTTTAACAAATTGCGTTTCTATTTATATATGATATATGTTAGAAATCGGTAATATCTCTGATACAACTTGTTAGAAACTAGGTCAATTGTTGTGAATTTTAAAAACGAGATAATGGACAAGATGAAAATAATAATCACAAAAACGCAAGATTTACATGACAACCCAATACAGGAAAAACCACGGGCAAAGATAGAAAATTCACTATATCAAAAGTAATGAGTCACAATATGTTATGTGGGATTCTCCCAAGACTCTCTACTGATATCTCTATTTGCGAGTCTCTTTATATTAATCTGGATCCCCCTAATCACTCTCTAATTCAATCAAATAAATATGTACAATATATCATATATTTATAATATAAGAATCCATAACATATTAGGAGAATTAATACAAAACACAATGTGAAGTCCTATTACAGTAGGTAAAATCAATAGCGGAATATTTGAGTTCTTGTATACGTCTATGTACAGACACATGTATTTAAATTTTCTCTTGATTGGAGAAAGATTGAAACTTTGCAATACGGAGTTCGATTTGTCTCAATTAAAAGAAGTCATTTTAGAAATTTTGAGTTTCTTAAACGATCCTCATTTTGGAAACACGTGTGTTTTCTAGTTCGATCGATATTGTTTTACTCTTGTATTTTAACCATAATATTGTTGGTTTTTTTTTTTTTTTTAATTTCGTCCACCTCTAAATTCGACAATGGGTCCACACTGAATCTACTCGAATTATATATAGTTTTACAGTGAAATTACGCAAAATAAAAAGATTTACATGTGCTTGGAATGTATGAATTCATAATATAACCTGCATGCTATGTATCCCAATGGCGAAATTCATAGATTAATGTAAGCACTAGCTGTCAAATTAGCTAACTAACAATAACCTATGGATTTTTTATAGTTCTGTTATGGGATTCTTGCCATTTGGCTTACAATATATAATTTTTTGTTTAAATATGATAATAATTGTCATAATTTTAAGAGCATGAAGCAATTAATGAAATAATATTGTGATTTAGAGCTTTAATTCTAAAAGATATTGTGTCAATTTTGATTATAGAGGTTGTTGGGTTGGGCTGACATTTGACCCAATATGAAGGTGGCTAAGCCCATGTCAGAGTTTCTCCTACTATATTAAAAGGGAAAAATTTATATATAAGATCTATCCTACATACCATTTTAAAAATAAGAAAATAATTTTGAAATTTTTAAAATCAGATATTTTAACACACACACACACACACACATATAGAGATTTTTTTACAGTCACATATTATATAATTTTTAGGTTACAAATAAAAATTTTTATAGTTCACGAATTATTTCAAGATCACAAATTAAAAATTTTATACATCGCAGATTATTTCGAGGTCACAGTTCAAAAATTTTATAGATCACAATTTGTTTGTCGGTCACAAATCAAAAACTTTGCAGGTCACTGATTATTTCGAGATCACAAATCAATAATTTTATAAGTCACATATTATTTTATTGGTCACGGATAAAAAAATTATAGGTCACAGTTATCTATCAATCATATATTTTCAAATTTATTGGTCACAGATTAATTTTTACTCGCAAATGATCTAATTTTAAGGTAAGTAGTCCATTATATGGTTACATTTGGTCACGAATCACACCGATTTGAACAACTGATGCCATTGCCTGCACCGCCAGACCATTGCCTGCACCGCACCACCACCATAAAAAAAAAAAACACTGCCTCAACTGCTTGCAAGCCAGCACCACCTCACCGTCAAACCGCCATCGCCATCGCCATCGCCGCCACCACCTCAAACCGAAAAACCCCATCTTATTCAATTCCCAAGCATCGCCATGACCAACATAATGGTGACGACAACCACCATCACTATTACCACCACCAAACCTCGCAAACCCACAGTAGTCGCCCAAACACCAACTAAACCATCACCCAAAAATTAAAGTTGCCTACTACAAACAAAATCATCCCCACCACCACAACCAGATCGCCTACCACCAACAAAAATTACAGGTCACCTGTAACACTGCCTCGGCATCAAATAGGCGGGAGAAGGATACAGCGGCTAGTGGCGGCTCGATCTCATCTACCTCGGCATCAATCTCGTCTTCCATCTCGACCAGCTTGGCATCCATAGCGCTCGCATCCAGGGACGGTGACGGAGACTTCGATGGCTCAGACACCTCTGAAATCGACGTCAAAGATGGTGGCGGCGCAGTAGGAGAGAAGCCCCATCCAAGCCGTTGAGAGAGAGATAGGGGGTGGGGGAGTTGTGCTTGAACTGAGAGAATTAGGGATTTAAGGTTAGGTGAGGTGGGGTCGGGTGTGTATAAATTAAATTTTATAGTAATATTATTAATATTTAATTAAATATAAAAAACTTGTATTTATATATAAAATATCTGATTTTTGGAAAAATAAACCTCATATCTGATTTTAGAATTTAAAAGCTTGTTTGGGAGGGTTCAACATCCAATTAAAATTGAAAATATAGCCGTTATTGGGTCTCACTCGTCTAATAAAAGTTAACAATAACAGCTAATTTTTCGATTTTAATATGATTTTAATTTCTACCAAACAAGCTCTAAGTTTTTAAAAGTAGAGTTTTGTGTAATTTCCTCATATTAGAAAGAGCACTTTTCAATTACTGTAAATGCAATAGTAACCAATGAGACGTTACTATTCATTTTTCCAATTTCGACTCCTCCAATCCTCCAATTTTCATTGCTATGTAAAAAAAGGCAATTTTGGGTAGATCACTACTATATAAAAAATGCAGTTTTGGGGTACTGTACCATATTTTTTTCCCCCTAGTCTGCTATAAAAAAGACGTATTGGAATTTGAATAATTTGATATGTCTTTCTATTTTGAAGAAATTGATTTTATCTTAGAAATTAGTTCCAAACATCTTAATTGTTAGCACTGTTTAAAAAAAAAAAAAAAAACTTTTTTTTATAGTGCTAACTACACTTTTCCTCTTTAGTTTTCAGGCCCTCAATGAATACATTTCTTACGCTTTTTTTTAATGAAGCAATTAGGACTTAGTGTCTCCTATTGAGGCTATATTTATTAGATTAAATTCCGTCTTGTCTTTATTTTTATTTTATTTTTCAAGATGGCTTATTGTTTCTCTTGGATTGATTGAAATTATGAAATTGCGCCTAAAGTCGAGGCTTTATTTAGGATTGCAAAACAATTTTTTATGTTAGTTTGTCTCAAAACCTTTCATTTCTTTATAATTTTGAACTGCGATAAGGAATTTTCTAATATAATTTTTGAGTCAATTTTCCTATATGTTTATATATTTGAAATGACCAACTAAGACGAGTTTTCAAATGAATTCAGTTGAATGAATTTCATTAGATTCTCATGCTCAAATTTGAAAATTTTCAATGTGATAGCATGTTGTTTAACTTTCACTTAAATGTTTTACTTTCAAAGAACCGAATTCCAATAAAATAGGAAATTGGTATAAACCAATTGAGTTATTGATGATAAGCTGGCTAAGAATAGCCACCGTTTGACCCCATTATTCCTCTATTAAATTATAATTCATTTTTTCCTCTTTTTTTTTTATCAACCACACATTCTCAAATAAAATAATATTACACGCAAATCAAAAAATATTTTCTTTTTTTTTAACCACACATTTTCCAAAAAACTACTATTCCTCTCATTATCCTGAATTTTTATGTTGAGTTAACGGAACAACGGACGGTAGGTGGATAAAATAACATTTTTCGCAATGAAATGTTAAAATGATGATGACGAAAAAAAGATACATTTTGCCCAAAAAACATTGAAAGGTAAAGATGTTTTATGTTAATTAACCTACATAAAATCTTAAATGATTTAAACGCCTATATCGAAGATTTGTTAAAGGGTGATTATATTGTCACAACAATTTTTATTTGATATATTGCTTTTTAATTGCAGTTAAACTACTCAATCTCTGCTCATTATAGCAATTATTTTCTTAACTTTTTTTCGTCGAATTCTTATATATCTTCAACTTTCCATTAATTAGTATGTATTGTCCTTGATGATGATTTATATCAAAATATTTTGTTTTCATGCTTTGAAATTAAGGAAAAATATTTTTACTCCTTTTATTTTTTTATTTTTTAAAAATACGATAGAAAAATAAGGTGTTTTAGCTTTTAGCTATTTCAATAAACTTTTGGATATAAGACTGTTATCAAATACAAAATATGTTAATTATGAAAAGTTTGAGAATAAGAAAGACAAGAAAAAATGTTAGGGACATAAGTGTTATAATGAACAAATTTTAAGAACCCTAAGCGCAATTAAAATGTGTTACAATAAATAAAAATCGTAGTGTGAATCCTTTGTTAAAAGCTCATTATTTAATAAATGACCATTTAACCCTTAATTTAATTTTGAATAAATAAATAAAAAAAAGAAAAGAAAGAAGGATGGAAAAACAAAAGAAAAGAAATAATAAACCATCGTCTCATTCCAACCCCACTTCTAGATGCCGTTGCAAAGTTACAATTTTTGTTTAATGGTGGAGATGGTCCAAGATTTTTACAAATCTTTAGCCGTTGAAATATTGTTAAAAAAGTTTCTTACAAGGTTTTTACTGCATTTATATCCAAATTTGGTTATGAGAAGGAATCTAGATTTTTTAGAGTAACTCAAGACAAAATTTGCATCGGAAAGACGGAGTTCTATGAAGAAATCAAGTTTGGTAATAGAAAATTTATAAAATATTTTCTTGATACATCTTATTAATTGTAAACGGTTTTAGCTTATTTTGTTTGTTTTAATAGTATATTTTAAATTATGTTTATGGAGTTTCTCAAAGTTGCTGCACAAGCAAATTAGTATTAAACGGTTAATGGTTACTTTGATGTAAGTGTTTAGTTGCTTGAAATATTGTCACAAATTTTATTTTTGCAAGTCTGAAAATTTAAGTAATGGAGCTAGAACCAAACTAGAATCGAATTATTCAATTCAACTTGATTCCATATCTCAAAGTAGAATCATTGATTTCATTATTAAAAAAACTATTGGTTCATGGTTCGATTCTCTTGGACCCAGAAACAAATGGAACCATATCCATTCTTACATGACTCTATTAGGCCCATGTTTGATTTTCATTTCTGAACTTCGACAATTTCCGATTTGTTCACGAGCTTGTAATTATTCTTATGGACATTATTCTTATGGACTCTGCAATTCTTTACTTTGAGATATTGCCTTGGTTTTAGAAGGTAATTACTTTTGTGCTTTTTGTGGTCCTTTATTTGAGATCTCTCTTGACTTTTCGTTGTCTTCTATGATTGCACTGGCCATGAGAATTTTTCCAACATTTTGGTCTCATGCAGAAAATGAGATGTTGCACACACTTTCATTTTTAGCCGGCGTTATGGAGTTGGGATTCTTGTGGCTCTTCCTCACAATTCCTACAAGTAGGTCTGGCTCATTTCATATTGTGTGTTCTTCTTTTACTTAATTTTCTAATATTTAACTGTATAATTTTTCATCTTAGTACTTTTTAATTCTTTTTTTAATGTACTTATGTTGGGGAATTAGATTTTTTTTAGATCGTTGTTTCTCTTTGATTTCAATGTTTCTGATATTTACGTAGATTTCATTTTTCATTTTTCAATTGGTTCATGTTCCGTTGAAAGAGATAGATACTAAATTATTTAAGTAATTCTCGTAGCGCAAGTAACTATTCTTTTTCCTCACTATTTTGGGTATAATTACTTTATTTCCTTGTGATTATACAAGAAATAGGTTCTGTATGTTTAGTGGAGGTCTGGCTCATTTAATTTGTGAGAAGTTTTTGTAATTTTTGTAGTTATAATTTGTTATGCTACTTGACATATATCGTAATATGGTGATCTTTTATGATGAATTTAGTTTGGTTTCTTTATAATATTTGTTATTTCTTTAGTTAGAGGATCGTCGGATATTTAAGGGTTTCCTTTTTCGTTTTCGCTTTTTTTTTTGTAATAGATGAAAGTTTGCAACTGATCAATTGGTTTGATTGTTTGGATGTTTATACTTAACTGAATTTTGTAGTTCTTATTTCTGTGATTTATGATAATTTTTCTTAGAATGTTTTTTTATGCTTTTTAAAATCTTTGTTTCGCATGAGTTTGTTGGGCAACTTAATATCTCCATTTAATAGTTTTCCTACTTCCCTACTATATAAAAATGGTATTTTGTAGTTACTGTAGATGCAATAGTAAACTGCATATCCTGTATGTTAGTTACATATACGGTATATTAGTTGCATATCCGGTAAGTTGCAATATGGTATATATTGTAAATCCGATAGGTTAGTTGCATG
The DNA here is from genome assembly GCA_035079005.1 of Fraxinus americana. Classification (NCBI taxonomy): domain Eukaryota; kingdom Viridiplantae; phylum Streptophyta; class Magnoliopsida; order Lamiales; family Oleaceae; genus Fraxinus; species Fraxinus americana. Next base: position 30,226,732 of record CM068712.1, read on the forward strand.
TACGGTATGTTAGTTACATATACGGTAAGTTGCATATTCAGTACCGTATGTTAGTTGCATATTCAGTAAGTTGCATATATGGTATGTTAGTTACATATTTGGTACTGTATGTTAGTTGGATATACGATATATGTTGTAAATCCGGTATGTTAGTTGCATATACGGTAAGTTGCATATCCAGTATAGGTTGTAAATCCGGTATTTGTTAATATGAGAAACTTGCACTAAGTTTACTTGATTTAGTCAAAATTATATTAAGTTAAAATATTTATTTATATTTCTCTCAACAATAATAAAATTACGTTACGTTAATAATATGTTTGCTTTATAAGTTTGATCAACTTAAATTATATTAAACTTTCTTAAAAGTGCACAAAATTTAAAAGTCAATTACACTAATGTAATAGAATATTTATCTATAATCACAATTACAATGTAAAGAAGCATTTTTCATTTTTTTACGGTTGATCACTTCTTGAAGTTTTAAGTTTCATTCCTAATTAATTTTCAACCGGATGTGGAGGAGGATCGAGAGGCCACCATGACCAGGTTTTTGAATTGGTTGAATCGAGACATAGCTAATGTAGTGGAGTTGCAACGCTATGTGGAATTAAAAGACGCTACACATGGTGTTTCCGATGAGTGAAAGTGGCGGTGGAAATGAAAAGGGATGATTATTTTTTATTTTTTAATTATTTATTTGGGATTTATTTGTATTTTATTGAAAAAATTTGTAGTATGATTACAATTTATTATTTTTCTTTTTTATTTAAATATGAGGGTATAATTGTCATTTTATCGAGAAAATAGATGAAAATGATATCTTTACTATATAATTCCTACTATATAAAAAAGGCAGTTTCTAGGTACCGTAGCTGCAATAATATCCAATCCCATTCTATTGTACAAAATAAGCTTTTTTCCTACTCTTTTTATATTTTCATTTTTTCCCCGTATCCGTATGAGAAGAAAACGACGACGACTTACTTACCTTCATTCGTGTGAAGATAACGCAGCGTGGATGAGCTTTTCTTCTTACCTTCATTCGTGTGAAGATGAAGCCATTTCCTAAAAAAAGAAAGAAAAAAACCAAAAAATTATCCGTATGAGGTTAGATATGCAGGTATACAATGCTTTAATATTGACTTCCTTCACTGATTACTTTGTCATGTGATCGGTTTGAACTACAGTTTCATCAGTTCTAGACATATTTTTGATTAGTTCTTATATTAGATTGATTTCATACTCAATACTGGCAAATATGTTTTTGACTACTACATGTGTGATTTAAGATCTTTTAAGCCGATGAACTTGCTTAACCATGATATATCTATGACACTTTTAAAGTTTTTATTGTTGCTTAGCTTTTACCATTTACTTATGGTATAACTTTAGAAACATATAAGCTTGTATAGTTTGGTATAGTTTGCTCGATTGATGCATTCCAGTTGAAAAGTTCACCATTAATCGTGTTAACAAAAGTGGGGCCATTTATTACACTGCAAAGTTAAGGTAAGTATGACATTTCTAGACATTAAATAATTAAAAATTCTTTATTCCACTTGCAATTCAATATAAGTGCAGTCATATGAAATGATTCACATTATTGTCTCATTAGAAGCAAACTTTGACTATTGAGTGTACAAATAGGGCTTCAAACACTTTGTCATAATATGCTTTAAAGACATGTTAAATTTGGTAAATCCTCCTTTTATTTTATTAAGTAGAATTTAAGAAAAGTTTGCCTTTTATTTTTCAAGGTAGTTAACGATGAATTCTCTTATAGAAAGCAAGATATGGAGGTTTGATTACAATTTTGATTAAATTGCATGTCTATTGTATTACAAAAATGCCAATTTGAATTTTGCGTGCTGAGGCAACAATAATCTGTTACATTCTTTCATCTGTAGAAGCATCACCCTTTAAGACATAACCATTTGAAATCATATAAAGTTCATAACATAGAGGTTGATCTCATGATTTTTTCCTGATGTCATCTCACTACCAGAGAAGTTTCTAAATTTTGCTAGATGTGACTTTGTTTGGCTGAACAATTTTTCCAGTACAATGTTTTGGTTTTATGTTTAAATTGTGCTCAAGTTTTGTTTTTCAAATTCATATGTACTAGACATTGTAATAATTTTAGTAGTTTAATATAGAGCAGTCTACTTAACTCACAGACAAAAACTAACTTCTCTTTCTTGCTCAAACATAGGTCCTCTATATCTATTGCTTTATATATTTTGTAAATGTTGCATTGTATCCTTTTACAATTTCTTTGCTATGCATTTTCATTTTTCGATGCATGCTTTATTATTTAATGAATCAAATATTTATTGCTCCTGTAAACTTGCAATATTTATGTATGTCAAATGTTTATATTATCATGTACTGTCATGTTCTACATACACATGATGTTTTCAATTTTATTTTTGGTGAGTTTCTCTGTACAGTAATATAAGCTTTTGAAATAATCACCTTATTAGATGGAGCATTAGTTAGACAATAATATGCTCCCAAGACTCTTGAATAATCCAATAAATCTTAAACCACTTTTTTTTTTTTTTGAATATCTACAATTTCTACACTAATAAAAACACAACTGTGGAGTTTGTGGCACAATGATGTGGGCTATAGTTGAAAAATGGGCTGAATCTGTTTAATTGTTGTAATGGGTCTTGGCTGTGTTATTGGGTTGGTCTATTGATAAAATGTGTTTCTGATTAATTGACTTTAGTTGGATGGGTTTTTTACTTAAATGGATGGTGGAGATGTTACCAAGTGCAATCACAACAACCCGTTGGATGAAGGGTACTTCTGGAGACTTCTCTTATACACTAGGGTTTGAGATCTTAGACGATTCATTCTCTCATTACTCACTCTCTCGAACTCTCTCTGTACTGTTTACGCCGTTCTTTACTTCTTGCACTCTGAGAATGATTCTCATGTAAATCGAAGTGTAGTATAGCTTGCTTACATCTCTTGAGTGACTTGTAGTAAGGCTGATTTGTATCCTTGTGTGGATTCAGTGTCGATTCGTGAGGGTTTCATTACTTTGAAGAGATCTTGAGTGATTTTGTCTGAGTACCTTTGTGTAATGATGAACTGATTTTGATCCTTGGTTTTATATAGTAATTTCTTTTGATTGGTGGAAACTCAAAAGGGGAGTAAGATTTTTCCGAACCTGTTGCCTTAGGGCGAAAAATGCTTGTGTTCTTTACTGTTTATTATTTTCTTGCACTTTACTTTTGTTGATTGTATGTTTTGTTAGCTGATCTGTGGCTTTTAATGTCTACAGTGGTATCAGAGCTTCAGGTGATGGTTCTTGGCTCTCGATCTGTGTAAAAATTAACCTGTTTTCTTTTGATTCGTGTGGTGATCTAGTTTCTTGAAACTATTACTTAGGACCTTTGGTGAGTTTGTTGTGGTTTTGTCTAAGTGCACTGATCTGTTGCTTATACAGTTATTGTGAACCTAAATAAGTCTGATAAACTAGGTTTAAGACTCTGCTTGGCAATACCTTTGTCCAGAAACCCTTAAGTTGTCTGGAATCTGAGGGTTGCCTTGTTCTTTCGAGTCAAGAACCTAGATTCAAGAACTCTGCATGGGTCCTTTAATTTTGTATAATGCTACCATGATGATCTGTGCTATTTCTTGTAAGTTGTTACAAGAGTTGTTGAATGTCCTTACTTGAAGATTGAACTTGTGAATCATTGTACATAGTATATACATTCTGCTGGGTGTATGATTCATGTTTTTACTTGTCTCTTGAGTGGTGACATTTGAATTATTACCTAATTGTGTATACTCTTTGTATGCTCTGCCTGATCTGTTTTAATTAGCCACTCATTCAAATTTTATTATACCTTCTTCTAAATTTGAATTGGAAGTTTTTAATGGCAAATGAGACTTTAGTCTTTGGCGTCAGAAAATGAAAGCTCTTTTACTTCAACAAAAGTGTGCTAAAGCCATTGATGAATCATGGCCTACTGATATGGAAACTAGTAAAGTTACAGAACAAGATGAAATTGCATGGAGTTCTATTTTTCTGCACTTGTCTGATAATGTGCTTAGAGAAGTAGGAGAAACAAAAATTGCTGCTGAACTGTGGAAAAAATTGGAGACTACTTATTCGAATAAAACTATGCCAAATAAAATCTTCCTCCTAAATCAGTTTTTTTGATTTTAAACTTGATCCATCTCTTGACCTTGATTCTAATATTGATAGATTCAATCGGTTAACTCGCGACCTAGCCAACTGTGATGAGAAACTCTCAAGTGGACAGCTGGCTTTGGTTCTACTAAATTCAATAGGTGATAAGTATAAAGATGTTAAAAGTGCTATTGAATATGGTAGAGACACTCTTAACTATTGAGGTTATCATTAATGCTCTAAGAATTAAGGAGTTAGAGTTAAAATCTTATCGGAAAGAGTCTTCTAGTGGTCTGAATTTGATGGTTAAGTCTAAGTTTAATCCTAGAAACAATTTTGCCAATAAGAAATTGGGTCACAAGAAGAAAGGGAATCAAAAATATAAAATGAAAGTTAAAGGTAAAAAATGTTTTTACTGTCAAGAGGAAGGTCATTTTATTAGAAATTGTCTCAAGAGGCTTAATGATAATAGAAATAAGTCTGAAGGTGATAATAACACAACTCTGTTATGTAATAATGAAACTAGTATTGATGAAGTCTATGTTGCTGTTGCTCATCAGCCTAGTCAAGAGTGGATTCTTGACTCAGGTTGTACCTATCACATGTGTCCAAATAAAGATTGGTTTTCTGATTTTGAAAATGTAAATGGTGGTCAAGTTTTAATGGGTAATCATATAGCATGTCAGTTAAGGGCATAAAAACTATCACCTTAAGGTTAAATGATAAAAAAATTGTTTATCTTAGAAAAGACCAGATATGTTCCTGACTTTCAAAGAAATTTGATTTCTTTAGGTGTGTTAGAGGACCTAAACTATGGTATATTGATTAATTCGGGATACATTAAAATCTTGAGGAATTCACACTTGATAGTGGAAGCTCCCAAGAGACATGAACTTTACATTTTGCAAACTCAAAACATTTTTGATTCCACTTCAGCAACACTTTCTGTTTCAAATGATAAGTCACAAATATGGCACAAGAGATTGAGTTATATTAGTGATAAAGGGTTGCAGATTTTGAAAAAACAAGGTGCCTTTGGAAAAGACTGCATTGAAAAACTCAGTTTTTGTGACTACTGCATTCTAGGAAAGCATAATAGATTACCATTTTTGCCTGGAATGCATAAATCTGTGTCCATTCTTGAATACCTGCATGCTGATCATTGGGGACCAGCTAATGTGCCTACTCATACTGGTTTTAAATACTTCCTGTTAATCATTGATGATTTTTTAAGAAAGAATTTGATATTTCTGTTGAAATCAAAATCTAATACGTTTACTGCTTTTAAAGATTGGAAAACTTTGATTGAAAACCAAACTGATAAAAGAGTAAAAGTATTAAAGACTGATAATGGACTTGAATTTTGTAATTATGAGTTTGATGATTTGTGTAAATTGCATGGTATATTGAGACACAGAATAGTTACACACACTCCACAGCAAAATGGTTTAGCTGAAAGAATGAATAGAACTTTGCTTGATAAAATTAGATGCATGCTCTTAAGTTCTGGCTTGCCTAAGCTATTTTGGGGGAAAGCTGCAAAAACTGATAGTTATCTGATTAATAGGAGTCCTGCCAGTGCTATACATTTTAAGACCCCTTAAGAAATGTGGAATGGATGACCTGTTGACCTTAGAAATTTAAGAGTGTTTGGGTGTGCAGCCTTTACACATCAATATGAAGGAAAATTAGATCCTAGGGCTCTTAAGTGTGTCTTCCTTGGTTATGGAGAAGGGGTAAAATGTTATAGACTGTAGGTGAGAGAAACCAGAGGATATAAAATCATTGTGAGTAGAAATGTGGTGTTCAATGAGAATGATTTACCTTGCTTGAAATCTGATAGCAGTTATGGCCCTTTAAATCAGTCTGATAGCATAGAAAGAGAGAGTCTGAAATTGAGGTGGAGCATGTTGAGGATAATGATCAATCACCTAATATTCAGACCAGAGAGGTTGAAGCTGATACTGATGTTGAACCTTATAGAACTGACGAGGCTGAACGGGTTGATAGTGATTTAGAGACAAATCAGACCTTAGGTGATTATCAACTAGCTTGTAATAGGCAAAGGAGACAGGTTAGACCACCTGTGAGGTTTGATGATGAAGTTTCTTTGTTTACTGTTCAAGGTTTTATTGAAAATGAACCCGTGACATATGATGAGGCTGTTAGTAGCAAAGATTCCATGCATTGGTTTGAGGCAATGCAAGATGAGATGGAATCCCTTAAGAAGAATAAAACATGGGTGTTGACTAGTAGACCTAAAGGGAAAAGTGTTGTGGATTGTAAATGGATCTTTAAGATAAAAAGAGGGGAACAAAGTGATAATGGCATTAGCTACAAAGCTAGACTAGTGGCTAAGGGCTTTACTCAAAAGGAGAGAATAGATTTTAATGAAATCTTTTCTTCAGTTGTAAAATTTACAACTGTCAGAGTGATTCTAGCCTTAGCAGCTCAGTTTAATTAGGAATTAGATCAATTGAATGTCAAAACTGCCTTTTTAAATGGAAATCTTGAAGAAACTATTTTCATGGAACAATCAAAAGGTTTTGAAATAAATAAAAATTCTGACCTTGTATGCCTTCTTAAAAAATTCTTATATGGCTTAAAACAACCTCAAAGACAATGGTACAAGAGATTTGATACCTTTGTGCTTGGATTTGGTTTCAAAAGAAGTAATTTTGATACTTGTCTTTATTGTAAAGGAAATGGTGGTAAAAATTCGCTCTATCTTCTTCTTTATGTTGATTACATGCTCTTAGCTAGTCATGGCATAACGAAAATAAAGTTAATTAAAAACAAACTGAAATCTGAGTTTGAAATGAAGGATTTAGGTCCTGTTAGAAAGATTTGGGTATTGAAATTAAAAGGGATAGAAGGGAATGCATACTTAGTCTAAGTAAAAAATCTCATGTATTGAAATTGTTGGAAAAAATTTCAGTGAATGATGCTAAAAGTGTAAGTGTATCTTTAGCAAATCATTTTAAACTTTCAAGTGATCAATCTCCCAAATCTGAAACTGAGTTCAAAAGAATGGCAATAGTGCCTTATTCTAATGCAGTTGGGTCTGTTATGTATCTAATGGTCTGTTCCAGAGCTGATTTGGCTTTCTCTATAAGTGTGTTGAGTAGATTTATGTCAAATCTTGGTGAAACTCATTGGGAAGCTACGAAATGGCTTCTTAGATACATTAAGGGAACTTGTGACTTGGGGATTCATTACAGGAATCAATCTGATGGTGTTATCTTGAGAGGTTACCCTGATTCTGACTATGCAGGTGACAGAGATCATAGAAAGTCTACTTCTGCTTATGTGTATACTTTATGTAATTCATGTATTAGTTGGAAATCTCAATTACAGAAAATTGTTGCATTATCTTCAACTGAGGCTGAATATATTGCTGCAACTGATGCTATAAAAGAGGGTATTTAGCTGAAGGGTCTTTTAAATGAATTTGACTTTGTTAAAGATGTTGTTTTATTTTCTGATAGCCAATCTGCCATATATTTGAGTAGCAATCCTGTTTTGCATAATAGGTCAAAACATGTTGATGTGAAATTTCTTATCATTAGAGATGTTATCTCATAAGGTGTTGTGAAAATTGAGAAAATCTTTACTTATTTTAATCCCGCTGATGTTGGAACTAAAGTACTGCCTTTAAATAAGTTTTTGGATTGTTTAAAGCTGCTGAATATTGATACTTGCTAATTTGTGTATCAGGTAATAAGAGCAAATGATGCCATAAGAGAGGAATCACTATAGATGAACCTGGATCATTGTACCAAGGTGGAGATTGTGGAGTTTGTGGCACAATGATGTGGGCTCTAGCTGAAAAATGGGTTGAATCTGTTTAATTGTTGTAATGGACCTTGGCTGTGTTTATGATAAAACGTGTTTCTGATTAATTGACTTTAGTTGGATGCGTTTTTTACTTAAATGGATGGTGGAGACGTTACCAAGTGCAATCACCACAACCGTTGGATGAATGGCACTTCTGGAGACTTCTCTTATACACTAGGGTTTGAGATATTGGACGAGTCATTCTCTCATTACTCACTCTCTCGAACTCTCTCTGTACTGTTTACACCGTTCTTTACTTCTTGCACTCTGAGAGTGATTCTCCTGTAAATTGAAGTGTAGTATAGCTTGCTTACATCTCTTGAGTGACTTGTAGTAAGGCTGATTTGTATCCTTGTGTGGATTCAGTGTCGATTCGTGAGGGTTTCATTACTTTGAAAAGATCTTGAGTGATTTTGTCTGAGTGCCTTTATGTAACGATGAACTGATTTTGATCCTTGGTTTTATATAGTAATTTCTTCCGATTAGCGGAAGCTAAAAAGGGGAGTAGGATTTATCCGAACCTCTTGCCTTAGGGCGAAAAATCCTTGTGTTCTTTACTATGTATTATTTTCTTGCACTTTACTTTTGTTGATTGTATGTTTTGTTAGCTGATCTGTGGCTTTTAATCTCTACAACAACAAATACAAAATTCGTGCAACGCACGTGTTAACGACTAGTATTAAAACAAAATCCACCTGCAGCTGTATATACATCATTGTATCTGTACTATAAAGTGATAATGGTAATGTGCATTCCCTCTCAGCTTCCACTCTTATAGGGTCCATTGATTCAACATTTCTTCATTTTCTATTCTTGAACGATCACTTTCGTCTTTGCTTTCTTTCTGTGGGGGATGGGGTTTGGTGGAGGTTTATCTCCATTTTATTGACCTTTTAAGTATCGAAGTAAACCCATTCAAGAATAAATTTTATAGGCTGTGGCCATGGTTGTACCTACTAATAAATATATAGTGCAAGCACTTCAGCTGTGCAGAAAAATAAAGAAATATGATTGCTGTCTTTTTCCTGAAATATATAAAAGAAATGAGGCACAAATATTCTCTCATATTTGCAGAAACGCACTACTTTAGTAACTCCAAAACACTAGCTAAGCCATAAGTGGAATGAGCATTTACAATTGACATTGTTTATGTGTGGGATCTCAAACTTCGCATGTGAATGTCGACTCAGACGCCTTGTCCATGTAATCTTGCTTTGTCTCCTGGTGCTAACAAGAAAACTTTAGTGCATTTCTTTAAGTTCTTTAAAGGGTTTTAATTCTTATTTTGGGACCATTATTGTGTAAAAGTTAACTTTGGGCGACACATTTAGTATATCAGATAACACATCAATGGTGAATGATGGAAAATTAAAATTTGAGCGATCGTCTGTTTAGCAATATGTACAAGGTGTTTGATGTGACTTTGGTGCTGTGACTCAATAATTCATGTTTTATCAACTTGGTTTACTCATTAATAAGAATTTAAGCAAGAAAGAAAGATCTTATATGCAATCATATATACAGTTGCAGCACTAATTTCTAAAGGGCCTAAACTGATATTGCCCCAATTCAAAATCAGTGCAAAATGTTGCCATTTTCCACCTATAACTATACTGACCCTACTTTCTAACTTTAAGATCAAAAGATGCAAAAAAACAAAAACAAAAGTTAAAAAGATAAAACTAATCCCATTCTATTACCTGATAGAATCAGCTAAATATATACTAAGTTTGGTGATTTCGTACCAAACCTTCTTGTTGTAAAGGTGCAATCCTGATAAGAACTTCTTGAGGAGGTGGGATTACAGGTGCTGATGTACTGGCCTGGCTGCATCCTACTATTTTTTGGCAAGTTTCAATTAGGCAGTGCCTGCAAGTAGGGCAAGACGAGTGTGAATTCAACCATTTATCGATACACCGAACATGGAATCCATGGTTACACTTTGGTAAGACTCGAATGCGTTCTCCCCCAGTGAAATCGGAGAGGCATATTGCACACTCAGTGTCCAAACCTGGAAAGTTAAGATCACTGGTGTAACTTATTATAGGGAATGTTCTGAGGGCCTTTTTCTTTATTCCTGTGTTGGCTAGACGCGCAGATAAGGTATCATCAGAGGATACTAAACTTGAGCACCTTAGTGCACACCTTATGATGGAATTTAATCCGAGTGAACAAATTAAGGCACACAAGAGGACTGATAGGACCATTACCACATTTGCATCGAACGTGTTGTCCCTAGGTTCTGTACTGGACGGGGAAATTGCTGTTGTAGTTGATACTGGTGGTGAACTAGAGAAAGGAGCGTGGAGTAACAATCTTCTTGAGTGGACATTTTTCAAGAATTCTTGAATGATAATAGATGAATGGGAGTAGATAGAAGGGGCAGCAGCCATTTTCTTCTCTGTAGTGTGTTCAGAATTTTGTTGATGGAGATTTTCTTCTGAGGTGGTTGCACATGGGGGAATATATAGAGGGAAAAGGTTAAAAGTGTGGATCAACTGTTGGAGTATTAAATGACCCCAAAACTATATTTTCAAACTAATCTTGATTTTGCAAGGTTTGAAGCCTTTTTAAGGTTTTTTAAATTTGATTAATATTTGATAGGGAAGAATACATAAATAAGGTGTTTACTTTTACACCTTTCAAAAATGCCAAAACATGTTTTAAATTTCAAAAATCAGGTTTATTTAAAATTTTAATTATGAAATAATAATTATTAAATTAATTTATAATTAATATTTAATTCAACTATAAAATAATTAACCCACCCCCACCTCCACCACCCCTATAACTCCGGGACTATTCCGGCGACCGTTCCGGTCACCACTCTTTTCCGGCGACCGTTCCGACGACTTTTCCGATTCCGGCGAATATGTTAAGGTCACAGATCTATACGATTTGGTCACAATTTAAAATTTTTTAGGTCACAATTCAAAATTTTCGTAGGTCACAATTCGTTCATCGGTCATAACTTAAAAATTTAAAAGTCACAATTTATTAATCGGTCACAAATCACAAAATTTATAAGTCACAATACTTATTTAGGTCACAATTCATAATTTATTGGCCACAAACTTCAATTTATTGATCACAAACTAATAAATTTTAGGTCACACAGCTAATTCTGGTCACAGTTTATCGAATTCATTGGTCACAACCGACCAAATGATTGGTCACAAACAATCAAATTATTTGTGACCATCACCAAATCATTTGTGACCACCATTCGCCACTGCCTTCCACCAGCGGAACCACCGCCGTCGCCGCATCTCAACCACCGTCGCCCGCAGAAACACACCTAAACCGCACCATCACCACCGCAGCACACAAACCACCCAAACCACCACCCATCAGCCCAAACCACCAAACAGCATATCCGCCGCCAACAGATCCACCGTACACAACCATTTCACCGCACCCACGCACACACCCACCGCCATATCACCACAAAAACAGGTCTGCACGAACTCAACCATCGCACAACCTCCGCCACACCACCGCACAACTCACGCCACCACCTCCACCGCACACAGCAGCACATCACCGCCGCACCCACCACCGCACAACTCCGCACACAAAAACACCATTCACCGCACCACCACCGCACAACTCCCACCACCGCAAAGCACATCACCGACGCACGAACCACCGCAAAGCACATCACCACCGAATTGTCATCACCAAACCACTCAAAAAATAAAAATAAAAAGGGGGAAGAAAGTAGCAGATCGCAGTGGGGCTTCAGATTGCGAGCGGGGCTTCCGTGTGCGGTGGAAGACTATGCTTCAGATCGCGCGCGGGGCTTCAAATCGCAGCAGATCGTAGCAGATCGCGAGCGAACTTTAGATCTGGATCGCCTTCGTCGGAGTGGAGAGGGAGGAGAGATGGGGAGGAGAGAACGGCGGTGGGTAGGAGGAGCGAACGGCGGTGGGCAAGAGGGGCGAACGGCGGTGGGCAGTGGAGGGGCGAACGGCGGTGGAGCGGGAGGAGCGAATGGATTGAATTTTAGGGTTGGTTTGTCTATTTTAATTGGGATGAAAATAATATAACCTGATTTTTGAAAAGTTAAAGTTGGTATGTGATTTATGAAAATGGAAATCTAAAGATAGGGCTGGCTGTAATTTCGTCTATTTGATATTCCACTAGGCTTTCCAATCAAACATGGGCCCGACCCACTTTCTCGATAGTAATGGGTCGTGGCCCCGGATCCTAAGAAGGGAAGAGGAAGTTTCCTCTTTATGGTGACATGTAGAGAAAGGAAAAACAAAAGAAAGAATATCTAGTAGGCTGCAGTTAATTTTTTTTCTTTTTTGAAATTTGAAAATGCCAGGTTCCAAATTTTAATCAAACCCAAACAAGATGGAAAAAAAAAAATCTAGCTCGTAAATGTTTCGAGTTTGAGGTGGGCAAAAAATAAAGCTCGAAAATCAGTCATGAACGTTTCGAGTTGAAATGTTACAATTCATGTTATAAAAGATGAGCACGAGCGATAGAAACTACTGTTAAGAAAATGACAAAGCGCACAAGTAAATCATGAAAGTTCAATTAATTGCATTAGCATATACAAACTGGCACAATACCTTGCTCTAAACTCAATATGTTTTACAATACAGTCTAAGAGGGTTTCTGCTCTAGTAGGATGAGATCTACTAGCGTTGCAAAAGTGTCTCACACACTTGAGATGAAATAATTGACAATGTTTCACTGACTTCACAAAAACTAATGAACTTCTGTCTCTATAAATAAAGCCCTTGTTTGCCCCCCATTATATCTCATTACATTACATTAAATTTTTCTCTCTCTTCATCTCAACCATACATTCATCAAATAAAATAATAATACACACAAATCTAAAACTTTTCAACCACACATCTCCCATCAATCACTATTCTAAAAATTTTCAACCCCCTAAAAATCTACAATAATGGGGGCCAAACAGGGGCAAAATTCCCTCTGGCCATTCATTTTAAGTAACAAAAAATGCACTCCACTTGTTGAAACTTTAATAATCGCATTATGACCAACTAATTTTTTTTTTTTAGTTAGAAAAAAAAAATTTATGTAAAAAAAAAAATCATGTGTAATTTTTTTTTTTTTTTTTACCGTATTAGCCCGGCCTGTAATCCGATCCTGGATCCGTCCCTGTATTTACTTTTCTGGATATTTTATACATATATATATTCACAATAAGCTATCTCAGGCTGCTAATGGCTGTTCTGCATTCATCTCAATCTCTTATGAAGTCAGCTTTTTTTTTTTTATCACAAATTGCTTGGCCAACGGTATCTCGTCCTTTAACTAGGCAAAGCATTATAAATAGAGTTTTCCTCCTCGTACCGGGGGGGTGTACAACCCCCCCTACCGGCCCCCTCACATGAGGGGGGGCCCACAAAAATGTGGGCCCCCCCTCATGTGAGGGGGCCGGTAGGGGGGGTTGTACACCCCCCGGTACGAATAGCAGGGTTCTTATAAATATTATGCATGTTGCAAAGCTACGTGCTTATATATTCTGATCGTACCTAAGATTTGGAAGATATAACTTTTTCTATGTAATATAATATAACATCTCTTTCAATATGACAGAACGGCGCGAAAGTTAAAAGGAATTATTTTTTTGTGGAGTGTAGAAATCTCTTAATCACAAGGTGTAATATATGGATGTGTGATGTAGCGTAGCCTGGGTAGGTAGGGTGGGTTGGATTGGGGTGGGGTGCGAAGGGGAGCTTAATTAAGATTTGCTTTTGTATTTTTCATTAATAAAGACTAACATGGAGCTGGACCCTGTCTCTTTGTGGGTTGGATTACACTAGTTGACAATGTTGCTATGTAGACCCACACAACAAAAGATATACATTGAAGCACTTTATACTAATTGGCAGTAAAGATTATTGATGTGCATTAATCAAGGAACATGTCAACTCATATGTGTTTACCAGCTCAGACGTAACATGTTTTATTATCTTTAACAATCATAAATACAACAAGAAAACGAGTGATTTTAGGATGAATTATTTCTCTACATGCATGCATCCAACCTGATAAGATAATTCAAAAGTGTGTAGCTATATTATGTTCATGGATTTTCTTATCGGTTGTTACATTCTGTTATATATGCGTAATTCTAAATATAATCGAGCAATAAAATTGTTAAGTAATAAATGTCAAATCGAATGAACATGAAATAAATAATCAACATATATGATCTTGGACTACTCTTCTTAATAATATTGAATCTTTTAAGTTGGACTATCGAGTCTTGAGCTCAAATTGAATAAGAGTTTATTAAGCTCAAACCAGCCATTTGGTTCATTTAAATTTGCTCAAACTTGTGAATTTCAAGATCGATGTGCTCAAACAAGATACCATCTTGCGGACGTGTTAATGAATAAACACGAAATAAATAATCAATATATAAGGATTTGTGTCTCTTAATAAGATTGACCTTTTTAAGATGGATTAATAAGATTTTGACTTCATTTCTTTTTTGCCTGGGCGCATATGCTTGAACTCAGGGGCGGAGGGAGGGAGGGTCCCGAGGGGACCCGGACCCCCCCCTCCCCCCCAAATGTTTTGACAAATTTTTTTATTTTATTTTTTGTATTTACCCTTTTGTCCTCAAATGAATAAAAAACTTGAACCCTACTAGTCCAAAAACTTAAACTTGAAAGGAACGTTTGTAATAAGGTATGATTTTACTAAATTAGAGATTAGTACTTTCTTTTATACGTTTTTTTATTTTCTTGTTAATAATGTACATTAATTTACGTTCCTTTGTTTCTTTTTTCCATCACAAAGTTTCAACTTCCTTCATTTTAACAGATAATGTTTAAAAAAAAAATATCTTCGAGGGCAGCAGGGACCCCTGTACTCCGACGGGCTGGTTCCACTCCTGGTTGAACTCTTTGGTGAAAAATTAGGACTAAGATAGGGAAACTCGAAAAACCGGGTCCGGGGTATTAACTCGTTTCCTTTCAATGGAGCACTGTCCAACATAGTACAATCCGCGTTACGCGATAATAATTGTTTCTTTTGTTTGTGTGGGTAAGTGCTGAAATACATAATAATATCCTTTGCCACATGTCCCTTATTTACAGCATAACCCAAAGACCACATGGCCTAAGCCTTAAAGTAGCAACAATCCTTAAAACTTTTTATAAATGAGTCTCCTTTCAGTCACATATATTTTTTGACGAGTTTCATAATTATTTTATTTTATGTATAAACAAATAAAAGTAAGATCCAATATGGTAATTTGCATGTTATCTGCACTTAACTTTCTCAGCATTGGAGAGTGGCTTATCTCTCTTGTTGTGGTGGGACTGCATATATACACTACCAATTTTTCTCAATATTGTCTAGTATCACACCACAAGCAGCACAATCAGAAATGTGGATATTCTACAGTTTGTTTCTTTATGCTATTTATTAGAAAAAATATTGGTCATAACTCAACCAAACAAAATCTGCTTGTTAGGGGAGGATTGCCCTCATCTTATTAAACGGATCGTGTAAATATCATCATCCAATGTGGCACTCTAATACGCCCCTCACGCACAGCGTGTACCATGCCAAACAACTGTAAACAAATCGATAATGGGTGCACCCAATATTGCAAAATTGGATATGCTCTGATACCACATTAGAAAGGATGTTGAGCCTAATTCAACCTAACAAAACAGGCTTGCTAAGGGAGGATTGCTCTCACCTTATTAAGTGGATCGTGTAAATATCACCAGCCAATGTGGACTCTAATATTATTAGAGAGTACTGGCCTTGGTTGAACTTAAGAGCATGTTGCGACATTCTAGAAAATTAAAGAGACACACAGTGTATAATACACGCTCACAGGGGTTGTCGTTAAAATTTGCTAATCGACTGCCAAGAAAAACCTTTACAAGGCTGGAAACTCCCTCTTTGAACTTTCGATACTACTCTGTTCATGCAATTTTTAAATAGAATATTAAACAATTTATACCTATGATAGAACTTTCAATGGACTCTCTGCATATAGTTACCGAAAGACCTTTGTGATAGATTCGTGTTTGAACTAAATTGATAGAATTTGATATGAATTAAAGCCACTTTCTGACTGATTTGATAGCCAAAAACCAAAAGCTTTGCCTAATCAACTCACTTTTGATACAGTTCTATCACATTTACAAACACATTCTTTTTCTTTATTCAAATTGTTTAAAATCTTGTGATCTTCTCGAATTGTTCAATAATTAAATATGTGGGTAATTTTTTAAATATATTATTCCTTTAAGATTGTACCTTTTGAGTTTTACTTCAAAGAATATCTTTGAAACTTTAACTTTCAAATGGATCAGGGTAAGTATTTCATGCAGTATAATATTGAACAACAAGACTACGGTGCTACTTGCTTGATATTCATGTTATCCGCTAATGTTTACATGAGACTTTTCTTGGCACTCGCTCAGCATAATTTATAGGATGTTTGATAGATATTATTAAGGAAAGAATGTATTTTAAATAATGATATGATGAGAAATATGTGGTTAAAAAGTAACGGTCTGTTAACTTTACTGTTTTCAAGTCGTTTTATGTTTTTGATTTTTCAAAACAGTTTTCTTTCCTATTTTTGAAAATGCGTTTTCGAAAACAAGTTAAAAATTTACAAAGAAAATAAAAAACGACAAATTGGGTGTTTTCAATTATAATCAAGCCAAAATTTTCAAAACGCGTTTTGAGTATTTTCAAAATGTCAAAAATAACACATTTTCAACAATCTCAAAATGAACACTCAAAACACAAAACCCAAAATGAATTCAAAACTCAAAATACAAAATTGAAACACAAAGAGAACGGCCCCTAAGGAAAAGTTATTGATGTGATAAAAAAATTATTTTATTGAAGAATGTGTAGTTGAAAATGAGTTTTGAAAAAAATGTATTTTGAAAGAATATGTATCAAACAGGGGCTTAATATTTTTCTTAATTCAGAAGAGAGTAACATATTTGAAATATTCCTTTTAGCAACACGTCTTCTTAATTTTGAGGTTAATTGGTTATTTGATCGAAGCAACAAAATCACCATTCAGGCAGTAGTAGGAACCTTGTATTTTTTTTACCCATCACAAGTTACAACAAACTCTCTCTTTACTCGATGCATGAACCTTATTCTCTTGATATTCTTTCAAAATTATGTAAAATTTGGAAGGATCGATAATAAGCTTAAAATTGTCCTTAGACTCCTCCCAAATAATAAAATTACACGATAAAGTTATTGTGGTGGATTTGCTCTAGTGACGCGCAAGATATTGCACGACTAGCGAATTATGGCACGGACACTTGTTGCATTTGCTCTTTGTGATTAACATGATTATTCACTATTTGTGCTTTGTGTATGTATTCAACTTTATGATTGAGTTCAACTAGTGATGCCCATTTCCAAACGTCATTTAAAAAAGAAGATACTCTAGGATTTTATGATTGGAGGTACTTGACCGTACTTGCAATAAAGGACATCCACTTCAATCCTCCAACACTAGAAAAATTTACCTTGGACCACTAACTAGTTGTATTGGAATGAAAGGCATTGAGATTGCAACTGATTAACACCAATACATGCAAGTGGGAGGATTTGGACCACTTTGCAAGCCTTGAAATCATTGAATTCACGTTTGGTTCACGGCATTAAACGTAATGTACAACATAGTAAGAGCCTGTTTGGTAACAATTCTCCTTTTCTACAGTAAATCACTTCTCATTTTCAACCACACATTCTTCAATAAAATAATATTTTCCATCACATCAATACTTTTTTCTTCTTTTTCAACCACACATTTCCCATCATATCACTATTCAAAAATCAATTTTTCTCCTAAAAATCCCTACCAAACACACTCTAAATAAAATGCAAATTTTTCTTTCGTTATATTTAGGCCCCGTTCGGTAGGGATTAAAATCCAATTAAAATAGAAAATATGGTCGTTATTGGGTCTCACTCGTCTAATAAAAGTCAACAATAACGGTTATTTTTTCAATTTTAATATGATTTTAATCCCTACCGAACGGGCCCTTAGTACGATATAACATACCAAAAACTTCATTAATGTCTCTTATGGTTTAATACATAAATATTATCGTTGTAAAAAATAATGTTTTGAATGTGATGTATACTATAGTGGTTACAACATCGTATTATTGTTATACAAAAATGTTTTGATTTTACTCTACTTAATATTGTATAATACATTTTATGAAAATGTCATATATAAATAATTCTCTATTAACATTCGTATGATAGAGATAATAACATCCCACTTAGTCTTTGAATCTATCATATAACATTAAGTTAATTTGACGAGCACAAGAAATAACATATCTTTGAAGTGATTTCTTTGTTTTTTTTAACAATGGTTCTTGAGTAGTTGGTATCAATCACAAAGCACTAACGTTAATGAGCAAACACTTACTTGAGAAATCATTATTTGGTTCTTTATCGCTTAATCGCACTTGGGAATATTTTGAATTTTGCTCAAATATATGATAACTTTCAAAATATGTTGAGTCCTTTGGATTGCAAGAAAATCATTTTCATTGACGGGATATAAAAAAATCCAATCTGAATCCTGTTTTGCATCCCACTCTCAATTTTGGCTTTATCGTCTTTCAAATATTACAATTTCCTCCTTACAATGATGATGTTGGACGAAAGTAATGTTATTTGTACATCATTGTGTGTGTGTGTGTGTATATATATATATATATAGAGAGAGAGAGAGAGAGAGACGTGGTACAGAGAGAAATAGTATAATAATTGAATTTCTTTTCTTTTCATCTCTTTTTTTTTTTTCCAATCTTTCTCTCTCTTTAGTGTCATATATTTGTACATCATTATGCACACAATGATGTACAAATAGCATTACTCGTTGGACAACGATCGTGAAATAAAAAAAATCAAATTTTTAATTGTACTTTCTTAGAAGAAAAGAATCGTAATTTAAATACACAAATTATAGAACTAAAATAAATAAATTTATTTATTCCTACTTTGTATAATTAAGTAGGCATAATAGAATACTAATAATTATCTAGAGACAATTAGGAAAAGATGAATAAAATAGAGAGAGTCAAAACTCAAACGTATATTTTATTAAGAATCATGACCCAATATTTATTGGTTATAATTAGGGCCAAAACCTTGTTTGGTAAGAATTCAATGGAATAAAAATATCAAACTAATGAAAATAGTGCAAAGAAATTGGAGTAATTAAACGTTGTCATGTTAAAACCTTGTCAAAAAAATTCAATGGGATCAAACTCGAGCGAAGAAAAGAGAGTACGAATATTCCACTTAATCAGTAAATGAAAATCCGTAAATCGGGTAATCAATATTTTTTGTGTCAATGTTGTCACAATTATGATGGAATATGTTCCATATTGTCTTATTATAGCTTTTATCCGTTAGATCAATACTATCTCCGTAAAAGATATTTACCAATCATTGACGGAATCAACAAGCTTACAAAAGCCTATATTTATGGTTTACAAGAGTTTCATGTTTTTTTTTTGGTCAAATATCCTAGCTTGAAAATCCAAGCCTTAGGATATAAATTTTATTAAATGAAAACAAGTACAATGCAAGGAGGGGGACTAATGTACCTTACAAGAGTTTCATGTGATAGAGGTCTATTTGGATTAAGTTGACAAACGTCCTATATCAACTAGATTGATAGAATCTAATTCGGATTGATGAATTATATAGTTTTATAGGAATTATATATCTTTTCCTTTCCGTTTCTTTTCTTTTTAAAAAAAGATGAATTTGATAGTTTCGACGATGGGCATTATTTATTGAAATTTGACGATACACATAGTAATGCCCACTAGGATTGACTTTTATATATCACCTTGACGCAACCAAAAACTATGTCTAGCGAGGTGTTTATAAGCATGGGTTAATGCGCGATTGAGATGTGAGTTCTATGAAACGTATAGAGAAAAAATAATTTATCAAAAATATTTTTTGATCAGAGTGTGCACTTATCTAAACATATTCTAAAAGTGCTGCCTTACCAACATTTCCCACAACTTTATCACATTTTGAAACACAATCATTTTCTTTTTCAATATGTTTAAAATATTGTGATCTTCTTGCTTTGCTCAATAATTTAATATGTGGATTTTCCAATACATTATTCATTTCTGTTTGTACTGTTTGTTTTTCTTCAACAAAGAAGTACTTCTAGATGTTTCATTTATCATTTAAATTTGGGTTTAGACATTTTTACATTAAAAGTGTACCTCACTCTTGACATCATCTAAGTTGGCATGATTGATCGGTGAAATTTTTTTTTATTTTTTTAAATTGTCCAATAACATGTTGTCAAGTGACACAATGTAAAATGTGAGGTAAAAAGTGATGTACATGTATGATGATTCTTTAAATTTTACTTTCAGATGAATAAGAGTTCACGCTAGTTTACTTGTTCATGCAATATTGCAATTTACTTTTTGGCAAGAAGAAAAAGATTTTGGTGCAAAACTTGCTTGATATTGATTTTACCTACCATTCAACATTACGATTGAGTTCATCTAGTGATATCCCATTTGAAACTAGAGAAAAAGAATGCTCCAAGTCCTCTTTGATAGAGATTTTTTAGAGTAGAATTGTAAAGAGGTTTTTTTTTTTGTGGGGTTTTGGGGGGGGGGGGGGGGGGGATTTGGGTAAAAAGTATGTAAAAGTCTTAGGTCCACGTTCAAAATTATTTCATTGATAGAATGTACGATTAAAAATGAATTTTAAAGAATATAGATCAAACAAGGACTTAAGATTTGTTGTCGGTTGTACTCGTTGCAATTGGCAAAGAATATGCACTTCAATCACATAAGCCTACAAAATTTTCCCAAGACTACTTAATAATAGTAATTTTGATTGATATTATTTTTCATGAAAAATGTAATTTTCCACCCAAATTTCTAAATGTTATTTTTCCACCTAAATTCTTACTTTTGAGATGTTTGATTGACAATTTTTTCCATGAAAAATATTTTCTAACTTTTGGTTACGTGACCATATTTTCCTAAAAAATAAAGAAAACAATTTCTTTAGAGAGTGGTGGTTTTTCAAATAATTTACTCTCTCTCTCTCATCCACTCTTCAATAAAAAATGGACAAGTATAATATTTTTTCTAAGTTGAAAATTAAGTCCTTGTTTGATCCTCATTATTTTCAAAATACATTTTTCTATTTTTTTTTCAACTACATATTTTTTAATAAAATATTATTACACTCAAACTCAAAAATTTTCTTTATTTTTTAATCACACATTCTCTATCAAATCACTATTCGTAAATGTATTTTTGTCAAAAGATGGGGCTCAAACATGCTCTAAATCAATTAAATGCATTTAATTAATAATTTAAATACAAATAAGTTCATTGCTTATAATTTATTTTCATTCCATAGAAATTCGATGCTCGTAATCGAACAGAACCTAATTGTATTGAAATGCAAGGCATTGAGATTGCAACTGATCAACACCAAGATACACAAGTGAGAGGGACTTGGACCACTTCTCAAGCATTTAAAATCACATGTGAAATCTCTAGTAAATATAGTACTTACGGGACTGAAAAAGGATTTTAACTTATTTCTTAATCAATATTGTCCAATCGTATTTCAACAAATTTCCAGAAGTGGCAATTCTGTAAATACCTTTTTAAGCAAATGTTTTACTTTCACGTCTTAGCACCACCGAATTTATGAAAACTTTACTGGTCAAACCTTTTTAAAAATGTCCTAATTGAAGCCTATCTCAGCCCCATTTTTTTTTTACAAAAATGTATTTTTAAATAGTGATTTGATGGAGAATTTGTGATTAAAAAATGAAGAAAATTTTTGTGCTTAAATGTAATATTATTTTATTGAAAAATGAGTAATTGAAAATAAGGGAGAAAAAAATATATTTTAAAAATAATGAGAACCAAACAAGGACTTAATCTGATAGAATTTGGTTAACTAGTCCAATATGTTGAGTACACTTGACCAAGCATGCTCGAAAACTTGTTGAAAGATAATAAAAAAGAAAGGAACGTTACCCTTAAAGTGATTCTATAGCATTTGATTAAAGGTCGTTAGACATGATTTTTGAAAAATCAAAATGAGTTTTTGAGATTAAATAGCAAATTTGGATTTGTTTGATTAATTTTATAAAAGTATTTCTTTTCAGATATTTTTTAAAGAAATCTGATCCAATATGATTTCCTCTAAAAATACTTCTGAAATAAGAAATGCTTTTAAAAATTAGTTTTCATACACAAATTAAAGTAACTTACTTCAAAAGCTTTTCTACAGAAAACGAAAGCAAAATCAAAGGTAAAAATCATGTCAACGGTCCCTAACTTAATTTGATCGATACAAGGAATATTAATGTATTTTTCATTCGATATTTCTCCATCAATAACGTTAAGTGTACATTCTTTGATGTACACTTAGTTTGACATCACCCATGTTTTCAAAAAATTGTCGGCGGGAATTTTTTTTTTAAACGTCCAATGATGTGCCGTCACATGATACAATATAAACAATGATGTAAAAGATGATGTACGTATAACATGACTATTTCTCCATTGTTATCCATGTAATTTTCTGCGTGGTAAATATCAATCAAAATGCACTAACTTTATGAGGAAACACTTTCTATAGAAAAGATCCATGCTGTCATTGTTTGGTTCTTTATCTCTTAATCGCTCTCCAAATTTTACGAATTTTACCCAAAAAATCGATCATTTTCTTCTCTTTTGAACCTTTGTTTGGCAAGTTTACAAAAAGAAATAATAGCGAGTCTAACGAAACATGTCAATAATAATGAATAATAATACGCGGCAAAAATTAATTTTTGATTTTGACCGAATTTATTAACCATTTATAAATTTATATCCAAATATAAATGTATCATTGTTAAGCCCACTTAGCCCCTGTTTGAGCCTCTCATTCTTCTACTCATTTTTGACCATACGTTTTTTAATAAAATAATATTTTTCATCACATCAATAACTTTTCATTCTTTTTCAACCACATATTCCTCATCACATTAATAGTAAAAATGCATTCCTACTTTCAAAATGTGCACCAAACAAGGGCTTAAAGTCACTTTAATCATCTGAAAATCAGTTTGTGTCCAGTAAGGATAGACTAATCATTTTATGATATTTTGAACAACCCAATCCAATGGTTTAAGAGCGGCATTTTTGTCATCCAACAGACCTCACTGTTAAACAATCCAGAGGAGAAAAAGAAAAAGAGGCTAGGGTTTTATTGATTCTGCATAATGTAATTGAATGAATAAAACCTAGATACAAAGAGACTATATATAGTCTAAAATAAAGAAAACTTAAAAGACTATTCTACCCTTAATAAATAATGTTAACAAAATAATCATATATTTCTTAACATCTCCCCTCAAACTCACGATGCAGCAGCTACAAGCATCGAGAGTTTGCAAACTAGAAAACGAAAACGAGAAATAGAATGCGCCTTGGTAAAGAAATCTGCAAGCTGCAAAGAAGAAGAAACAAATGGCAAAGTAATTGTGCCATGCTTGAGATGATGACGAGTAAGGTGACAATCGATCTCAATGTGCTTAGTTCGTTCATGAAAAACCGAGTTGTGAGCAATCTGAATGGAACTCTGATTATCACAATACATAGGAGTGGAATGTGAAAGAAAAACTCCCATATCTGCAAGTAACCAACGTAACCAAACAATCTCTTTGGTAGTGGATGCCATAGCACGATATTCTCGTTTCGCTTGAAGATTGAGACACAATAGATTGCTTCTTGCTCTTCCAAGAAATAAGAGAATCACCCAAAAAGATACGTAAACGATGTGAGACTTTACGATCCGTGGGATCAACGCCATGATCGGCATCGTAGTATGCACGCAGACTCCAAGGAAGATGTGGATGGAAGTAAAAACTCGAAAGACTGTACCCCGAAGATACCGCAAAATACGAAGAATAGCTGCCCAATGAACTATAGTAGGAGAGGCAACAAACTGACTAACAACATGAACATCATATGCAATATCTGGAGGAGTAATAGTGAGATATACCAACCTCCCAACAATAGTACAATATAAAGTAGGATCTGATAAAGGTAAACCATCAGAAGAATACTTTGCGTTAACCTCAATGGGAGTATCAACAGTCTTATTATCAGTAAGTCGAGTCCGTTCAAGAATATCTGCAACATATTTCAATTGAGAAAGAAGATAACCTCTAGGTGAGTAGGCTACCTCAATACCCAAGAAATATCATAGAGAACCAAAATCCTTCATTTCAAACTGTCTAGCCAACTCTGTCTTCAAAACTGAAATACCATCAATATCATCACCAGTAATAATCATGTCATCAACATATAAAGATAGAATGATACGACCTGCATCAGTGCACTTAACAAAAAGAGCAGAATCATGACTACTGGAAGCAAATCCAAGAGAAGAAATCACAACAGAAAATTTCTCAAACCAAGCACGAGGTGCTTGTTTGAGACCATACAACGCCTTCTTGAGCTTGCAAACATACCCAGAATCATGTGGAACACCAGGAGGGGGAGCCATATAAACTTCTTCTTGAAGATCTCCATTCAAGAAGGCATTTTTACATCAAGTTGAGAGATACGCCACTGACGAATCGAAGCTATTGCAATAAGAGTACGAATAGTAGTCATTTTTGCAACAGGAGCAAATGTCTCCTCATAATCCATACCACACCCTTTTGCAACCAACCTAACTTTGTATCGCTCAATTGATCCATCAGAATTAGTCTTGATCTTATACACCCAACGACAACCAACAACACTCTTACCAGGAGGTAGAGGAACCAAATCCCAAGTACCAGTCTTATGCAAAGCAGAAAGTTCCTCATCCATAGCTTGCTGCCAAAGAGGATCAAGAATTGCCTCTTTATAGGAAGATGGCTCAGAGAGACAATGAATAGAAGCTAAAAAGGAAGTAAAAGATGAAGAATAACAAGAATAAGCAAAATCTGGTAACTTTGTAGACTTACGAATGCGTATGGATTGACGTAGAGGTGGATCCACAGTCTCAGACGGAGCTTGAGGGACCAGAGGAGAAGAGGGAGCTTCAGGTGTGCCGGAGAGTAAAGTGTCAGTACATGCAGAATGATCAGTATTTGAAGTGCTAGGAACTTGAGATGACAAACTATCAGAATCAGTAGAAAAAGGATCTATACGAATAAGATCAGATCTAGTCAAACTATGAGTAGTTGATGGAATAGAAAAGAAAGGTATATGCTCGAGAAACACAACATGACGAGACACATAAAGTTTCTGAGTTATTGGATCAAAACAACGATACCCCTTTTGACCTTCACCATAACCAAGAAAGACACAAATAGCAGATCGAGATGACAACTTGCTGCGTTCTACATGAGGACGAAGAACGAAACAAGTACAACCAAAAACTCTAAAGAAAGAATAATCAGGGGCATACCCATACAACTTTTCGAAAGGAGAAAAACCTGAAGTATGAGAAGATGGAATTGTATTAATCAAACTTACAGCAGTAAGAACAGCTTCACCCCAATACACACTAGGAACTGAAGTAGACAACAAGAGAGAGCGAGCAGTTTCAACAATGTGCCTATGTTTTCTTTCAGCAACACCATTTTGCTCAGGAGTATCTGTACACGAGGTTTGGTGCATAGTTCCATCTAAGGCAAGCAGTTCACAAAATTTTTTAGAAGTGTATTCCCCACCCAAATCACACCTAAAACATTTGATAACAGCAGAATGTTGAGTTTTGACAAGAGCACGAAATGTTGTGTATATCTCAAAGAATTCAGAACGATGTTTCATTAAATAAACCCAACAATAACGAGTATGATCATCAATAAAAGAAACATAATACCGGGACCCTCCTTTTGTGGCAACAGGAGAAGGCCCCCATACATCAGAATGAATCAAATCAAATGGAGAGGAAGAAACAGAAATACTTCGATTAAAAGGTAAAGCTGAAAATTTTGCCAGTTTACATCCACTACAATCTGAAATATCATAAGGTTGCAAATTTCCTAATGCCCCTGTAGAAGCCAAATATCTCAAACGAGAAGACGAAACATGACCTAGGCGAGAATGCCATAAATAAAAACTAGAAGAAGAAAGACTCAAACGAAAAGAAGATAAATCAACACTAGAAGCAGCAGCAGCAACTGGTACTTTTAACTCATCCAAAACATATAGTCCCCCCTTCCTACGGCCTGTCCCAATCGCCTTCACGAGACCGGAGATCCCGCACATAACAAGAAGAAGAGGAAAATGTGACTAAATTACCGTAATCACATAACCGACCAACGTAAGCAAGATTTAATTTGAGTTTCGGAATATGATAAACATTAGGGAGAGACAAGTGAGGTGTGACAACAGTAACCAACACACTGCTAAAGGCATAGGAGTGCCATCGGCGGTATGACAGGAATACAAGACGAATGAGACACGGAAGCAAAAGATGAAGAATACGGAGACATATGATGTGAAGCACCGTAATCCAAGACCCAAACAGAATGTGACATACCGAAGAACTATGAGGCAACCGACCTACGTAAGGCACATAGCTTGTGGCTGTAAGGAGAGAAACTTCTGAAATTGCTCAGCCAGAGTTCTAGGATCTGTGAAAGGACCCAATGAAGCTACCGCTGCAGTATTGACCTGTGGTGGTCTATAACCCTGAGGTGGTCTACGATCATTCGATTGTGATTGATTGCCAGGCTTCCAAGCTTGGAATTGTTGCATGGTTCGATTCTGCTATCTCAACTTAGGACACTGAGCCTTCCAATGACCTTTCTCCTTACAGAAACTGCACTCATCACGGGCAGCCCTTGCGTGAAACATATTATGATTATTAGACAGTGACTTAGAAGGCATTGCTAACATAGAAGGATTAGGAGTGGAAAGAATTCACTTTTCAGAATAAGACTTAAGACGTATTTCTTCGGCTAATAACTCACTGACAACTGAATCAACAGAAGGAAGTGGAGAACGATGCAAAATTGAACCTCTAAGTCCTTCAAAATCACTGCGAAGTGCTGTTAGAAACTGTACCAACCGTTGCTGCTCTCTATGAACAATAAAGGCATTGCACGCCTTTAATTCTGCCGATTCTGTAAGAGCCAATTGATCCCAAAGATCTGTTATAGCAGAATAAAACTCCTGAACACTCATATTGTTCTGCTGAAGAGCTCGTATGTCATTCTCTAATTGATACTGTTTTGCAAAATTTGACTGAGTGAATAACCTTTGCAGATGTTCCTAAACCTCCTTTGCTGTATCATACTTTGCCAACTCTCTACCTATGGAATGCTCAACAGAATTGTTAATCCAAGTAATAATTTTTGAATTGTTTGCTTCCCAAGTATCTATTGAAGCAGCATAACCCTCATCAATATCCGTAGGTTTTGCAGAAGTTCCACTAATATATCCCCACATCTTTTTACCCTTAAGAAAATTTCTCATCACATAACTCCAATACGAATAATTCTTTCCATCCAACCTCACACTCACAGATTGAAGCGAATCGTCTCTTTCAGTAGCCATAATAAAAGAAAAGAAGAAGGAAACCCAAATAGCAAAAGTAAGGGAAACGAAATACCAGATTGTAGAAACTGAATGAAAACCCTAACGAAATACCAATTGCAGAAACTGAATAAAAACCCTAACGAAATACCAGATCGCAGAAACGGAACAAAAAATTCTCCCAAAATTGTCTCTTCTCAAAAAAAAAAATTAGTTGGATCCGCGGAAGCTGTGTTTGAGATTATGTCAAATCCCATGAAACTTAGCTCTGATACCATGTTAAACAATCCAGAGGAGAAAAAGAAAAAGAGGCTAGGGTTTTATTGATTCTGCATAATGTAATTGAATGAATAAAATCTAGATACAAAGAGACTATATATAGTCTAAAATAAAGAAAACTTAAAAGACTATTCTACCCTTAATAAATAATGTTAACAAAATAATCATATATTTCTTAACACTCACCATTAAGGATACCCGTAGAGATTAAATTAAGGAAACATTCGAGAATATGTAACTTATTCTTCATTAGAAGCTTACATGCGATGTTAGTAGCCAAACTGACATCTCCCACCCCGACAAATTTAAGCTAGATATTATTTCTCATCTTTACGATGTCAAAATGGACACATATACCCTGTTCGAGAGCCATTAATTTCTTGTAATGTATTATAGAATAGTAGATTGCTGGAAAATATGTGGTTAATAAGTAATGAAACTTTATTGGTTTGTGTGTAGAATATTTTATTGTATAAATGTGTGGTGGAGAATGGTACTGTATCAAATAATTTAAGGTCATGTTTGATTGCAAGCTTTTCTATGGAAAATGTCACATTCAAGGAAAATGAATTTCACTTTGGCCGTTTGATTGTAACGTGGAAATGGAAACCGAATTCCAAGTTACAACCACTTTAAGCTGTATTTTCTTTGTTTTCATGGAAAACGAGTTTCTATGAGTTTGGTGAGTTTTTATTTTCTAACTAATATGGAATTGGAATTCCTTTTCACATTTGCCTATCAAACGGGCCCCGAAAATTTTAAAGGATGATAAACGGGGCATAGATTGAGAAGAAATTCCATCGAGAAGTAACATGATATGTAGTACTTAATCACCTTGTGAGAATTTTGGCATGCAAGGTTGGTAATGCCAATCAATTGTATTAATTGCTTTTTTATGTTCTATTTTGCATAACCTACACATAATTTTATTTTTTGCCTTGGCTTACCACCATGATAATATTTTACTTTTTATTGACTTGTATATTTCTAGTGACCTGTCATGACCTTTATATCTCTTTCATATTTCTTCTTCTATTTCTTGAAGCAGACCAAAAACATGCCCTGAAGTGTTTGACGAGACTTTGGTACAGTGGTCTCAATAATTCGTGTTTTATCAACTTGATAAAGTTTCAAGAATTTAGGAAAAAATGAAAATTTTATAAACTATTTTATATACAGTTTGCAACACTAATTTCTGAAGGCCATAAACTGAATTGCCTCAGTCCAAACTCAGTGCAAAATGTTGCCAATTTCATCCCATTACGGTACTACCCTACTTGTCTGTTAAAAAAAGTTAGATATAAGCAAACAACAAGAAGAAAAACTTAACCTCGTAATCCCGTCTTATCTGATAGAATCTGCTAAATATACCTAAATTTGATGATTTCGTACTAAACCTTCTTGTTGTAAAGGTGCAATCCATATAAGAACTTCTTGGGGTGGTGGGATTTCTGGTGCTGATGGACTGACCTGGTTGCATTTTACTAATTTTTGACAAGTTTCAATTAGGCAGTGCCTACATGTAGGGCAAGAGGAGTGTGAATTCAGCCATTTGTCGATACATCTGACATGGAACCCATGGTTGCACTTAGGCAGGACTCGAACGCGTTCTCCTGTAGCAAAATCTGAGAGGCATATTGCACACTCAGTGTTCAGACCTGGAAGGTTGAGATCACTGGTGTAACTTATTATAGGGAATGTTTTGAGGGCCTTTTTCTTTATTCCTGTGTTGGCTAGGCGTGCAGACGAGGTATCATCAGAGGACCCTAAACTCGAGCACCTCAGTGCACATTTTATGATGAAACTCAATCCAAGTGAACAAATTAAAGCACACAAGAGGACTGATAAGATCATAACAATATTTGCATCGAATGAATTGTCCCTAGGCTCCATACTGGACGGGGAAACTGCTGCTACGGTTGATAATAATGGTGGGGAACTATAAAGAGGAGTGTCAAGTAACAATCTTCTTGAGTGAATGACAACAGATGAATGTGAGTAAATGGAAGGGGTAGCCATTTTTTCCCTTTGTTGAGTGTGATGAATTGTTGAAGATAATTAATGTGGAGGTGGTTGCACATGGGGGAATATATAGAGGGATAAAGTTAAAAGGTTGGATCAACTTTTGGAGTATTAAATGACCTAAAATCTAGGGCTGTCCGTGGGTCGGTTCGGTTCGGTTCTGAAGATACCCGAACCGACCCAAAACTTTCGGGTATTTAATAAATGGACCCGTCGGGTCCAAATATAATTATGGAACCGTTCGGGTTCGGTTCCGTTCGGTTCCGTTCGGGTCGGTTCGGTTCCGTACCATAATCAAATTTTTTAATATTTACAGCAACACTACATAAATACAATTAATGACATTTCATTCGTAACTTTTACAAATTAACGTAGTCCAATTCAAAAACATATAAACAACTAGCCGTTTAATAAGATTAATTTAATGCATACAAATACCAAAAAGTAGATATTAATATTATAACAAAACTACATAAAATATATTCATTTACTTCAAATTAAAATGGGCTAATGAGTTTTAAAAATGATTTGGGCTTTAAAATTAAAATTATGAAATAATCTGATTTATTTAATTAATTTGCTAAAAATTGTGTATAAAAAAAATAAAATAATTTAATTAATTCAATATAAAAAATAAAAAAATTATTTAGTTTCGGTTCTTATTCGATTCTTCGGTTCTTGGTCTAGACCCGAGACCCGACCCAAACCCATCGGTTCTCGATTCGGGTACCCGTTCGGGTATTTAATTTATGAAGAACCGCTCGGTTCGGTTCGGTTCGGTTCGGGACTTTTGGACACCCCTACTAAAATCTTTATTTTCAAACTAATCTTGATATTGTGAAAAGATTCTAAGCTTTGAAGCCTTCTTATAATTGATTTTCCTGTATCTGCATTTGGATCCTCCACTAAGCTTCCCAATTAAACATGGGCCCAACCCACTATCTTGATAGCACAGAACGAGTCGGCGGTACGGAGCCTAAGAAGGGAAGAGGAAGTTCCCTCTTTATGGCGACAAAGAAAAAAAATAAGAATTTCTAGTATGTTGCTGTTACTTTTTTAAATGTGAAAGTCCCAAAGAGAACACTTGAGGGACTCCTACTCCAGGTAAGGTTCCAATTCTTTGCATTGCATTTCAAAAAGTTTGCAAACAAGTTTTTGTCCGCATCGAAGACAGTATTGGAGTGCGCCCGAGCTCAATTAGAAAAGCTCGGGTTAGTTCCATACAAGAACCAGCACGGCCCAGAGGGGTTTTCGTTCTAAAGAACAACGATGCTTGCAGAATTTCAGCTGTCACAAACTTCACATAGGACTAAAATGCCTTTTTCTCAACTTATCTATCAGATCTCAACTTATCCATTAGTTGAAATCTGTCTTTTTTTATTGCATTCTTGGGTATTACGTCTGACAATGGTCCCTTGAGGATCCAAGATACCCTTTGTTTATGAAGATCTTAGTAACAAGTTGTCTGATTGCAATATCTAACAAAGTCCATTTGATTAATTAAGAAGTGCTTTACAGCTAAAGTAACATATTTAGCAATCTAATTAGATCTTCTAAAAACATTATCTGCTACCTTAAAAAAATCAATTGCTGTCTAGTGGTAGCCTTATAAGGTTAAGAATGTTGTCTTCAACCAAATTATCCACAACTCATGTTACCCCATAACAATGCCTACTTTGCTGAATATTTTATGTGTGTACACAAAAGTTATCTTAGCTAGGCTGCTAATGGTTTGTGTTCTTTGTCATTATATCATCACTTTTTTATCGCTTTAATTGCTTGACCAACCATATCCCGTTCTTTAACTAGGTCGAGTACCGTAATTATTAGGCAGAAAGCTACTGGCCCATGTACTTTTATCATACATAAGATTATGTTTCAAGTTATTTTTTTCAAAGTGTGTAAATCCATAAACACAAGGGGTAGTACTAAATAATTGTGTGTGGGGGTGTGGCGGGGAGGGGAGGGGGCTTAATCAGGAGGCTTATCCACACATTAGTATTCACAACTTGTTGCCTATGTATTATTCATACATTTCGTAAAATCCACGACTCATAAATATTTGAAAATACTATCAAACAAGCAGTAAAATTTTCTTGAAAAATGATGGTTGTACACCATGCCATACAACATGATGTACAACCCCCTCACATGTGGGGAGGCCTCACCATGAATAAAAAATTTGTGGGCCCTCTGTGTAGGGGGAGTGTACATGTAGCAACGTTCAATTTTCTTCGATTTGTAAAGGCGTATGCATTATTGCAGCGAGAATACAAAATAATATCCTTTAACACACGTCTCTTATTTATTGCATTACTAGAGAACCACATGGGCTAAGCCTTAAAGTAGCAACACCCTTAAAACTTTTTATAGTATTTTTATGAGATTCGTAATTATTTCTTGCACCATAAACAAAAAAAAGTAAGGTCCAAATGCAAATTTACACTATAACTTTCTCAACGTTGGAGAGTGGGTTCTCTCTCTTGTTAATTTGGTGGGTGGTGGGACAGCAAATATGTACATACTACCTTTGTATTTCAATATTATCCTTTCACACCCCAGCAAAATCTAATATTCTACAGCTTGTTTCTTTTTGCTATTAGAGAGAGTACTGGCATTTGTTGAACTCGGGAGGTCATGTTGTTCTAGTCCTGTGTTATTGTAATTTTTCAGAATAAATTTTGCAAAAAATGATTTTTTGGAGAATACGTTGTTAAAAAGTAAGGAAAAGTTATGTGTCCACGTGCAAAATCATTTTATTGGAAGATTGTTCAGTTGAAAATGAGTTCGCAGAAATATAAATTTTTAAAAATGAGAACCAAACATGGATTTCTTAAAAAAAAAAAAAAAATTTGAAAACTTGGAAGTAGTAATTTTTTACAAAAAAATTTGTGAAAAGTGATTTTTTTTTTTTGGAGAATGTATTTTTAAAAAGTAAGAAAAATTTATGTGTTCACGTGCAAAATTATTTTATTGAAAGAACGTGTAATTGAAAATGAGTTTGTAGAAAAATAAATTATGTGTAATTGCAAGTGTTTCTTACGAACTACAGTAGTGTGTTGTAACTGTGCACAATTTTTTTTAGTTATTGAATAATAAGTCCATGACCTTTACTCATTCTTACATTTATGCCCCTCATTTTTTTTCCATCAAATTCTCAACTTAACAGGTAATCTACATCCCTTAATTAATCTCTTAAATTAATTAAAATTAATCAATCTAAATCATACAAGACGTGGTACGTGGATTTCCTACCTTCCTTCGTTAACACAAACATATAATTCTTAATTTCAACCTATCATTAATTAATATGTTTTATAGCAAAATATTATATTTTCATGCTTTAAAACGAGGAAAACATATTTTTCCAACTTTTTATTTTTCCATTTTTTAAATATGATGAAAAAATAAGTTGTTTTTAAGTCATTTTAACGAATTTTTGAATCTAAAATCATTTGTAAATACAAAATGTGTTAACTAATGAAAAATTAGAGGATAAAAATGACAAGTAAATTTGTTGGGAACATAAGTGCTATAATGAGCAAAGATTAAAAACCTTAGATGCAATTAAAATGTCGTGCAAGAAACAAAAAATATTGTATGAATATAATTACCCTTAATATAATTAAAAATATATTTTTTCTAATATACCCCTACATTAAATAATTATTTAAATAGAATTAATTTATATTTATTGATAACAAGATACATTATATATGGACACATTATAATTAAAAAAGATCTACAATTTAAAACAGACAAAAAAGAAAATCAAGTCTACATTTATGGAACGAAAGAAATATCTTCTTGTATACGTGTGTCGGGCCCCGCCCCGAACGGGGCGGGGAAAACCCGCTTAAACGGGTAACGGGGCGGGGACGGGTAACGGGGTCCCCGCCCCGCCCCGTTTAAATTTTTATAGAATTCAATACTTTAAATGAAATTTTTTATTAGTTCTAATAAAAAAATAGCAACTAAAATTATTTGTCCAAATCTAATGAATATGGGTAATAAAAATAAATTATCGGTAAAGCAGAACCAAAGAAGGCATAATATGAAATTGCAGAGGGAGTTCACTCTATATTAGAATCTAGTAGTGTATCTAAAACCAAGCTTGTGATATCTAAATTTTGACATGACAAAATAGTGAATTGACATTACTTGCAGCTACTAAAACAAAAAACGGCAATTACAATTTGACTAGCAAACATGCAACATCTGTTAGTTTGGAAGATGATGCTTCACAAAATATGATGGAGGATTGAAGTTTAGGGTAAAAAATTGACCAAAAACTAATAGAAAGGGCGACCATCTAGAGATCGAACCTGTGAAAAACGTTAGACAAGCTCCTTAAATCCTTTCAAAGGGATGCTATGCAACTAGGTATTGGTTTCGATAAATTTATATATGCCATTATTCAAATAATAAATGATTTTTTTAATTTTTAATAGTGTTATCGAGATTGAGAAAATAATGATCTGTTATATTGAAGAACTTGGCCTCAAAGGTGTTGCTAGACATTTTAACCATGTGATTTCGGTATTTGAAAATGATAAGACAAAAAGTGTCTTGCGGAAGTTGAGAATTCATCTGATGGTGGGTGTGTTTTTGAAGGAAAGTCTTCTGTTCGGTGAAAAACCTTATATTGTCATGCAGTTATATTTTAATGATTGACGTAATGAGGGAGATGGAGTTTACCATGGATGAGCTTATAATATTTGAGGATAGGATTGAAAAGACAGTCAATGAATCGCACACATCAACCGAGAATTTAGTCAAGTACTTGCATTCCCTTGACTATGAGGGTAGATGGTGGGAGGCTGCACAAAATGAAATGTTGGCGGAGAAGATTGCATCTATGAGTATTTAAGCATCGGTCAATGAGGAAATGAATCGGGAGGCTGTGTTAAGGAAGCAGGAGGAGGCGAAGAGAAAGATGGAGGATACCAAACTGAACAAGTCTGAGAGAAGTCAAAGTCATAAGTTGACATCAGTCAATGCGATCCAGGTTAGACCACTGTTTGCTGCAATCCAGCCTTGTTGTTGAACTGTGTGCTGCTATTGTATTTTTATAGCACACATCCCAAAATTCTTTCCCGTGGCCTACTAGTGTGTCCAACTGCCTCCTCGCCTCCCTCTCCTTCCTTTGTGTGTCCAGCTGCTTCTTCCTCAACTCCCTCTCCGTTGCTCAACCTCATCTCCACCTCCACCATCCTTGACTTGGAGATTCTCCTCTAGTCTTCCCTTCTCAACTCCTCCATCTTCCTCTCCGCCTCCTCCTGCTTCTTTAACACAGTCTCCCGATTCATTTCCTTACTTTTTAGCAACTACACATAACAATATTTTGTGCTATTGTATACAAAAGTAATGAAGTACTTGTTGCCACCTCTTGTTTGTACAAATTTTAAATCACATATATCACTATGAATTAAATCAAGTGGTTCTATATTCCGTTCAATTGACTTAAAGGATGATCTTATCAATTTTGCCTCTACACAAGTTTCACACTTATGTTTGGAATCAATATCGAACGTGGGTATGCAATTCTAGTTAACTAGTCTACGTAAAGTATCATAGTTAACATGTCATATTCTACTACATTGGAAGATTCAAGCAAGTAAGCAGGAGATTTTACTTTATTCATTTTTTGTTTAACAACCATTACATTGAGTTTAAACATACCATCGGAAACATATCATTTTCCGACAAACATTTCACTTTTTGACAAAATGACTTTATCCGACTCAAATACAATACGAAAATCATGCTTATTCAAAAGCGACCCGGACACAAGTTTCTTGCTTCGGCACATACA
Source organism: Fraxinus americana (assembly GCA_035079005.1). NCBI lineage: Eukaryota > Viridiplantae > Streptophyta > Magnoliopsida > Lamiales > Oleaceae > Fraxinus > Fraxinus americana. The sequence goes on from CM068712.1 coordinate 30,262,397, forward strand.
TCACATTGTTAAGAGTCAGCTCTTTCCCCAAAGTCATTTTCAGATCCATATTGCATTGTCCCTTGATTTCAAAAGTTGCTGAATTTCCCATGAACAACTTTTCAATCGCTTTAAAAGCAGCAAACAATTCTTTATCAGAACACACATGTTTCATAGCTCCGGTGTCAATCCACCATTCTTTTGGGTTAGAGCCCACCATGTTCACTTCAGAAATGACGGCTGCTAGATTCATCTCCGCCACATCATGCGCCATGTAGTCAACCACATTTGCTTTTTTCTTCTTTTTTGGCAATCTGCACTCCGAAGACTTGTGACTCACTTTGTCATAATTGAAGCATTTCCTTTGAAACTTCCTTTTAGATATTCCACCTTTAGGTCCTATCTTAGTCCCTTTACCACCGGATGACCCAGCCTTATTTTTGTAGGCCTTACTGCTTTGACCATGCTCCACAACGTTGGCTTGGCAACACTAGAATTGAACAACTTCTTCTCGGAACTCTCGTTGTCTTCTTCAATTCGAAGTCTAACAATCAGTTCTTCAACGTTTATTTCATTTCGTTTGTGCTTTAGGTAATTCTTGAAATTTTTTCATGCGGGGGGCAATTTTTCAATAATTGCAGCAACTTGAAAAGTTTCACTCAACACTATCCTTTCGGCATGAATTTCGTGAAGAATTACTTGGAGTTCTTGCACTTGATTGATTATAGTTTTGGAGTCCACCATTTTATAATCTAAGAATTTGCCAACAATGAACTTTTTAGCCCCGACATCTTTAGTTTTATATTTTCGGTCCGAAAACTCTCACAACTCCTTAACAGGTTTCATAGTGCTACACACATTGTATAGCGTGTCTGCTAAACTGTTCATAATATAATTAAGAATAGAAAATCCAAATGGTTCCAAGCATCAATTGCACTGATCGCTTGAACATCTCCCTCACCCTCATTGAGTTTTGGAGCAGTTTCAGTCAAGAATCTCGCAAGATTCAAGGTGGTCGGATAAAATAGCATTTTCTGCTGGCATCTCTTGAAATTCAAGAAATTGAATTTCTCCGATTTTTCATTATGATTAACCGGAACAGTAGCCACAGATTGGCTCACAACATGACTTGACAATCTAGCCACAGTCTGAGCCCCAACAAAACTAGAGCCTACAACCTGATTTCCAGTAGTCACAGCTTGAGTTACATCCATGTTAGCTTGTTTGATTGCCATTTCTGAAAATGAAACAAAAATATTAGTTTCTAATAAACTAATATTAATTTTTAAGAAATCAAATGAAACAACTTATAAAAAAAAATTTGTTTTAGGCTTGTAGGATAGTTGTTTCAATTTTTGGATACCGGATTTACACACTAAATATGGGATTTACAATTTATAACTTGATACAAAATATCTTAAACACGGTATTTACAACAGTTACCGTATTTGCACATCAGAACATATTAAATTATATAACAAGTAATTGCAATAAACAATTAAAAGATAATAATTGCAGAACAGTAATATGCAAAACGATCAACAATAAGTTATTAAAACAAACTGTTAAAGAAAAAACTTTTAACCCGAAACATGTGCTTGAGGTATGATACGAGCGTCTGTCTCCCATGATAAGACGGAGAAACCCAGTAAAATCCGAGTACAACAGATTCTATTCCAGCGAAATGAACAAGTGTCTGAAAAATAACAAAAATATAGCAAAACGTGGACACTGTTAAGGGGCCAATTTTGCTCCTTTCGGTCCGACATTCGTGTTCGCAGGTCGTGTCCGCACACAAGTTCAAGGTCCGAAGCCTATTTCGGTCCAAGATTTGCACCCTCCCTGTGCGCGCAAGTGGAGAGAGCCTCTATGCTACACATGATTACACCATTCTAAAGTGTAATCCTTTATAAAGTGGTTTTAATTTTCATCCACTTCCTATGTGGGACAAACCTTATTTTTAGTTTTCTCACCAACATAAACTCCTTTCACATGACATACTTTGAGTTTCAATTTTTCATTCACCCGAGCATCATTTTTGACAAGTAAGTATATAATTTCGATGTACTCACGGATAAGGGGGTCCCGCTCAAAATTAGCGCCAAAGTCAGCCCACAACTCAGTTTAATTCCAGTTTTTTCCAACAATTTAAAATGTTGTTTTTTTTAAAATAATAAGAGAAATATATTACAAAACGTTGTTGATATTTCATCTGAATTCCTAGGGCTCAACAATTACCTCAAATTGATTGTGGCTTCACTGAGCTTTTCCAACAAAAAATTGGAATTTTAACAATTAAAATTGTCTTACTTTCAATAATTTTGGAATTGACTATATACAAGAATTATAGTGATTTTAATAGTTTAATACAGGGATTAATTTTCTCTCCTAAAAAAATATAATAAAGAATTTTTTTTTTCTGATTATAAACACACTTGAATTATGCGAGACAATAATATTCTGAAAATTGTAGGGTTATGAAAATTTTGTGACAATTGCAATGCATTAAGTACAGATGAACATTGTTCTAAATGATAATAACATTCACGATCTCAAACCTTTCAATTTGTTGTAGTTTTTATCCTAATCTTTCATGTGTTGCAACGTCAGTCCCAACCTTCCATTCTCGTTCGATGAAAGGACAAGGAGAAATGACTATGACCAGTCAATTTCAAAAAAGGTAAAATGGTGACTTTATATTTTTCACATAAAATATTTAAATATTAAAAAATGAAACAAAAAATATGTATTCATCTTCTTTCCCATCTCACTCTAGCCCACCCCATCCAAATTCAACCAGGTCCACAACCAAACCCACAGCCTCCACCTGCAACCGTCCCCTTTAGCGGTTGAACATAAAAATGTAATTGTTGAGTAGCACTATATAGAGTGGGTGAATATTCGGACCCCTTTTATGTGGTGAAAAATTTATTATGTTCTTTAATATTTTGCGCGATTATTTCTTGATTTTTGGGTTGTTACGTCTTTTACGGGATCGAACAATGATATCAGTCTGAAAACCCAAATTTGTGATATGTAGTCGCTTAAATCAAAACCCCTAATTCAAGTGGTTGCCAAGAGGCTAATAATATTAGGACAATTCCACTTGTACATCAAAGTTTGTACATCAAGGGATACATCTCTCTCACATGGGAGGTGGGACCCATTGAAATAATGTTTTTTTATTCGAGTAGACCCCACCTCCCATGTGAGAGAGGTGTAAACCCCGATGTAAATCTTGATGTACCACTAGTATGGTCCATAATATTATCCTACATCCTTATGAATTTGTTTTGTTGCACATTGGCAAACAAAATCGTGTTGACAAGGGACTGGAAATTACTGTTGGATCGTGGATGAGGTTTGACCCAGGAGCGGAGCAAAGCTAGGAGGTTAATTTACAAGGACGGACGAATAAAAAAGAGAGGTATGGTGTCTTTTTATTTAAATTAGTCATTACTTTTTTTTCAAGAAACGAGAAGATTTAATCAAAAACATTGACAAATTCTTTCGAGGTCTAAAGAAATGAAATTAGAAAAAATGGTCCACTGTTCCAATTCTAATCTATCTCTATCGAATTATAATATAATAATAACGCATATAGTCATAAATCAATAGGCCACGTACACTAATTAAATTTTGGAATAATAGAGATTTGTTGACTAACCACGAGGCTGCCAGAAAAGGTAAACTTTCACGTCCCTCTTGTAGGACACGGCTAATTTACTTGGAAAATTCTACTTGTACATAATTTTCTTCCATAATGATTCACATAATACTCACATGGGGTGGGACGCACTTAACACTAGCCCACTTCCCATGGAAGGTGGAGAAAATGTTATAGTGCTTTAGTTGTGGAGAGAATGGTTAGTTGTTTCTTTAGAATGTGGAACTGCTTACAAGGAACCCGAAGCAAGAGAGGGAGGACAGAGAATGATAGGACAAAGAAATTGTATTCTCCTACACAAAGCTTTTCAGTTGAGTTCTTATTGGATCATAATTTTATTTTTTTTATTAGTTTTCAAAATATTATCTTGTTTTTCTACGATGTTAAAAATGTGTATAAAAATTAGATGGCCAGTCATTTTTTTATTTTTTGTTGTTGCAAAAATGTGTCATTTTTCCACTGTAATGGAGATTTAGATTACCTAATAATCCTTAAATGTTCATTCATACTCAACTTTAAATGCAAGCTTAACATTTGTTACAAGTGAACTCAAGATGTCTATCAGATGAAAATTGCCTAATAAAAAACAATTTAGATAAATAGTGTTATCTTCAAATGCAGGATTCGAATGTCATTACAACACAACTGTTCAAACTCAAAGAAAGGATGCGAGTGAGAACTATTACTAACGTGATTTAGATTAAAATTTAAATTTCAATCGATAACAAACGTAATTTAAAAAAAAAAAAAAGGAATCTCAAAAGTTGGGGGGGCCCGGGCCCCCCCCCCCCCCCCCCCGGACCCCTCATAGTTCCGGCCATGAAGGTTGTAATGGTCGTGGCAACGATGGATCTTCTTCTTCCAACATCTCAAGCACGGATTGCATTGTTGGTCGATCACCTGGTCGTTCTTGGACACATAAAAGTCCAATTTGGATACATCTTAATGCTTCATCTGCTGGAAACTCACCCTTCATTGATTTATCTAAAAATTCTAATGCTTTTCCTTCGTTCCACGTCGTCCAGGCCTGAACATATACCAAATATAAACGACTCATTTCATAGTGTCAATTTGGTGACATCAAGTATTACGAGGATAATCTTTAAGTTAGTTACTTACACACTGAATAAGGTCAGAAAAAGGACGATTAATTCTTCTTCCACTCACAATCTCTAGGACAAGAACTCCGAAACTGAACACGTCTGACTTAAGTGAGAATATACCTTGCATGGCATATTCTGGAGACATATACCCACTGTATACCAATATTAGACAAATTACAGAAATTAGTATGTTACTTTAGACAGAGGTAGAATTAAAAGCACACTTGGTTGTCTTGATACTTACAATGGCCCAACAATCCTTGAGGCTTCATGTCCAGTTCGACGATCTTCTAAAATTCCATATAAACTGAAAGCTGAAAGTTTGGGGTTCATCTCTCTGTCAAGTAAAATATTACTTGCTTTGATATCTCTGTGAATAATTCTCAATCCTGAATCTTGGTGAAGATAAAGAACTCCACGAGCAATACCAGTAATGATTTTGAAACGTGTGGTCCATCCAAGTTCATGTCTCGTTTCACCTGTCTCATTTCAAGTTAAGTTAGCTCATATATGTTTGATCAGAATTTAGTTAATGCAGAAGTAAGAATATTATATTCCAGAATCTACAGTGTAATCTTAGAAAATTCGGAGGACTGGAGAATATAACCAAATAGGTGAGCATCTAGAGATTTGTTCTCCATGAGATCAAATACAATTATGGTTTCGTCTCCATGAATGCAATATCCAAGTACTTTAATGATGTTTTGATGCTGAATTTTGGAAAGCCGAAGAACTTCACTTTTAAATTCGTAGCCATCCCATGCTCTCCTTTTAACAGCAACTTTCTGTCCTGTAGATAACAGACCCTACACCGATAGAATAGCATTAGCAGACAGATGGAAGTTCAAATTACCATCTTAATTTCCTAGCTAAGCAAGGAAAAGCAAACCTCACCTTATAAACATGTACTCCAATCTTATTTGGAAGCGAAAAGTTATTAGTTGCAGCTGCAATTTCAGCCAGATCAAATCTATGCAATTCAACTTCCTCTCCAAAATATTCTGCGAGATAATTCCTTCATTAGCTGTGAGACATAAATTTGATTGAACCTAGTGCTATTCAAATTGAATTTGACTAATAAAAAAGTTTGTTCGAGCTTGCCCGTTCTAATTATCAAAGGAATCAAGCTTGACATGTTCACTTACTGTGATTTGCCAGGCTCAATTAAGAGCTCAAGTTATAAGATAACGTACACACAAACAACGTTTATTACTTAAAAAATTTCAGAAGACATCCACTAATGCCAGAAATCACTGTTTCACAACTAAAACAACAACAAAATACTAAAAAGTTTAACTTCCAATAAATTTGGGATCGTATGTATCCTTCTTTGGCGCTCCTTTTCATTTCTACACTTACCGAAACATCAAAAAATGAGAAGCATTTTGATAAAAATATTTGAGATATAGAACTTATATGAGATAGATGTCTCAAAAAATTCTAAGATTAATTTCTAGCTTGGCTGCTCTAATTATAAATGATTCTGTGCAAGCTTCATCGTAATGAATCCACAAGCTAAACGGATAACAGACCACAAGAGGAGAATACATAATATATTAAACTTCGTCTGTTTCATCTTATTGAGCTTAGGGTGAGTTGCTGAGACAACCATTTGAAATCACTTCCAATTATGGGGTTATTATCAAATTTGTATGCAGTCATTATGTAAGTGTTATGCCCTAAACCCAATCGATTTAGGTTATAAACACTTTTCATATGTTTAATGCATTTAATTATGGCAAGATCTATTATTTATTTATATTGCTTTTCTATTGAAATTATATTAAATAATAGAATCCGTAGATTTAAGTCTTTTCAATTTGTTAATCACAAGGAGTTGTGATTGTGAGGTACAAATTACAATATGACTGAATCTTAAATTATCCATGGTCGAAGTGATAACGAGACACGGATATCGTTATTGCGGATAGACCATCGCGTGTGGCACTCTTACTTGTGAAGTAAGTAGCTGATCTCACAAGCTAAAGTGTGGTGACACTTGAGTGAACACGCGGATGCTTTGTTATAGAACAAAACATTGGAGACCCGCTGGGAGATTCCACATGGATAACTATCTGAGTGTTAGTGGTTAATCTCTAACGTTCGGCAGTGAAATTGATCCTTTGACTTGAGGTCATTATAGTACCTTATATGAGGACGGTCATACTTTGGTGGTGTTGGATGTTACTCTGTCAAGGGTCGCTAATACAGCATCATTCGGGTATGTCAAGAATCATATGAAGGTTGTGAATGATCAATAGAGAATTCGTCACTCTTAGATAGTAAGAGAATATGATCTACATTTTATCCGGCTTAAGTTGATTATGAAATCCTTGGCCAAGGTGAACTCATAAGTCGAAAAGGAGTTTTCGATTACATTGACTAAACAGTAGGATAAAAGATATGATCGATAATCGAGATTGACACATATCCATATCTCATAATTGATTGGATCATATTGACGAACGGATTATAATTTCACGGTAAACGAACAAGTTTTGGTTTGTCACATCACATGACATTTCCCATCACATGTATTGCCTTGACACATTGCTAGATGTCAATCTGGGACAATGAATCTGAATGAGTGATAAATTAAAAGGGGTGTTTTAATTTATCGATATTTTGATTAGATCAAAATAATAATTCAGACGTTAGACATCGTGATCGGGAACCTAATGGGTCACACACAAAAGAGAACCAGAAGAATGAGATTTACCAATTAATTAATTAACAAGTGTTGGGTAATTAATTAATTGGATTGCTTATTAATATACCAAAATTAATTAATTAGATTAATTAATTTATGGACCGGGTTTTAATTAATATGATTAATAAAGTATCGGACCGGGTTTAGTTTCAAGAGGGGCCGAGCCCACTTGGACTTATATTAATATGGTACTAGGGTTTGAAAACTGTAGAGATTTTTTATTATTCTTGCTAGCAAAAGAAAAGAAACCCTAGCCACCATTCTTGTTCTCTGTGTGGATCACCATTGGAGGCTGGACAATTGGACAGCTTGGATTGCAGATCGTGATCATTGGAGTTCGTGAATCAACAAAGGGTTTTACAGAATTCATCAAGGTATAATTCTTATCACAGTTTCTATCTAAACGCATCGCAGATCCTTGGTGGGAATTGAAAATTGTTATAATTCCGCTGTGCATGATTAAGTAAATTCCCAACACATTACACTACCTGGTATTGATAAATGATTTTTCTTCGTTATGTTTGCCCTTTTCCATAATGCATTCCATGGCCAAAATCGTGGTAGCTTATAAGCATTTTTGTTTCTCTTATACATTTGTGCTCCTCTGCCTGATGGCTCAGCATTCTGAACCATTTTGCTTCCTTCAGTCAGAGAGAGTGGCATATTCTGCTCATCCACAGAGGAAATTTCTTCTATCTCAGCGCTAATTGAATGGGGAGTTTCCCCACTACAAGGCATGACACTATCAGAACTAGTTCTCTCTAGAGCAGAAGATTGCTGCTCCAGTGCAGACTCAAGTTGTACCACAACTTGAGCCATTGTAGGACGTTTATTTGGTTCATCATGCAAGCATCTATTAGCAACTTCAAGAAATGTCATCAGGCTCTCCGGTGATATTTGGGCCCTCAGACTTGGAGCAACAAGCTGATCAATTTCTCCTTTGCTGATGCAATCTTGAGCCCAAATGGTGAGGCTCTGCTCACCCTCTTCGACTCTTCGATCCAGCGCTGGTCTTTCGCACAATACTTCCAACAACACAACCCCAAAGGCATATGCGTCACTCTTCCTTGTCAATCTACGAGTTCTGAAATAGTCTGGGTCAAAATACCCAAATGTACCTTTAACGTTAGTGCTGACATAGCTTTGCACCCGACTTCTGTTTCGAGCTTTGGCCAACCCAAAATCTGAAATCTTAGCCTCCAAATTTTCATCCAGCAGGATGTTCGAAGGCTTTATATCACGGTGTATGATTCCTTGATCAGTGCCAGTGTGAAGGTAGTCTAATCCTCGGCCTACCCCAGTGCAGATCCTTAGGCGTTGCTCCCAAGAGAGAGAAGAGTGATAATCACTCTCTCGACTGGGTCCAAAGAGATGGTCAGCCAATGTGCCACTAGGAACATATTCATAGATAAGGATCATTTCTTGGCACTCATTGCAGTATCCGATTAAAGAAATGAGATTAGTATGTTGGAGCTTCGAAAGGGTTTCGACCTCTGTCCAAAACTCACGTGCCCCCTGCCTGGAATTGGATTTTAATCGCTTTATGGCAACAATCTGTTGCCCCTTACTAATGAATCCTCTGTATACTTTACCAAATCCACCCCTCCCAATAACAAGTGCATCATTGAAGTTCTCAGTGGCTGATTGGATCTCAGTAAGCGAAAAAGGACGACATGTTTCTTCAGTAAGGCCTGATGGTTTGTATCCACTGTCGGTAGAGTTAGCTTCCCAAATCTTCCGCAACTTATAAGTAATGATGTTGACTAGGGAGATGACAATTACTGCACCAGTAGCAATTGCATTTCCAACACCAAAAAATGACAGTAAATTTAGCACTGTATCGGATTTTGAAGATCGTCCTGGAGGGGAGGGGTTTGGACTTGCAAGACTGTTCTCGTGGTTGCTCAACTTCAATATCTCCAATCCTTTAAAGAGTTCGTTTACCAATTCATCCTTTGATTGCAGGGAAATCATTAGATCACGCCTGCCCTCTTCTTTGTGTCCTTTCACCATCACCATGTAGTCTCTGTACAAATGGATTCCACTGAAGACGCTCCTCTCTTTGCCTATATCAACATTAGTTTCTGCAATCATGTCATTTATGAAGACACTGAATACGCTGTTTCTAGTCTCCGCCATCTGAAGTCCCCTCTCGCAGAAATGAAGCCTGACCAAGTATCCGAATCCTACATCCACAGATGCTTTCCATGTAAAATCTTTGATCTTTTCATCAGGAACTGTTGCCCATTTCCCAAACATGCCAAGATAAGGAATAGGGTCCCATCTGAAATTTAATCGCTGCATCATTTCAAGTGCAGTGCTGTTATCGATATAGAATCGAGATTTTTGGCCAACCACTCGGGCTCCAAGATCATCATCATGAGAGTAATAAAGATCACGAGGCATGGATATTACCTCTATTCCATTTATAAAAGCATATGTTTTATCAGATTGACTATGTTCAGGAGAGAAAATTATACTCAGGGGTTGATTCTGTTCTATATTCATGCAGTACTCCTTAACAAAAGACTTCACGTCGAGGGCATCAGCAGTTAGCGAAGCACTAAAGTTTCTGAGGAGGGTGAAAGCCCCAGCTTCGACAGTGAACAAATCCTTAAACTTTTTGAAACGTCGGTAAGAAGCCAGACTGAAGTGAAGACGAATAAGTTTCTGACCTGGACTAACTTGAAACGTGTAGGAGAATTGCGTGCGAGAGATTCGAGCTGTCTTGTAGGGAATGGGATCTGTTGAAACCAAATTATGGAAGGCAGTTGAGGTGGTGGATGAGCCCTTTATTACTAGTGTGGAAGTAGATTTTGATTCTGTTATATCTCCAGTCCATTCTTTGTTATTGAAAGCAGTTGAAATGCCGGTTGAGCCACAGTTAATAGCTATATCCCCTGTGAGGTAATTATCTGCCGAATGAACTCCTAAGGTGCAAAGAAGAGGGTAAAGGAAGAAGAAGGCAAGATATGCCATTTGGTGTAAACAGGAGGGAGGGGATGCTGATGACATGTTTGGTATAGAAATGGATGGCGTTAAGGAGGAACAAAAAGCTCAAATTTTTCCAGTCTTCTCTGCTAAAGCAAGGAAACACGCAGTTGCCTGATTTGTCAAAGTCAATTCTCCCCACAAGTGCCTGGTAGCTTCAAAGATGATTCTCCCACAATTGCCTGGTAGCTTCAAAGATGATTGAGCTACGTCCTGAGGGCGAGAGTATTTGGTGGGAATTAAAATTAAGTTTTTAGTAAATTGTGATAGAAATTTTTGAAATGTGTGATTGAAAAGTTGTTGGACTCATGAAATATGTGGTTAATATTGAATGTTTGACTTTGATTTGGATTAAAATCAGATTTTAATTCGGGCCAAACAAGGGCTAAGAACATGCTTGGGAGTGATTAAAATCCAATTAAAATTAAAAATATAGTCATTATTGGGTCTCACCCATCTAATAAAAGTCAACAATAACGACTAATTTTTCAATTTTAATTCGATTTTAATTTCTACTGAACACGCCCTAAATTTTAACTTATGGAACTCATAAAACACATGATTAAAATTAATTGATGTGTTTGATTTAAATTAAACCAATAATGACGAAGATGGGTCATGGTTCTGCACATTGACGTGAGATTTATTCATGTCTAAGATCCCAATAAAATAATGTACCTTTTATTTTCAATACGTGTTGAGGAATGCTGAGTACTAACTTTTTTTCCACGTGTATAGAATAATTTATTTTCTTGCTTTACGCTCGTTTGATGATTATTATTTGGGAAGAAATATAATTTTCAATAATATTTTTAAGAGATTATATGGCTAAAAAGTAAGAAAAGTTTTGAATTTATTTATAAAATCTTTTATTATGTGAATGTGTAGGTGAAAATGAGTATATAGAAAAAAAAGTTTTAAAAGTAATGTTTATCAAACTGATTGAAAACATTATGTCTGTATTTTTATACCTTAATTTTGTAATTGAGAAGAAATCTAAAGATAGATTTATAAATTATAAGGGAAATTGACATAAAATGTACTTAACATATGACCCTTGTGAGCAAGTGGTCTCCAACCTTCTTTTCTCATCCTATTTTTCTGTGTGGAAAAAGTTCTTTTGGATGATTTACATTCATTATTGCCTTTAAAAGTGCGTTTGATTGCGAACGTGAAATTTGTTTGGAAAGAAAATAAATTATAAACAATTCAATTATCTAAAACTTATTTGTATGGAAATTATTAATTAAATGTGTTTGATTGATTTAGTTTTCAATCTAAAAAATATTATAATTGTCCATTTTTTTATTGGTGGATAGATCAGAGAGATGGTGAATTACCTGAAAAATAAAAACCATCACTCCCTAAAGAAAATGTTTTCCTTATTTTTGAGGAAAATATGGTCAAGTGACCAAAAGTCAAAAGTAGAAATTTGGGTAAAAATAATATTTTTATGAAAAATAAAGCCAATCAAACACATTTTAAAAATATGTCCTTGTTTTGTGAAGATTAAAATCAAATTTTTAATATATTTTGATAAAATGTGTTGTTGAAAAGTTTCAGTCCTACAAAATATGTAATTAAAATTAGGATTTTGCTACATATACATTAATATTTATATAATGAATTACATAATGTCACATGATTAATTGTTAATTTTGATTCAGAAAAATTTAGATTTTAATTCTTTCAAAGCAGCGGCTATACCTATTTTAATTTTTCAACCACACATTTCACTAATTTTTGCCCCTATTTAACGATAATTAAAATGAATTATGTGTTTTCAAATAGTGATTTTTGTAAAACGAGACATCGATATGTATCTTAAGACCAATATTGTAAAAAAATGATCCATTTATACTCCTTTGGCATGCAAAAAGAAGAGAAAATTGTGTACTTCAGTAGAGTATTTCTATTTTAAAAGTTTTTGGCATTATCTCACTTTTTAGAAATTAACTCTTATCATCTCAAAGGTGCTTCGAACTCATACCAATGATCGAGGCTTCAGTTATACGATCTGAATTGCTCTTTTGCCATCAACATTGATGATTCCATTTTTTATTTTTTTTTATTTTACGTTTTTATATCATCAAAAATTTAATTTCAGCTAAGCGAGATTAAAATTTAGTCACTGTCTGTTTCCGATTTTTTTCTCCATTTTAAGAAGAATTATAGCCGCTGAAGGGTCCCACCTAGCTGCAAATTTTGACTTGCATCTCACATGTTTTTTTGAAAAATTGTGCTCCAACGGTTGAAAAATCCATTTTCACTGTGGAAAATCTGCTCCAAACAGGGGGTTAATGTCTCAAGTTGTCAAAAATTCCTTTTGATTCCCCAATTTCAATAAAAGTACGCTGCAAAAGTATATACAAGGAGAAAATAATACCATTCAGAGAAATATGGGAATTAAGCCCCCGTTTGAGCCCCATTTTTTCTCATTCCATTACATTAATTTTTTCTCTCTCTTTATCTCAACCACACATTCTCAAATAAAATAATATTACACACAAATCTAAAACTTTTCCACCACACATTTTTCCATCAATCACTATTCTACAAATTTTCAACCCCAAAAAATGGGGGCCAAATAGGGGCTAAGACATTTACCAAATTTAGGTTCTGTTTGTGAGGAATTAAATTTTTCTACAGTAAATCAATTCTCATTTTCAACCACACATTTTTCAATAAAATAATATTTTCCATCACATCAATAATTTTTTCTTCTTTTTTAACCACACATTTCTCATCATATCACTATTCAAAATCAATTATTCCCTCAAAAATCTATCTCAAACAATATATAATTATACCTGCAAGAATTGATGGAAGGAATGTGCTACTTGTACATTATGGATACTGCAAGAATTGATGGAAGGAATGTGCTACTTGTGCATTATGGATACCCATAATGTACAAGTAGACAAATCCTTGATGGAAACCATTCGAAAAATCTTTTTGCGCATAATCAATACGATGAGGGGTCAGTGCCAAGAATGAAACGTTAGGGACCATTTGCGCACATGGACCATTTGCTAAGGATTATTCGTGCCAATTTTTTTAAAATTTAATGGACCGCAAACCTCAATAAATTAGATATCACTTAGAGTCTATTTGATCTCCATTTTTTTTTTTTGTCTAAAATGCATTTTGGAATAATATTTTAATGAAAAATATGTGGTTAAAAAATTCGAGTTTGCATATAATATTATTTTATTGAAAAATGTGTAATTAAAAATAAGAGAAAAAATATATTTTAAAAATAATGGGATCAAATAAGGACTATGTGAACCATCAATTAAAAGAGGATAAATTTGTACTATTTGTATAGATATGGGGTAAACATATAATTACAATAAATTATAATTTACTCTCTTTTATAATTCTTATTTTCAGAACCCTAAATTATTTTAGGGTGTGTTTGAGTTATATTATTTTGGAAGAATGTATGGTTGAAAAGAAAAAATTATGATGTGATGAAAAATATTATTTTATTAAAAAACGTGATATTGAAAATAAGCGGACGAATTTGAACAAAAATTTTAACTCACGCGGGCTTAGCGGGATTTGCATTTCCCACTTTTGAACATTTATCATTCCAAAATCCCGCCACCATATTCTTCTCACGATCAGCTGCAAAAATCCCTTAGAAAACAGATTGATCCTTCTTTCAGATATTATAGATTGAATCTAAATGCGACAGAAAGACGAAACAAGCCATCAGTTGAGCGCGGCCAAGAGGGCTTACAAGAGCGCGGCGGAGGTGGGGGAACAGAAAGGAAGAGGCGCGGCGGGCCAACCCGATTGGCGACATACTGAAGAACCGCGGTGAGTACGTAGAGGCCCTTCGATGGCTACGTGTTGATTTCGATGTCTCCGTCAAGTACTTGCTGGAAAAGCAGCTGCTTCCGGCGTGTCAGTCCCTCGGCGAATTCTATCTCCGCCTTCAGCACTATCAGGACGCCCTTATTTATCAGGTATGAACTTTACAATTCTGGAATGTTATTGCCAGTATTGTATTTTTGTTCTTGTTGTTTTGATTTTGAAGACAAGGAATAGCACCCTGTTCAATTGTATATCAGATGGGCGAGGTATAATTGTAATTGGGATCTTTTGGGTTTTTTTTTTCTTGGAAAACGACTTAATAAATTGGATCTAATTGTAGGTGCATTTTCTATCTGGTTATCCATTAATTTTTAATTGGGGCTTTCTACAATTTTCTTCACTCGGTGGTTTCAAGTATATGCCTGTGATAAGTCAAATTCAATTTTGAAATATATCATTGGTGATTAATACGATGTTATGATGAAACCCAAAATAGTTTATTTGAATTTCTGCTGATTTAAGTCTGCCATTAGCACATATTTCTTAACATGATCTAAAAAGAACAAATTGATGAAGCATGTATTATCTTTGAATTTGTTCGCTTTTTAATCTAAGTTGTGCTTCACTGGTAGTGGACGCATGGGTGTCAAGCTTTCACGATTTTCAACTCAACCAACTTTATTTGCTTTCCTCTGTTATCTAAATTTGGATATTTAAGTTACTTTCTCTAAGCTTTGTTTCAACCTAATTCCTAATTTATGTGGAGTTATATTATTGCAAAGCAGTCTCTCAATGTTCTTTGACTGTTCATTTTCTGCACTTCAATATTTCTCTGTTGAATTTCCATTGTTTCTACCTGACAGAAAAAGCATTTGGAGCTCGCTAAGGATGCAGATGACCTCGTTGAGCAACAAAGAGCCAGGACTCAGCTTGGTCGAACTTACCATGATATGTTTGTCTGATGGCGACCAGAACTCACTTAGGAATGCCAAAAAGTATTTCAAATCTGCCACGAAACTTGCTCAAGTTCTCAAGGAGAATCCGCCATCGAACAAATGTTCTTTCCTCAAGGAGTACATTGATGCCCATAATAACATTGGAATGCTTGAGATGGATATTGACAACTATAATGAAGCAGAGAAATTTCTTACAAGATGACTACAGATATGCGATGAAGAAGAGGCATAGAGAATGATGATGCTCGCAGTAGGCTTCATCATAACCTGGGAAATCTTTACACAGAGCTAAGGAGATGGGGGTAAAGCTCAGGAGCATATTTCAAAGGATATCATAATCTGTAAGCAAATTGGGCACCGGCAAGGGGAGGCAAAAGGTTATATTAATCTTGGCTAGTTGCATTACAGAAATCAAAAGTACAATGAAGCCATCTTTTCTTATCAAAAAGCGCTTGATTTGGCAAAATCCTTGGAATATGTGGATGCGTTAGCTGATCAAATTGATTCAAATATTGAAACGGTAAGAAAAGCAATGAATGTGTTGGATGCACTCAAGAAAGAGGACCAGAATCTTAAAAAGCTAGAAAGGAACACAGAAATGGCTAGAGGCATGGCAGGTGAGCGGAAGTTTCTCTTGAAACAGAATGCATCCCTCGATTGTCTTGTAGAGAAATCAAGGACGATATTTTTATGGATAAAGGTATGCCTGGACCATTTGTATTCTATATTCTTTCTTTTATTTACTCTGCTGCTCCTAGTTTGTT
Source organism: Fraxinus americana (assembly GCA_035079005.1). NCBI lineage: Eukaryota > Viridiplantae > Streptophyta > Magnoliopsida > Lamiales > Oleaceae > Fraxinus > Fraxinus americana. The sequence goes on from CM068712.1 coordinate 30,278,389, forward strand.
CTTAGCCAAAAATTTCATCCCTTTATCCGAAGGTAAAAAATTTTAAGATTTCCTTTTGATGTTCCTGGAACCTTGAGAACATCTCGACAAGATTATATTCTATCATTATTGAGTAATTAATATATTAATAAATCAAAATCATAAGCCCCATATTTTATTTTGTGCTTAGCTTCGTGAATATGGCAAGAAGAAGAAGAGGATAGCAAATGAGCTCTGTGACAAAGAGAAATTGAGTGATTCATTTTTAGCCATCAGAGAGTCATACCAAAAGATTCGAAAATTCCCCAAAGACCTTAAATGGTTAAGAAAGAGCTGGGAAACCTACAAGTCAATTGGCAATTTGGAGGCGACCTAAATTATTATTTCATCTTGTGCCCTATATCATAGTCATCTTTAGCTGGTGGACTTTTCTTTTCTAAAAGATACTGTATCAGGGACAAGCATTAGCAAAGATAAACATTGGAGATGTTTTGGATTCCTGTGGTGATTTGAGGGGTGCTCTAGATGCTTTCAAAGAGGGGTACAGGGAAGTAACTGTTCTAGTTACTTTTTCTATTGCTCTAAATGGAATGCCTTCAATATCAAGCATTTTCAATTAATTATGAGATCAATAACCATGTACATTGTTATTGTGCAATGAACTATGCAGTATTTGGTTCCTCTTACAAATATTACTTCAATAAGTATGCAGTTCTCACTACTAGGTACTTCTCACAAATCTAGTCATGAATTAGTTTTGTGCTTTTTCCCTATAGTGTCTGATATCTATCTTCATGAAAATCTTCATGTTTTTGCTTTCTTCCCCCACCATAAGTACACAAAGAGACACAATGAAAATGAAATCTCTACCGTATATATTATACAATATGCTTCGGTTGTTGAGTTTGCCTGTATTTCTGCTTGCATGCAGCTTGGAAGTATGGATGAGACCTAATTGCACTAGGTATGAATGATGATAGCAAATTGCTGCATGATTATACTTGTTAATATCTCACAGGAATACATTTTGGAGTACTTCATTTGCTATGCTTCTTCAGCTGATACAAGATTTGCAAGTATGATTTTTTCTCGAGAGGATCCATATGACCTGTGCTCGTGGTGTTATTCTTCGTTGCAGGATAGCTGTTCATGCAAAGCTTTCTTCTGTCCAGCCATCTGCTCTAGAAAATATGTACTATAGCCACATGATCCGCTTTGATAACATTGAAGAGGTCAGGCAAGCAGCATTTTATTTCACTCCGAAACATCTTTACACTGGTTAAGGAAAGAAAATCAAATCTCTGAAAAGACTTTGCATTTAAATTCTCATAATTGCAAATTCCGACTTCATTGTATTTCTTTCTTTTTAAATAATCATAGAAGTAAAATTGTGCATTGAAGTTATTTCTGGTTGCTGTATAGGAAGATACAATTGCTAATTGACAAACTAAAGCAGTCAGAAAATAGAGAGCTGGAGGCTGAAGATATGGCAGTGGACTGCTGTTCTGAAACTGAAACGGAGTTGGATGATCTATCCCTAGATGACAGGTTTCATAGTAGCTTTTCGCCAGAGAAAAGTAAATTGCATTCCATAAAATAAATATTTAATGACAACCAAGATAAGTTGGATGAAGTGACTCCTTTGATATCCCTTCTTCAACCTAAAAGAAATTTAGCAAAACTGAGAACTGCTGGTGTAGCTGTACCTAATGCTTGTACCAAGCACCCTGAATCGTCAACCCAAAGCACTTCCAGATCGTCTGGAAGCCTAACGATTGGTCGTAAACGCATTCGTGTTATCCTTTCTGATGATGAAGGTGAAGGTTATGAGGTTTACTGTTCCAGTAAAACAGCTCATAAGTGCCCTGCAGAAAGTGTTGCCACTTCAGATGAATGTGAGCAAATAATTGGTTTTTTCTACTATACTCTTAAATGTATTAGAAATAGACATTGACCTTATTATTTGGCTGTGTTGCAGACAAAACCAGAAAGTGCTCAAGCAGTCGTTTTCATGAATTCCAGGTGATAGCATCTTTCAACCAAATCCATCACTTCGTTTTCCATCTGTTGATAACTAGTCTGATCTTTTGGTTTGGTAGGATGTTTCACCGGCTGGTGCAAGATGTTCAGCCAGTGCTAAATCTTGAAGTGAGCAATTGTTCCTACAAATCCAGGAATTCTAGATTTGGTGTAATGGATGGAAAATATTTTAGATCTACAAATACAGTCTACAGATGCAGTTGTTGATGAATCCAGCTCTGGAACAAATGAAGATAATTGCACTGATGGTTATGGCAATCTATTTGAGAATCGGAATTATGCTACCAAGTCGCATTCCTTTGGCGATGAACCATATGTGAGCATAGTTGAGATACGCTTAAGTTTGTGATGATCATCTTATCAATCATTACTACCGTAATCCATATTTAATTTTTAAATTATATCTCTTTAGCTCTTTTAAGTAAGAAAAGTGTGGATTTGATACGGCTTTATTTCATGCACTTGCTTATGCTTCTCTAGTAGTACAAAATTCCGTACATTAAGCAACAAAAATTACTTTATGCACCTGTTCATTGCTGATGTATAATCATTCCATTGAAAAAGAAATTGATAACAAAGCTCATCAAAGGCTCAGGTAACTTTGCCTGACACGCTTGGCTCATGTACAATCACCAAAGTAGTTACAAGTACTATTTAATCTTGTTGTGAACGTCTGTTTTTGACAAAGTTTGTTATTTGATGGTTTTACTGCAGCAACATATTACATGCAAAATTGATGAAGACTTGGTGCATATGAAACTAGATTCATGTAGAAATAGTGGTAAACTCAACATAGAAGATATGAAGGTTGAAGTGGCATGCTTGTACTGTTTACAACTCTCCAAAGAGAAGAGATCCAGAGGTATGCAGTGATTCCTAATTTTGTTCTTGGTTTAATTACTGGTAGTCACAATGTGGGAGTTTGGGTTTTGAATTATAACCATTTTTTTGAGTGAACAAGATGAAACAATGTTAGGTATATATAGTCTAGAGCATATAGAATTTTATAAGGATAATTTTCGAGTGTTTGTTTGCTTGGTGTGATTATCTACTAATTTTGCAAAATTATGTCATATGAATCAGAAAAGAACTAAGAGGTTATTCTCTAACTATATTTTGATCTGGAAAAGTTTTCATGTATTCTCAAAAACAAGGATGTTTGGTTTCACACACCCATGTGAGGTGTTGTTTGTTTCGTATTTTATATTTCAGCAATTTTACTATCATGAATCATTTATTCGCAAGATGTTATTTGTAAAGTTCCAAAAGCATATATCTTGCTCAAGGCAAGAGCTCGGCCTGAAGATGGAAGTCATAATCATGAACGTGATCCAATAATTTTTCGCAAGCATTGCTAATGCAGGTATGTCAAGAAGCCTAGATGGCATTGTTTAATAACCCATTCATGGTAGTTTTATGCTTATACAAGGACACAACAATTTCATACTTTCTCATCTCTTCAACTTTAACTATATCAAGATTAAATTGGATGTACGAAGTTGATACAATGGGAAGGCGAAGAAGATACTTGCTCTCGAGATCTTAGCCAACACTAGGGAGACCCTTTGGCTTGCCCATTCTCCTTGTGTCCTTACTTTTTATTGGCAATTGCATATTCATGTGTATTTAGGTTCTCAATTGCTGTGCCATTCTTTCTAATATATTGTTGAGTGTTGACAATAGATGTTTCACATAATTACACTCTATGGCAAAGTATGCAGATTGAGCTTTTTCCCCTTAGGAAATGGTCAGGTCTAGCAAATCTGCATCACTATTTTTGGAAAAAGTGCGGGTTAAATAGCAAAATAAGCAAAGGAATGTGATATTCATGTACTGGAAATCATGTTCTACATTTATTGCTTTCATCCCTTTCACAAGAGCAAAAACATGTCATCGATGCTAGGTTATTCCTTGACAGAGCTCTGTTGTCTCCATACCTAATGTAGTTTTGAAGTATGTAATAGTGAATGCTAAAACACGTTGCATCATATTAGCAGGATTGGTGCCAGTCATTCAGCACATGAAGTACGGTGGAAGAATCCTTGAATCTTTGGAAACGCTCTAACCTTAAGAGAATCATTCTGGAAAAGGCTGGATTGACGTTTCTGTTGGTGGTATGTTTTCACTAGTAAAAAAGCCTTTTACAGTAACTATGTTAACCTTTTGAGTACATCTTTGTTCCTGAATGCTTCACCTTCTTTGCTAGTTTAAGATTTTTGTCCTGGAAGTATTCAATGTTGCTGTCTCGGTCTTGCTACAATAACGGCATTCATGGTTTCTGTGAGAACTGGAGAATAATACCTTTTCGTCATTAATTGAAAGAGGATTACAGAATATATAAGAATCAGCCAACTATACAGGGAATCTGAATATAGGAAACTCTAGGAGAAAAATGGAAATAATCTAATCACGTCCTATAAATTACATGTCATGTCGATGATTAGTCAACTCATAATCTCCTAAAACAGGAAGAAATACATCCAAATACTCCCCTCAATCTGGTTCAAAGATACTTGTATGTCCCAGCTTGCATAGAGTACTCCTAAATAGCAGCTCCATTAACCCCCTTCGCAAATATATCTGCAAGTTATCCTTTGGAAGGTACAAAATGTTTTCATGATGAAGTGTCTAACTATCTCCTCATGTTTGGTATAATCATGATGTACCGGATTATGAGCTCTACTGATGGCTGCCTTATTATTACAATACAATCTCAAAGACTGCCTCAAGTACAAACTTCAACCATAGAGTTCACAGATGCCATGAGCTAAAGCCCTGAACTCAGCTTCTGCACTTGATCTAGCCACTACGTGTTATTTTTTACTCCTTGTCACTAGATTGACTCCAACAAAAGTGCAAGATCCGGTTGTAGATAGTCGATGTATTACTGAACTTTCCCAATTTGCATCTTGTCCATGCTTTGAAAATATTAAGCCATAACAAGGTTTAGATTTTAAATATCTCAATATTCTCCGTACAGCCCCCAAGTGACACTCTTGTTGCGAGTGGATTAATTGGCTAACCTACTAACAGTGTAAGCTATATCGTGGCGTGTATGAGGTAAGTAAATCAATTTTCCCACAAATCTTCGATGTCTTCCTTTATCAACAAAGTCGCCTATTACTTCTCCACGTTAATGGTTCTGGTCTATGGTAGTGTCAGCCAGTTTACATCCTAGTATCTCGATTCCATTTAACAAGTAGATGATAGATTTCCTTTGAGAAATAAAAATCCCATTTGCTGATCTCTCAACTTCAATTCTGAAAGTTACACAGTTCAACTCTAACAATACCTAGATGGTGGTGAATAGGTATTTTATGCGGAATAAAAAATATTTTACGAATTCAACAGCAACAATTCACTTTTTAATTCTAATCTAGATGATTAAACATGTAAGTCATTTTAGTCCTAAATTTGAATACCGCAATTTATGTGATTAATCAATAAACAATAACGAAAGCAGTAAATCAACACCAGAATAATCAAGGAGAAACCCAGCTCGAAAAAACTCTGGACACTTTGCCAATCAACAATCCACTATAAACTATATGTAACTTACAGTCTACCAACCTAGACGACGACACGTACTATCTGATCTCTTGACTGCAATTCCAACAGCTTTCTTGGATTCTGTGCTCCTGTACCACTTCTAGCTGCAATTTTTAAAGTTCTCCTGGATTATGCTCTCTTGCAGCAACTCCTAGTTTCGTGGAATTGTCTATTTCCTGTGGATCGAAGAACATCGTGTTCTTCACAAACTAGAACTCTAGTCGAACTTCCTCGATCTTCAAAACTCTGATTAGATGTAGAGGAAGAGTAGTTTGATATTTGGATTATGGGAATGATGTTTTTCTCACCAAAACAATCAAAGCAGGTGAAAGTTGAAGAAATTGAATGAATCTCTCACAGATGTAGCTCTTTTAATGTTCAACCTCATCAATTTTCGTGCAAAAGGGTTTTGGTATATATAGGTAGGTTAGAAAAATGAATGAGTTAGGGAAAAAACCTTTAAAACGCCACATAAAAATTTTTCGAATAAAGCTGTTGCTCGAGCGAGGGCTCAGCGACAGTCGAGCAACAGAATGTTCGAGCGAAGGAGGGGCGATAGTCCAGCGACGATGTTTCTATTTTTGTAATTCAAGCTAAACCTTGGCGACAGACTAGCGAAAATTAGCGTCATTTTTCACTTTTTGTCCTTCTCAAACCCTAGACCTAATAACCCTATTTTCCATAATTACACATTTCTCATTAACTTTTTAAACATAGTACAATTTAGTCATTTTGTTTACAGAATAGCCAATTACAAAATATCGAAAACCTAACAAATTCCAAGAATATGCCTTTGTTGTCCTAGGTCTTTGATTTCGAACTCTGTGGCCAACATACCTCTCTCTCTGCTTTTTGAGTGTCATTACTAGTGAGCTCTCTCTACTTTTTGAGTGTCATTACTAGTGAGTATTATGTCATCCACATAGACTATAAGTGTTGTGAGTTTGTTTTGAGATGTATGCTTGATAAAGAGGCGAGGGTTGAGGCGTAAGCCTCACAAAAAAACCAGAAAAATTAGTAATTTTTTAAAAAAATAAGGAGAATTTGAGAAATAAAAAAATTAAAATCTGAGATAGAGAGGAGACGAAATGCAGGAAAAATAATAATAAATATCTTCTGGAGTTTAAGAACTGCCTGTTGCCTCGCAATCTTGTGGAAGAAACTTCTCAGGGGAGTGGTGTGGGTGGGATAGGGTAGGTATTTTTATTGTTAATGAAAGGGTTCTTTCATTGAAAGTCACGTTCAGACTTGGAAAGAAAATAAACAAAAAAAAATCCAAATGTCACAGCAAACCTGGGGGCACATGCCTCACTCTTCTTGAGGCGTATACCTTAAAGTGGAGTGTCTGCAGTAAAAAAATGGAGTGTCACCTATGGAATATCATTTTGTGCTTATATCATACAAGATAATAAATAATAATCTACTCTAACGTGTAAGATAATTCTGTGATATTATATACTCAACTGTGAGAAATTTAATTCTTGAGCAGTGATGGTGGCAAATAATATTATGAAACTGTACATTGACTGCTGCGAGGCTCTACCTGAGCCAGCCAATTTGAAAGTTCTCAAAAAATTGTACAACTTAAGAGGTAAGATTTAGATGAAGCAGTGTTATTCTTGCTTTCTTAACTTGAAGTCATAGCGAGAATTCAATTATAACAATACACTTTTTACCAGGTATCAGAGGATGAAGTTATTGTGTTTGATTCTGGATTGCAAGATATATCAGTATCACCACTACTAAATGCCCTTCAAGAACACAAAACAGTTGCTGTCTTGGACCTTTCTTCAATTTTTTAGGTATAACGATTCATTTGGACATAGATAGTTGACAGAAAATGAACATGGGATTTTTGTGCTTGCCTATTTCTCAATTGTCATGCAAGCGACGCATTTCACTTCCTAACTTTATACAGTCTTCATTGTATGAGTTCTAGCAAAATATGTCAAAGAAACCTAGAGGTTCACCAATCCATACTCAAAATTTGCACTTTTCAAATGAACAGTGTATTGTAATGTAATTTAGATTCCGAAACCAGAAGAAGAGTTGAAACAGATGAGAATAATGTAATTTAGACAATATTTTGATAAGTTTATTGTAAATCATAGCATGTGTAGCTTTCACTTGATAGAAAGTTGGACATTTACATTATAGGATATCCAGTGGTACAACATAACAACCATATTCTTGTAACTTTTCACTTGCTCTATCCTTTTTTTCTATAGCTTTTACCGTCAGTAGAATTGATTGGCATTTACATGATCTTAAGGAAAATATAAAGCCGAGTTGATATTCAGCACTACTTGCATTGGATTACACCAATTTTACTCTAATAAGACTGGGTACTGTTAAGTTCGCCTTGGTTTTGTGCTGAAATCGAGAAAGGGAAATTTGCATTTTCATTCCCAATCTTTGCAAAATGTAACAAATTTATCCTTAACCCTTTTTTTTAGTGTAATTCACTCCTACCTTTAAATTATATGCCAAAACGTATCCTTCTTTCTACTTTTGCTATGAAATGATCAGTTTGCCATTCTCTTTAAGTAAACAAATATAAAAAAGTAGTGAAAATTGTCATTCTATTTGCAAGTTTTCCTTATTTTAAATTGTTTTACTGTCTTCTTTTATGTTTATTTATTTAAAAGAGAATGACAAATCTGTCATTTAATTCGGCCTCCCGTCATTTACTGTAAACATTATCTATTTGAATGCAAATGAAAAAAGATAGCTAAATTCCCTTTCAGAAAATAGAAAAAAAAAATAATTTCAAAACCACATTTTTTTCACAGTGAATTATCAAATATACCAATGAGACGACTTGTCCCAACATAACGTGTAAAATCTGAAGATGGGACATGTGTCACATTCTAATTCATGTATCATTACAAAAGTTCATAGAAGAAAATAAAAAAAATACTATACAAATTAATTGAGGTAAAAATCCATCATTATGAAAATTAAGTGATTAACAATGTATTTGATTGGTTAGAATATCCCCTAATGTATATAAGAGTTTTGCTACTTGTACACTGATGTTGACACTCGTGATGTACAGCTCCTCTCACGATATGGAGTCACACGATTTTTTTATTGGGCGTGGACCCCCTATTGTGAGAGGACTGTACCAAGGTTAATTTAGTGTACAAATAGCAAAACCCTATATATAATCCACATTTTATATGAGGTAATCAACTAAGCTCACGTTTTGTGTATATTAAAATCTAAAGTCAAATTTAATAATTAAATTTAATTACACATTTTATTTGATCTACAACTTTTTAACACATTTCATCAACTTTGATAGAAATTTACTAAAAAAAATGATTTTAATCTACACCAAAATGGGAATTGAATTAGCCACAAAATCCAATAATTTATTTCCAAAATACCTTTTAAATAATTACAAATTTTAAGATTTCACAGGCCAATCCAATTATTCATAATCTCGATGTAATCATGAAACGGTGCACATCATATAACAACAAAGGATCGTGGCTCTAACAGTGACAAATAATTATATGAATTATGAGAATTTTTTATTTTTCTTTTTTAATAATCATAGCAAAAACAAAAAGGGATTAATGAGAAGAACACCCATCATTACGCGTGGTTAAGAATGGCTTTTGGGCTCATAATGGCCCACAGAAGCTCTATTGTGTCAAATCTAATTTCACATACATCAGTGACAATCAGGACATGGCCCAAGTGGGCCTTTGTTAATCCTGTTTTTAAGTATAATATGAATTGGATTAGTCAAGCATAAAATTGTTTAATAATTTAAAAAGTTTAGATTTTGACTTTTAAATGCTAAAAGGACTAGATTTGGGAAAGTTTTAAGCTCTGTCAAGTTTCGTTTTCTAAGTGTCACATGTCATGTCAGAGAGTTTAGTTGAATATATATCAGTCTGCGGAGTTCGACGAGGGTCATGCTAGAGCCTTCTTTCAAAATAGAGAAGTCATCAATAAATCAATCGGAAGCTAGGTTTGTGCTTTGCCCTAACCCCAGCTTTCGGAGGAAAGAAGCAGTCCCATCCAATCGAAACAAGCCCTATCCCTATCCGTCGAATCAAGTATAGAAGGGGGTTCAACTCTTTTGATTCGTCATTACCTTTGGAATTTGAAGAACGATATTTTACCGTACTTAAGAATTTCTCACGTAATTGTTCTCAATGTTATGAATCTTAGTTTGTATGAAATTTTATAAAAAAAAATATAGATTAGAAATCTCACCTACTAAAAGTAAGAAGTGATTCGATTCGACTCTAATAGTCAAATCATGTATTGATGCTACTATAAAACTATGACATTAGTCAATATCATTTTAAAATTGGTGTGGGTTTTCTTTTAGAATGATTGTATGTGCAGTATGAAAGTTAATTATTGCCTTCAAAGAAATAGTGAATACTTTTAGCCAACGTTGTAATGGAACTTAAATGATAAAATTTTGAGCTACCCCCCCCCCCCCCCCCCAAATCCTACCTATTATTAAATAATTCACATGGTTGCAAGATTTTGATCCTCTATCCATTTTATTAACATTTTTAAATAAATAGACAATCTCCACTTTCTTAGTTTTAATTTTTCGACGAATTTATTCAATATGATATTGAAGCACAAAAATCATGAGATCGGATTTTGCTATATCTATCACGATTTATTTTATTTTTTACTAATTTTGAAAGATTGTAAACGTATTAGGTCTTTTACGAAAAATAAATCTAGCTAATCTTTCAAACTCGATCCAATACTTCAATAAAAGTTTATCTACGAACAAAGAGTAATGAAGATAACGAAAGTTCATTTAACAGTGAAAAACTTTAAAAACACAAATTTTAAACTTCACAAAATATAAATAATTTCAATTGGATAAATTGGGCTAAATTCTGTAAAATTAAAAATGCTAAAATATAGATTCTCTTTCAAGGGGCCTTGTGTTGGTCATTTTAATTTTTATGGTAATGTTAGAGCCACAAAAACACCCCCTTTCATATTTCTTTATTCCCTTCCTAGGTTTCTTTTCATTTTTATTTAAAAGGGACCCAATTTATTTTTATTTTTTTTTCCAGAAACCCTTTTCCTTTATTATCACATGTTTTATATTCCATTCTTTGGAAATGACTATGCAAATGCAAGTTTAGCAGCAATAATTTGGTATTTTCGGTTTTTTTTATTTTTCTAATTCTCAAGAAAATATTATTTTTAAGAATATGCTTGTATCATTTCCACCCGGGGTGGTGTTGAAAATTCATAATTGGCGTACTGTAGAAATTATTGTACCCTTTTTTTTGTTATCGAGATAGGTGAATTCTTATACACCCCGTAAGGAACATGATAACTCGATTTTGGTCCAATATATATGAATTAATATAATACAAGACCAATGCAAAAAAAACAAAAAAAAAAAACAAATCTTGTTATTGCCAGAGTATCAGAATAATATTTTCCTTATTTACTAAAAATAAATTTCATTAATATTATTATATTTGGTACGTTACATTGAATAAGGCATGAATTTTGCTAGATATATGTTCTTTTCTGAATTATCTTGGAATTTTATTATATAGTTGGTAAGAAATAAAAAGAAGAATACGTGCAACAATTGCAAAAAAATGAGTACTGTCAACCAACCTGTAATAAATACAAATACACAGTTACGTGATTGAAGTTGTCAAATGAAAGATATCATTGTACAAATACAAGACGAATGATCATCCATGTACAGTACAGTTTTCATCGTCCCACGTAAAAAAATCGACAAAAAATTTAAAAGATTTTCGTAATTGGCAATAATTAAGAAGTGTATAAAGAAAATATAGCACTTTCTGCAAGTGAATTCCTGCATGTATTTTTCCTTTAATACTGAGTATACATACGCATATATACACGAGTTTTTCTCCATGATCCCCATCCAAAACAATTAAAAAACGACTAGAAAATCTACTAATTAAGAAGATAAAGATAATTGATAATCTCACCCCTTCAACTCCACGAGTACATGGAGAAGACAAAAGAACCCTATTCTTGAAATCGTAGTTCAAAACAAACCTTTTTGTTAAAGCCAAAAATAAGGGATCTTCAGACGAATAATTTACAATATCCATATCCACCTGCAGTTCTTTCTTCATGGCTCCAAAATCAGTAAAAACAGGTTTTTCTGATGTTAATGTTTTGTTGTTGAAGCCTAATTTCTGTCTTCGACTTCAAGGAAGCCTCCAACTCTGTAGTCCTATGGCGTTGTGTTTTCTCGACGGACCGGAGGCCGGAATAGGCAGTCTTTTCGGCAAGGAGTTCAAGAAATGGCCTGAATTTTGAGCGTTTGGCTTGATTTTGTATGTATTCATTGCTCTTGAGCCACTGGAATGTTCTATAAAGAAGATGAACAGAACCAGCAACCAAACAAGTAGTAGTAGTAGAATCCTGTTGTAACTATTCATCTTGCAGACGTACAGAAAAATGTCAACACAGAAAACACGCAATGAGAGTGAGACCGATCAATGGAGAGAAATTGTGAGTTTCTGCAACTGGGCTGTGGCTTCTTTTTCAGGGTTTTGATGAGAGAAAAGAAGGAATAGCAAATTAGAAGGAAAATTGAATGAAGAATAGCGTGTATTATCAGATTCAGATTCAGCTGTTTAGTCTTGTTGACAGTACACTGCGTGATCAGTATGTGTTAGAAACTAAAGGGATTTTTGAATGGGTCTCATTGGTTAGAATCCAATAGAATAAAGATGAATTATAAAAGAAAGGTGACAGTGAGATAAAGATTTGTTTCTCTTCTTCAAATGCCAATAAAAGAAGAGAAATAAAGAGGAAAAGATTAGAGAGAGAAAGCAAGTCCAGTAGTGTTATGTCATGGTAATGGTTAGGTGTGCCAGCTCACATTAATGCATTGCCACTATTCTTTTAGACCCCCACAATAGATTAACTTGTCCCTCCCATTCTACAGTGTATATATGAATCTCATGACGATCTTTCTCGTCTTGATCGGATCGTAAACTCGGGTCGACATCAAAGAGGAATGAGTACCATTTTTTTCCTCTCTATCTGTCTAGGATTTGAAAGGGGAAAACTGTGGGAAACTGAGGTGGGCAGCACACGTTAGGGGTTTAGGGAGGGTGATGGTCAAGAAAATAGTACATTTTGAATAGACGGGAAGGAAAGGACAGAGATTTTGTTTACTTAGCGTTTGTTTGTGCGTTGAAGATCAGATTTTCTATTAATCAAGGAATGGGCTGTGAGAAGAGAGAGGAATGAGGGGGTCCTGTTGAGTGTGAGTGTGCGTGTGCGTTTTGGTAGGGTGGGGTAGGGTAGTAGGAGTAGTGGGTGAGGGCCTCCACAGTTCATCATTGACACCATGTCACCACATTTTGCACACCCAATTTTTTTCTGAAAATGTGTTTTCAAATAATGTTTTTTTAGAATTGTGTGATAATGTTATTTAGCAGTACTTATGTCACCATGAGTCTTTGAAACAGGTCAGCAGTGTGTTTGATGGATATTATTTTGGAAGAATGTATTTTGGAATAGTGGATTGATGGAGAATGTGTGGTTGAAAAAGAAGGAAAAGTTATTGATGTGATGAAAAATATTATTTTAATGAAGAATGTGTGGTTGAAAATGAGTAGAAGAATGAAAATGAAAATTTTAATTGTTACCAAACTGGGGCTAAATGATAGATTCACTTAATTAAAATGTTACATAATTTATTTAATTGAACCTATAAAGTGTAGCTAACTAAATTGTTGCTCTAATACCACTTGTATTCGATGACATTATTTTTTAAAATAAGAAAAATTTTAAGTTTACATGTAACATTATTCTATGAGAGAATGTATAATTGAAAATAAATTTTTAAAAAATGGGTTTTACGTATCATTAGATTTTTGAGCTAAGATGTATATAAATCTTTTCTTTAGGTATACGGAGAAAAATATTGATTTATGCTCTTGTTTGGCAAATTTGTTTTCACTTGAGATTATAAGATGATCAAACTACTTTATTTTTCAATTATACTTTTCAATGGCTCCATAATTCTTATCCATTTTTTAACTTCAAATTTCATGGATCCACCAACTTATAAAGCTAACGAAGTCCGATCTCCTTGGCATGGCACATTTTTTCCGTTCCCCGGAGAATGAACTCCAAAAAGGTCGAGTCGAAATTACGATGAGAAAATATGTTGCAGTACAGTCGAACCTAACCTAATATCTTGTGTTTGCTGGTATTTAGTAATTAATTAGAGCCCGTTTGTTATTGATTAAAATTCAATTAAAATTGAAAATATAGTCGTTATTGGGTCCCACTCGTCTAACAAAAGGCAACAATAATGATTAATTTTTCAATTTTAATTCCTACCGAACACGCCCTTAATCTCTTGATAATTGGATTTATATTTGCAGAGCAGAATATATAAATTCCTACCGACGAAGGGGTCAGGAATTCATAGTGGTAGTGACCAAATGCTGGCACAAAAGGGAGGGGTCTGCTTTGACCATGCAAACATTAAGAATTAGCCCAAGGCCCCAAAATTTTCAATTCTATTATTTTTTGAGTAAAGAAATGGGAAAAATTCACTTTCCCTACTTTATCTTTACCCTATTTCAAAAATAACAAAATAATTTTTACATTTCAAAAATCAGATTTTTTGACCTATATATACATATATTTATAAATATTTATTTATTTATTTAAATATATAAAAAGATATAAATAAATAAATAATATATATATAAAATTAACCCACCCCCAGCACCACCACCCCACCACGCCGGCGACTGCTCTGGCGACGTCTCCGATTCCGACGACTTCTCCGGCGACCACTCCGATTCCGGCGACTGCTCCGATTCCGACGACTATTCCGATGACATGAATTTTTTGTACGGTCACAGCCCAGGTCACAAGTCACAGTCCAGGTCACAACCAAGGTCACAGGTCACAACACATGATTTTTTGTTTATAATAATTGATAACACAATAAGGCTCACGTCTTACATTTTTATCGTGGAGGTCACGGATTATTTCGTGGTCACAAATCAACAATTTTACAGGTCACAGATTATTTTATTGGTCACGGATAAAAAAATTACAAGTCAAAGATTAATTTTTAGTCACAAATTGTCGAATTTTAAAGTCACAAATTAATTTTTAGTCACAAATTGTAGAATTTAAAGGTCACAGATAGTCCACCATCACCGGCATCTCACCACTGCAGCACCTAATCACCACTACCGACTACATACCACCACCACCCCCATGCCACCCTCCAGTTAAACCTCCCATTTCACCCCCAGTAAAGCCTCTTAGCCACCATCATCACCAAACTGCACCCACCACTGGTGGACGATGATAGAGCGACGACAAACAACTGCAGCCTCATCTTGCTACTCCAAAGCACCCCACCACCGCCAATCACAACTAGTGATGCCGCCACCATCATCAACACATCCACCTGCACCACTACACAAAAATCGCAACCAGATCCACCATCTCCGCCACCACCTCATCTCCACTGACTCCACACCAACACCCACATTGCACCAATAATCACCACAACAACCCACGCAAAAAAAAAGGAAGACGGAGCAGATCGCGAGCATCAAATCGCGGGCGGCTTCGCGAAGTTCAAATCGCATCAGCGGCGGTTTAAAGACGGGGGGTTGCTGCAGCCACGGTGGCGACGACGATTTTTGCGAGCGGAGCAGATCGCGAGCTTCAAATCGCGGGCGGCTCCGCGTCAAATCGCATCAGCCGCGGTGGCGGCGACGGTGGAGAAGATGGGGGTTGCTGCAGCCGCGGTGGCGGCGACGGTTTTGAGTGGAGAGAGTGCATGACCGCAGGGAGAGTGCCTTGCCGGTGAGGGAGAGACTGGGGTGGTGGAGGGAAAGGACGGCCGGCGATGGTGGAGAAAGAGAGGAGAGGGTGGAGAGAGAGAGGAGAGGGTGAGAAAATGAATTAGGGATTTAGGGTTTCAAATCCTATATAATTTATTTTTTATAATATTTAATTAAATATAATAAACTTGTATCTATTTTAAAAAGTTCTGATTTTTGAAAAAAAAAAAGATAAAATCTGGTTTTAGAAATTGGATCTCCAAATGTAGGGATATGTGTAATTTCCACTAA
This sequence comes from Fraxinus americana, assembly GCA_035079005.1. Lineage (NCBI taxonomy): Eukaryota > Viridiplantae > Streptophyta > Magnoliopsida > Lamiales > Oleaceae > Fraxinus > Fraxinus americana. The sequence continues at coordinate 30,294,081 of CM068712.1, forward strand.
ATAAATTTTCTAAAATGGGCTTACCAGATGATCTGTTTTGAGTTTTGACTCATTTATCTTAACTAGTTTAACACCCGTGCAATGCACGGGTTGTGTAATTTTTAAGGTAATATTAACGGTTTGAACGTTAAGAGTAGATGGAAAATTGTATTATAAAATTTCATCACACATTTGTATAAAAGAAATAATAAAAGAAATAATGTTTTATAGAAATATAAGGGCAATCAAAAATTTGAATAAAGGAATAGCAATAAATACTGTATAGGAATTGCCTCCAATTGCGAAATTCAAATTTACAAGAGGGGAACAATGCATGTTTCAACGTGGAATACAACAATTTATTTGAAAATGAGACTTTCGTTGGGTTTTTCGTTTATTAAACTAACATAAAAATAAAGCAAATGCTCTCAATAGAAAAAGAAGTTGCCATAATAGGAAGAGAAAAATTTCAAAGACATGTGGCATCATCTTTACAAACATGTAAGTGTGTATGTAGATACAATATTTGGTCCAAGGGAAAAGAAAAGAAAAGCAAAAAGAAGTTCCAAGATTCTGAGTTTATCTTACATATTTTGAACTATTTCTATCCATGTTATGTCTATTAACATTGTAATCATTCCCTCAGCCTATCACTGTCGAATCTTATAAGTTAAGTCATCTAATACATGTTTATTATACTATGAAGATTGGTCCGGTACAAATGCAATGGGCCTGATAGCTTGCACCATTTTCTTGAGAAGGCGCCATACTTCATTTTCCTTCCGTTTCTAGAGTTCTACCACGTGAACTTCACCATGAGTAAATCCTAATGCAAACTAATTAAGCTTGGAGGGATGATCAGCAATGATAATTGGATAAACCTTTGAGCTGCAATGAATAAATAAGGCACCATTAGATTGAAAAGGAATAATATAAATAAAGTAATTGGAACACAATATTGAATAGTACTTATGGTATAGTAAAAATGTGTCTAACTTCTTTTTCTTCATTAACTTTATCCACTACCATCTAGTTGAGCATCTGAAACATGTTAAAAGTAGTTACAATAATATGACAGAGATGTGGAAAAGTAGCAAATTATAGAGTTTGCAGTTTGTAGTCGAAGGAAACTACAGACATAACATTACCTTTTGTTTTAAAAGTTTACAGTTCAGTTCCAAAAAATGTTCTTAATAATTACATTGACCCGAGTAATAAAAACATCTCTTTGAAAAATTTTCCATTCTCTCTGTAAGCCATCAACAAAATAAATAAATAAAAAATGATAGAACTATCTAATAATTCAAATTCTTTAACAGAAATTCATACCTTTCATTAGTTCTGCAAGTTAAGGTTTTGCTTATCATGTTTTTCAGTTCCTTGTCATGTATCTTAGTCCGAGCATAATCATAAATGACAAAATTCTGCATTAACATAGATGGAAGAAAAATCAGAAAAGAGAAATGTAATGTCTGAATCAGTATTAGCGGACTCGAATTTAAGACATGATATATTTTATAATAATTGAGAAATTTATTTGAACAATATTTAATATGCGTTTATCTAGCTAAAGTTAAAAATGATGAATGAAAGTATATCTAAATTGATCAAGAAAGAGTAAAACCTTTGTCGAGTATATAGCACCGAAGAAACAGATTCAATTTAATCTCAGAAGATGTCAAATGTCAAAAATAGTCATGAAGATTGTAGTTCTACGGATGTATGAATGAAAGAATTTCCTTGTACACAATATTCTTAGTACATGTGTTGTGTAAAGTGTCGTTGTTTGATGGTTTAAGTAAAACTTTTATAGATGTGCTTGTTTTTGCTCTTGATAATGCTACATACGATTGACCATGACAAAAACCGATTCTCGGAAGATATAAACCAACGAAATCAAGTGTTTGACCTGTGCTTTGTTTATTGTCATTGCAAAACATGGTCTAATTGGAAATTGAGTTCTTTTAAATGGAATTGAGTTTCGATCACTTTTTAGAGGTATAAAAGGGATTCTCGGTAAGAAAACATGCTTTCCACAATATTCGCCAGTAGTGATTTCAAAGAAGAATTACGTTCTTTTCAAATTTTCGACAAGTAAGACGTGTCCCATTGCATAACCCTTCAGAAGGATTGATATTTCGTAATAACATTACAGGACAATTTACTTTGAGCTTTAATTCATGTGGTGGAATACCATTCGAGGTCAAACTATTCAAGAAATCTTCTTGTAGGATTTGTTCTGATTTGTCAATTGATTCATCAAAACTATAATATGTGTAAAATTCACCAGGAATATCTTCAAGCAAAATTTTGTTAATACGATCAACACATTCGTTTGTAGGCGTAAGAATAACTCGATTTGCCATAAGATGTAAATTATCAGCATATGATTCTATGTTTGGAAAAACATGATGTATTAGATTTTTTAAAGATGTAATTTCATCCTCAAATGGTAAAATTATATTGTTTGGAAGCTTAATGCATTTACAAGTATGTTCTTGCTCTGTTCCATTTCCAATTTCAAGCAAGTATTCGCAAAATTTGGGATCTAACTTTGCCCTCATATTCTCAACTAATGGTAGATGTAAATATAAAGGCCAAAGATCAGAGAATACTAAGGTAGCTCTCATTATGTCTTCTTTTTTTCCTTTTTGTACGACCGGAAGAACTTGTCGAAAATCGCCTCCGAAAACCACCACTTTACCGCCAAAAGGCAAATTACAATCAGAATATCTCTTAACATCTTATCTACAGCTTCAATGGCACAACGATTTACCATAGTTGCTTCATCCCAAATTATTAATCTAGACATTTTAAATAAAGTCCCTAAAGGCGATTGCTTGCTAACATTACAACTAATTTCACCAATTGTTTCTAAAGGAATTTTAAATCTTGAATGAGCTGTTCTACCTCCAGGTAATAGAGATGCAGATACTCCAGAAGATGCAGTTGCCAAAGCAATTAAATTTTGAGATCTCACACCAGCTAGGAGTGCTTTATATAAAAAAGTTTTACCTGTCCCACCTGGACCGTCGATAAAGAAAGCACCACTTGATTCTGACTTTACTCTTTCCATAATTGTATCATACGCGGACTGTTGTTTGTCATTTAAGGTTGCTGTATCATCATGGGCACAATGAACATTCAAATTAGTTGTCTCTTCTACAATCATTCTTCTTAACCTTTCATTCTCATCTATATTTATATTGAATGATACTATTTCATAGTCGTTTATGTTTTTACCCGATGATTCTAAAACAGAGTTGAGATCCTCTAAAGCACGTACTTCAGCAACTTCCACGGGTATATTTTCATGTACATAATCATCAATCATATAAGTCTTGAATTTATCCCACAACAACTTTGGATGATTAGGGTTGCAAAGCATAAGGAGTGTAGCAAAAAGACGTCTTAAAGAATATGGCATTTCGTAAACAATAGCTTATGACAAACATTCTTCACAATGGTTATCTCCACTTAATAGACCATGTAGCAATGCAGCTTCTCGATAAGTTGTAGTCGTCACCCCATTTGAAGTTCTTAAAGATTGAAATGATGTTGGTCCTCGAATATGATTAAGAAGAACGCGAAGAAAATAACGTTCTCCTTCAGAAGGATTTGCTGTGACAATTCGTCCTATAACAACTTGTTTCTTTCTTGGAGTCCAAATCTTTGTATTTGTATTCCAAACAAAATGTGTAGGGAAATCCCGATATAACAATGTTCGAGCAAACTCATTTACTTCATTGATTCGAAAAAATTCTGTCAACATTGTTCTCCGCATATTTTCATTGTCAACAACAGTAGATAAATCATCATTCCCATTGTATGTTACTTGTTGATGGTCTTCAATATGAAGCTGTAAAGAATAAACAGTAGGACAAATTTCTGCCAAATGGAAAGAAAAAATCCTCCACATAGCTTCAGGTGGAGATATCCATCTAGCAGATTGGTAAGCTGAGATTTCGTCAATTTCTTTCTCTGTTTCATTTGTGTCAATTAAGAAATTAATACGATCATGTCCTTTGTATACATATTTGTATAAATATTTTACAGTTTTGACAGAAGAACATACTTCAACATTAATGTGACAGTCAAATTTTGCACTTAAATAAGGATTATATGGTATGACCCATTGATTGTTTAAGATTTGACCTCTAACTTTAACAGAAATGCCATTATTACGACGTTTATACAACGGGTATGAGTCATGACCAAATATAGTAGTGTTACAATAATCTCGAGGATATTTATTTTTACAACCTCCATTTGCCTCCATACATACATTCTTTGGATTTAGATTTCCACAAGGACCATGCATATTGTGTTTAACAATAACAGAATGAAGATGAGAGCATTTATTTTTGTCAGGAATTTCACAGGACACTATCTTATCAACATCCACAGCACAAGAAATTTTGTGGCCACAGTTGAAAATTAACAATAGATGTGCATGAGGAAGTCCTCTTTTTTGAAATTCAATCACATATATATGTGCAATAACAAGGCCTAAGACATTTTTTTTGTATAAATCATTTTTTAACTCTTCTAATTTTACTCTGAATACTCGTACAATTAGATCGGGTCGATTTTGAACTTCGTCATTATGTCTTAGTTGTTGTCTAATCTCTGGCCAATTTGGATTATATGTTATAGTTAAAAATATATCTGGTTTTCCATAACGTTGTACAATAGCCATTGCATCCATATATCTCCTTAACATATCTCTAGGCCCACATGTAAAGGATTGTGGTAAAACGAATTTTCTTCCAATTTTGTACCCTCTTGTTTCTCCATTTTCAACACTGTCTACAATACCTTGATAAAGTTCAGCACGAATTTGTTTTTGATTATTACGAAAATAGTCTAATCTAGTAGTTTCAATTTTAACATACATATCTACAACATATTGTTGAAATAGTCTACCACTATGAAGCAATATAGACTTACCTGGAGGCCTGATTTGTAACTTGTACGAATAGTATTCTCGGCAAGAAACCTGAGACCGTTTCTTAGTTCCATTAAGTACTGTATGATAGAAAACCAATTTTAGTATTCATTTATAACATTTATATTGAAAATGTTAGGAAATATACTAAAAGGAATATTCGCAAACCTTGATTTTCTTTTTCGATAATTTGAGATGCAGAATTAATTGTGGTAGGAAAAGCATCAAAATTGGGCAAATCTCGAGACTGACTTTTGCATCTATCAATACCTTCATGCCACCCAGATTCCCCATATGGAAAAAGTAAAGGATATTGCAAAGGATCATAACAACCATAATAATAATGAACCTTATGTGAATCACTAGAATGCCCGTATATAGTAATATCACGAATGTGAGCATTTGCATTTCCATCATCTTCAATCCATACAGCAGCTACTTGAGACGACGTGGGAGTATTAAAAACTCTTTGATCAAGTCCTGGGTCACATCTTATATGTATTTGGTAGTTATGTAAGTTAGTTATATCACTTAAAGATCTAAAAAATCTACTATATGGATTTATTTCAAGAATTTCAATTAAAGTCATTAAAGTAGATTCAATAAAGTTTTCAGAAATTTTCATACGATTTTCAAGTTCATTTTCTGTATCATAAAAATATAACTGCATATAATAAGGCGTATTATTCTTTGGTATAAGTTGATTTACATAATGATATACTTGCCCCTGAACTCTAAATGTGTATATACCTCTATATGTTTTAAACAGTTCTTTATCATATTTGACACCGAATGAAGTGAATGCAAAATGGTTATTATATCCCCTTGCAATTTTTTTAAATTCCATACATTTAGGTTCTGTAGAAGTAAACAAATTGAATAGTTCAGTTGGTGAATCACACATATAAAGCTTAACTTTTCCGTCCGAGCAACAAAAACTTTTACTTTCTTTATAAAATTTTTGTGCACCACAATGTTCACAATAAGTACACGTTGGTAATACATATGAAGTAATTGGTACATTCAATAAGGTAGAACTTTCTTGTAATTCCAAATTGGAAATATTGGCAATTGCTTCATTTGAAGTAGAAGTTTCAAAATGATGATGTATTGTAGATGTATACACATTGGCGACATCTAAATTAGCATTCTCAGTTAACATAGGGTTAACTATCCTTTTGCGTTGATCAATGCACCCAGTTCTAACTCGATTTCGCCGATCCTTATGTCTTTGATTTTGTTGTTGGCGAACGAAGGTATTGTAGGACTCATTTGTACTTTGGAAAATAGTTTCAAGGTTATGAAGATTAGGCTCTCCATCAGCAGACATTTTTGAATTATCTATAAAAGAAAATAAGATAAATTATGAAATAGCTGGAGTATAAATTAAACAATATATGAACTAAATGAGAGGAAAAAGTTTAAAGGAGTGAAAAAAACTAATGAATTAACATGTTATTTAACATAAAAGGGAAATAAAGGCGCGTAGGCGTTTACGGAAGTGGAAAAAGTTAATAAATTAAATATGTTATTTAATGTAAAAGGAAAAAAAGGCGCAGAGACACAATGCGGAAAACGTGTATACGGGCTGGGGAAAAAACGGTCCGGAGCAACATTAAAGTCGTGGAATAAAATTGATGGATAAAAGTCCTAAAACTATAGTATACCATTAATAAAATGCATACATTTAAAGTTATAAAGTAATGAAATTGTAAAATTTAATGCAATAGTAATAAACATTGAAGTCGCTACCTCAAATATTTGATGAAATGAAATGCTAGAAAATTATAAACATTTTTTTATACTATTATATCTACAAGTAGACTAATTGAATATTATTAAATGAAGCTAAATTTCTAGAAGAGAATTCTTACATTTTCACTTAAGCAAAACGAAGAGGGAAAAATTCGAGAGATGAATAGCAGTCAGACCCTGCACAATGTTAACAAATGGAAATTAGATTATTAAAGTAAAAATATGTAAAAAGATTTGGACACAATATTATAAAGTGTACTACTGTAGTTAATCACAACCACCGTAAAAATACAATTAAAAATAAACTTGTTATATGTAATGCGAAATAACACAAATGAAAAGTCAAAAGAAGTGCCCCTCGTGGGGATTCGGGGGAAACGCCCCCGACGGGGATCGACCTGCCCGGTCAGGTCGTGGGGGTCGAGGGGGCAGCGCCCGGCATGGGGGTTTGGGGGCAACGCCCTAACGGGGATCGACCCGACCGGTCAGTCATGGGGTCGAGGGGGCGCGCTCGTGGGGGTTTGGGGGCAACGCCCCCAACGGGGATCGGGGGCAACGCCCCCGAAAGGAATTTAGATTTCATATATGTATGAAATGAAATATTTTCTAATATTTTTGATTTAAATTTGTAATAAGTGAAATTACATTTATAGTTTTTGTAAAATGTAAATCAATAGAATTTTTAGCTAAAAAAAAGAAGAAAAAAAAACGTAAAAAAATATTAAAAAAAAAAATTTCGAACTCCCCGTGCGCGCACGGGGAGTTTCGAACTCCCCGTGCGCGCACGGGGTCTTCATATCTCCCCGTGCGCGCACGGGGAGTATTGAACTCCCCGTGCGTGCACGGGGAGTTCCATACTCCCCGTGCGCGCAAGACGGGAGAGTCGAACTCCCGTGCGCGCACGGGAGTATGGAACTCCCCGTGCACGCACGGGGAGTATGTCTACTCCCCGTGCGCGCACGGGGAGTTCCATACTCCCCGTGCGCGCACGGGGAGTTCGACTTTCCCCGTGCACGCACGGGGAGTTCGACACTCCCCGTGCGCGCACGGGGAGTATTGTGTGTTTTTTATTGACTAATTTCTGTACCCATCATCCAAAATATGATACCAAAATCATCCAACAACATATAGGTAGGGAATTCAGATATTGACGATGCTGCTTCAACAACGACGATGCTGCTTCAACAATATTTCAGTAGTAATATAAACATTTAAGGCACTAACTCAAATATTTACGAAATCAAATCGAAAGAAAAATAAGACAAAGAATGCATAGCCAGAAACTACAATTAATGAACTGACTTTATGAAAATTTAAAATTTGCAGGACTTCTTGCACTTTGGTTATCAATAAAGAATTAGTGTCATCATATTTCCTTCATTTCTTTTTACATTGCAACTTACAAACGTGCTGTTACATAACCCCATATATCACATAACTATAATCACTAATTTCCATTAAGAAAACTGAACATTGATTGCAGTAATATCCCAATTAACATAGGTAAAAGAGTAATTCTACTTACTTCGATGCACGGGCATTTACACCGGAGTTTTTTTCCCGAGAAGGTAGAGCGGAGATCTTCTTCTTGGCGCGACGGACCTCAAGATGGTTAGTCTAGAACTAAATCAACTACAGACCAGTAATCGAGAAATTTTTTTTTTTTTGTTAAATCTTTTCTTTCAGAGGAATTTTTTTTTTTGTTAAATCTTTTCTTTGAGAAAGAGGAAACTGTGTAGAAAATGTATTTGCATGCATGTATATATAGGGCAGAAAATGTAAGTCGGCAACTTTATTTTTTTTTGGATTTTGTGTGTTTTTTATTGACTAATAATATGTTAATAGGTCATAAAATATCAACAGAAAATACGGCGTGAAATGTAAGTCGGCTACAAATGAACTTAAGTCGGTTAATAAAGTCGGCCACAAATTATAACTCGAAACAGTCTAAGTCGGTTTGCAGGTTGCAAACAATTATAAGTGTTTTTAAAATTATTTTTAATTTATACAGGATGCATTTATGTTGCCATAAAACGGCAATTTCCACTTAATTTTATTTCACATCTTAACACATTGACTTCATTCATATATAGTATATAGTATATAGTAGAAGGCGGTGAGAGATGAAACGTGTTTGAGACGGCTGATAAGTTACTGTAGCAAATCCAGTTCGAAGGAAAGTAGTGTGAAAAGGAGGGTGCGAGAATGAACAGTGATTTGCTATCCCCTCTTTTAATATAGTAGTGATTTATGCTAAAATACATTGTTTTTTCTTCGATATTAATTCAATTTCACTTACCAAAAATGTTCGCATTCATTCTAAGTTATGCTTACCCGACCAATCTTTTTGTTCGTACACACTTTCGTATCACAAGTAGAATCAAAATTTAAGTCGTCGAATATAAAGTGATCTTGAAAATGTCCAAAACATAAGCCAAGTTGAGTGATCTTGTTCATGCCCACTGCACTAGTTTCATAGATGCTACAATAATTAATATAGCAAAACACTATTGAAAGTGATGGATCAAACCAAAGATTTCAAACTTTGGCCCCATTGCTTTAGAACAAAACAATGCTTCTGCAGCTTGTACCATATATTTTAATAGCATTAACAATCAAAGTTACCATTTCTATCTGTCTCAATTTCGAGGTAAAGAGTTCAACAAATTAGTACATTCCTCCCCTTCACTCTCCCTCAAACCCTACCCTCCAAAAAAAAAAACTACTTACTACTTTTTTTTAACCCCTTCGGGATGGCAGAGTTGGTGGAATAGGTGAACGTGGAGACCAAATGTTATGAGTTCGAATCCCTGCTAACACTTCCTCGATCGAGCCCATCACATTGGGTTTGCATAGTGCGGTTTACCTCTTTTCTGTGGTTTGCAAGCTACTGTACATGAAGCGAGATTTACCTAGTGCGCACTTACAGTGGTCGGATCTTCCCCTTTGGGGTGGTCGGGGTTCCGCTGGAGGGTAACGACTGCGGGTTCTTACATTAAAAAACAAAAAAACTACTTTTAAGTTCAAGATGTAAATATTTTGGCACGTTACCTTTAACTTCTTACTTACTTATAAGTAAGTAATTATTATTTTGCGTATTTATAACTTCGATGAACTATAAATAATTTTTTAGAATTGCTTACTTAATTACTTATAAGTAGTTTATCAAACATGCAGAAATCTTTACATTGTAAGGCTACAGAGATACTACTGTGAAACTTTTGTCTCTGCAGCATTTGTTTCAGCAGATGTCTTATTTCTGCTGCGTAGTGGCAGATTTGGCGCACGCATAGGGATGAGTCACTTCAGCCTCTGGTCATTTTCTGTACTTGTTCTTACAGATCAAGTGAAAACAAATGAAAACAAAAAATAATTTTTTTCTTTTCACAAAATATACCAAAAAAAAAAAGTTAATAAGAAAGGTGAATTAAATTCACACGTGAGATTGATTTGGATTTGAGTTTATTAAAGGAGAGAAGAGGTTCACTATTACGATATCGGATATTTGATGGGGTGGCATTTTCGCAAATGATACTAGTCGTATCCGTGAACAAAATTTTAAATTCTTTTTTTTTTTTAATAATTCATTCTATACAAGTCATTTTAACCATTAATTTTTATTTTTCATTTTGATGAAATCAATAATATTTTTCTCTAAAATATATTTAAACAATCTATATAGAATTAAAAATTGTAAAAAAAAAAAAGGGAAGTTTACATAAATCCTGGTTTTACTTATATACATTTCTAAATTAAGGTCAGATGTTTTAAATTTCAAAAATCAGGTTTTTATTTAAATTTATTTATTAATTACTTAATTAATTATATGTTTTATTAATAAATATATAACAGTCACAAATTTATACAATTTGGTCACAATTCAAAATTTTAAGGTCACAATTCAAAAATTTGATAGGTCACAATTCATTCATCGGTCACAAATTTAAAATTTAAAAGTCACAATTGTTTCATCGGTCACAAATCGTAAAATTTTTAAGTCACACATCTTATTTTATAGTCACAGACAACGAATTATAGGTCACAAATAACTTTTATTGGTCACAAATTAATAAATTTGTGGGTCACAAAGTATTTATCGGTCACAATTCATTCTTTATTGGTCACACACCAACCAATTTAATGGTCACAATTCATCTAATTGATTGGTCACATTTTGTTTACTGGTCACAAACTAACCAAATTGCTGGTCACAGACAACCAAATAATTTGTGACCACCACCGAAATCGGTTGTGACCACCACCGAAATCGGTTGTGATCACTTCGCCACTGCATCCGCCAACGGCACCACCGTCGCCGCACCATAACCACTACGTCGCCGTCGCCGCCCCCGCCACAAAAACCGCCACCACCTCACGGCACCCATCACCAACACCACCGTCGCAACAACCAACACCCACACAAAACACCACTACCACCACCGTCGCTGCATCTGTGCACAAAAACCACAAAAACAACGGATCAAAATCCGATCCAACACCGCCAACACCACGGCACCCGCACCATTTACGGCCACGCACCCACAACAGCCACCATCGCCCGATCCAACACCGCCGTACCCACGCACACACACCCAACAACACCATTCTGCAGAAACCACCACCGAGCTGCAACCATCGGCAAAATTAGCCATACAACCACCACTACCATCCATAAAATCAAACTCGAAAAAAAAAAAATGGACACAGCAGATCTGCGTAGAAAGAAAGAAACAAACCGCCGAGGTCACCGGAGAGGGAGGAGAGGAGACGGCGACTGCACTGCAGATGAAGGCCAGAGACGGCGACTGCAGATGAAGGCAGCGATGACGCTGCCACGACGCTGCCGTTCAGCAGCGTGGCAGCGTCTTCGCTGCCGCGATTCAGCAGCGTCGTCGCTGCTGAATCGCAGCGGCCAAAAACGGGGGGGAGGGGGGGAGACTGAAGAAGAGAGAAGAATGAGGGGAAGGGGAAGGGGGAGGGAGTGGGAGAGGCGGCGGTCGGAGAGAGGCGGCGGGAGATGAGAGTGGAGAGGATGGGTGATGAGAGTGGAGAGGATGGGTTGAAATGATTTTAGGGTTTGGTTAAAATGATTTTATTCTATATAGATATAAAATTAAAAATAAAAAATGTTTTTAAAAATATTAATTAAAACCTGATTTTTGAAATGTTAAAATTTGAAACCTTATTTGTGAAATTGAAAATCTAAAAGCAGGTGTAGGTGTAATTTCCTCAAAAAAAAATTGGCGGTGAATTGGCAACTGGAAAGCGGCCCATACCTTGTTGGAATCGAATAACCCAAGGATAAAAGCCCAATTTTAAAAGTCTTTACGAACCAACATTTCACATTTTCTCCCAACTTTCTTTTCCCCCTTTTCTTTATTCTTTGACCAAATCTTTAGTATTAACTTTTTTAGAAAATTGCAACAATAGTCCTGGACCTATATTCAAATGGCAAATTTTATCTTCAACGTTTAAAAAAGAACAAATTGATCTTCAATCTTTTCTCTATTGTTGCACTATTCATCAATTTTATTGTAAAAGTGACTTGTGCGATACTATTGTGATGATATAAAGGACAGAAACATGGATAGTGACAACATCTGAACATTGTCGACTCCATTAACATGACGATATGTTGTTACAAAACAAGAGATACATTAGCCGTTGTTAAAAAAACTATGATTGCAACCAAGACAATGCCAAAATTTGGTAAGCTTTCGTAGATTAACCAAGATGGAGTTCATTTTACTTGTCCCTTTTTTATTCATATTAGTTTTATTTTACTCGTTCTGAACTATATTAATTGGTCATTTAAAGCCATACAAGATTTTAACAGAATTTGAACTAAGTAGGTTTGTGACAAATTGGTTGTGTGACTACGTAGAGAGTTTGAAGTAATATAGCGGCTAACAGACCATCAACAGACGTGTCATAAAAGGGATAAATGAGACAAGGGATGAACGTTAAGTAATTGCTAGAACATTAGAAACCCATTATCTTATGGAATAAATAAATTATCGTGAAGACTTTTACAAGCTAAAAGCAGAATTAAAATTGACAACCACAATTCATGGTCAATAAATATTATCATTTAGAGAGGCAAGCTAACAGCTAATAGGATAGGAAATTATTGAAACCCAAACCAGACCATTTCACAACGGTTTTGTTTAGTTTGGACCCAAACGTGATGGGTTCGCAAGTAACCAAACCAATGATTTCAACACTACGATTTCAATTCGATTAGCGAGTTGAAAGTTTTTTTTTTTTTTTTTACCCGTGATTAACTACTCGAATTGAGATCTAGTCCGAGGAAAGAATTTGTTTGTGTTTTTGTATCAATTTCTAGACGACCCCAAAAGTCTTGTATTTGCTTAACATTTTTTTGTCAGGCTTTGTACAAAACTTTTGTAAAGTTTAGCTTTTTCATCCACTTTTGAACCAATATCTTGTTGTGCAATTTAAGACTAGTCTTTATTGAGGAGGGAGTAGGAAAATTGAATATTTATTAACTTAAAATGAGTAAGTGCTCGAGTGTGAGTGGAAATTACACGAATGGGTATCAAAGTGTGTGTGTATATATATAATTTTACTCTTTAAATTTATAAATACTCTCTGTTATATTCACAAATGCTTTGAAAATTTAACTCGCATTACGTTAGTCATTGCGCAATAATCTTAATCTCTCAAACTTCAACTCGCATTTATTCCTTAGATTCATTCAAGAAGTCGTGGTGTGTGGGGTTAGAAGAGTGACTTCTCGAACCCCAATCCTTACCTCTTCGGAAATGTTAGTCGAGCGATAAATCTCTTCCTTCGATCTACACCTATTTTAAGTTATTGGGTTTCCCATCATTAGTAGTCTTAGTGTGTACCTTATTATTGTCATTATTAGTATAAATAGAGTGATGGAGGTGGTTATTGTGGGGGGTTATTATTATTGGCATTAATGCCTTTTTTTATACATTAAATGTTTAAACAAGTAACAGATAGGGAAAATCGTTTTGAAATTGCTTAACTAACATTTAAAGAGACCCTCTTAAGGGCAAAAAAGTTTTCTGAAAAAGTTTACTTTTTTTTTATTTTTTCTAAAATTGGACTTTCCCCGTTTTGACCCCATTATTTCACATTATAATTATTTCTCTTATTTTAAATCACATAATCTTTCATAAAATAATATTATATGTAAATTGATTTTTTTTTTCAACCACACATTCTCGAAAAAAACACTATTCCAAAAATTATAATCTCAAATAATGGGGGCCAAACGGGCCTTGGTATGAGCAATAGCATTCACATTAACACAAGTTGGATGTGTTAGGTTCAAATCGATCAGTAATATTTAAGATTAAATATTATAGTAAACAAAATTTTAATTTCTTCTATTAATATTGTTCAGTACTATATGCTCCGAAATAAATACATCCTTCGAGATTGTAAGTCCTTTTTGTTTAACATAAATTAAGTATTATCGTGTGCGGTTGAGCATCTCCACCATTTATTAAATTACCTTCAAAGTAAATACACTTATTATGATTCAAAATACCATAAAAGTGATTATATGTAAAAAAATACAAAAGATCGTGATTAAATACTACGATACTTGATTTTGGATATTTCACATCATTTTCGCGGTAGATAGGGATCTACTTTTGTTATAATCCTAGAGTATACATCATTGATTTTAAAAAAAATGAAAAGAAAAAAAAAAGGATAATAAGCAATGAAATTTACAATGAGTGAAAATAATTGTAAGAGGGACATTGCACCACTTAGGAACATCCATCATTATCCACTATAGTAAACCATCAATATTCATAATGATTATGCAACACATTTCATATTTCTCCTTTTTTGCTACATAATTAAAAAAATATATATTTTTAATTAAAATGGAGGGAAAATATAAATTTTGAGTCTGTAGTTTCTTTTGTTGGAAATAAGTTCTACTATTTCTTTATTTTAATAGGCTAAGATAAAGGATTTAGGGAAATTAGTACTTGGGTGATCAACCTTTTCATGAGTGTTCACTTGAGTCTTAAACTAATTTTCCTTAGCATTTAGATCCTCAGACATATCATTTTGTTAGGTCTTGATTTTAGTTGAAAACTCGATTACACCTATTTTGTTCCATTAGAGCAAAAATAATAACAAAAATAGAAACAAAAAACTAGAAAAGATTCATGAAAATTGAAGAAATAGAAGGATATCAAGAAACAACAATGGTTTATTGGAGAAATTCACAAGAGAGTGAGATTTAGAGCAGCGACCGAAGGGTGGAGAAATTTTGAACAACAAAAATAAGGTTTAAATTCGAATGCCATCTTAAAATAAACATTTTCTTTTTATATAACAAGTTGATATAGATTTAGTGCTTGTTATGGAGAAATTATATGTTTTTAATCTATAAATTGATAGAATTATATAGTGAATAAGTACGTAATCAAAAAGGCTAAAGAAACAAGGTAGGTGACCGACCCAAAAACAGGGGACCGAGGTGGCGACACCTCGGCCCTTGATTTGAATTGTGGGCCATCCAAATCAATACCCGAATGGAAGCCACATCAAGTCCCCTGTTTTTAAGTCGGTCACCGACCCTGTGTGTATAACAGAACTCGTACGTAATAGTTGTGAATTCTATTAAATATATAATTAAATAATAATAATAATAATAACAACGACGACGTATCGGTGGAGGAATTACCAATACGTAGTGCCCAATGGCCCTGCAATTTTATTTAATTTTTGTTAATTAAGAGAATAAATAAACTCCATTAGTGGTCTACACTTTGCGTGATTTAAATTTAAACCAAAAAAAAAAGGTGAAAAAAGGTAGTTCACCCTTTTTGAGTGTCCCAAAAATTCCATGATGTCATGGGCCGACCAATAGAACCAATGTTGGGCCCCACATTTTACTCCACTGGCTAAACGGGCCCACTTGCCCACGTTCTTTTCCCCATCACACGCATTCGTTTCAAACAGAATCCAATCCTACCTCCGTGTACAATCACCTAAAATCATAGCCACTGCGCCAAATGTGGGTCCTCAATGGTTGACCAATTATAATTAACAAAATTACTTTTCATTTTTAATTAAACTTATTTAATTAGGTATTTTGGAACTTTATACGAAAATAATCCCATCATCCTTTTTATATTGCATCACACGTTAAAACATCCAATAAATTATTAATCTATTCTGGCCAAAACTCGAGCCTATAATCCATTTGACAAGACTTTTGAAAATTTTAAAATTATTTTCGAGATTAAAAAGCGGATTCTGAAACTATTTCGATAATATTTTGAAAGTGATTTATTCTATTGGACAGTTTTTAGAAGAAACTAATCTAACTTTCGCAATCAGTTGTTTTACAAAAAGCAAAAATACTGTCAAATAGATAGTGAGCTCGGCTCGTGCTCAAGGGTTGAGCTCACGAGCCGCTTGTCAAATTTTTTTTCTCACATTTTTTACGAGTCCATGAGCCGCTTGTCAAAACAACGAGCCAAGCAGGCTCGGCTCGTGCTCGGGCTGGTCTTTTTGATGAGACCGAGCGGCTCGTGGCTCGTTCGGCTCAGTTGCCACCCCTACAAATAGACGTCCAAATGCATGTTTGAGCCCCCTTTCTTTTTTTGACAAAATGTATTTTGAAATAATGGTTTGAAAGAGAATGTGTGATTGAAAAATAAAAAAAGAAGTCTTAAATTTACGTGTAATTTTATTTTATTGAAAAAAATATGATTGAAAATAAGAGAAAAATATAGATTTTGAAAATAATGGGATTAAGACTCAATTTTGTTAGGTACTTTTATCATATTTTTGTATGACATGTAAGGTCAAAAATGGGAATATAAAATATGATAAAGGGAGTAAGTTGCTTGCGGGTGGGAGGGTCAAATTTTATTGTATGGTTGGGAGTAAAGGACACAAGAAAGTGGAGAACCTAACGGCAACACCTACGTGAGTTGCCCATTGAACCAAAACACAATGCCACATTGACCATTGACCAAACTTCCCACAAAAGAATCCATTCACGAAATCCCTGCTTACGTCATTTCTCCTTACTTCATAATATAAACTTCCATTCACCCCCCACTCACCCATCCTCTCTACTTTTTTCCTTCATAACTCTCCCTATCTCCTCTCTCTAAAAATTCGTTCTTTCCTTTCTCTCCCTAGAAACCAACCGCTGAGTTTGATAGTTTCGATTGCGAAGATGGTGAAGGACGATTTGTACATAACAGTGCCTTGTTATTTTCGGTGCCCGATTTCTCTTGATGTGATGAAATCCCCTGTGAGTCTGTGCACTGGTGTGACGTATGACCGCACCAGCATCCAGCGGTGGTTGGACAGCGGTAATAATACCTGCCCCGCCACCATGCAGGTGCTTCAGACCAAGGAGCTTGTCCCCAACCATACTCTACAAAGGCTTATCAAGATCTGGTCCGAATCTGACTCGGTCCAGACTCGGCCTGTAAATATACAGGCAACTCACCAACCCAGCTCGCTCACTCAAGACAACGTTCATGAACTCATCAACCAGCTGGAAAATGAGCTTCAGAATATTGATAAGGATTCCAGTTTCCAAATCTACACAATTTCGAGGCTGATTTTATTCGCCAAGGAAGTGGAAGAAAACGGCAAGCTCTTGGCCTCAGCCGGCGGCGCTAGGCTTTTACCGTTGTTTATTGCGGCTCTTGGCAATAAACAATTGGTGAAAGATCTTGAGGTTTTTGAGAAATTTGTTCAGTTTTGTAACATAATCTTACAACAGCCAGTAAAAACTGATTCAGTAGAAGGACGATCAAAATCCCCTATGATTTCAAGATTTGATATCGGGAAAGAATTCAAATCTTCAATGATTATAGGACTTTCACAGGGGAGATCAGAGTTAAGAACTGCAATTGCCAAACTTCTCGAAATCACATCCAATTTGTATTTGGAAGTGAGAAATTTGATATCAGAAGACGATCAAATATACTCAGAATTACTAAGATTAATAGCCAGTGTGGATTGTAAACCAGATGCCATGGATTCATCCTTGTCCTGTTTAATCTGTTTAGCATTGTCAAAGAGAAACAGGGCTAAAATCGTGCACAATGGCGGCGTAGGCGTGTTGGCAAAAGCTCTATCGGAATCAGAATTGAGCGTTTCACTGACGGAAAAAGTGCTTAAACTTGTGGAAATGATGTCGACTTGTAAAGAAGGGAGAGTTGAGATTTGTAGGAATGAAATTTGTGTAGAATCAATTGTGAAGAAGGTTTTGAAAGTAACGAATGTGGGAACTGAACACGCAGTGACAATATTGTGGAGTTTGTGCTGTTTATTCGGGGACAAGAAAGCACAAGAATGTGTAACAAAGAGCAATGGCATGACCAAGATTTTGCTGCTTATGCAGAGCAATTGTTCGGTTGCAGTTAGGCAGATGTCGAGTGATTTGCTCAAGGTTTTTCGATACAAGTCCAAATCTTCTTTTCTTTCTTGTTACGATACTAAGACTATTCATATCATGCCATTTTGACATTGGCGGCAGTAGTGACGGCGTACACAGACGATACTATAACTACTCGTATTATGTCATTTTGATGATGGCAGCAGCGACAACGATAGCGAATTTGGAATTTGTATGTTGAAGGAATACATTTTGTAAATGGAAAAAGAAAAGGAGCAATTTTGTTGACCTAAAGATAGGAATGAAATTCATTTGATTTTTCTATATGATTGATTTTGATTTGATGTCTCTTCAAATTTGTTCCACACGTGAATTGGTACTTGTTATTGGAATTTTAGGCTGCAGAATAAATTGACATAACTCAATCCCAGTTGTAAATTTCAAACTAAGTCGGCACGAATCTAGATAGGATTGAATTGGACCTATTATAATTGAGCATGAATCATGCATGTACTTATGGATTATTTATCAAATGCATTATTTCGCTACATAAATGAACGCCAAAAGCTAAATTTATTTTTTCCCCTAAAAATGATGTACGAGTAGATTAAAGGATGAAATAGAGGTCGATAATATATCTACAGGATTCCAAAAAATGGTTGATTGAAACTCGAAATTTCTTTCTGCTTCTAATAAAAGAGTTTATTTAGAACCTGTCTGGTTCCGATTTTTCCCCCAAAAAATCGCTTTTTTGCCCCTTTTTTTCAACCTTTTGAGCCCACTAAGAGAGAGTTTAGTCCAATGTTGCGGCTGCACAGTATTTTCAACGACCAAAATTCTGATTAGTAGCACAAACAGACAGGGCCTTAACTGTTTTCAACCGTTCTTTTAGTCAGATAACACTTAAAAAATCATTCGAATATATTCAAAAATAACTTCTATACTCTTCAATCGTAGTTTACTTTTAAATATAAATAATGTCTTCATTTTTAGGATCCCAAGTACTAAGATCATATTAAAGTTTAATTTTACTTGAACTACTACTCATTTTCAAAGGATTAACGTGGCTACATTTTTTGTAAATTTTAGAAGAACATAATTTCTTTTAGTCTCATTTACATTTTGGGTTCAAATATTAAATTTGAGAAATGGTGAGCACATGGGGCCAACGGACAACCAGAATTTCAGAGCCCAAAGGTACAAGTCAACTTATTGAACTAGTTATTGAAGAAAGTGACAAGGTGCCGCAATTGCTGGCACGGCGCCTTCAATTTTGGCTGCTCTAAGCAAAACTTTCCCTTTCAATTAAATTATTTTCAAGTAATAAAATACATAAGATAGTTAGATTGGGATTTTGGGTGGGTGCGGGTATGACTACTGGTTTAAGGGTACGTTTGGAAGGAATTTTGCTTTTTAAAAAAATTGTCTTAAAATTTTTTTTATCTAAAAACTCATCTAACCAGAGTATAGACAAAACACTTTCAAATAATTATTCAAATATATTCAAAAGTAGTTTTTCAATTTTAGGAGCAGATGATGACTTTTCAAGCCATACGCAATGGATACTAAGCCCCTGTTTGTGCTCCATTATTCCACATTATAATGAGAGAAATACTAATTTTTTGAAAAATATATAGTTAAAAAAGAACGAAATTCTTTTAGGTTCGCGTGTAATATTATTTTATTGAAAAATGTGTGGTTAATAAGAAGAGAGAGAAAAAAATGAGTTTTAGTTTAATGAGGGCCAAACGGGGGCATATTGTTATTATCGCCCTATACTACATTTAGTTGTAGTGTTCTTCTTGGGTGAAGGCGGTCGAATATGAGGTGTACGATTGTTTGAGATTTATCGACTATCACAATTATTATAAGATGATTAAAGAATAGTTGAAAAGGGGACTAGTAAAGAAATATATGTTTGACCAACCCAATAACCTCTGATGAGAAATATAGAAATCACAATTTGAGAATACAACCAAAAATTAAGAATACATTATTAAATTTATAGAATAAAAAGTTTATGGGATCTTGAAAAAAGAAAGTCACTGAGAAAAATGTGGATGGATTCAATGGTTCATTGTTGGCGACTTTGTATTCAATTAAAATTAAATTAAATTTTTTATTTTTATATTTTAGAGAGAATAGTTGGCAATTCATAAAGGTAGAAGAGATTGTTCTCTAAGCACTATAAATCAAAGGTCGGTCCTACCCTTTACCTTTTTCATTTGTTCTTTCCTTTATATAAATATATCTCACCATTGAGTGGGGGTTAAGACTTAAGAGGTGGTTTGTCCCACTAGCGAGTTGAGTAATAAATTCTTGTGCGAATTGCTCGTTGACTCTCAAGTTCTTCGACTCGTAACAATGAGTGAAATATATCATTTTCAGTAAAAAAAAAAAGAAAAAGGGTAATAAGAGTATCATGAGGGTTAGCTTAGTCACACTTTGATTGAACAAGTCGAGCTGAATGACTAGGCTTGTCCCATTTACCACCTCTGATATTGAACTTGAAATCGTACAAATTTGTGAAGTATCTTGATAAAAACTTTCTACTTCAATTATTTCTCCAATTGGCCTTTTTTCAATTTTGAGCTCATAATAATTTGCAAATTTGTTGCTCCCTCTGTACTCTCTAGGGTTTAGACGTGCCTCTAAATAAAATGTAAGGAATATTAAAGGTGGAGGTTAGGTGAAGGTTATTTGTCAAAAAACTTTGTCGACCAGAGGAAAAGTCTCCCAATCAATATTTACAAGTAATTTATTTTTATAATAAACTTCTTTCGTAGATTTTAAAAGTCTCTCCTCTCTCTTTGTTTCAAAAGCCTTGTTTTTAGTAACTTTGACAATTTTCTTTCTAGTTCTGTGATAAAACTGTGAGCATTTTCAATTCGTCAAAGTAGTGACGAGATATCAGTCAGTTGTTTTCAGCTATCGTATCTTGGAAGATGGACGTCATCAATCATCTTGCACCACAGTGGAGAACAGATATGTTTTAAGGAAATTATGTGTAACACATGCCTCGATTTCTTCAAGCCCCTGCTACTACATCAACAACCAAATTTTCTCTCTTTTATTAGTATTCTCTTTATTGTAATGTTTCTTTTCATTATTTTCTAATTTAGCAATATTTCTATTTTTTCCCTAACAAAATTTACTTTAGTCTTAGGAGTTGCCTTTCGAGAAGAAGCATATTAATGCTATTAAGACTCAACCGGTAAGAAAAACTGTCAAGAAATTTTGTTTTTTTTAAAAAAAAAACCTAAAATTGGGGTGATTGTTAAAGAAACATTTTTAGCTCATAAATGTAATGGTTGGTTAAATTGCAATTGGTAGAAATAATATCCTTAATATGATAATCAACAAATGATAATAACAAAAGGACAAACAGCAAGAGAAGTGCACAATATGAGCTATACCCACATATTCTAGATTAAGCAGTTTTTCACAAGAATTCTGCATGACATTTTCATTTCTAAATTTTGAAAAATAATTAAAATAAGATTACTCAAAAAATTTGGGAGAGTAACGAACACGATTATAGTAGTTAACACGAAATCAATGATAAATAGGCTCACTTTGCACTTCGAAATGCATTAATCGATCATTTGTGAGATAAATTTACGAATTTCAAAAATTAAATTGTAACATTATTTCGATTTCGTAATATCACAATATCGGGATTCGAAACGCACTGCACTAAATTTTAATGACATGATTTAATATTTTCTTATTTGTAGTGTTTCTATAAATTGTACTACATTTTAAAATTTTTTTAGTGAATTTAATATTTTGGCCAATTTAACGTGATTATTTATTTAGCAATTCGTATAGTTGTAAAATAAATAAATAAATTGTTCATAATAAAAAAATAAAGAACAGGATTAAATGCTAGTGCAAATTAACCAATTCCCTACCTTTCAAGATCTATTTTCTAAAATCAGATTTCAAGTTTTAATTTTCAAAAATAAGATATTTTTAATTAGATACAGATTATAATTATATATATTAATTATATTTTAATTACAATATCCAGAAGTAGGGGTGTAAGCGGTCCGGTTTTTGCGGTTTTTGATAAATTTTCAAATCAAACCGTTTTGACCGGTTTGAAAAAAACTCAAACTTAAACCAAACCGTTTTGACCGGTTTGAAAAAAACTCAAACCTAAATCTAACGGTTTGGTCCGGTTTTAAACCGCCGGTCGCGTATATTTTTTTCCTGTCTAGTATCTACTTTTATACCTTCAATATATATTTATATCTTACTAGAAATAAATCTAAAACAAACTAAATATATTTACTATAAATTTAAATACCAACAAAATAAAAGTAAAATCAGAATAAACTAAAGCATAGTTTTTTATTCGCCCTTTTGACGTTATAGGATAATACTTTACGATAAAAATACAATACAAATCCACTAAAATAAATATAAGGTCCAAAAAAATATAATAATGTCCCTTTTCAACTAGCAAAAGGAATAAACGAATTAATTTTGTCACATAATTCAAGAAACATCAAATTTTGTCACAGAACTAGCAAAAACATTCACACACTCAAGAAGCCACAGAACTCATGATCAATTTTGTCCTTCATACACAAAAAAAAATTTAATTAGCAAATTGGGAAAAAAAAAGAATTAAGACACGGATCCATCTAATAATGGCTTCCAAAAGACAAGTTGCAAATATTTTTTCTCCCCCGTTCCATTATATATACACACCTTCATCTTCTACAATTTAATACAGAATTATACATATTCTCTCATATGTAAATAAATGTCTTTTGCACACTTGATAGCCCGAATTTCAACTTTAAGCCTTACTCACGATCAATAAATATGTAAACAAATTTCAACTAGAAAGTGACAAAATTTCAATTTTAAGCCTTACTCACGATATGCAAGAACCTGAAATAGTCTAATAATACTGGCGAACGTACACTACCGCGACTGGGAGGTTCGAGATTTAGAGGGCGTTGATGATTTGGGGGAAACCAGGAGGAGCCGTGGGGAGCGAGGCTGCGACCAGCAAGTTGCGAGTGAGAGAAATGGAAATTGGAAGATTAGGGTTATGACTTGTGAGTATATGGACTTGGGTTGAGCTGTTTAGTGCTACTTCTTTCAAATTTGGGCCTTTTTTAATATATAATTAGGTTTGGGCGGGTCGTAAATCTTAATAATTAATAGGAAATTAGAAATTGACAAAAATAACTACAAAATGACAAAATTATTCAATTTTACAAAATTGAAATTTTGGATCCAAAATTTCAAAAAAAATCAATTTTTTATTTTTTTAGTTTATATATTTTTCGCCGGTCCAGTTTGGTTTCAAACCATAATTAAAATTCTCAAACCTAAACCAAACCGTTTTTGACCGGTTTGGTTTGGTTCAAAACCATTTCGTTAACGGGTCCACGTGGCACCAAACCGTCGGTTTCGAAATTGCGGTTTCGGTTCGATTTTCCGGTTTGGCGATTTTTGCTTACAGCCCTATCCAGAAGGAATCTACCCTCTACCTCGTCCTTCGTCTCTGCAGTGGCTCCAAGAAGCGCAAGAAGAAGACCTACACCAAGCCTAAGAAGATTAAGCACAAGAAGAAGAAGGTAAAGCTAGCCGTACTCCAGTTCTACAAGGTTGAGGATTCTTTCTTATGTTATTGTTTCGCGATATGCTTCAGTAGATTTGTTTAACTTACTTTATAAAATGCAATTTGTACAAATATTAGAAAGAAATTTGTCACTTTAATTTGTTGTTTTTCTTGAGTATGGAGTTAAGTGGTTCACTCACGTTGATGAGTCCTCAATGTCTTTGATCTTTGAGGTCATGTGTAGTCCACTTCATCGAGTAAGGAATTGGTCCATTTTGAGATCTATCTCTTCGTCGAAGTACCCACACTTCCCTACCCAGTGGCTAAACGACTAGGCAGGGGCCTTTCGTGGGACTTTTGTCACCACAAGGCACTTTTCTTTTCAAGAATTTTAACAAAGCCACTTTCATTGAATTAAGAAAATTGTACAAACCGAGAGTATTTACATTTCTACTGATAGTACTTCCTCAATTGTTCCGCGCTCCAAGGGTGAGGCAGCACTTTCCCATCCAAATTTTCAATTTCACAGGTTCCGATCGAACCTCTTCTTTGATGATGTAGGGGCCCTCCCAAGTAGAATCAAGAGTCCCTACATGGTCATTCAGACGAAATGACTTCTTTTTGACCTTAGAGTTGTTGTACCGGGTTATCTTTCTTTGGTAGGCAGCCAATTTTACTTGAGATTCATTCATCTTTTCATCAAGAAAATCAAGTTCCCACCTCTTCAAATAGTCATTTCCCACCTCTTCAAGAAAATCAAGGATTTATAGAGAAGAATTAAGATTTTGATAGTAACCTTCATGAACATAAAGCATTTAATGTAATCTTTTGTCACGTGTAAAGTGCAGCTCTGCCATCTATTAAATTTATTTTTTTTTTCAAAGCAAAATATATTTTCTCCACGAGAAGAAATATATTGTGGAATTTTCACCTAAAATTCTTTAAAAACTTGTGTAGCTATTTAATAATAATTCACCTCGAGCATTGCCTATGTTAAATAAACATTTTTTTACGACAACCAACATAGATTGTATTTGTCATAATGGACATCCTTGTATAGTAAGGAGCATCGAGTCATCCATTAGAACTACAATAAACAATAATTAAAAAGTATGCAATGAATAAAAGCTGTTGTATAACCATCCCTCCATATACTTGTTCCCTTCAAGTTCTTGTGCGCATATTGTGGTGCATTTGCAAACTGACTTGAGGCAGTCTCTCAGTATGAGCGTAGTTGCCATTTCTCGTAGAAGAGTTTTTAAGAAAGTTATCTTATGCCAACTTCTTATAAAAACACTTTTAGTCAGATAAAACACTTTCAAACATGTTCAAAAGTAGCTTCTTAATCTCAGAAGCAATTTTTGACTTGACTAATGGAAAAGGTGATGTGGTCGTCAAGTTATTCGCCAACTAGACTATCACGGCAGCTTTTCCATTAGTCAAACTAAGATTAAGAAAATAAATAAACAAAGTAATTCACTGGGAAAAACATCTCAAAGCTATGACGAGTTTTTACCGGTAGATGTGAGAGGTTCACTGAAAGGTGAGTGTACATATGGGAACATGTATGCAAGAGAAGCATAAATCGCACAAAAATAAAAACCAGAGCTTTCCCTGACACGACGAACATAGACAAATTAAATTATGTTATCATTAATTTTGAAATCGACTACATGAATTATTTCTTGTCATTTTGGAATGTTCGGTTCATCGCTGGATCTACTTGAAAATTCAAAGCAACTAGATTATTAACAACTTAACAGGTCGTGTTAGTTTTGATTAGCCATCGTCTTCTTAACATATTCTACCGAGATTATGAACTCGGGTCTCTTAAGATGTCATCTTCCTTAACATATTTTATTTCTTTATCTTATTCATTTCAATATATCGGTACATCCATCTTAATATTATGCTTCATTCACCTAACATCTTATCCTCTAAGAGCAAGGCATTCATCATTTCTTTGTTTTGAAACATAAATAAATAAACTTAATCCTATGATGGCTTGCCGGAGAGGTTTGAATGGATCAACATAAATAAAATAATAATCTTATTTTTATGTGTTTTGTTGTTTAGAGAAATATTGGATTTGCATGATTAGACACATTTTAAAAAACTCCTCCAATTGTCTCATATTGGATAGGTTGTTGTTGGTAGCGATGGGCAGTGACGGTGGTGGTGCCTTTTTTGTTGTTGGTGGTGATGGACAGTGATGATGGCTAGGCGGTGGTGGTTCGTTTTTGTTGGTGGTGGCGGCGGTCATGGTTGTGCATTTCTGCTGGTGGTGGAGGTGCATGGTGGGTTCCCGTGGTGTTGGTGGTGTTGTGGTGGGGTGAGGGTGCGCAAGTGGCAGTGGTGGTGGTGATGTTGGTCTTGGTGGTTGTCGTGGAGGCGGTGATAGTGGTCATGGCGATAGTGCAGAGGTAGTGGGGATGGATCTGGTCATTTTTGTTTTTTGTAACTAAAAATATAATATGTGACCTTAAAATTCGATAACCTGTGACTAAAAATATAATCCGTGACCAACCATTTCATTATCTGTGACCTAAAAATTATATAATCTGTGACCGTGAAAAAATCTGTAATCAAATAATTTGAAAATCTGTGTTCGTGTGACATTTTGTGACTAAAAATATAATATGTGACCTTAAAATTCGATAATCCGTGACCAACCATTTTGTTATCTGTGACCTAAAAATTATATAATCTGTGACCATGAAAAAATATGTGACCAACTATTTTGGTAGTCTGTGACCGTGTGACCTATAAAAATGTTGTGATAAAAAATCAATATTAACAGGTCACATGTGGAGAAGTCGCTGGAACGGTCATCGGAATAGTCGTCGGGGCGGTAGAGGTGATGGAGGTGGGGTGTGTTAACTATATTATATATATATCTTTATATCTTTTTATATATTTATATATATATATATTATATATATATCTTTATATCTTTTTATATATTTATATATATAAATAAAAAATATATAAATATATGTTTATGTATATGAATTTTTCCCTAAATGCTATTCATTTGATAAGTTTTGGTATAATGGGTTGGATATGATTTTTAGTTTGACTCAAAATAATATAAAACTTACCTCAAATTTTGATAATCCATACGGTTGATGATTAAGAATTAAGCCTATTAAGAATTTGGTACATTAAAGAGTGTGTTAATGTTCACGAAAATATGTTTCGAATAAAATCACTGCAAGTGTACGGTTCTTGACAAGTAATAAAGTGGAAATCCTAAAATTTCGAGTATCGTTCCCACGAGGATTGATTTAACTTGAGTTCTATTATTGCGACCTTAACCGAATCTATTAAACTCAATATGGTTATTTTTGTGACTTTATGATGAAACTATGACTAATCTATAAATTAAACTAAAATTATGAATCAAATGCAAAAGTGATGTTTGAATGCAAAAGTTTGAAGAAATCAATGTATGAAAAGCGTACTAGGATCCCGAATCGCCAAGCAAAGTTCACTCTTAACCCTTATTTCACAATTTGACAACACGATGAATCGTTTGAAGAATCAATGTTTCTAATCTATCCAACAATCTCTTTCGAGTAGAATTGAACCTATCCTAGTATACCATTTGACTATATTTCTATGACAAATGCAATATACATGAATGCATGAAGTTTTATAAACACTTAGAGATTCACATAATGCATATCGGTATATTTCTATCATTTATGAACAAAACGATGATTTATACCTTGTTGAGTTTATTTCCCTTCTTTCGAATGCATAAAATAAACCACCCAAACTCACATAATCACATGCATTTAATTATGGAGGCAAGAAAGTGTATATAAATCATTCAATAGCCATCAAACGTGTTTAAATGTCAAATTGCAAAATAGAAATTAAAAGATCATAATGCGAGGTTCATCGTTCACCTAGTACATAAAAAGTCTAGCCTAGTATAATGAAATTAAAACAACAATAAAAATGATAGAAAGAAAATATCACCAAAAAATAGAAGTTTAAGGCTTGAATCTTGGATCTTGATGTGAAACCCTAGCTCAAGCTCTTCTCCTTGCTCTTGAAATTCGACTTTTTCTCCCTAAGAATGCATAAAACCTAGTCTAGAACGAGTTTAGGCTTTTATAGTTGCCCTAGAATCATTACCATAAGAGTTGTAGTTGGAAAAGGAAACTTAAGAATTTCTCGCCCAGAATACCCCTTGCTATAGCAAGGTATATTTTCATGCTGTAGCATGGGCAAAGTAAATCCTTCCTGAAAATCTCTGTTGAGGTCTGGGCTATAGCAAGGTAAAATCTCATGCTATAGCATGGAAGAATTTTCGCTTCTAGTGCAAATTGGTCCACAATCTTCTTTTCATTTCACTTTTAGAATTTCTTCCTCTTCCATCTTCTTCTAGTCATCCATAATATTGACAATTAGATCTTTAGCTCGGTTCCATGCTCGGTTCGTCGTTCGGGTCAACTTATGAATAATTGCGATTTAGTCCCCGAACTTTCATTTCCTTCCATTTTGGTCATTTTCGCCTTTTTTCGCGCATATTTCATTATTTCCATCAAAGTAAACCTACAAACACAATTCATATTGAATTAAGCCTTATTCAAGCATTTATATCAACAATTAATCATGTTTTGTCGTATAATTAAGTGCACAAAACGCACTTATCAGTTAACAATATAACGAACACTAATTAGCATAATTTGTCTTAGTTAGCTAATGAGACCCATTATTTATCCCTATTAACTTATTTAATCCTAATCTTGATTTATTAGGTTATTAAATTTCCATTATTAAATATTTCTGGAATTAACTTACACCAAAAATGTTCTTAGAAAAATAAAAGAAATCTTCTAACTCGGGTTCAATCCATAAGCAAGACAAGTTAAAAACATATGATAAAATAATTATATTGTATAATTTAATCTAAGTTTGCTAAAACTATAAATATATTAAACTTGAATTAATAGGCAGGTCAACTGTCTAAGACGTCCAACATACATTTTACTGTAAGAAATATAGTTAGTCACGACGAAAATAATTATATTAATTAAACAATAAATGTAACATTAATACATGAGACGTCCAACGTACATTTTACTGTAAGAAATATAGTTAGTCAAGACGAAAATAATTATATTAATTAAACAGTAAATGTAACATTAATACATAATCTAAATAGAAATGATCATTACGAGAAATGAGCACTCGATATTACAAAAGATATTAGTGAACCTGTATGTCATTATAAATATATTTCGTAGGTAGGTAGGTAGGTTCGTAGAGATGACCAAGCCATTGTGGTGCCATGCCGACTGTAGAGCCTTGCTATCAAAGCCCAGCTTGATCACAGATGAACGTAAAATAATATTAGAGAGATGCTGCAGTTATAGAAAAAATTTTCTATAAAAATGACAGAATACCCACATAGGGGTGGGCCCCATTATTTTATAATAATATTCTACTCACATGGGGCTCACTTCCATGTGAGTATTCTGTCATTTTTACAGAAGAAACAGTTTTGCACAAGTGATTTTGTGTATACATTGGTGTAATGAATAGATGCCACTTTGTTATAGCAGAGATTTTGTATTTGAAACTTGAACTATTTATTCACCTAAATCTTTCGCTTGAGTACTGTATTTTCGGTACATGGAATCCATCCGGAACGTTGTTGGATTTTGGTCGAAACAGCTATTCCTATTCGGTTTTTATAACTACGCCTATGCAAAGAAATACAAATGAAATTCACAAGTACTTCAAATTTCAGGTAGAATGATCATAATTTAGGATTAAACTAATCTAACCAGATCAGGGATTGTCAAGAGTAACAACACATCCATGCTCTTGGTTGGGGGTAGCAATAGTAACCGAAGTAACATGAAATTTGATGTGTTCGAAATTCATCCAGGGAATGGAAGTTAATGGCAGAAAACAGGTGATGCCATTCAATATCCCAACAAATCAACCAGAATAATAAATATACCCAAATGCATTACAAAAATTAGAACTGCTACCACCTATATATCCAAGTTGTCACACGAATTAATAGTGTTGATGTTCACCTGTTGATATAATGGAGACTGGGATTTGAAGTCCACCAAGAAATGAAGGTTACAAATTACTTTCCACAGGCCCCGGATAAAATTCCCAGATGTTGATCAAAGATTAACGATAAAAAACTTAAGTTTCAAGGCATTATTTACGATACACATATATCTCCCTAAAAAAAAACTCCAACAATATTAAATCCTGCAAGTAAATTGGGTCACTCCTATGGAAAGGCCATTTATGTCGGCAGAAGAGCAGTCTACAAGAAAGGCCTTCTTATGTATGGGTTCATATGTGATAAGTATATTTTGTACACTTATCATGTTATAAAATTAGAGTATTTGTTAGTAATTTGAATGAGTTATAGCTTAATTTTGTGTTAATTATTCTTGTTGGGTTGAACTTAATGCAAATTGGTGTATTTGGAAGAAAGAAACGAAAAACATGCTAAAACGAAGGAAGTCCAAAATTTGGGGACCAAAATGTAAACATTCAATAGTTGATTTGGAGCATAAAACGATGATTGAAGATCATATAAAATCAACTGGATGCAATTGGAGGTTAATGAGTGAAATATAGTGAAAGTATTTTCACAAATTAATTTCCAACCAAAGAAGTAATGTTCCAGATTTTTAGCCTCAACTTGAAACCCAATTTTTGGATAGTAAACGTTCGAATTGGAAAAAAAAAATTTGTATTTCTAGAAGAATTGTATCCCTTTGAATCACCTTTCCAATGCATTTTTGAATAAGCTCAATCGGATACCTTTAGAGAAAGTTTTGTCCAAAATACCAAAAGCTGCTCAGAGATGAACCTGTACACGCGCGACACTTTATTTTCCCCAACCCGAGAGCCATTTGGTTCTATGGCACGCACATGGTATTTATACTGGTGCGCGAGCGCGAGTAATTTCTACAGACAAATCTTTAATTTCCTTTCGCCATTTAAACTCTTTTGCAAACCAAATTGGACGGGATTTTGACCTATTTTCTAGTTCTTATAAATAGAGAATGAGGGCTACACATAAAACAAAAACATCTCTTGTCTCTTTATACACAATATTATCCTCAAATTCATCAGAACAAGAGGCTAGTTGTTATATTTTGAAAGAGGATATCAAGTCATATCAATGAATTGAAGGTTAATTAAATAAAGATTTTGAAGAATTCAACCTTGAGTTTGAAGATCAACTCTTTTGATTTATTTCATGATTCGGGTGATATTTTTCTATATTTTTTTTGTAATTTATATATTAACTTTCCAGACTAGATCTATTTTTTATTGGATGAAGAAGAACCCTATTTGTTTATTTGTTTTAATTCAAGACTAGTAGTTTAATTTATTTCTTGTGTTTCTTGATTAATTTTGCATACACATTGCATTATTTAATTGACTGGCCACCAATTAGATAATTAGTTGCTTATTATAGTGTTCAGAGACTTACAATAAGTTTAGAACGCGACAAAATTAACATATATGCAATAGATGTTAAGAACAACATTTATCATATGTGCAATCATATAGATACTCAAAACTTTAATGCATTCTAATAATTCGAATTCGGGTTAGGAATATATTCGGGTCGTAGTTATGATAAATTTAATTTGTGTTGGAAAATAAAATTATATATAATAGTTTTATCTATTGTCAAGAACATATGGACGAAACTAGATTACAAATCAAGAATTGAAATAGATAGCAATAAGCGGATTCGAAATCCAATACAATTATCCATAAATTGATAAAAATCACATTTTACATCTTTCATAGATTAATTTAACAAGCAATTGACAAATCTGATGAATGCTACATGCTTGAGGACGAATATGTATCTACACATCTAGAGGATAATATCATTCTTAAAGGGGTTGGACTCTCCTATTGAACGAAAAGGTACTTGCAAAATATTATAATGAACTTGCTATGTTGGATGAAAGCAAAATACGCATAGAAAATTCTGTATTCTAGAACAAATTTAAAAGGTGGATATAATCCAATTGAAAATGTTGGAAGGAAAGAATTACCACTGCCAGTGAATTTAGACTGTGAACTATGTTGACCTATGGTTAATTATAACCTTAATGTTTTGATTATAACAAACAATCCAATTTTATTTACTAACAATTGAATTTGAGTGATTTAGCTTTCAAAGCTATCAAGATTATAAATCGGATTCGAAATGAAGAACAAAATGAAAGTTAAGCATTCAAGTCAAATCATTTGAGACAATACTGATTTGCATGCAACGATCAAATTGAAACTTAAAGATTCGCAAAAGACCCAAATCAAGATGCAAGTCAAAAGAACGACAAAGTCAAGACGATTAGAAGTTGTACAATTATATGTAAAGGTAAAATATTTCAATACTTAGTAATAAATCGTAACGAGCTCAAAGTGTTGATTTTAAGATCCAAGAATCACGACAAAAATGTTTTGCTCGAAAAGTATATTTTCAAAGGTAAAAACCAAAACACATATTTTAAATTTGACAAGTACTTTGAAAAACATTTTTTAAACGTCCCTCGAATACCTATATTTGTATAAATCAAAAACGAGGACATTCGGAGCCAAAAAGGCTGTATCAGACATCCTGTAGACATTTTGGCTCCAACAGTAAAAATATTAAATGTTCTGATTTTCTGACAAGAACGGTCAATTGACCGTCCGGTATGACAGAGTTTTTGACAATTTTTCGTCTATAAATACCAACTCACTTTGCATTCAATTCCAACCTTTCCTAGAGCAATAAGTGAGCATGTATTGAGATAAATCATTGATCTTCATTATTTATTTATCTTCATAAATTGATTTATACTTGAAAAACTTTTGATCATTCTAAATTTAGAAAATCAATTTCTATCAAAGTTTTTCAAATCCAACACTTGGGCATCTATTGCCATCTATCGAAGTGTTGCTTTCTTCTTTTCTTGTTCTCAACTTTGAATTTATTATTCCTTAAGAAGAGAAGATTTCACTTGTAAACTCATTTTGAATTGTAGGTTATATTGAGGTCCCGTAAAGCTCAATAGTGTAGGTCGTGTTGAGATCTCGAAAAACTCAACGTTGTATAAAGATCGGTGCTCCTTATTTGAAAGTCACCGAAAGCGTTGTAGAGGGTTGGATTGCACCATAAGTCAATCAACATAGTGAAAATGCCTTACTTATGACAGAGAGTTTGGTAACGGGGGACGTAGATCAAGTTTGAGATCGAACCTCCATAAATATATCGTTTGCATTCTCTATCCCTTTTACTTATCGCTTTTATATTTGTGCTTATTATTTGTATTAATCTATTTAGTCCTTACTTGCTTGAATTTAGATTAATTCTTCAAAAAAATTTTAAAACCCAATTCACCCCTCTCTTGATTAGTTATTCTTGGGCTAACAATTGATATCAAAGCAATGTGCTCAATTTTAAAGATTTCACAATCTTGAATAATGGCTAACCACATTTTTCAAAATATTGAGGGGTATTCTACAAACCGTCCTCCTTTTTTTGATGTGACACATTACAATTATTGGAAAGATAGAATGATGATCTATGTTCACTATATTAATTATAATATTTGGGAAATAATTAAATATGGTTCTTATGTGCCTACAAAGACTATTAAGATTGATGGAAAACTCGATCAAAATATTCCTAAATCTAGAGAGGAATACAATGAAGAAGATAAAAGAAAATTTTCATTAAATGCTAAGACAAAAAATTTGATTTATTGTGCACTAGATAGAAATGAATTTAATAGGATTAGCACATATGATTCGACATATGATATTTGGCATGCTCTTGAAGTTACTCATGTTGGAACGAGTAAAGTTAAAGAAACTAAAATAAATATGTTAGTTAAAGAATTCGAAAATTTCTTCATGAAAGAGAATGAACCTATTATTGACATGATTACTCGTTTTACCGATATTGTTAATAGATTCAAAGGCTTTGATCATAAATTTACTAATTGTGACCTTGTAAGTAAAATGCTTAGGTCACTCTTGAAAGACTGGAGCCCATTGAGAATGTCGATAGAAAATATCAAAGATATCAACACATATCCATTGGAAGAGCTCTATGAACATTGATGACATATGAGCTAAATCGCACCGAGACAAAGGAGAAACGTTGAAAAGCAAAGAAGAAGAAAGGTACCAAGTTGCTTTTAAATCCGTAGTTGACGACGGCACTTCAAGCGAAAATATGTATGATGAAGAACTTGATGATCTAGTTCTTTTTGTTAAGAAATGGAAAAATTTTCGCACCAATCGTCAATTCCAAAAGGAAGAAGAAAATTGCGAAGAGAAGAATAGATTTATAAAAAAGAAAGCACTTCAATGTTCAATCAACATGAGATGAGAGTGATGATGATGACCATGATGAAGGTGAAAGCCAATATGATATTGTAAACATGTACTTTATGGCTATTGAAAATAAGATAAATGAAAATTATTCTTATGATAAATTATTTAGTTCTTATGATGAATTGCTCGAAGATTTTGAAAAACTTGCCTTGAGTCACTCTATTTTCAAAAAGAAAAAAACTTTTTATTGAAAGATGAATTAACGAAAACTTTAGAAAAAAAAAAGAAGAAAATGTTGATTACGATTTATAGTTAAGGAAAACACTTCTTTAAAATAAAAAATTGAAGATTTGACGAAAGTCATTTATAAATTCACTGAAGGTAAGAAGAATTTTGATATAATGCTTGGAAATAAAAAACGTGTGTTTGATAAAGGAGGAATTTGATTAAAACCTTATCTAAAACAAAAATCTCTAAAAAACATGTTCGTTAAAGTTTCAAACATCACATGTAATTTTTGCAATAAAAACGGACATGTATCTTTTAATTGTTCAATCAAAAAGAGGTTTCATTTGAAAGCAAATATAAGTGGATTCAAAAATCCACTAATAATAACTATCGAGGACCCAATGATCTACAGGTACCAAAGACCAAAAATTGAATTATTTTTATAGGTACCAAAGAAAATAGAGAGCATATGGACATTGGATGCTCAAAGCACATCAAACTTTATTGTCAAGCTTCAAAATAAAGGATGGCGATCATGATACATTTGAAGATAATGCGAAAGGAAAAATCACTGACATTGAAATTATTGGTAATCATTCATCTCCCTTTATTGAAAATATTTTCTTAGTAGATAACCTTATTAAAATATTTCAAAAATCAGGTGGTAAATAAATTTATTAAATATTAAACTATAATATAATATACATTAATTATCTACACCCCATGACATCTCACCCACCCCCACAACACCACTTTCTCTCCATCTCTGGCACCTGCTCCAGCGACGGCCCCGCGAACTGCTTCGTCGACCGCTCTGGCGATTTTAAAATTTTCAGAAAATTAAAAATTGGAAATCACATCCCCAACCCATGGATCCACCGACCACCACCCCACTCCTGCCTCCACCTCCTAAAAAAATTACTGGGGAAAAAAAAATTTGTGTTCAATGTGACTGTATGTGACTAATTCTGACTAAGTGTGTATTCAATGTGACTAACTGTGACCAAATTTGTGTTGAGTGTGACTGTCTGTGACCAGGTCAATCTCAAGTCACAATCGGTCACAATCAAACAATTGAGAAGGCAACTAACCTTACCACCAACACAATCCCCACAACTCTAACTACTACTAAAACTCAAACAATTGGACAAGCTGCCAACCCCTCCTCCACTACTAACACCCTCACCATTCCACTTATAGATCAAACCCAAACTCAAACACACAACCAGCCAAACACAAACACAACCCCCGCCACCACAGTTCTACCTTCAAGTGAAGCCCAGATGGCTGAAAGCTCTTGTGTCTCCCTGACAGGCAGTGATAAGAAATGGCCTCATCCTTCAAAGCTTGCTCTAGTTTTTCTACAGTAGAAGTAATCATGTTATGAAATCGATCAGCCAGTTTTATCAGAACGACCCTTGCATATGCCATTGCAAGGAATATGGTATACAATCAATCTGCCTCCACACTTTTACTTGAAGTGTTATTATCCCGTGCAAGCTTGCTTAATTGACTTAATTTAAACACCTAAAAGAAACCCAACTAATTTTTAAGCATTTAATTCAACTAATCAATCCCAATGCGAAACTAATCCATGGCAATCAATAAATTTCCTGATAAATCCTTCAGCACATTTTAATTAGATGTACAAGAGCCTCTCACAATATCACATCATATATTGCAACATAATAAGTTGCATCAATACATCTCCAAAGTCCCAATTGTCAAATTATAATATGTTTTTAATAAATATGCAATGTCAGCATCCTTTCCCTTGAAAATAGTAATACTCAATCGTCTACTTGTAAATGGAGTTAACAAAATAAATTACCAGAAGGGAAAGGGCAAGTTAGAAAATTCATTTATTTATATAGTAAAGAGATCATTAACATCTCTACAGACGAGGCAAGTTTGGGCAATAATAGATCATAACATTTAAACAGCACATCATCGTATATAGCTTATATAGAATTACATAACACAATCATCAGATCTATAGTGTGCCAAACCAAACCTTAAAAAACAAAAATTATGTACATTCAATTTCTCTTACCCCTTCAACCAAAGGTCGAACCAAAATTTGAACTCTGTGGAATGAGCGGTGGAAGCGTTGTCAAAAAATGGCAGATCTGCACCGTAGGACGATGAACACAGCGACGTTGCCGACAGAGATGGATAGCAGGATAAGAAGTTGGGATGCCATTGCAGCCGGGCATCGCGCAAGAACGCTGCTTTGCTGCGGTCTGTTGCTTCGCTGCAGTGCGTCACTCCGATGACGATGTGTGGCAAAGAGAGAAGAGAAGGAGGAAAAGGAGCTGAAGCGGTGATTTATGGAGGAGGGAGAATTAGGTGATTTAGGGGTGGGGTGGAGTGCTGTGGGGTGTATATAAATTAATTTTTAATGTTATAATATTAATTAATAATCTTATTTACCACCTGATTTTTGAATTATGAACTTTTTTCCCTTATTTTTAAATTGTAATCATGAAAAGAACAGATTTGGGTAAGCTAAAATTAAGTTCAGAAATAAGCCCAAATTAGGTTTCAAAAGAGTTTCAATCAAATAAGGAAAATTGTATTTGCTTGTGATGATTATGTCCTTGTATAGTCTTCAGTATTTTGGTCATAATTTTTTCTTCCGATATCTAAGTGAGGTGATTTTAAATGTGTTGGAAAGATAATGCAAATGGCTATAATTCAAATGTTTGCTATCCGAAAATGGGTCAATTTCTAACTAAAAATCTAGAACATATTTTGCACGATTGAAAATTGATTTGAGAAAATCCTTTGATTGTATTTCACTTCTCTTTGACTTCTAATTGCATCGAATTGACTCATAACGATCTTTAATTATCATTTTGTGGTTCGAATTAACTATTGAATATTTGTATTTGATCTCAAACTTTGAATTTCTTTCGTTTTCGCCTATTTTACGTTTATTTCTTCCAATTCTACCAATTTGCTTCGAGTTTTATCTAACAAACAAAATTAACATCTATTTAAGTAATAAGTTATCAAAATTTATTACAATTAATCTCAAATGTATAAATACGCTTATCATTAGCATCTCAGAATTGTAAGTGGAAATAATCTGCCCAGTTTCGAGTTATCTTTCATGCATCTGAATTTCAAGGGCCTGATTCCACGTCCCCAAAAATAAAAATCTTATTGAAGAAGACACGAAAATGAGAGGACAGTACTTATTCTTGTTATGTCAAAACCCAGGAAGGCCTAGGTTTCAGTCTTTCAGATGTCACATTGTGGACAATCTTTGATGCATGTAGAAGTTCAAGATTCCAAGAGGAACTCAGAAAAACCTCAACACAGACTTGCTACAAGATGGTGACACGGGCACAAAGAAATAAATGCACAATTAACCATTACAAAAGAAAGGATCAAACTAGTATGGCTACCACTTATTACATGAAAAGAAGATGCATGGTCGAATGTTACTCTCAAAGCCATCTTCAAGTCTAATTCCCATCCTTCATAATTCATAAACTGTGTACAAAGTCAAGAAAACCATGCATGTGGCAGGTCACTCTAACATGTTAATAGTATGATTCCACCTCCCTCCCTCTTTCCATATACCACTAACCACATTCTTCATCGAAATTCCGGTGGAACATGATTTCCATCATCACCATCCCCGTAAGATTCGACTGATATTTGATATCTCTTCACCATATCAATTACTCCACCCACAGATTTGTTAGAACCTTAACAAATAATCGATCTAAAAATGAACAACTTACCCTTCAGTCACCGTTTTTCGCAATGAAAAGAAATGGCTGCCTAACCTCAAGTTCATCTCTCCCTCCTCTAGTTGATCCAAGTATCTCCATAGAGGTTGTGTCTCACTCTATCTGTTTCAAATATTTACTGTCCATTTCACAAAAAATATGTAAACTAGATGAGACGATCTGGTCCTCTTCACTCCTTGTGACTCAAACGCCATTAATGTGTTGTTAGAATTTGGGTGTAACTCGAATTCCTTGTTGAGATAATTGAAGAATTTTAATTGAAGTGCACGTCATGAAAAATTCAAATTTGGAATATTATTGGAGTCCTATGTCATGTTGAAGTTCTATTTTGGAAGCCCATTGAAAATTAAAATTTGTTTTAGACTCAATTTTATGGTATCATACTTCATCAACAACTATACTAGGTAAGTTTGGACATCCCCTACTCATTCCCTATAAATACTAGGCTCTTCTATACAATTTTATAAATGTGAGAAAATATATTACTAAAATTATAGGATTTATTGCAATTTCTCTATTTCTTTTCCATTATTCTTGAGTCAATAATATCTCTTAATTCCTCTACCATATTTTTGTCTTCTTTATTCTTTTGTTTGATCAAATACTTTATTATTATTTGTCATATAACTTCAATATCTCAATCCGATGGTTTGTTTTACAACAATTGGTATCAGAGCGCCAGATTCAACAGTTCCGCAAGAGCGCAATGTTTGATTTGTTCGATGTGTTTTTATTCGTGATGCCTTCCATGAAGTATGACATTCCGCATTTGGATCGAAGCACTAGATTTTCGCTATGGCAAGTTAAGATACGTGCAATATCGTACAACTGGATTTGGATGATGCGTTGTTGGGAATTGATAAGATGCCCGCAACTTTGACCACGGAGGAGAAATTATGGAAGATAAGTAGACAGTTTCTCATATTCATCTTCATTTATCAAATACTATTTTTCCAGATGTTTTGAAGGAGAATTCAGTAGCTGCTTTATGGTTGATGTTGGAGCAATTGTGCATGACTAAAATTCTGACAAACAAATTGAACCTCAGCAGCGTTTATACTCTCATCAAATGGTAGGATGATCATTGGAAGATCACCTGACTGTATTTAAGGAGATCGTTACTGATTTGAAAACTTTGGAAGTAGAGTATGATGAAGAAGATTTGGCCTTGATCCCATTGTGTTCGTTGTTCGCTTCTATTTTTTCTTTTAGAGACACGATTTTGTATAGTCGTGATACTCTCACTCTAGAAGAAGTGTATGATACTTTGTATTCAAAAAAGAAGATGAAGCATCTGATTTCTGAAGTCAGATATGGAGAAGGTCTGGTTGCTCATGGTAGTTCTGGAAGGGACAGATCGAAATCTAAGTTTAGTAATCAAATTTGTAACTACTGCAAGAAGAAAATGCACTTAAAGAAGGAATGCTACAAATTGCAGAATAAAGAAATGATGGCTGCAAGTAGATATTCAGATACTTCAAGCTAAGCAGACCTCGTGGGGACCTTTGTAAGTGATGAGAAACTCTTAACTATTTCTGACATTGAGTCTAAATTAGAAAATGATTGAATTTTTTATTTAGCATGTGTGTTTCATATGTGTTCTAATAAGTACTTGTTTCCTACATACGAAACTGTTTCCAAATGCGTCGTGGTTATGGAAAACAACGCATCTTGTCGGGTTGCTGGAATTGGCACAGTCAGATTGAAGTTTTTGGATGGGACAATTAGAACACTTGGTCAGGTTCGACATGTTTCAGATTTGAAGAAAAATCTCATCTCGCTGTCTATTCTTGATTCAAAAGGTTATGAGTTCTTTGGTGGGGGTGGAATTTTGTAGGTTTGTAAGGGTGCCCAATATGTTCCAGATTTGGAGAAAAATATTATCTCGTTGTCTATCCTTAATTCAAAAGGTTATGAGTTCTTTGGTGGAGGTGGAGTTATGAAGCTTTGTAAGGGTGCTCAAGTTGTATTGGAGGGACATAAAAGATCTCTGTTATACATCTTGTAGGGTCGTGCAGAATTTAGAAGTGTCAATCAGCACAAGTTCAGGACCGTGATGGACATTCAGTTTGGTACAGTACATTTAGGAGCTCATAAAGGGTTGGATTTGAAGAATACAGTTCGGTGGAGTTTATGAAATATAGATAATGTCGCTTTGCCACAATCACCTGCGGTGCCATTGTATTCAATTGATAGGGACGGACCCAATGGAAAATGATAAGTGCATGCTGATTTTGTTGAGCATGCTTTAAGTGGAGTAAAATGTGTACAATCTAGTAAAGAGCCTTCTGTAAAAGTATTTGGTATTGATTCTGTTTTGGGGTGTGTTACAACCCATTTTGGTAAATTATAAAATCATTATGATTTTTTGGAATTTGAGGTAATTCTACAGAGTAGTGGTTTGATTCATTGGAAGATGTGGAGTATTTTGTGTTTGGTTGGAGAAATTAATTTTTTTTGGTTATTGTTGAAGAAGCCATTTATTCTTTGGTGAAATTCTTGTCAAGGTGGAGATTGTTAGAATTGAAGTGCACGTCATGAAGAATTCAAATTTAGAATATTATTGGAGTCATATGTCATGTTGAAGTTCTATTTTGGAAGCCCATTGAGAGTTGAAATTTGTTTTGGACTCAATTTTATGGTATCTTACTTCATCAACAACTCTACTAGGTAGGTTTGGACATCTCATACTTATTCCCTATAAATACTATGTTCTTCTATACAATTTTACAAATATGACAAAATAAATTACTAAAATTATAAGATTTATTGTAATTTCTCCATTACTTCTCAATTATTCTTGAGTCAATAAAATTTCTTAATTCTTCTGTCATATTCTTGTCTTCTTTATTCTTTTACTTGATCAAATAGTTTATTATTATTTGTCATATACCTTCAACATCTCAATCCGGTGGTTTGTTCAATAACAATTGGTATCAGAGTAATTCTGGTATTTTGATTGTTTTGCATCATATGTAATGGGAGATTAATATAATTGAATAGATAGATACCGTTACCAAAATTTGAACGTCTTTTACAGCCAGATAGTTCTATTGTGGTATGAAGTCGCGTTGGCATGATTGACGTCCTTTTCCTATTATTACTCAAGTGCTTGTTTTGTAAAATCTTATAATTTTTATCATTTAATACCACATCATGAGATGATAATGTGATACATAGCATTACTCTTTTTTTTTTTTTCCTTTCTTTTTGTACACATAATTAATTTCTATTGCGTCTCACTTAATCAATGATGGTAACTCTATCTAATTGTATCAAAAGTTATATTTTGGGTTCAAATGGTTAGTCATTTCATAAGTCAACAGCTTTAGTAATGCATTAAAAATACTCTACTTAAGTAGGTCAGGTTGTCATGGTTGATGGTTGAGTTTAATAAACTCTTAATGAAGTTTGTACAACACACAAGTATCTTAAATGTAACACAAATGATAGAATTACTTTATCTATGTAAGTAGGGCTGGAACAATGATCGAACCAAACCAAATCAAGCCATTCGATTCGATTCTTAAAAAAAAAAATTAATGGTTATGATTCTTATAACTGAAAACCATTTGGTTCTAATTTTGGAACCCCGAACCAAAGTCAATATTTGAATATTATATTATACACACACACACACACGCCCCCCAACGTCACGCGGTAACCAACAATTGTCGCATGTCGTTTACGTTTGAGCTCAACCACCATTGTCGCATGGATTTATGAAATTGAAGTCTCAATCTTGGATTCTTTTTCCTCAAATGTTCTCTCCTTTTTCTCAATCGGTAAGGGACCTCGAATCAAATCAAACCAGAATCAAAGGTTTGGTTCTGTAACTTAAAAACAAAACAATTTGGTTTCATTATAGAAAAAATCATTGGTTCATGATTTGATTTGATTCTCTTAGAACCAAAACTAAATGGAACCATGTATACCCCTACTTAAAAGAAGCACACATTTTCTTTTGAAGGGAAGTATTTTCTTGTTTTTAATTCCAATCCAACAAAATGCCCAACTATTGTTAAAACTTGAAAAAGAAATAAACCAATAAAAGGGGTTAGTTACGTAAATAGGGAAAAATAGGAGGTGGATTGATAACTATAAAATTTTAAAAAATATTACAAAAAATACAATGTACAAATTGACTTTTGAAGAAAAATCCTGTAATTACAGTGTGTTTAATTGTCTATTCACGTCTTATTTAAGATTTCTTAATCAAGTCATGTTCTAATCCTTGTTAACTTTTCTATATGTAACGTCAAATTTGATGAATATATATATCGTTAATGCTCGAAAATTGACGTATTACATGTATTCGTTGTCACTGCCCCATTGTGTCTTAACCCTAACCATAAACTTCCATCCTGTAATTAATTGTTATTTGAAAACTTGGTCTAATTGTCTTAACCACAAATTTTGGTATGGATAATATTGTACCTTAGCCTAGCAACATTTGCTTAAAATGCACTCATCTTAGTTAGTTGCATTCTTATTTCTCTATAATTAAATTATTTTCTAAGTGACTCAGTTTAGGATACGTGTTGCTTCTTAAATTTTATTCGTGCACCACAAACCTTATTATATACGAAATCATTGTGTGGCAGAAAACATTAGAACAAACATGTGCCAATGTCAAACTTCATGAAGCTACAAATTGAAAACTATTTGCATGTAAATAGTTTTACCTAACTATAAATATTTTATATTTGTCAATAATAATTAATCATAAAAGTAATACAGATGTTGTTCCAAGTTTGAGATTTAGGCCCTGTTCGGGAGGGATTAAAAGTCAATTAAAATTGAAAATATGGCCGTTATTGGACCCCACTCGTCTAATAAAAGTCAACAATAACGGCTATATTTCAATTTTAATCTGATTTTAATCCCTCCCATACAAGCCCTTAAGAAGTTTATTCGTCTATGTGGATTTTTCCGTCGACGTATTCGTAATACCTAGTTCCTATGACGTCTCATATAAAA
This sequence comes from Fraxinus americana, assembly GCA_035079005.1. Taxonomy (NCBI): domain Eukaryota; kingdom Viridiplantae; phylum Streptophyta; class Magnoliopsida; order Lamiales; family Oleaceae; genus Fraxinus; species Fraxinus americana. The sequence goes on from CM068712.1 coordinate 30,337,049, forward strand.
TGATTTAACATGATATAGTGATGTTTAATATATCGAAAAGTTAAAACTTTACTTGAATAAAGCACAAGAAACATATGATCAGAATATACTAAGTGATCTTGATCAACAAATCTATGAAAGAACATAATTTGAGCTAATTAAAGCTCTAAAATACCATGAAAATAAGCTCCATCAGAATGAGTTTAATAAATTTAAGACCGACCAGTTAACCTAGGTTAGATTTATCTTGACGTAGTACTTAGTAGTGTTGAGTATACCGATAAGTTAAACTTTACTTGAAAAAAGCACAAGAAACCAGATCAAAATATACAAAGTGATCTTGACCAACAAATCTCTAAGGAAACACAAGTTACGATGCACTCGAGTTTGAGTTAATTGAAGCTCTAAAATGTAAGGATTTTAATCGAACACGTGGACTTATATGTGAAATATTGTGTATTAAATTAAAAATTATCAGTTTTGGTTAAATCCTTTTTAAAGTGATCTAATAAGGTTTCTTTATGTGTAGAGACAAAACTTGTTCTTAATTTCATGATGGGCCGAAGTAGGTTAATGGACCGTTCAAAGCGAAATAAAAGAACAACGTATTGATTTGGAAGACTAGAATCACCGAATTCATCAATTGCGATAACCATATCTGATTCAGGTACGCTTCCGTTTTGGTTTTCATATTCTTGATGATCCAACATGAACGATTAATATGACGATAAAGAATTTTCCCAACAAAAAATATCAAGAAAAAAAGGTCAACGAGGGCGAGATAGTTAATTTAAATAAGAGCAGATTAACCTAGGTTAGAGCCAAAACTTGGAAAGCCATAAATTTAAGAGAAAGTCGTGGCCTCACTCATATAATTGATTGAAAAGTATAACTTGGAACTTTTTTGTGATTCTTGATCCAGCTGCAAAGCGAGATTTGTAGGACTAGTTAAGATCATTTAGTAGGTAAGACAAATATACGATCACATGCTTAGAATTTATTTATTTTTCCAGATAATTAGGCTGAATCCCGATATGTATCATTATCAATCAAGGGTTAATCATGCATAGTAAAAAAATTAAGAGTAAACCACTGAGATCTCTTCCAAATTAAAGACTGATATGCCAGCCAGTTTAGCCATTCAAGTAAAGGCTGTCAATGGGGTCTAGATTTCAATCAAATATATTCTCAACTTTTAGGGCATAGATTTGGTTAGTAGAAAGGTAAATCCCCATCTCAATTCTCAAGTAACAGTATAAGATTATAAGTATAAAAATTTAAAAGTTCAATTAATTGCAAAGCGAGAAAGTAATATCACTAGTAAAAACTAAAAAAGTACGTATCAAAAGAAATTCTATTTTAAAGACGTACTTCTTCTTAAAACTCATATTTTGTCGTGTTTTTGGGTGAGATCAAGAGTGAAGCAAAACCGAGTAGAAGAACCATGCCTTGAGAGAAATCTATGATCTCCTTTAACTATCTTTGAATTTATATTGTTGATATTCCACAATGAAATTCCCCGCTCCATCCCCGCCCCGTTACCCGTTTAAGTCGGGCGGGTGGTGGGGCCTTTCCCCATTTAAAATTAATTAATTTATTTATTTTTAGTTTTTGATAATTTATTTTTATTACCCATATTCATTAAATTTAGAAAAGTAATTTTAGTTGATATTTTCTATTAGAACTGATGAAAATTTTCATTTAAAATATTGAATTCTAAAAATAAAATAAAATAAAAATTTTAACGGGGCGGGGCGGGTCGGAGCAAGGCCCCCGTTACCCGTCCCTGCCCCCGCCCCGAACCCATCCTGGGGCAAAATTAATCTCCCTGTCCCCGCCTCGTTACTCGATTAAGCGGGTTATCCCCGCCTCGTTTGGGGCGGGGCCCCCTCGGGTATCGGGTTTGTCGAGTTTTTTTGTTATCCTTAATTTTGAAGTTATCGTTGGTCGCATATCAGTCAATTTTTTATGTCATCTTTTGTTCGTTACAAAATGTTAGAATTTGGGTCTGATTTGAATTCTTTGTTGAAATAATTGAAAAATTCTAATTGAAGTACATGTTAAGAAAAATTCAATTTGAAATGCTATTGAAATCATATGTCAAGTTGAAATTCTATTTTGAAAGCCCATTGGGAGTTGGAGGACTTGAAGAAGAGTTCAGGATATAGAAAACAACTTAAAAAAAAAAAAAAAAAAATTGGGCAGAACGCCAGATGTCGGGGCGCTCAGAGGTGGCATCGCGGCGCCACCTGTACCTGTTCCGATTTTTCGCATTTTTCTCTCCTTTTTTGTATTAGACTAGATTTTTTTGGCATCTTACTTCATCAACAACTCTACTAAGATGGTATGGACATTCCTTATACGTTCCCTATAAATATTAGACTCTTATATACAATTTTATGATGGGAGAATAATGTGAGAAAATAGATTACTAGAACTTTATCATCAATTGTATATTTCTCTATTATTATTGGTGCAATAAAATCTCATAATTCCTCTACTATATTTTCTTCTCTTCTTTTATTCTTTCACTTGTGATCAAATACTTCATTATTGTGTCATATAACTTCAATCTCCCAATCCGATTGTTGGTTTCATAATTAACATAGGAAATGGTATCAAAGCGATTATGGTATCTTGTTTATTTCACAACAAGTGGTATCAGATATTCTGGACATAATTAACACAACACAAGAAATTAAAATTGACATAATAACGAGTCTCGATTAAACAGTACTTTTCAATTCTAAAATTGTAGTGAACCAAAATAGAGTGTCAAAATGAAGACTCGTAACCCTAAAACTTAAAATGGAATATGCAATAGGTGTACAAAAAGGGAGGATCATTTTAATAGTTAATATGCGACAAAATCGAAGCTTTAGGCCTTGTTTGGGAGAGATTAAATTTTTCTACAGTAAATCAATTCTCATTTTCAACCACACATTTTTCAATAAAATAATATTTTCCATCACATCAATAATTTTTTCTTCTTTTTCAACCACACATTTCCCATCATATCACTATTGAAAATCAATTCTTCCCTCAAAAATATCTCCCAAACAAGCTCTTAATCCAAATAGAAGGTAATAAAATATGAAGATACCTTTTGAAATTAATTGAAGAATGAGGAAATCGAGAGAGGATCGAGTGGAGATGTGCCAGCTCCTCGTTACAAATTCAGAGCCATGTGGGGCGCCTATAATTTCTGCAATCTGCCCTTTTTAATTCCAACTTTAATTTAGTCATATTTAAAAAATGTGCAAAAATTAGATATCCACACATCAAATGCTAGTATAAATTATATATGTGAATCAACCATTCCAAAGTCGACCAAATTAACATATATGCTCTCTCTCTCTCTCTCTCTCTCTCTCTCTCTCTCTCTCTCTCTCTCTCTCTCTCTCTCTCTCTCTCTCTCTCTCTCTCTCTCTCTCTCTCTCTCTCTCTCTCTCTCATCTTTGTTTGATGAACAACTTCATTACCAAAGGAATCAAGTTTGAGTTCTAGCTAGAGGTTAGTTTTCAATTACTCTTAATTTCTGTTTTGTGCATGACATGGATTGGATTGTGTTCAATTTCTTCGTCATAATCGTGCTATGAATAATTTATTTTATCGTCAAGATTGATCTCATGAGGACTTTCAATTCTTAAAGATAGTGACAAATTAGCGCAAGAGATGTAGTGTCAAATGCAAGAATTATATGCATTCATTCCCTTCATTTTTAATCGGAGTTATGGTAGTGTCTTGGTTGGTAGGGAAGTAAGTCAAGTTGATGAGTGATTTCGTAGATGAAATATCCGTTCATCCTTCAATCCGCTTCAATTAGAATTTAGAAAAATGAGTGGAGTGGGAAAAATTTCTTTGCTGGCTAGTCACAATAAAGTAACCTTACTAAAGATAAGATTCTAGATGTCTAATGACTAGTTAATCGATTCTTAGTCGACGTGAGGAAGACAACAATTCTTCTTATCAGAAATTAATCTTAAAAAACTTAAGGTTCGTCTGATAGGACTTTTACTTCTTGTAGAAAAGTTTCTTGATTAATTTATATTACCCTAACTTTATCTAAAAACCCTTCTAACCAAATAAAGTACTTTTAGAATCTATTTGATTTTTTTTAACAATTTATTCCTAAACCTAAATTTCCCTTTTCAACGTGGAGGAAGAGAATTGGTGGAGTCATTATCCAAGGTTTAAAGAAAAAAAAGAAGATAAAATAAGAAACCAATGCAAATAATTGAGCAATAATTGCTATGTGTAACAATTTGTGGGACCAATTGCTTTTTCGAATGAATACATTTTTATCCACTTCCTAAAAAAATGGCATTTGGACCAACAATTAAATTAGATTATGTAACCCTACCTTAGTCATAATTACAACTTTTGGTCTGCTAATGAAATAAAACCTTCAAAATCAAACAATAGTAAGAAACAACACAAACAATGGCTTGCCCACGTCCACGTGCACATGTTTTTATTTATATTTCTTCTCCAAGTTTCTTGCCAATTAACTTTGACCAATATTAAAATAAGAACAAGGTAGACCCAGCAACTTTACAAATCAAGTTGACTACTTCCCCCTAGTTACTTTATAGAACTCGTAGGACATGTTTGGCAAAGCTTAAAATTTATTTGAGGTTCAAGAATGTGAGGAGCCAACGCTCAATAGTTTTTTTTTTTTTTTTTATATGGAAGTGTCGTCACCGAGGATCAATGACGGAGGGAGGTGGGGCCAGTTGGGTCGTTAGAGCCCACTGAAATATTAGAAAAACAATTACTAGGATATTTCCTCTCTTTTTCGAGTTCTGAATTCGTCACTGTCGGTTGCTAATACTTTCTCGACGCAGGCAAAATAAAATCAACTCTCAATAGCTCGTTTTACGTTAGCATAATCTATCCTCAATTTTATTTTATTTTTGTTTAATTGGGTAATTACAACAACTAATATGTTAACACGTTACATTAATTTAATGGGTTAATTATGTTTTCCTCCCACTTGCCACTACTCGTGTGGTACACCGTGCATTATCGATTGACTAAAGAGTAATAAAATACATTTGGACTGAAATGAAAATATTTTTGAAATGTACGTGCTCTTCCCGTACGTACTTGGTCAGGGCCATTTTAGTACAATGATTCTTCTCACGTGCACTGCAGCGTGTGCTTCATGGAAATTCTTTTTTTATTATTATTATTTATTTTTATTTTTTATATCTAAGTATCCCAACTTACACCAGACAATGTCTTGGACCATCCATTCTTCATTTAGATTTTTCGGCCACTCAAAAATGGTACGTAATTTGTAGTAAACTTCGTAAGAAAATTTTACATTAATTATAATTATCGCAACCCTTCTATATTATCGTGGATTGTGATCGATTACGATTAAATGTAGACGTAATTGAAATTTTGTGATAGAAAATATTTATTTTTGTTTGAAATCAAATAAATTGTAATAAATGGATGGTGGAATATCCACATGCTAAGTCCAAAATGTAGAATTCAAGAAATCCACAATTAAAAACCAATGGGATTCTCATATTTGTACATGCATGACGCATTCATGCTCTTGAATTATTCCTATATGATCTTTGGATCCCACGCCAACATTTGTGTTCAATAAATACATATAAACGTTTTTATAAAAGATGTTGTGGAGCATCACATTAATTTCTCGTTCGAGATTATATTTAGGGGTTTATTGACAAAAAATTTCATAAGCGTTGTAGCAAATTTTGATAAATGCTGATGGCGTGTATGATTGAAAAACTGATAAAAATCGTGAATTTCATAGGTTAAAACTAATTATTAACTTTGGCCTCTATTTTTTAACCATTCTCAAATAATAATAATAATAATAATAATAATTATTATTATTATTATTGGTGATAAATTGCTTAAGTGGTATTATTTTTGAAGAGTTGGTTAACCTTTGAATTCTATTTTCTTTGTGCACAATGATATTATGCAATATTGTTGTAATGCATTTCTTCGATACATTTTGATCAAAGAAAATGAATCTATAAAATCATTACTCTCTAAATTTGAAATGACAAAGTTAGATGACAATATGGCCTTCGGTCATCATGAACTAAGAAATCAATCACGGAATGATTGAACTCGTCTCAACAAATTAGGGCGAGAACATCAATCGAATTTCCCTCATTCCGTCTTTGTAAAAATTTTGAAAATACAGGCAACATGTATACTACACAGAGAGAGACTAGAAACGAGACAAATACAGTAAAACTTGAATGTTTTGTATATTAATAATCTCATTTAAATAATAAAAATTTTCAATCCTGACTTGACCAGTGTACTAAATTAATTTCGCCAAATGTTGTATTCAAAACCCAACGAAAATATAAAAAACAATAATTAATAAAACACATAAAATCAGTGTTATGAAAATTTTCAATTGACAATAACTATTTTTCAATTCAATTTTTTCTTTTTCTTTTTATAAATATACATCTATAGATGTTTCCCTATTTTTTTGCAATGCATATACTATGTATATTTCATTTCGTAGAAATTAATTATTTAAGTTAATAATTTAAAAGATATTCGATATTCATAATATTTTTATAACATTGATTTAGAAATTATTTCACTTAATATATTAATAAATAATTCTTTGATTGATAATATTATTATCTTACTGGGTTATGAGGCTAAAAAGAAAAATACTATTCATCCCCAGTGAGGATGCATCCTGAATCTATGTGGATGTAAATGATTGGTTAAATGATAGGTAAAATTAAATGACTTATTTAATTAAATGACTTATAACGCCACATAGAGATTGGGGATGCATCCCCAATGGGGATGAATAGCATTTCTCGGCTAAAAATGGCAGCCGGCCGTCACTTTTATTCCGCATGGTTGTAAACGGCACAGCCTGTAATGCATCTTCCCCTGCATTGTGTCTGCTTATCTATATTGTCTGCTCATTAATATTCTCAATAAATTATTTTTATTATTACATATATGCGATACCATCAATGATTTTCAAAAGTTAATTCTTTCTCCAATTATGATCTAACATGCACAACAAATTTCCCCCTTTTTTTTATTTCCCATTTTCTTGTATTCTTGAATTGCCTAAATTGAAGTTACATGTGCTTCCATGTTCGGTATCTTGAATTAATCTTGTCTATTTTAGAATTACCTGAAGTTTCAATGTGTTTTTAACAGCATTTGTGGGGAACCCTTTGACTTGGTAAAGAGAATTTAACTTTGGATTGCTGTCGGGAAATTTATAGTGTATAGGCATCTGTACTGCAGCAGCATTTTCTGGGTTGCGCCGCCAATGCGCTGCTGAAATCCCCCCCATAACCACCACTGAGTTCGCAGATCTCGAGGCCAATTAAATATAGCTCAAGCCTAGGTTACAAAACGGGCCGATTCGGCCCTTGATAGTGAGGTAGCTAACTTCTATATAATAGTATACTTCTTTATTGTTGTGAAATTGGATTTTCTTCTACTTGTTTATATGAAAGAGTGGTTTTTACTTTTCTTCAGCTTTACACCATTGCCAAGTAAGAATACGGAGAATTTCGAAGAGTATCGACTCTTTGGAGAGGGGTTGGTTCATTTATATATCAGTTTAAAGGGACTTTTGACTGTTGAGAGATGATACAGAGTCGACAATTAAAGGAGGGTCGGTGATATTGTTGGGATTTGCTGTTTAACTTTGATGAACTCAAGGTACACTGAAAGCATTTCAACCCCTTTGGTCTGTCCGTTTGCATTCGTTTTGGATTATTTTATAGCTTCTTGCTGTGTTGGGATATGAAAGTATCTTATGTAGTATGGAATATGAGATTGGTACCTAGTACATAGACATGCTTGTTGGATTATACACTTATATTAAATCAAGTTTTTCCAGAATTGCGTACTTTGGGCTCATTGCCGGGTTTGGCGTAATTTAGGAGGTGAGACTCCATGAGTGATTGTGGATATTTGAGTTGTAAAATAATTGGAAAAGATATTGGGTAGGGAGAGGAGAGTTTATGGTTTAATGTTGAATTCTGGTCCCAACGGCTTTATAAGACATGCCAATTGTTGATGAAAGAGAAGAAGTTTTCTTTGATACTGTAAATTACTTGTCATCCGAGGAGTCTGTTGTAGTGGAAAAAAATCTGGTGTGTCGTGATATAGGGTATGAGATTTGGTTGAGTGCGCCACAGAGTGTCAAGGAAAGAAGGGAAAATTTCTTGCACAGAATGGGTTTTGGTGATCGAGCATCCCTTGGTGAACCAGAGGGAATGGGGTTGGAAAGGGTTATGGAATCTAGTGGAGCTGCTTCCAGTTCGTGCATATTATCTACTTGTAGCACAGGTGACAATACAGAGTGTGACAGACAGGAATTGGTTGGTGAAGCAAATTGTTCATTTGAAGATTCTGACCACGATTGGTTGGATGATATGCCCATTGATGTGGAGAGGGAAATCAATGAGAATTACCTCTCTGTGGAAAAATGTAATAATGGGGAAGTGCAGGTTTGTCTACAAGATTGCAGGTGTGTGGATAAGAAAGAGAAGAAAATGATGAGCTGGTGGAAACACTTCACACAGACAATGAGGAAAAGCCGAGGTACCAAATTATCAAAGGAACTAAAATTAGGTACTAAAGCAGGAAATACCACTTGGGTGAAGATGAAACAAAATAAGAAGCGGTGCATGGAGTGCTCTACTGTCTATGTTGGACAAGAAATTAGCGCACATCATGGCCGAATCAGGACAATGAAGTCTAGTCCCGATGGCCAATATTTGGCTAGTGGAGGTGAAGATGGGGTTGTTTGCATATGGCGTGTTAGTTCCATAGATGCGTCTTGCGATACTGCAGAATGCAAGTTTGGTTGCCAGGACATGGAAGGTCCATCCAGTTCTCAGAGGAAAAAATCAAGTCACCCGTCTGTCATCATTCCTGAAAGGATTTTCCATATTGAAGAGGAGCCATTGCACATGTTTCATGGCCATACCAGTGACATTTTAGACATTGCATGGTCCACGACTAATGTAAGTAAAAGAGCTGCTAATTAACTGTTCTACACGAGTACATCTTATTAGTAGCTGAAATAGATTTTTGACTGCAGCATCTTCTTTCATCATCAATGGACAAAACTGTTCGATTATGGCGAGTAGGCTCTGATGAATGTCTTGGCGTTTTCCAACACAGCAATTATGGTATTAGAAAATTGCATTTTACAGATTCTTTGATTTTTGTAATTGCTTTATGATTTTTATGCTATGGGGCCTACCATAACTCCAGCCCCCTTCACAATCTAAAACCAAAAAGAATGTCTTATTTTCATAATGCTCAAAACTAATGTACCTTTTTTGCCCTTTGGATGATTCAGTAACATGTGTTCAGTTTAATCCTGGGAATGAGAACTACTTCATCAGTGGCTCCATAGATGGTAAAGTTCGAATATTTGGAGTAACCAAGAAGAGAGTTGTTCATTGGGCCAATGCGCGAGATGTTGTAACGGCAATATGTTACAAGCCAAATGGAAAAGTAAGATTTATTATGTTAATGCTGTTCTTGATATCTATTGGATTTTACCACTGTTTCTGAACTAATAGTACACGGTTCTACTTGTTACAATGGAAACAGGGTTTTGTCGTTGGCTGTCTATCTGGTACCTGCCGTTTCTATGAAACATCAGGTATGGATTTTGCTCATGCGTGGACTTTTTTTTAGCATATTTTGAAATATCTGTCCATGTTCTCGTTGGGAGCTTCTAAACCATTTTCTTATTGTGCACAGGTGACGAACTTGAGCTAAAAGCAGAGATAAACATTCAGGGTAGAAAGAAGTCATCCGGCAACAAAATCACTGGCATTCAGGTTTCACTCTTAAAGTCTAGGTGTTAAAACATTTTATCCGCCATTTTCAGTGAAGTTGACATGGGTTTCATTATTTGCAGTTTCTGAAAAATTACTCTCAGAGAGTGATGATAACATCAGAGGACTCCAAAATTCGGATACTTGATGGGCTTGAGGTTGTTCATAAATACCGAGGTATAGATACAGCTCAATTTGTAGTTTTGAGCTATGCTTATCAAGCTTTGCTGTTTTATCCTTGAAATTGCCTTCCATATTACACAATAAATGCAATAACTATATCTCATATTCCTTATCTTCATTTATCAGCATCACTTTTTCCATTGTCTGATGATATAGTTTTACATTATAGACTAGAAAAATCAATATTTTGATAAAGAAATGAATCTTGTCAGGCCATACAGAACTAGTTGATTTTGGGGTTTTTTTGAACCTAATGTAGTCACCAGATGCCTTTCATTGGCATCAAGAACTAAAATAACATTCCACAATTCCGAGTACAAACTTTTGCAGTCTCTAATGAGCAACAAAGTTTGTTTTACTAGTTCAGGCTCTCTGCTTGGTTTATCTCTTATGTAGATTAAAAAGCGATACAAAGACTTTCCTTTTCAGTATGTCAGTGTTGTTCTATGCCTATGATCTCGTTTTCACTGTCTTCTCTACAATTTTCTTTACTTTTTGTCTACTGTGTAAGTTCATAAATTTAATTTAACTCGTAAAACTCTTTTTGCATGTATTTACTATTTACAATACCTTTGACACTTAAATTTATTATGTTTATCGGATCACTTTAGTTTCTTATAAATGATTTCTCTTTACCATAATAGGTCTAGCGAAGTCAGGAAGTCAGATGTCAGCTTCTTTTACTTCCAGTGGGAGACACATAATATCAGTTGGGGAGGACTCGCGTATTTATTTGTGGAATTATGATGATTTGTCCATCCAGACATCCAAACAAGCCAAATCCATCCGTTCCTGCGAGCATCTCTTCTTTGAGGGTGTGTCTATTGCACTAACTTGGTCGGATTCGGTGACAGAACAAAATAGTTTTGCTTGTGGCAGTTCCCAATCTGACGTTCAAACTCTTGATCACCAAGAAGTGTCCTCGAGGTTTTGGGATTCAGAACGTTTCTCCCTTGCTAATTGGTTCTCCGCAGATGGCTCATTCCGAGCCTCTACGACATGGCCTGAAGAAATACTTCCTTCGTGGGAGTTGCAATCTGTTGAAAATGATTGTCAGCCATGTAGTAATTGTGGTGATCATCTTCATCAGCACCCGCAACACAAGAATAACAGCTATGGATCCAGAATTCTATCTGCAACTTGGGGTCTTGTGATTGTTACTGCTGGTTTGGATGGAATGATCAGGACATTCAACAATTATGGATTGCCAGTCAGGTTTTAGGAGTTAAATAATTCGCCATATCGACACTTTTTATAAGAATCAGAAAATTTTGAATTGACAGAAGTCACGCGTCCAGGCGAAAATTTGCAGCAGAAATTGTTATTTTTAAGCCCTTGTCTGTATACTATTGTTTTCCAAACTGTTAGATTTCAGTTTCAGCAGAAGGTCAAGACTCTTCGCCTCTTTTTCTCTTTTCCCTCCGTAGTTATTCATATTAAACTAGTTCAGGAAACAACATGATGTACAGACTTTTTTGTTCAATTCATTTTGTCAAATGGATCACACTTATAAATGTAAATGGCATTGTTAGCACAGAAATGGCAGAATTTACTGCTTAAACAAAATTGGATTCTTGCATGCCAATGTTTATGGTTCAATCGTTCCTTGATCTTTGGTCGAAGTAAACCTCATCTCTCGGAGCTCCAAGAAACAACGCACTATAGCTAGGTTGTATATTGACGTTGATGAATAGTGTGTTGAATCTACAAACATTCGTCACAATAACCCGTTACTGGATTATATGTTACTCCCCTATCTATTGTGACAATGTGCTTGAATTTTTCAATATTGCTTGTGAAAGATTAAGGGTTGGACGAGAATATAATCACATGTTAGTATATTTCAACATTGCATGGTAGTGGAGGTGCTTTGCGCTGTGTTGTCACAATGCAGTATGAGTTGAGATCTCATGTCCTAACTCCTGTCTCTTCCACTATCTTTCCCATTAAATGTTGACAAATTATTTTTATTTTATACATTATCCAAACTTTGCAAGAACTAGTTCTTTATGTTACGAGGGTCGCTCGACCCGAACCGTGAGTCCTCAAAAAAGGTCTAGAACGCACGAAGTAAATTGCTATGCATTTGGTTCGACTTCTTGAGACCAATCCTTATGAGGTATAATTTATATCTTTGTATGTTTGTGAATATTAAGCCTTAGTTTTTCTTTTTCATTTTTTATTCTAATTAGTACAATTTTGTACTTTTTTGCAGGATAGGTTTCTTGTTAGATTTTGTTGATATGATTTTTCATTTGAAGTAAGGGAAGGACTAAGAACGTTATATGGTTAAAAAGTTCGAATTGAATGACCTTTTCACAAACCGAAATACGACATAACATTATCATTTCTAATATTTGGATTCATCAATCATCTCTCTCACAACCGAGTACATGAGTGACTTAGCAGGAAGCGTAAACAAGAATGACACTATCTTGAGCAATAATTCACACACAAATTAAAGCCAAGATGCAAAACAATCATGCAATAGGAACTCAATCAACTTTGGGTATCAGAATTCGACACCTTTTCAATTTTCCATCTTTCCGGGTGTGATAATTTTTTCGGTCAACGTCACCACAAATCAAACATATTGCATGGCCAAGGATGGCATTGATATAAAAACATTACACAGGCAAACAAGTAATAGTTAGGAACACAGATAACAAACAAAATTGAATCACTTATATATCTTTAGTATCTACTCATTATCAAAAGGTAACCTCTGAAGTCCTTAAATATGTCTCAAACGAAATTTCTCAAACTAGCCATATACTGAGAAACCAAATTATGATCATACTCGTGTCTTCAAATCCTATAAACCAAACTAAAAAGTTACAAAATAGGTTCTAAGAGACTTCAGAATTAAGACTAAATCATTGCTAGAAATTTAGAGTGTGTTTGATGAATATTATTGAGGAAAGAATGCATTTTAAATAATGATATGATGGGAAAAAATAAGAAGAGGGGAAGAAAGACGGCTGCTGACAAAAAGAGAGGAGAAAAAAAAAAAAATGGAGGCAGAGAAATTGGAGTAGGGAAAAGTAAAAAAAAGGCAGTTGAGGGGGAGGAAAAATACACGTACACGCAGAGAGAGAAAATAAGGTAGAATTAGCTGGCATACACGCATAGAAAATGCACGCATACGCGCGCAAAGAAAGTTTTTGGGCAGACACGAGCAGTTTCACGTTTCATCAATTTTTGATAACATCGTTCCACTTTTGCGTATTTTATTTTTATAATATGAATAACTAATTTTCATATTAAGGAAAACAATGTAGTCGACTTGTGATACTTTATTTTTCCATTCAAGATTTCTGCAATTTATTTATTTATGTGTGAATTTTACTATGAGTTTAATGCATTAAATGAATTGATCACTAATTTGATGATTATTTGAATCTCTTACGAATCGAGAGATGAGGTTGAGATTTAGACCATATAGTAAAATTCGATAAATTAATATAACGTGTAGAGATACATATACTAATTATTGCGGTCGGAATATAAATTCTTAGAACTAGTGTTTCGTTTAACTAAAATTGATTCACATAGAAATATGGAATTTATTTAGTTGAATAGGCTCAATGAGAACTCGATTGGGGGTAAATTGAATATAATAGAAGAGTTCGATCGAACACTACATTAGGTTGTTAATCTTGAATTAAGAATTAAGGTGATCAAGAGATGAAATTGTCATGTCCTAATATTCATCACATATTTGAATCTTCAATCAACCGTTGTTTGTAATCTTTTTATATTTTCAATTAGTTAAAAGTAATTAGGAAAAATAATTACAACAATCGTAATTATTTACTTGCTTTTATCAAACAGTAGTTAAAAAAAAAATTGATTAATTCCTGAAATATAGTCTTTGTGGGAACGATATCCGGACTCAAAGGTTCATCTACTGCTTGTTACTATATCGTACACCTGTGATATAGAAAACGCAACAAGTTTTTGACACTGTTTTCAGAGACTATTTACTTTTAGTCTTAGTTTATTTTATTTTTAAATGTTATTTGATTTGATTTTCTTCGATTACCAAAAAAAAGTGTTCGTTGTATGTTCCTTACCCAAAGCGACGATCTTGAACTGTTTGATTCGGAAATAGAACATACTTTCAGACGAAAACGTAAGGAACACAAAAAAAAACATCAAATGGCTGAAGATCAAAATATTCTTATTCAGCCAATTAGACAGGTGGTCGTAAGAGTAGCGGTGCCACCGGATCAGCAGCAGGAGGGAGGGAAAATAAACGAAGGAGAGTTGCTAGTTTCAATGTTATTGAGGCCCATAGCCGCGCATGCGCGCTCCAGTATTGTATATCCAGATTTTAGGGTAAATAATTTTCAAATAAGAGCAGAGTAGATCAATAAAATGAGCAACACTCTCCAATTCTACGAGCTACCCCATGAAAACCCGAAAACACATATCTCCAAATTTCTCAGAAATTGTCAGAACTTCCATGATTCGGAGGTTTATGAAGGCACTATTAAGTTGCAATTATTTTCATATACACTGAGAGATGCTGCATTGGAGTGGTTAGACGATGGACCTCATGGAAGTGTTACTACATAGGAAGAACTGACTAGAAAATTCTACAACAAATTCTTCCCACCGACGAAAGCAGCGAAAATTATATTGGAAATCCAAACTTTCCAACAGAAAGATGGAGAGAGCTATCACGAGGCATGAAATAGATTCAAAGAGTTGATGCGAAAGTGTCCAAATCATGGAATCATAATAGGTAATCAAGTATAGTACTTTTACACCGGACTTTCACCACTGTCAAAATCTCATGTGAATTCCTCTGCTGGTGGATCGATCATAGGAAAATTAGTACAACAAACCATGAATTTATTTGAGTTAATTGTCACAACACATTCAATGTTTTCATCAGAAAGAATGGTACCACCGGGAGCATCTGGGATGTATGAATTAGATAGGACATCATCTACCAACACGCAAATAGCAGATTTGATAAAGTAGTAGAGTTATTGGTGAAATCACAAATAAGCCCTTATTTGCCCCCCATTATATTTCATTCTATTACATTAATTTTTTCTCTCTCCTCATCTCAACCATCCATTCATCAAATAAAATAATAATACACACAAATCAAAAACTTTTCAACCACACATCTCCCATCAATCACTATTCTAAAAATTATCTACCCCCCAAAAATTTAAATTAATGGGGGGCAAACAGGGGCTAAGAGGAACACATGTAGTGATGGGTGGTCCATCATGTGAAAACTGTGGAGCTAACCATTTAACAGAAAACTGTACGTCTATGAGCTTTCCCGAGGAACAAGTCAAGTTCATTCAGAATGGCTATCGCAATTTTAACCCATATTCGTAAACATATAACCTAGGATGGAGACATCACCCAAATTTTAGATGATCAAATAATCAACAAGGGAATGACTCAAATAATACCCAACAGAAGAACAAATCAAGTTTGGGGGAGATGTTTCATCAATATGTGCAGAAAACATACAAGGTATTCCAATATATTGATACTAATTTTCAAAATCAGCAAGTATCTATCAAGAAGTTGGAGACACAAATTGGTCAGATAGCTCAATAACTTGCAGAACATCTATAGGGATTGTTGTCATGCAATACAATGACAAATCCTAAACAGCAAGTGATGTCAATTAGAGAAGTGGAAAACGATCCACACAGGGCTCCTGTTAAAGTTAAAGCATATGTACCTCCACTTCCATTCCCCCCATAGACTTCAAAAGAAGTCAATGGAGGAAAATATTCATGTTATAACTACAAGGTGTGGGCTACAATTACTAGAGATTACTGTGAGACGACTAGAAAGAAAATATGACCACGAAGATGTTGATAAAGCTATAATTGGGGAAAAATATGCACCCCCCTCAATTGAGAATGAAGAAAGTACAGCAGTATCCACTGTCGGCACCAAGTCCAGTCAAGACTTATGTGTTTCCCATTCCTTTTCCTCAGAGGCTCAAGGAGAACAAATAAGACACAAAATTTGAAAATTTTCTTGATGTTCTCAAGAATCTCCAGATCAATATTCCGTTGATTGATCAATATTACAAATTTCAAGCTACACAAATTTTTTGAAAGAGATGTTGTCAAAGAAAAGAAAGCTTCCGAAATTTGAAATTGTGGCATTAACAGATAAAAGTAGTGCATTAGTGCAAAACAAATTGCCTCCCAAGTTGAAAAATTCATGGAGTTTTACTTTGTCTATTGCAATTGGAAATTCTTGTGATATTAATGCATTGTGTGACACAGGTGCTAGTATAAATCTAATGTCACATTCTGTTTACAAGAAATTGGGATTAGGTGAAGACAAATCAACATCAGTCATGCTGCAACTAGTTGATACAACACTTTCAAAGTTGGGGTTGTGTTGATAAAAGTAGGAAATTTAATATTTTCGATGGACTTCATTGTACTTGACATACTAAACTATCGAGACATTCCTATTATATTCGAGCGATCATTCTTAGCAACGGGTCAAGCCTTGATTGATATTGAGAATGGTGATATAATATTGAGGGTGTGGGAAAAATAAGAGATATTTAATCTTTATACCTCATTTGAGAAACCTTCCAACAAAAATCATTGCTTTAGAATTGATGAAGAAGAGCTATCTGATCAACGAATCTGTCAGAATAGAAAATCAAATTTTGGTGGACTTCTTAGTAGAGATGAAAATGGAAATATCAAAACATGGAGAGCAAAAAAATTGGCGCATAAATGAAAATTGCACAAAGTGCAATGATGTCATAACTTGATTCGAGCCACCATGATTAAACATGGCACAAATTCGAGCTAATAACGTTAAAGAAGTACTTCTTGGGAGGCAACCCAAGCTTTCTTCATTTTTATTTATTATATTTTTGAGTTTTAGGATAGTTTAGTTTATTTGTAACTCATCATCTATACCCCGTTTCCCATTAAATTTTCGATATGTTAATTGATTTATTAGATGTTAGAACTAACACTTGTTCCAATTGTTTGGTCTTAATATTTTATTTGACTTTTCAGGAACACGATGTCGCTGAATATTTAAACCGATATTGACCAATGTGCAAACGGGAGCATTAGGAAAGCTAACAATTGAATTACATGCCATATCATGGGAGTTTTTTCTTCACTTTTTTCTCACCCTTTTATATGTGGATTTAGAATTAAATACATTGAGGACAATATCTAATTTAAGTTTGGAGATAGAAAGCATGAGTTTTCAATTTTTTATGTGTTTTTGTATGCTTGTATTGCTTTAATAATAATAATAATAATAATAATAATAATAATAATAATAATAATAATAATAATAATATAAATATAAATATTTTTTTTTTGTGTACTTGTGTGAGTTGATTGACCTAGCTAGCAATGATGAATATATTGCATTATGAATTGATCCATCAATAGTGAATAAGTTGCATGTTTAAATTAGTTTTTACTTTCATATGAAATTTGATATATATTTAGCACATAAATTAAGTTAAGCATTGTGTAGGATTGACTCGATTTCATAGTTAGATATGTTGAAATAGTGAACCATAGATGTTAAACCCAAAATTACTAAATTTTACATTCTTTGACTAAATTTAGAATAGTTTGGGGGATTTTACTGTTGCAGGAAGATGTAAATAAAGATTCCATTTGTGAAATTAAAAATCTTGTGTGAATTGTCTAGGGTCAATAAGATGCAATTTGGTGAAAATATCAAGTTAGATGTCGTTTTACTTGAATTGGTGTTAAATGAAAGATATTGCAATAATCAATGCATAAAAAATATTTTATTTGAAAATTTCTCTTCGTAACCTTTATGATTCGAACAATTAATCTTGCAAGGGTCTTTAAAATCTACTGCCCCATGGTCATCTGAGTTGGGAGTTATCGACTGAAAACTTGTTACATGGGTAATTTAGAAAATTTAAAGGAGATGATGCTTCAAATAAAGAAAAAACATTATTCATATAAATTTTTTTTATAGAAAAAGTAGGTGCATGAAATAGAAGACGCATCAAATGCCTTTATTAAGTCACAAACACTTGTTTAAGAAAATTTGAATTTTGATAAAAGATTGTTAGCTTAGTTAAGTCCTGGAGATTGAAGCAATCAAACTTAATGAATAATCCTTGTTTATTGTCATATTGAACTGCAATTTTTGAGATTTACCTAAACTAGAGAGGTGAGGATAGTAGAAAATTCAATCTTAGTTCATACACTGGAAAAGAGAAAAAAAAATAAGTTTGGGGGTGTGTGAATCTTACGAGTGATAAAAGAACATATTTGACCATTGAGGGTCGGGAATTGAAACAACTTATGAATTCGTAATGCTATGCTTAATTCTTCACGCGCATACGTTGATTTTACATTGAAAAAGTAGATTTTAATTTCTGTATTGTGCATAGATTTGATATTATGATTTCAATTTCGAGATAAAAGTCAAGTTAGCTAACTAAATCTTGTTACTTTATTTGACTGATTGACCACCAATTCGGTAATTAGCATTGCATATTTGTGCATTTGTTAGGTTTTAGTTTTGTTTGATAATAAACAAATATTCAAGTTTGGGGTGTGATAAGTGTAGTTTCTACACTTATTCGAAACCTTAAATCATGATATTTTATTGTCTTTTAGATAAAATTATATCTAATTTATATTATATTTTATCATATATATATTATATATATTTTATCATAATGATATATAGAGAAATGATCTAATGAGTACCGGTGCTCATTTTATCCTAAACACCGATGAGTTGACACATTAATTCATTGGTGGATTGGAACTCACAAAATCTTTATCCACCAATGAATTAATGTGCCAACTCATCGGTGCTTAGGATAAGATGAGCACCGGTGCTCATTAGATCATTTCTGATGATATATATATATATATATATATATATATATATATATATATATATATATATATATATATATTATTATTATTATTTTTTATTTTTATTTTTTTTTGAGTTGGGAAATGTCAAAAAAGGTAGTTAATGGGGAGGAAAAAAATACACAGACACGCAGAGAGAGAAAAGAAGGCAGAATTGGTTGGCATACACGCACAGAAAATGTACGCATACGCGCAGGAAGAAAGTTTTTGGGCAGACACGAGCAGTTTCACGTTTCGTCAATTTTAGGTGACATCGTTCCACTTTTGCATTTTTTATTTTTATAGTATGAGTAACTAATTTTCATATTAGGGAAAATAATGTAGTCGACTTGTGATCCTTTATTTTTCCATTCAAGATTTCTATTATTTATTTATTTATTTATGTGCTGGTTGTACTATGAGTTTAATGCATTGAATTAATTGATTATTAAAATGATTATGTGAATATCTTACGAATCAAAAGGTAGTTTGAGATTTAAACCTTATAGTAAAATCCTACAAATTAGTATAACATGTAGAGACACACATACTAATTATTGCGACCAGAATATAAATTCTTAGAACTAGTGTTTCGTTTAACTAAAGTTGATTCACAAAAAGATATGTAATTAAATTAGTTAAATATGCTCAATGAGAACTCGATTGGGGTAAATTGAATACAATAAAAAAATTCAATCGAACACTACATTAGGTTATGAATCTTGAATTAAAAATTAAGGTGATCAATAAATGAAATTGTTATGCCCTAATATTCATCACATATTTGAATTTTCAATCAACCGTTGTTTGCAATCTTTTTTCAATTAATAAAAAGTAATTAGGAAAAATAATTACAACCATCGTAATTATTTACATGCTTTTCTCAATTAGAAATTAGAAAATTTTGATTAAATCATAAAGTATAGTCTTCGTGGAAACGATATTTGGAGTCAAATGGCCACTATATTTCTTATTACGATATCGTACACTTGCCAAAAAGGCAACAAGGATAATCAAATTTGTCAAAATAGAAATAAAAACCAAATTCTATCTAAAAGATGGTACCAAAAAAGTCTCTTTCAAATCCAAATAAGAACTAACCTTTAATAGTAATCTAAAATTTCCTATGGCCCCTACTTCAACTGATTTGCCGTCGCCCACATAGATGTATCTTTTAGCATCATTTGGCTTTCGACTGTTCAAGTAACCTTGCATCGACACACTTATATAAGTAGTACCACCGGAATCATCCACTAAGTATGTCTAGGTACAGAAACTTAATTAATCTCAGAATAAACTAAAGTGAGAAACGTACCTTTTTTTACACGTCAAACGTGGTATTTGGTTCAATCCATTTTCAAGTGTCCCAAGTTTTCACAAAAGTAACGGCTGATGATTCATCATTTTCAGGTTTTTGTTGTTTTTTTTTTTTTTAGCTGGATCGGGTGCTAGCTTCCTAATTCTTTCTTTCTTTTACTTTTCCTTAGAGGTACTAGCTAGTGAACACTTTTAGCCCTGTCTTTCTTTAACCTTTCTTCTTCTTCTTGCGCACAGTATGAAATGAACTCCTTTGGAGTCCACTTCCTCTTTTGACAGCTGTAACTAACCTTAATTTACTAAATTGTACAAGAAAAGAAATCAAAACCAAATGCACGAGCAATTTATCAATCAGCTCAAACTTTAATGCATTTAGTTTTGAAGCAAGATGATACATATCCATGATGTACCGTCTTATGTTTTCTTTAGCTTTATACTTTAGTGAAATAAAGTTCGCCAAAACATTCTGTTTCGGACTTATCGCCATTTGCAAACTGTTTTTCAATTTCTTTTAGAAATTCTTTGGCAATAGTTACCTTATCGGACACAACGCCTCTAAATGTTGCTGGAATCTCACACTTCATGGTCATAAAACTTATGAGGTTTGAATAATCTCACTTATCCAAGTCCAGTTTTTATTAGCAGAACTCTTATCCATAGGATTAGTGGGTTACGCAAAAGTCTATATCCATGCTGCCAAGAACAATACACACGTTCTTTTCCCAACCCTTAAACTTTGGTTCAAGCACATGAATTAAATTGATATTGATAGATATTACAGAAGTGGGTGAATTAACTAAATAGAGAACTTAAACCTAATTAACATGTTCACATGAAAATCCAAATTGAACAATCAATAAATTCAAATAATGATAGGCCCATCACAAGAGATTGGGCACAACATTGACATTTATTCTTTGGACAGAAATATCAATTTGTAAGTGGTGTTCTTGGTGTAATAATCCAATAATGACAATAAACTATGTCATGACAATAAATCTATCTTTTAGCCGATTTATTGTTAACATAAAAAAAATAATACAATTGTCACATATTTATTACGACAAGTGTGTATAAATTCGGCCAAATATCTACTTTCCTTTGGGTCGGTAAATATTTGCATGAATTATAAATATACAACCTTTCTAATATTACAAATAAATTAATCTAGATAAGAGAGGTTACTTTAGTAACATGTTGTTTCAACTAATTTATTTAGGAAAATTAGTAATCCAAAAGAAATTTTAATACCGTGATTTGAATTTTTTAATGTCAATTCTTTATCCTTTTATTTTTATTTTGTTTTAACAACTAAAACAAAAAAAAAATAAAAAATTCTGGACAGAGACATAGCGCTGTAACGCATAGGTGCGGTGTTCGCTGGTTTGCGCTGCATTGCCGCTTTTGGGTGCTATAGCACTGTGGCGCTACTGTAATGCCAGAAAAAAAATCCAAATTTTGAAATCTAGAGTTTAAAATTCACATCCTAAATTTTGTAAAACTAAAGTATGAATTTCAACACTAAAATCTTTCTTTAATCTTAATGGTTTAACATGGATTGACTCTGATACATCTTCTTGAATTTTTCATGAAACTTAAATTTTATGAAACATTATGAATTGTCAAGATATCCATGTGAAATCACTTAAAAAATTAATTAATTGGGAACATAAATTGATCCATTGATTTGTATCTTGAATTATGAATTTTGAAACATGAATTGCAATCCTTGAATCTTGACTTCTAAATCTTTAGTCTTGATTTGTTAATCTTCAAATTGATTCTTGAATTCTTTGATCCTTGTTTTTTATTCTTGAATTCCTTTATGTGTGTTTTGGATCTTCATTTTCAATATGTTTTTCTGTTTGAATTCTTGTGTTGATGGGATATCATAAAAAATGATAATCATACATGAATTGAGGATTATAATTATATTTATATTTATATTTTCAAATGTATTCAACACATAGTCAAATACAAACCTAATTGATCCGATCTCTCCAAGTATTTAGCCCACACTTTATTTTGATGCACAAAGTCCAATAATTTAAATTCCTTATTAGATTAATTTTAAAATAGCATTCATACACAATTAATTACATATGCGGACTCACATGACAAATTAATATTTTCCCCACATTGCGTGCTCCCTTGATTGACGAAGCTTTTTCTTGGACATGACAGCGATCAAAAATGCAAAATAAAGGCAAGTGAAAAGATTTCAAGAAAAGTATAAGCAATATTCTAAGAAATATATTTATATAAACAAAGATAAAAATTCTCATTTTACTTAATTATTTTTTATTTTTCATTTTCTATATTTTGTCAACCAAAATGATTTTTTTAATTTTTATTTTACTTTCGTAGCAAAAAAAATTGTAACATTTATCAACTTTAATATATATCTATATATATATATATATCTCTATATATATATATATATATATATATATATATATATATATATATATATATATATATATATTACTTAATAATATACTAACATCAAATCATTCTGTTTTACTGAATAATCAATTTTATAAAATAAAATGTCACGAAACAAAATTTTGAGAAACGTATTTTCTAATTTTCACTTTTTCAGAATGATAAACTAAACATTTTTTAATAATCTTAAAATAGATTCTGAAATCAGAAAATTGAAAATAATCTCAAAACTGAAAATCGAAACATAAACCAAACCGGCCCTAAAGTTTCTAATTAATTTCAAAAGTAATTTGATTTTAAATTTTTGGATGACATAAATTTATTGCTGAAATCAATGCCAATCAAAGGCAAAATTTCGAGATTGTGGTACAACACCTGTTTTGGAATTGAATTTGAACTTAGCAAGTGGATGTTATTAGTTTTTGGATTTGGAATCAAACAGGTATGAACCCAGAAAATTAGTGTCATCTAAAAATGATGCATTTGCCGAAAAAAGCTATATTCTTTTGAAAGAATGGTCAAGCCATTTAATTTTGACAATGAAACAAATAATAAAGTCTATTATGCTTTTGCGAATGACTCTTTTAGTGTATGAAATTTAATTCTAACGACTGTAATGATTGTAGAATGCAAAAGCCTTGAAATGATTGAAGAAAGAAAATTTAGTAGATCAATGTATTATATTCAACATGTGGGAACAGCATAAGACTATGAAATGAGTAAAGTGTTTGCATAAAATTCAGAACTGACAAATAGAAAATGAATATTACTTGATGAATTCAATCATTTCCCCTATTTTGTAGGAATTTAAATCTGGATTTTAATCGCAAAATTTATGGAACTCATAACCTTTTAACCATAATTTCATTAACTTATATTGAAATTTACTAAAAATCTGATTTTAACACTTACCAAACAGGAAAACTAGTTGTGTTGCATAAAACGTCATGAAATTGTTGAGAATTAGAAACAATAAAGTTATTTTATTATTTTTAATGTTGACTTTATAAATGTTGCTATGAATAATTGCTAGAAAGCAAAGATGAAAGGTAAAGATGAGACATGGTGATCACAAGTTAAATAAAAATAGTATCGACATTTGTTAGCAAGTCACAATTTTATTTATTAAATCAATAATGCTCAAACTTTAAAGTGATAAGCAATTGTTATGGTGATGAGTTCAGGTTTGCTCCGTATATGTGAGGGTACATTTTACATTACAACGAAGAGGTTTTTATTTTGTACATTCAGTATGAAAAATCGCGAATGAGTGAATATCGTTGTAGGTATATGTTAAATCACGTATGAGTAATGTGATAAACAAATTCAAAGCTACTTTAGTTCGTGCACAATGTCAAAGTAGACATTGAGAAGTCTTGACATGTTAAAGTCTAAGGCGACATTGATTATGGAATAGAAATATTATTATTTGAACAAATTTGTTCAAAGTAATGAGTCGGAAAAATCAAATGTTTTAATTGAGTCAAAGAATTGAAACTTAAGTTTGAATCTAGTCCGAAGTTGTGGGAATATGATATAGTTTAAATAACAAAGACTTCTTATGAATTTTATAAGTAGGTAAGAATGATATTAAGTATCTGTTTGATTCTCATTAATTTATGTTATGGTTTGCTGCAACACATTCACACAATAAAATATTATACATAAGATTCCCAAAAATTTTCCTTACTTTTTAACCACACATTATCCTAAAAATACTATTCAAAACTCATATTTTTCCAATTAGCGGTAATCAAATAGGCACTAAGTGGATGGTGTTGAAACTCAATTATAAATCCAATAATAGTAGAAATTCTACATAAATTATAAAGTAAGCCAATGTTTGTCTATCATTATTAAAAAAAAAAAAATTAACTTATTTTCAATCACATATTCTTATTAAAAAAAAAAAATAGATGTAAATCCAAAAATTTTCATACTTTTTAACTACTTATTCTCCAAAAAATCACTATTCTAAAACTCATTTTCCCCTGAAAAGAATTCTATTTAATGATCATCAAACAAGGGCTAAGTAAAAATAGGTGAAAACTTTTTTTAATTTTGGCTTTCGCAAACATGCTCTTAATTCTGTAAAATTATTTTCTTGTTAAAAATCATATGTTTTTATGTTTTGAATATTTTTCTATTCTAATAAATTAGTTATATGTTGGGAATATGACCAAAGTCCCACATTAATTAGAAGTGGGGATGGTCATGAGTTTATAAGGGTGGACAAATATCTCCATTGGTATGAGGTTTTTTGGGGTAAAGTCCAAAAGCAAATGTATGAGAGTTTAGGCCCAAAATAGACAATATCATACCAATGTGGAGATATGTGGTGTCTATAGCCCAACAAGTGGTATCAGAGCCAAACCCCTGACTTAGCCATGTGGTTGAATTCTTCGAAATGCTGAACGAAGGTGGTGAGCCTTGGTCTGCTCCCGATGGGATCCGTAGATGAGCTCTATTGGACAGGCGGTGTGCTCCGGATGCTTCATGGACGTGTCTTGACCCCAACACTGTGAAGATGAGTTGATTTAGATAGAGCAAACTCTCAAGACAGGTCGTATTCCATGTAAAGTGTGTGCCTCCAACGCATTGGAGTAGAGAATTCTGGTTGGTAGAGAGTAGACGGATGGATGATTGTTTGAGGAGAGTCTTGATGGTCCTTTGTTCGAGGGGAGGATTGTTGGGTATACGACTAAAGTCCCACATTGGTTAGAAGTGGAGATGATCATGGGTTTATAAGGATGAACAAATATATCCACAGCCACACTGTTGTACAATCGAGGTTGACAACCATTCACATGGGGATCTGCCTTTTTTTAATTATTTTTTAAACATGCGGACCCCACACACATGTAAGAGGTTGTCAACCAAGGTTATCAACCTTGGTTGTACAAATAAAAATTTTCATATCTCCATTGGTATGAGGTCTTTTAGGATAAAGCCCAAAAGCAAATCCATGAGAGTTTAGACCCAAAGTGGACAATATCATACCAATGTGGAGATATGTGGTGTCCATAACCCAACATAATACACGTGATAGATATTTTAAATATACCAATAATCAAATAATAATCGCATTGTCAAACACCATTAACTCTTCTTTATTGGAGGAAGAATATACCCAAATTTATTATTTTGAGGAAAGAGAACGATTGTAACACTATTTGACAAGGGCGGACGCAAACCTTAAAAGTTAGGGGGTACAATCGAACTTGCAAAGAAGTTAAGAGAAATTTTACAATCGAAAATTTATGTTCAAAAAAATCGTACCCCATGTAATTTTACATCCGAAAATTTACATGGGATATGATTTTTTCGGATGTAAAATTTTTAAAAAAAATTGATGCCATATTTCATATAAAATTTCCTAATAAAATGGTGAAAATTACACTGAGAAATTTGTATCGCAAAAATAATAAATGTTAATGAAATAATAAAATTTTAAAAAAAATGCAAGTTAGACTTTTTTTAAGACTCGCGTTTAACGTATTTTTAATTATTTTCAATATTTGTTTGGACTATTCGATATGCCCATAATGTAGTTCTCAAAATAAGTTTTGAGATGACATGAGCAATTTGTAGATTCGATTAACATACGATCGTCGAATTTTTTTTAAAATTAGCATGTTATCGAAATTCAAATTTATTGTGATTTTGCCCCTATTTTGTGGATATTAAAATCAATTTTTTAGTAAATTTTGATAAACATTAAATAGTTATGGATTTCATAAAATATGTTATTAAAATTAATTGTTAATTTTGATTTAAATTAAAATTAAAATTTCAATCGATATCAAACACAATTTTATTTTTTTTAAAAAATCTCAAAAGTTGGGGCCCCTAGGTCTGCCCATGCTATTTGAGATAGAATCCACATGAATTGAATATTTTGAGAAACGTGACAAGAGAGACGCGCGTTGCATGATCATGGAAAAAATTCACACGGGTTCAGCTTTTTGAGAAACATATCGAGAGAGACTGGATCTTGCATTATCATATTTGAAATAAACTTTTTGAGCAGTCTATCCAGAGAGAACGAGTGTTGCATTATTGGGGAAAGATTCCGTACAAAATAAATTTTTTTGATGTAATTTGAATTAGATTTTTTTTTTCAAAATCATGTGTTGCATTATGATATTTGAATTAATTCTTTTTTAGCGATGCATCGAGAGTGTTGTAATATCATATTTGAATCATTTTTTAGGACCGCTGCGTCGTATGATGATATTTGCCTATGCATACTTTATATTCTTGTTGTAAATAAATTAATTTTTGTGAATGACCATTGCATCCTTGCAGTCGTAATTGTAACTTATATATATGTACTTCTAGTTCTCAATAAAACACACAAATTTATTAACTTCTTTACTTTTTTCTCTCTAGTTCATAACACGTTATCAGGTCGAAATTCTAATCAATTGAATTAGCAAAATTTATCTATCTTTCATCTTATAAATCTTTAAGTAGTTGATGTGACAAAAAAAAAAAAACTTTCAATCAAAGAAAGGCAAGATGTTCTAACCAAATGAGTTTACAAAGAAAGTCTTATTTTCTACTCAAAAAAATTGTTAGTATTCTCTTAACTTTAAATTTCATAACAAAGAAGTATAGTTATTCGATCTGGTTATATCGATTTAACAATACCAATTTATGATAGATAAAAATAATTACTTGAATTTAATTTTTTTCTTTCAATATTTCAGAAAAATATTGTATTACTATTCTTGAAAAGAAACATTATAAATGAATATTCGTGAAGAATATTGTAATATTGCTTGAAAAGGAATACAATATTTATTTTGTTGTTCTTGACGAAGAATAATTCATACATATCAATATTTCAAAATAATATTGTATTATTACTTTTAAAAAATGTATAATATTTGTGTATATCATATTCTAGATGAATTTCATGTCGATATTCTTGGTAAAACGTGAAACAATTTCAATATTTCAAAATAATATTGATACGTTGCTCTTGAAGAAGCAACAGTAACACCCTTTTTCCAAAAAAAAAAAAAAAGATAACAATAATTTTTTTGCACTCTAGAAGTAGCACATATCTCGAAGAAAATAATACGATCCGAGATAAATCTATATAAAAAAATTTATTAAAATAAGTTGTTCATTCTAGCAGAACCAAAACTTTAAAAATCTAAAAATATTTTAGAGGAATATTTAAAGGTCATCAAGAGCATACATTTATATTATGGTAGTATTTCATTATAATATTACTTACTCCCGAATGGCAGAACTTACAAAATCTATTATTTAACAATAATATTATGCTATTACTTCTAAAAATAAAGTGCTATATGATCAGTAATAATAATTTATTGATATATTCTTGAAGAAACAAAAATTAAACAACTTAATCTTCAATTGTAATTTCTTTAAGAAAAGTAACTTTCTATTTTGTTAATATATCAAAGGAATATTAATAATTGCTCTTGAAGAGTATAACATTCTGTATTCCAATATTCTCATATAATGTTGTATTATTACTCTCGAATAAGTGTAAACATTGATATATTAAAGTGATTTAAAATAGATCATCAAGTATTACAATTAGAAGATTTAGAGAAAATTGAAAATCAATAATATAGAAAATTCGCAGAATCTAAACAGCCTGCAGCAACTATGATTAAATGTTCATATCTCACTAATTCATGGTCTGATTATTTTGAAATTTGGACAGCAAGTTCATAACATATTGTTCTTCAAATCTATCGATTAAGATCAAGAGTAAATAGTTCATTTGTAAGAAATCGATATGCAAACAATAGCAAATATTTTGAATTAACTAGAAGATCGTGAGTTTTTTTGAAAACAAAATTTTTTTCAAGTTTTTTTAAAAGAATTTGTGAAGTACTGCTTTTGAAGAAGAGATGAATATTACATTATTGCTCATGTAGAGCACATATTTTGAAAATATTATATTGCTCGAAAGGTGAAATGAATTTATAATATCAATATTTAAGAAAAATATTGTATTATTTAACTCGAATGGTAGAATGAATTTTTAATATCAACATCCAGAAGAATATATAGTGTATTTATATTGAAGAATATATATCTCGTTGAGTTCCTGAAGAAGCATAACTTAATATGAAATTTTTTTTGTTGATAATCCTGAAGAAACACGACCCAACTACATAAATATTTTTTAAAAAAATCATTTTGATGTTCCTGAATAAATAATTTTTTTATACAAATTAATATTCTAGAAAAATATTGTGCTAGTCTCGAATATTAAATTTATATAAGTCTGAATTTGATAAAATGTTAATTCTCATAGAGAAGCAAAATTTATATACAAATAATCCATCATTTTAGAAGAATATTTGGTTATTTCAAAGAACTACTTATACACCTTAATATTCTAAGAGTATATCTAAGAAACTCTTTATTTTTAAATAGTATATTCTACAATTTAGAGAGAATCTATAAATATTGAGAGTAATTTTTTAAATACTGCAACTGACTCTCTATATTTAACACTTAATTTTACTATTTCCAAAAAATATTTTTTCCCTATCTTTTATTTTCACTAGCTTCCCTCCAAATTATTATATTATTTTCTTCCATTGAAATTTGAAATATTTTTAATGCATTTAATTATAGAGAGTGATTTTCTAAATTAAAAAGTATCTTTGAGTATAAATTTAATGGTTAACATTTTAAAAGCATTTTAGGTTTAAAGAATTTTCTGAAAATGTTATAAAAGAATATTTTTTCATTTACAAATAATCATAAACTTTTACGTAACAATGTTATTGAAAAATATTGTTTAGTTATTCGTAAATAAATCAAAAGAATATCATGACATTGCTCTTGAAGAAGCATGATTCTACACGTAATAATATTCTTGAAAAATATTATGATTGTGTTCTTGAATAAGTACACTTCTCAAAAATTATAAAATCATTCAAATCGAATATTGTTAAGAACTTGAAGTTTGTTGATTCAAAAAACTTTATGAGTTGATGTAGTATTTAGATCATGAGAAGTAAGTAACGTAGCTATAGTATTTACAATCATCTAACTAAACTCATGGTGACTTGTGGAAACAAAAATGCGAGAATGATGAAAATCAATATGTTATAGTATTGGATTTTGCAAATATGTTTGCAGGGCTCTAGAAGAGTCAAGATTATGTTAAAAATTAAGTAAGTATTAGTACAATTGAATCAAACAATATATTGAACCAAAATTTTAATTACTGAATATATTATTGTTTGATGTGACGAGTTAGACCATCATTAAATCGATAATGATGCAGAATTAAGAATTCAAATGGAAGAATTCATTGTATTTCCTAATAAAGAACCGGAAAATTCTTTAATCCAATCAATTCTTATATAATATTTATTCTTTTTATTGAAAATTTGTGATTGACGATCACGAGCTAAAATATGGACTGAATTCTTTGTATTTCTTAAAAGTTAATTAAGATGATAAATGGGTCTCATTACTCCTCCATGTTGACTATCTAGATATTATTTACATATAATATACACGTTACATCTACTAGATAATTGTCGCAACTTAAAGTTTAAGAAATTACTGCTTAAATTTTAAATCACAAATATAATGTTCAAATTATACAATCAAGATGGTATGTTTTGTTTATACTAGTGAGTTTAAATCTCAAAATTTTAATAAGTGTTACTTGAGATATCAATAAATGGTATAACATTATCATTTGTTAAACGCTTTCAGTTAATCTCTAAACCATTAATATTAAGAACAAAGTGATTACCAGTTATGTCTAAAGAATGCTGTTAGCATCATGTCAACATCAAAGTTTCATCTACCATACTTGACCTGTGGTCAGAATTTAATTTTTTATCTAATTATTTTAATAGTGCAATATATGTACGTTTTATCTACTATATTACATTGAGATAGAAAATGAAGAATGTCGAGAATAACTATTTAGTTTGAACCCTTATAAATATATTAAGTCCTAATTCGTGATATTTCATAACACAGTTTTCTAATTATCAATTTGATTAAAACGTTTTCTCAACATTATGGAGAGGAATTAAGAAGTTAAAATAATATACATAATGCATCATTATATTATCTAGATCATCACAAAGTTAATTCGAACTAGAGTTCAAAAGATAATTCATTTAGATGCATTTAATGATCAAAAAGATTAACAATATCTTATACACCAGTTTTAAATACTCCAACTTGAATTGACATCTTAGGAGGACAATCGTTAGCATTATATTTCATATATCTATGACAACTTTGAAGTGTGAATACATTCTATTTTAAGACAAAAATTTACAAAAGAAAACGGAGCTAATAATGAAGATGGCCTCATTTAGAAAGTATATACTCTTGGAGAATATATAGATATAAATCATTATAAAATCCAATAAGAGATTCAAGTACTTGAAATGCTGAAAGTGGATATCTTTCATTAAGTTATGTCGTTATGAAAAAAAAATAGAATCGTAAAGAAAAAGTTATGACAACACGTTTGTACTTGATTTATCACTTTACATTATGAACTTTGAGGATAGTGAAATAAATTATTTATCAATCGAAAAAATAATTAACCAAATAAAAGGACCCAATCCTAATAAAATTGAATTTATAAGAAACTTGAAGTTTCTGGACATGCAGTTTGAACAACTATGTATACTTATACAAAAAGTAAATGCGAAAAAATATTGTTGTAACATGTAATGCATAACTTTCAAAATAATAAATTTCACAAAGATCACAAGTTTCTATCTTATTAGTTTGACAATGCATAAAATTTGATATGCATATAATAAATGTGATTATAGTCAAATTATCTTATATTATTTTAATACTACCTTTGATGGTTGAAGCATATAATTCAAGTGATATCATAATAAGGGAGAGTAAACACACGTACTCATTTTTCCTTGATCAAGATTTCTTCTTGTTGGATTTTTCAAACAAGGTTTTTAATGAGATAACTTTTGTAACGTATTCAAATAAATAATATACACTTTTTCTTTTATTAGGATTTTTTTCCACACGATTTTTTCTAATAAGATTTTAACGATGCATATTGTTTGTGTAATGATGTCCATAACTTACAAGATGTTTATCCTCAAAAATAATTTTTTAGATGTTAAAAATTGTGTACCACTCCCGAAGAGAGCAACAATGTAATTTATTTTTGAACGGATCATCATCACATCATGCAGACTAAAGACAAATAAAAATTGATAAATATTATGTATAAAGACAATATTGCTTCAAAGCTATAACAAGATAATACGAAGCATGCTTAACTAGAATTGAAATCATGGAGAGTTATTGTACTCTTTTTCATTCGATCCAAGTTTTCCCACTGATTTTTTTGAAAAAAAGATTTTAATGAGACAACATTTTATTACTCCAAATTAAATGTACTCCTTTTTTCATTTGTTGTCCTATCGAATTTTTGCTGAACAAGATTTCAATGAGATAGTTATTGTATAAAGAGTTATTCAAGTATTGTAACCTATAAATACGTGGCTTTGGTTCTCAATAAAATACATAAATATGTTGACTTCTTTATATTTTCTTATTTTTTCTCTAATTTATAACAAGTATATTGTTATGTCTAGGTGTCATTCCATGGTTTAGAGCTAGAGATTGCTTAATAATTAGAAATTTTGCCTTAAATACAAAAAATAATTGCTGCTTGATCAGGGTGATTGACAGAAAATTTAGCGACAAGGTGACGTGAAAATAATTGATTGAGTGTTATATTCTTTTATTTTTCAAACTATTCAATCATGTATTCATATGCGTCCTATTTTTAAAGAATTATGCTAGTGGTATCACCACTAATATAAGAGTCTCCATAATGGACATCCGGCGCCCCCTCATTGGAGGGGGTGCCGACCCCACCAACCCTCCCTCCAATGATGTAGCGCCGGATGTCCATAATGGACACCCGGCGGCGCCCCCTCATTGGAGGGGGTGCCGACCCCACCAACCCTCCCTCCAATGATGTAGCGTCGGGTGTTCATTATGGACACCCCGATGTTAGTGGTGATGTACCACTAGCATCACTCATTTTTAAATGTATCATTAAGCCGTCACTCTATCAAGGCTGTAAATACAATCATAAGATTTTGTACTTATCTTAATTTCATGTATTTTGAATGTATTACCAACAAAATATACCCCTTTGGTCAACGACTAATTACCAAAATAACATAGAGACGCAAGAAGCGTTTCAGCTTTCAATTCCAAACGGCTAAATTAGCGAAAATTTCGAATAAAGCGCACGCCACCTTGTCTACGCACAGCCAGTGCACGTTAGTATTCCCACTCACAACATGCCACGTCATCCAAAAGCAACCTCCTATTCCCCCGCGACCTCCTCACGCCCCAACCCCTTCCCTTCCGTGAAACCTCACTGTTTACAGATAAACAAAAATATACACACAGATATATATACACGCTGAGGCTTAATTTCCATTCCAAATTCACCCTTGGACATTAATTAATTCCAATTTTGTCCTCTCAAATGGCGCCGTCATTCAGCTCGGCGGCTCAGGGAAACCAGCCGAGTCCGCAGCTCGGAGCTGACCGAAAGAGGCAAAAGTACAGGTCGATGAACGAGATCATGAAGGTGGCGAAGCGGGTGGTATTGGTGGAGAATGAGGAGTCTGATGACGGCGATTATTACACTCGTGTGGCTTGCGATCAATGCGGCTCGGGAGAGCGAGCCGAGGAGCTCTTGCTTTGTGACAAATGCGACAAAGGGTACCATATGCTCTGCCTTCGACCCATAGTGGTCCGCGTCCCTATCGGGCCTTGGTTCTGCCCGGCATGCTCTGACGATCAAGATCGTCCCCTTAAAAGTATAAAAAGTCCAATCTTTATCTACATAAATGAATACCGGATGTGGATATGAATTTATGTGTATATAATTATGCACAAATTTGTGTGTGTGTTTGCAATTGATTGATTGTATGTATGAATACAAGTATCTATGTGCAAATGTATGTGTAATTCTCAGTGTATGGGTTAATTACGAGTGTGAGAGATAAATGCAGGTATTATTGATTTAGATATCCGGCGTGGTCTGTTATGCAGGCTTTACGCAGAAGAAGATTATCGATTTCTTTAGGATTCAGAAATGCAGGGAACTGGTGGAGAACTGTGCGTGGTCTCAAGGTAGAATTATTGTAACCTTTTTATCATGAAAATGATTCTAGTTTTGGTCAGGAATTTTCTGAATTATGTTATGCTAAGTTTGGTGTGAATATTTGGAAATAACCTGATCTGTTCAACTAGCTTAATCCTGAAATTGTAATGAGAACACAACTAAAATGCATTACTATAAGCAAAAAAATGAATTTTTCTTGGGACAAGATTCAAAGTTCTAATGAAATTAGAATGCATCGGTAGAATTAATAAATGCGTTCTTCTTGCGACAAGTTATGTTCCTTGTAGCAGAAAACTTTGCACCAGTGTAACCTAGCAAGCACGGGAATGAAGGCAGCGAATTCACTGTGAGAAAAAAAGATTAAATTTACTTAAGTTTTTCTGCCCATGTCAATAATATCATCTAAAGTTGACATTACTTCTCCATGGATTGGTTATATTTTGTGGAAAAGGAAGCTTCATTGATGTGTTTTAACGAGATCATAGGCTATCATTTCATGGCTGCCAGCACACGTTGGATGAAAACACATCCTGAATTTGGAAGTGTCTGCACAGCGAGTTACCAAAATTTGCAGATATTTTTTAAGTCTATTGAACCCATGGCAAAGAGTATTATACAGAAGTCCTTTGGTTGTTCTTTTAGTTATCTGAAGTATCTTTTGGATGGTTTAATTTAAAGATTTAGTGATAAGTTTGCCGGTCGTTTATGTAAATTTTTTCAATAAAGCAGCTAAGAGTGCGAACTGAGATTTTGGAGCATTTTTTGAATCTTCAATATGTATACAATAGAAGTTTGTTATTCACTACATATTGTCCATGCCTTCACAAGTTCTTTGCACTGTTCTTGTACGTGTTCTACACATCCAATAAAAGTTCTTTGACCTGGATTCCAGATGTTAAAAAACGTCGCAGACGGTCTAATACATTAGTGTTCCACAAGAAACGGAGAAGGATATTGCCTCATGTTCCTTCTGAAGACCACACGCGAAGGCTAGTACAAATGGGATCTCTTGCAGCTGCATTGACTGCTCAGAACATGGAATTCAGCAATGAGCTTACTTATATGCTGGGCATGGCTCCCAGATCAGCCAATCATGCTGAGTTTGAAAATGGTGGAATGCAGGTCTAATTACTTTTCTCTGATTAATCAGCTAATTCTCAAAATTTTGAATTTTCACGAGGTTTCTTTTAATTAGGTTCTTTCTAAAGAGGATACCGAGACATTGGAGTTGTGTAGGACTATGTACAAAAGAGGCGAATGCCCTCCTCTTATTGTAACTTTTGATTCTTGTGAAGGGTACTTCTTTGTTCCTCTTTTCTCTCATTCAATAGCCCTTATGTGATATATATTTGCATGCAATGTGACCTTGTTGAACGTTGCAGCTATACAGTAGAAGCGGATGGTCCAATGAAGGACATGACATTCATTGCTGAGTATACAGGAGACGTTGATTACATTAAGAATCGGGAACAGGATGATTGTGATAGCATGATGACCCTTCTTCTAGCTACTGACCCTTCGAAAAGTCTTGTTGTCTGCCCTGATAAACGTGGAAACATTGCTCGTTTTATTAATGGCATAAACAATTATACACC
Organism: Fraxinus americana; assembly: GCA_035079005.1. NCBI lineage: Eukaryota > Viridiplantae > Streptophyta > Magnoliopsida > Lamiales > Oleaceae > Fraxinus > Fraxinus americana. The sequence goes on from CM068712.1 coordinate 30,372,480, forward strand.
GTAAGCCATTGAGCCACATCCTTTGTTTCCTTGAACCATGTATCTTTCCCTGATTTTCTGCAAATATCATGACATTCAACAGACTCTGAATGCAGATTCTCTCTTATTCATGTCATTTCCAATATTCACCTATAGTTCTTGAAACCAGTCAATTCTGTGCAGGGAGGGCCGGAAGAAGCAGAACGTTAAATGTGTGAGATACAGCGTTAATGGTGAATGCCGTGTACTATTGGTTGCAACTCGTGACATCACAAAGGGAGAGAGGCTATATTATGATTATAATGGATATGAGCATGAATACCCAACCCATAATTTTGTCTAAATTTTGACATACAATCTTTCTTCATTCAGTACTCAGAGTAGTGAATTTCTTATTTAGTCACACCCTCAGTAGACACAAACCAAAATTTTCTCCCATTGTATTTATCATGGGCTCCTGGCCAATTAAGCAGCATTGAAAAAGAAATAGTTAGCAGAGGGAACTTTCTATAGATTTAGCGCATATGTAAGGTAGAAAATTTAGGCTGCTCATACCAATGTCCTTTCATGTACAACAACTGCATTTGAGGAACATAATTTATATAGTTGCTTTGAGCTCTCAGTTTTATTACTGCTTTCATTGTTTCTTCTCGTTCTATTTAGAGCCCCGTTTGAGCTACATTTTTTTATTAAAATACATTTCGGAATAGTATTTTGATGGATAATGTGTAGTTAAAAAATAAGGAAAAATTTTGGGTTTGCATGTAATTTTATTTTATTGAAGAATGTGTGGTTGAAAATAAGTGAGAGAAAAATGTGTTTTGGAAATAATGGGAACCAAAAAGGGCTTAGTAATTTCTTTTTTATTTTTTTGATGAAATGTGGCATTCTTCGTTAATCTCCCCTTCTACTCCATATTTGGATGCAATGTCCATACTCAGATTCAACAATTTTCTTGTACTCAGTCCCTAGAACTGAGTGGATTTCTTTATATCCCCTCCCATTTTTGAATTTTTTAAAATTTCGTACTGATGTATATGTCTTGTTTAGGGGCAAGAACTTTCGTATTTTATTCGTGCTCTATATTCTGATTCAAATTGAGTGTTTAGATTTGACAATATTTTGATATGTGATTTTTACTATTTGGCGAGTTATGCATTTAGGGAATTTTTTTATATTATCATTTTGTTTCTTGATTAAATAAATTATAAAGTTGCTTTTGGAAAGTTTCTCCACTTACAATGGCCTATAAACCCAACTGAAACCAAGTATTGAACCAGTTGAAGTCTTTTGGTTATCATTACTCTAATGAAGGATAGATTCTATATTTGTATTTTAAGAGCATATTTTAATATTGAAAATCATTGTGATGATTAATATTTCATGTATGACCAACTTATTGTTTGGAAATTCTTTGTAGTGTGCACATCCTATTTTTAATTCTAGTTTTTTGACGTGACCTCTCCTTTACTTGGAGATCCTGAAATTATTTTTAGTAGTTTTTGTGGTTTTGTTCTTGCTACTATTGGCACTCGCATATACCCTAAAAAACAAGGGTAAATTACCTTGTACTTTCAAATAGGCTAGTAACATCCTATCATATTCTAAGTGTTATATTTACTTTTCGTCAACACTAATAGAAAAAAAAAAACTGGATAGGTATAGCTAAGAAAAACCTTGATAGGTATATAGCTCAATCATCTTCAATGAATACTTTTTGTAACTTATTTTGAGTAATTATCGAGGCAGCAGTTCAGGAATGGAACTGGACATTGACAAAGTCAGTCCCTCATTGTCCACGTCGTGCTCATTCTAAATGCCATTGGATGGATGAAGTAGTTGCAGCACTGCAATATAAATATTGCACAAAAAGCAAAGAATGGCCTCCTACGTCAAGAGCATCAAGAAAGAGCCATCAGTATTGCCTTTGAAGCTGTACTCAAACATCGATGATGATCTTCGTCTTTCCTTAGGTTGCATTTCAACCTACGGACAGTATGTTCTCTTAGAAAGTATGAAGATGGTGAGTGACAAAGGAACCGTCAGTGTAGCATTTGAAGCTGTAAATCCACATGGAAGATTATGTATCCCGAGGTTGGCGAGCATTCTGAAAACATTCACATAATTTATCTCTATCACATCCACACGTCAGTATCTTAAGAGGCTGCATTTTATGCTGATGCACGATAATTTTGCTTGAGCAAATGATTTCTCCATCTCAAGGAATTTCGGCATTTGTTATTTATTACCTGATCTTTGGTTTTTAGCTATGTGAATATTTAATTCTGACACATTTTATGCATTATAGGCTGGCTGGAATTCTACTTCAGAAAAGATTTACTGTAGAACCAGTGTTTTTGAGTCAAAATTTACATTGAAGAAGCAGCTGCCAGACAGATGTTCATCCATTGCAGGTCCAACAAGCGCAAATATTTCACCATATATAGCAACACATCGTGCAATACACAGATTTCATTCAGTTTATATTTCAAATGTATAAAATACTAGTCACCATTCATGTTCCTGCTGCTTCTATCTGAAGATGAATGGAAGAGATTCACGGTATGACAAAAGAGGATGTGAAAATATATGGAGCAATACAAAATTTTCAAGTATTCTATCATTATGTTTTTAGTGTAGAGTAATGTTGCACTTGTATAACTTCCTTCCATGCTCATTCTCTGTCCTGTATGTGAATTATTTCTTTACTAATTACTTGCTTCAATACATAGTAAAATGTTTAATTTGTTTGATTATCACTTTATTATTTGGACTGTCTTGCTTATTAAAGTAGTTATCTCTTATTCCATTGCTGTTTATGTGCCTACCACGAAAAACAATGAAATTGTTGAAGTCTTAGTTCAATTCTGTGTGCAAGTCCATGGATGATATGAACTATTCAAACGAGACTCTTGAACAATGAACAATCGACACAAGGATTGGATTGATGATAAAACCAGAGTTCTAAAAAGCGGTGCCTAGTTGCAAAGTGGATGCAAAACGCCTCATCTCATGCTTTTTTTTTTACTTTTTCTTTCCTAGTCGTGCCTACGCGCGCTTTTTTTTCTTACACTTTTACGCTTTACGTCTTTTTTTTTCTGTTAATTATTAAAATAATAGCTTTTTTTTCTTACACTTTTACGCTTTACGTCTTTTTTTTCTTTTAATTATTAAAATAATATTAAAGTGAAAAAAACACTTTTTTACGCCTAGGCTGAAGCCTTCCCACTTCATCACGCTTTACACTTTTTAGAACACTGAATAAAAACTGAATCTTGGGTCAAAGAAGGCTGGACAAGGAAATTAGAGCTCTTTGAGAAGGCTTACAGTCAGCTATCCTTGTTAGATTAAATTTGTGAAGAACAGGAAAGGGTCAACAAGATTCTGAATAGTAACATAAGGAGACTGCAATTGAAGAAGTCAAGACAAATTTGATCATCTCGATATATGGAAACCTAAGCTGACTGTAATTGAAGGAGCTAGTGACAAGAAACAGATGGATCCAAAATGTGGTTGAGAAAAGGAAAAACACTTTATCGTCGAGTGTCTTATCTAGTCAAAATAAATCGAAAAAGAAGAAGAGAGGAGCTTCAAAAACGCTACAAAAAACGTTGTAACAACTTAAACATGGGTGGGATATTGGGTAAGTAGTTGATCGACTAAATTTTAGCTTCTTTTTTGTAAAATTCTTCCAGGCAATTCTGATGTGGAGGATTCAACAGATGAAACTACAAATATTCTATTGGGGTGGGCTACAGGTACAACCTAAGCTCACTACCAAGCATAATAACTACGACTTGCAAAATACCTCTGATGGGTTGCTTCCTCAACTTGAAAAGTTATCCACGAAATACAAGAGCTTAAGAATCTAACCTGTTGATGTAGAAATTGTCTATGCCGTAGCCCGTAAGCTTGAATTATTGAAACCTGAGTTGGTTAATGTTGTTTGTTATACTACATTATTATCCAATTCTGCTTACAGGATGTTATGTATACGTCAGTTAATGCTAATATCTTCTTAAAGATTTTTTTCCACTTTCGTGCATTGACAACATTAATTTCTTTTGTTCTTGAATACCGTCACCAAAATCATATAACCATTTAACTCGTTAGTACCCCAAGTCATTGTCATTTAACCTGCAGTGTTATAGTGTGAAGAGACTTGAAAGAATGTCACTATGTCAGTCTTGTAACCATCATCGGATCAGTTCGGAGTGGCGCACTGTGGCTTCAACTTGAAGAGCTATCATGAGTAAAACTCTGAGTATTCTTTAGCTAATCCACTGAGGGAAAATGTTGCATATCAAATGTTTTATTACTATTTTTTATCCAGACTAATATGGCAATTTGTTTGGTTTTTAACGAAAGGTGACCCTTGAAATTTGGTGTCTATAATTATTTGCATTTTGGCCATGTTTAGCCCTTGTTTGGTCTCAATTATTTTCGAAATATATATTTCTCTCTCTTATTTTGAACTACATTTTTCAATAAAATTATATTACACGCAAATATAAAAATTTTACTTATTTTTTAATCATACATTCTCCATCAAAATACTATTCTAAAATGCATTTTGGACAATAAAATGAGATCAGGCCCATAATTGGTTCAATGATGTTAAGCCCCTATTTGGTGTCAATTAAAATTTAGATTTTAATTTAAATCAAAGTTAACGATTAATTTTAATTATATATTGTATGGATCTCATAATTTTCAACCACACATTTCATCAACATCTATCAAAATTTACGAAAAATCTTATTTTAATCCCAATCAAACTAAAGCTGCCCCGTTTGATCCACATTAAAATTTTCATTCTCATTCTTCTACTTATTTTTAACTACACATTTTCAATAAAATAATATTTTCCATCACATTAATAACTTTTTTTTCTTTTTCAACCACACATTCTCTATCAATCTACTATTCCAAAATAATGTGACTCAAACACACAATGTTGTATGGTAATGCTTATAGGGTTTGGACAAAAGTAGTACACTTATACAGTATAATTAGTACCTTAAGTAGATAAAAAATTATATATTGAGGGTGTGTTTGATGGATATTATTGAGGAAATAATGTATTTTAAATAGTGATATGATGAAAAATATGTGGTTAAAAAATAATAAAGAGTTCTTGATGTGATGAAAAATATTGTTTTATTGAAAAATGTGTGATTAAAAATGAGTTTTGAAAAAATGCGTGTCGAACAAAGGCTGATATTGTAAAGTCAGCTAGTCACATTAAGCCCTTGCTTGCCCCTCATTATTTCAAATTTTAATGGGTGGAATATTTTTTTTTCAGGGAATGGATGGTTGAAAAAGAAGAAATTTTTTTTAATTTACGTGTAATATTATTTTATAAAAAATTGTGTGGTTGAAAATAAAAGAGAGAAAAATAAAATTTAATTTAATGGGGCCAGGGCTAAATAAATATAAGAATGTCAAACTAGTTACGTCGGATCTTGCCTAGGCATGACTCATGTACTTGGTGTGCTGGGCCAAACCAGTGGGCTAAAGTAAATAGAATAATGCTAAGTGTACACAATCTTTTACACCTCTCTCACATGGAGGGGGGCCCACACATAATAAAATAATCGTGGACCCCCCTCCATGTGAGAGAAGTGTAAAAGATTGTGTAAAAGTATGTGTGTACATGTAGCATTACCCAAGTAAATAAATATTATTATTCAAAATTTACAGTAATTTTTTAGAATGATTTTATTCAAAATTTACTCTAATATTAATAAATAAAAATAAAAAGGCAAAATGTGGAATTTTGTCCTAGACGAGGCAACCTGTACGGGTCATGAGCCTTGGAACCATGGCATCAGGCTAGACCACAATATGGCCACTGCTGATCCTACCAAACCATATCCATATCGAAGTAAGACGCCACGTTTAGCTCTTAAAACAACTCAACCTATATTAAACCATCGTTCTAATCTATCATCGAACCATTGGAAATACGAAGTTCTTTTTTATTTAGATAAAAATTAAATTTTTTAGTAAATTTTGATAAAAAGTGATGGAATATATAGTTGAAAAGTTGTGAATTTCATAAAATGTATGGTTAAAATTAATAGTTGATTTTAACTTAAAATTTAATCTACTTTTGAAGTTTAACCAAACAGGAGCCAAGGATATTCTTTCCAAGATCTCCCAAGAAGCATACAAAAAACAGGGGAAAAAATGGAAGCTTCTTGAAAAACAGAAAATATGATCTCTTAACTATCATTTTCATGGTATTTTGGAAACTGCTGGATATTGTCTTATCTTGAAAAATCTTGTGCCTACAATTTCAACGGGTCATCCATAATCTTTATTGCTTTCTGATCATGACCTCAGCTGTCACTAGAGATACATGTAACTCCACCGCCACAATATACTCATATATATGAATACTAAGATTATATTCAGAATATAAACTGTATTCTGCATCAAATTCTACTTCCAAAATAGAAAGAAAAAGAGGCTCCACAGATAAAAAAAAAAAAGGTAGTTTTGAAGAGGAGAATCTGTATCAGATGGTTAATGATTTTCGTAAAAAAAAATACAATACCAGCCCTTATATCTTCTGCCCCACAAAGCAAGACTCTCAGTGGTCATCATACTAAGTATTACATCTTGCAGGTATATTTGTGTTATAAAACAACCAAGATATCAAAATTGTTCTGATACAAATTGTTTTGAAACAAATCACTGGATTGAAATATTGAAGTTATATGACAAATAATAATGAAGTATATGATTAAGTAAAAGAATAATAAAGACAAGAATATGACAGAAGAATTAAGAGATTTTATTGACTTAAGAATAATGGAGGAGAGAGAAAAATTACAATAGATCCTATAATTCTAGTAATCTATTTTCTCACACCATAAAATTGTATAAAACAGCCTAATATTTATAGCGAACATGTAGGGGATGTCCAAACTCTACAATTAGAATTGTTGATAAAGTAGTATACCAAAAAATCAAGTCCAAAACAAATTTCAACTCTCAATGGGCTTTTAAAATAGAACTTCACCTTAACATGATATGCTAATAGTATGTGCAAATTACCCAATTCCCTACTTTTGGAGGTTTAAATTCTAAAATCAGATTTTAAGTTTTAGTTTTCAAAAATCAGATATTTTATATATAGATACATGTTTTTTTATATTTAATTAAACATTAATAATAATATTATGAAAATTAATATATATACACCCACTCCCCAAATTAAATTTCAACCCTAAATCGTCTCTCTCTCTCTACCTCTACTCCCTCTCGTCTCTCGTCGGTCTCCACTCTTTCGTCGCCTGTGTGCCATCACCACCGTATGCCCAGCACCGGCGAGCATCGCGACAGGGGAGCAAACTTAAGGAGGTCAAATCCGGGCACCTTATGTGAGCTCCGTTGTCGTCACCGCACCTTATGTGAGCTCCGCTGTGGATGAAAATGATGGTGTGGATGGCGGAAGTGGTGACGACGACAATGAGGTGTTGGGGGTTTTGTATTTGATTTTTTGGTAGATTTGGCGGTGGCAGATCTGGCGGGTATTGGTGGTGGAGGTGGTGGAAATTGTGGCGGTGGCATATCTGTTTTATGGTCTATGTTCTTTATGATTGTTGTTGGTTGTGGCCTCTGTTATATGTAGATTTGAGGTGGCGGCGGCAATGATTCCGGTGTTGGTGAGTTCCTTGTGGGAGACAGGTTTTGAACTGTGACCTTGTCGTCGAAATCTGAGAGACGATCGAAATCGAAGAAATCTCAGACCACTTCCAAAACCTGTCTCTTTATGGCCTTCCTGTCTTGTGGTGGTGGGGATGATTTTGTTTGCGGTAGGCGACTTTAATTTTTGGGTGATGGTTTGGTTGGTGTTTAGGCGACTACTGTGGGTTTGCGAGGTTTGGTAGTGGTAATAGTGATAGTGACCAACTAGGACCGCATAATGGATTAAATGTGACCTTAAAATTCGACAATTTGTGACTAAATATTAATTTCAGCTCTGTGCAAAAATATTTTGTAATCTGTGCTGTCATCGTTTTAAAATAACCTGTGACTAAGAACATATTTCTGATTTGTGACCTAGACTGTGACCTGTGACCTTGGCTGTGACCTGGACTGTGACTTGTGACCTGGGCTGTGACCGTACAAAAAATTCATGTCATCGGAATAGGCGCCGGAATCGGAGCAGTCGCCGGAACAGCCACCGGAATCGGAGTGGTCGCCGGAGAAGTCGTCGGAATCGGAGACGTCGCCGGAGTGGTCGCCGGAACAGTCGCCGGCGTCGTGGGGTGGTGGTGGTGGGGGTGGGTTAATTTTATATATATATTATATATTTACTTATTTATTTATATATTTTTATATATTTAAATAAATAAATAAATATTTATAAATATGTGTATATATAGGTCAAAAAATCTGATTTTTGAAATGTAAAAGTTGTTTTGTTATTTTTGAAATAGGGTAAAGATAAAGTAGGGAAAGTGAATTTTTCCCTAATAGTATTTCAAACTGAATTCTTCTTGATGTGCACTTCAATTAGAATTCTTCAACTACTTCAACAAGAAATTCCGGTCACACCCAAATTCTAACAATCTCCACATTGGCACAAATTCCATCAATGAATGAATTGACTTCTTCAACAATAATCAAAAAATTAATTTCTCCAACAAAACACAATACCACACTTCTTCCAATAAATTCAATCACTACTCTGTAGAATTATCTCAGATCCCAAAAAATCATAATGATTTTATAATTTACCAAAATGGGCTGTAACACACCCCAAAGCTGAATTAAACCCAAATGCTTTTAAAGAAGACCAATTGCTAGATTGTACACCTTCTACTCCACTTAAAGCATGATCAACAAAATCGGCATCCACATACCATTTTCCATTGGGTCCGTCCCTAGCAATTGAATACAATGACACCGCAGGCGATGGTGGCAAAGCGGTATTATCCATATCTCCTGAATTCTATTGAACTATATTCTTCAAATCTGACCATTTATGAGTTCCTAAAGGTATTGTACAAAACTGAATGTCTACCACGGTACTGAACTTGTGCTGATTGACTTTTCTAAATTCTACACGACCCTACAAGATATATAATTGAGACATTTTCTATCTCTCCAATACAACTTGGGCACCCTTACAAACTTTCAAAGCTCCACATCCATCAAAGAACTCATAACCTTTTGAATCAAGGATAGACAACGAGATGAAATTTTTCTTCAAATCTGGAACATGTCGAACCTAGCCAAATGTTCTAATTATCCTATCCAAAAGCTTCAATTTAACTGTACCAATTCCAGAAACCCAACAAAATGCGTTGTTTCCCATAACTACGATACATTTGGAAACAGTTGCATATGTAGTAAACAAATCCTTATTGGGACACATATGAAACAAACATGCTGAATCAAAAATTTTATCATATTTCGGTTTAGCCTCAATGCTAGAAATAGCCAAGAGATCTCCATAACTTATAACGTTCTTTGCGATGTCTGTTTCGCCTGAAATATCTGATTGCTTCCCATATGGACTTGCAGCCAACCTTTCTTTATTTTGCAATTTGTAGCAATCCTTTTTCAAGTGCATCTTCTTCTTGCAGTAGTTACAAATCTGATTACTGAACTTAAATTTCGATCTGCCCCTTCCAAAACTACCATGAGCAACCAAGCCTTCTCCATATCTGGCTTCAAAAACCTGATGCTTCATCTTCTCTTTTGACTACAAAGTATCATACACTTCCTCTATGGTGAGAGTATCACGACTATACAAGATCGTGTCTCTAAATGAAGAAAAAGAAGTAGGTAACGAACACAATAGGATCAAGGTTAAATCTTCTTCATCATACTCTATTTCCAAAGTTTCCAAATCAGCGAAGATTTCTTTAAATACAGACAAGTGATCTTTCAATGATCATCATTTTGTCATTCGATGAGAGTACAAAAGTTGCTTGAGGTTCAACTTGCTTGTCAGACTTTTAGTCATGCACAATTACTTCAACCTCAACCATAAAGCAGCTGTTGAATTCTCCATCAAAACGTCCTAAAGAATAGTGTTTGATAGATGAAGATGAATGTGAGAAACTGCCTTCTTATCCTTCCATAATTTCTCCTCTGCAGTCAAAGTTACAGGCATCTTGTCAATTCTCAGCAACGCATTATCCAAATTTAACTGTGCGAGTACCGCACGCATCTTAACCTGCCATAGCGAAAATCTAGTGTTCCGATCCAAAAGCGGAATGTTATACTTCATGGAAGTTATCACAAACAAAAACTTTGAATAAATCAACCAAGCTCTTGCGGAAGTGCTGAACCTAAGCTCTGATACCACTTGTTGTAAAACAACCAAGATACCAGAATTACTCTGATACCAATTATTGTGAAATAAACCACCGGATTGAGATGTTGAAGTTATATGACAAATAATAATGAAATATATGATCAAACAAAAGAATAATAAAGACAAGAATATGATAGAGAAATTAAGAGATTTTATTGACTCAAAAATAATGAAGAATGGAGAAAACTTATAAGAGATCATATAATTTTAGTAATCTATTTTCTCACACCATAAAATTATATAGAAGAGCCTAGTATTTATATGGAACATGTAAGGGATGTCCAAACCCTTATAGTAGAATTGTTGATGAAGTAGAATACTCAAAAATCAAGTCCAAAACAGATTTCAACTCTCAATGGGCTTCTAAAATAGAACTTCAACTTGACATATGACTCTTATAGCATTCCAAACTGAATTCTTCTTGATGTGTACTTCAATTAGAATTTTTCAATTATTTCAATAAGGAATTCAGGTCACATCCAAATTCTAACAATTTGAATATCACATATTATAATTTTGATGTTGAGATTAATATATTCTACCATCCTGTACTTTTTTATAGGAGATACTTGAAAGTGGGAATATTGCAGAAACCGATGTTCTTGGGAGTGTGATGAAGCATATGAGAAATAAAATTGATGGTGAAAGGAGTACTACTGCACTAAAGAATTGGCTGATCAAGAAGTTGAGAATTGATGGCCATAATGCAGCTCTATGTCACACCACTTGGCCTACTACTTTAGATTGTCTTGGTGGTAATTACTACATCACTTGGAAACCTATACTACCTTCGTTATAATTTGTGGTATGTGTTATCAAATTAGCTGACTCTAAAATAGTAGGAACCACCGAACTACCTAGTTTAAAAGTTTTTGTTAGAGTCAGAAACTGAGCTAGCACCCGGTGACCAGGCGGTTTCCCGTGCTCGCTCCGTCTGAATTTTTTTTCCATTTATTGAGTGGCGCTCGATGGCCGCACATTCTTGTCTGGATCCGCCCTAACTCACTCAAATTCCTGGATCTGCCACCGATTAGAGATGATATCTATTTATTTAGTTGTAGTCGTCTAACGCTTCTAGATTCATTTTTAAATCAAAGGCTTTATGCATGTATAATTTTCATAAATGGGTGGCAGCAAGACTTAAAACTTATTAAATATTTAACCAGTTTGATATCATGTTGAGCTATTAGAGGTGATTCAACATTACTTCAACATTATATCAGAGCTAACATATATAGGTATTGGATTTACCCATTTGTATATATTGTACGTGTTAGGCTTTCGATAAAAACCTGCACATGAAGGACATGTTGGAGACATAATTCAAATTAGTACACTTTTTCCCTCCATAATAACATAAGCTGAGGATGTGGTTTGATCAAGGCTAAGTTTGTCGATTGTATAGAACAAACTGCACTATTTTGGCATATTCTAATGTTGTTTCAGTTGTTGTATGTTTTATTGAACAAAATGTGTTGTGTTTTGGAATGTCTTAAACAGACGATTAAGAATACATTGAAATTATATCAGAAGATAAAAATGGTTGTGCATTGAGGGTAATAGTAGATATATATTTCAAGTCACAGTTTGAATTGGCAAGGCGCACATCAACTTTCAAAGATCTCTCCAACATGATGCCATCAATCTTCGTCGGGACGGAACAAAAGCTGAAGAAAATTATTAGTATTCTTTGCGCAGAAGCCACGGATTCATTTCTTGAAAGAGGTCTCCATGTACCTCCGTAGAGGACAAGCACTTACATGCAGTCCAAATGGTTTTCTGCCTGTCAAAAAGGGATATACTTTCCCAGCAGAAGAGATATTGGAAAAAAAAAAAAAAAGAACTAGAGAAGAGTTGATGGCATTGTTGCCTTTAAAACTTCAACAATTTTGTAAAATTAATTGGTTTCAAAATATCCAAGGTAGTGTTTGCATGGAGCAAAATTAGTATTAAAGAATAGGATGTTCTTCTTGTTGTTTCTTTTCGTCAACTTAGTTTCTAACTAGGTAACAATTTATTTTAGGATTAATAACAGAAAACCCCCTAGAAACGTTTCCATTTGCGATATGTCCCGTAATAATTGCAATTTTAGTTTTCAAACTTTTTATTCTTTTACAAATTATACCAAATTTTTTTTATATACTACCCACAATCCCAAACTTTTAAAACTTTATTTTCCACCCCACCCACTTATCTTCTTCCCTAAAATTAATTTATCTAATTAGAAATATATGTCAAAAGTACAACTAGATGTAACCTAAGCCAAAAGTTGCAGTTGCATTAGAGCTACTCCCTTGGCTTGCCATCTGTCTAATGTCTCATATTGTCTGTCTACAACAAACAGCCAGCACCCTTACCAGCAAACGGTTGAGAATGGTGCCATGTATTAATCTTATTAATTAAGTAATTAAACCACATTAATCATTCTCTAATCCCCTTTCTTGATTACCAATTTTCTCTTATATACATCTGTAGTTTAGCTTGCATTTTTCCAAATTTTTTTTGCTAAAATGTCCAGTTTAGTATCTGTAAAAACTCCAGTGGAGGCTTCGTCGTTGCGAATCTCGGTACTCGATGAGCTACACACCCCGATCTAATCGGATCCGAACCCGTTAACTCAAAATTCAGCTCCTCGATTCCTAGCCGTTCGCCCTCCCCTTCCCCTTCCCCTTCCCCACCCACTTCACGCACTAAGTCTTCTCCTGATCGGAGTTTCGACAAGAAGAAATCACCTGCGGAAAAGAGCCTTTTTGACGAATCCTCCCTCGAAAACTTGGATCTCGGCCCCCTTTTTACCCAAGTTAGCTCGAGATACGATTGCGTCGGGTGAGGGTCCGAACAAGGCCCTTGACTACGCGTTGAGGGCACCAAAGTGTTTTGACATGTGTGCTGTTAAGGCAGAATCGAGCTTGGATTTGATGATGAGTTTGCATGTTGTGGCCGCGATTAACTGTAGTTTGGGGAGGTTTGAGGATGTGGTGTCTGTTTTGGAACGAGCATTTAAAATGCAGAGGTGTCAAGGGGTGAAAAATAAAGTTTTAAAGGTTCGGGATTGTGGTGGTACATACAAAATGGGTATAATTTGTAGGACCGTGCTAGACGTACTCACGGAATTACTACACCCTTTACTTACTGCTGATGTGGCTGGCTTTGACAATTCAACCCAGACATATTAAAAAAAAAGGCGCCATTTTCCTAATAAGTCCCGTCATTTCCATTCCATAGCTCCAAAGTGAAAAAACTCCCGACGAAAGTGGAGCAACAAGAAAACTCAATCGATCGTCGGGGAGTTGGACGACGGTGACCACACGTGGCAAGAGACGGCGTCAATTCCTTGCCACGTTAGAACGCCTTCAATCCAAAACCACCATTCTCGCCTTCAACCCGTTCAATTTGAGGGAGGAATCCCCAATTCGAAGAACCTTAAACCAAATCCCCCATTCGGATCCAACCCAAATCTCGTCGAGTAAGAACCCCAAATTTGGTTTTGCCCTAACTGCCTCCTTTCCAACTCCAAACATGCGACGTTGAATGACCCCGAAATCATCCCTCCAAACCAAAATCCCCCCACCTTCTTCGAAAACCTGTTCAGCTAAAATCAGGTGAATTTGTGGGGGAGGGTGCAAACTGATACTTTCTAATTGAATTGTTATTTGTCATTTTCTAATTACGTTCTTCACCTGTCCCATGTTGCAGATATGGAAGGGAAGCACCTTGGCGTTTTGTCACTGTTTTAGGGGGATTTGTGGTGTTTTATCTGGATTTCTTCAACTGTTGGAAGATCATCATTGGAAGGGAGGGGGGGGGGGGTGAGAGGGGGTTAGAATTCTTGTGTTCTTCTTTGAGAGGAATTTTTGATTGGTTTTAGTTTGCAGTTTAACTATTAATCTGTTATGATTTCTGGAAGAGAAATGCAGTGCAGAAATGTATATGGTTGGCTTTGGTTTTGATTGCTTGGCAATGCATTTTCGATAAGAAGGTTGTGAGACTTACGGATGGGAAAGTTTTGCCTCACGTGACTAAGATTTCGGTGTGTCTATTGGTTGGGACATTGATTTGGTTGGTCAAGACCTTGCTTGTGAAAAGGAGGAGAAGGTGAGAGCTGAGGTTCAGAAGCTTCAGAGTGCTGGGAAATGTGTTTCCCAAAAGTGGGAAAGTATTAGGGACATCCCTGAAGAGTCCCATGGCTACAGGTGCAAAAGTCGGAATGTGTTTCAAGAGATTATGTAATCGTTTTTCATTGCATTATGAACGAGTTATGTAGTTTGCTGTGTTAATAATAATGCCAAATCATTTGCACCCCCAAGCTTCACAGTACGTTAAACTTAATTGTGCAGAAATTGTGGCTTGCAGTTAGAAATATTTATACTGTTGTAGCATTTTGTGCTAGTAACAAGGTAATGGAGCTCTACAGGTCGCAGCTGACACTGTGCAGAATGACACACGTGTTTGACGTTCGTTTCTATTTTCGATATTCATGTAGATCATTCGGTATATATATGATATAGTTCTTGAAATGAACTTCGAGAGGATATAGAAGATTTATGGATTCGGCTAGCGTACAATCGTCGAAGGATTTTTAAAGTTAGCTTGTTATTGAAAATTTTTAAATATTAGTTTGGAATGACCTACTTTGACGCTCCGTAACTTTTGCTACGATTGGCTGTTTCGCACACCATTAACGTCGTGAACTACTACGTCGTGAGTACTTCAAAATGATATTAAGAATGTAATATTTCGATTTCGTTTGATATCCCGAATTGAGCCCGAAAATGAAGACAAAAACATAAGTAATATATTCAAAAGAACGAGTTATACGTCTTTTTTAACACACGCGTTTGACGTCCGTTTAACTATTTTCGATATTCATTTAGATCATTCGATATATCTATGATATAGTTCTCGAAATGAACTTCAAGAGGGTATAGAAGATTTATGGATTCGGCTAGCGTACAATCGTCGAAGAATTTTTAAAGTTGGCTTGTTATCGAAATTTTCGAAATATTAGTTTGGAACGGCCTACTTTGACGTATCATAACTTTTGCTACGATTGGTCGTTTCGCACACCTTTAACGTCGTGAAATACTAGGCCGTGAGTAATTCAAAATTATATTAAGAATGTAATATTCCGACTTTGTTTGATATCCCGAATTGAGCCCGAAAATTAAGACCAAAACACAAGTAATTTTAATGAATTTACACAGTTTCGCCAAAAGCCAACAGCCGCCTTTTGGTCGAGATAATCACGTGATTTCCCCTGCCGTTACTTTTTGACTATCCCAACTGCCATGTCAGCATGTAGTAAACAACTCGAGACATCCTTGCAGTACATATAGCATTCTCCTAATTTGTAAAAGCATACAAAGTTTGGATACTAAAATTGTAATTATTACTTTTTAATTTTGACATTTTTACTATTTTTAACGAAAGGTATGACGGTAGGGGGTTTTTCGCATAAAATGTTTCAAATATGGGGTTTTCCGCGATTTTGAATAGGTAGAAGGATATATCGCAAATGAAAACGCTTATAAGGGGTTTTCTACTATTACCATTTATTTTATATAAAAGAGGTTTTTGTTATTTCAATTTTGAAGTGAATAGGTTCATGACCTGTCACATCGATTACGTATAATGAAGATGTGAATGCAAACTTGCCCCTGTATGTCAATTTTAAAAAATGATTAGGTATAATGAAGGCGTGAACGCAAACTTGACACCGTAAGTCAAGTTTAAAAAACGAGTTAGGCTTTTAGAGATTATAATGTTATCAAAACGCTTGTGCCCCATTGAGAATTTCCTCATGTCTTTAATGTGGTTTCAAACGGTAAAGAGGACCAATTTGATCATGTTTAATCTAATATTCCACTCATTGGTCCTACTAAAGGTTAAATAACATTACTCTATCATATTTAATTGTCGAGATCAACATGAAAGGTGGAAAATCAATCGTCACAATAGCAATTCCAATGTAAATCAGTAATTTCAGTTATTTGGGGTGATAGAGAATGCAACTAATTGCTTGAGGAGAGTTCAAATTACAATTTAACCAGCATGTCCAATAAAATATTTTACATGTTTTTCTTCATTAAAGTAATATATATATATATATAATGGCCAGGATATAAGGTTATGGGACCGATTACTGTCAACATATGTTTTCAGTAGTCAAATGGTATCAGAGCCAAGTTGAAAGGCTTGCGATCCCAGTGGCGAGGGTTCGAAACTCTTTGGCAGCAAATGTAAGTCCATGGATGAGGAGTCGGTAATCAGTCCTTTAAAGCTGGGGGAATGGTCAGGATATAAGGTTATGGGACCGATTACTGTCAACATATGTTTTCAGTAGTCAAATGTATATATATATAAAAATAAAATAGGGATAATTAGGCACAATACCCTCAAAAAGTAACTAATTAGAATAATACCCCTAAAACTAATTAAAACTTTCACCTCATAAGTAATACGCTCAAATTTCCCCAAACCTAAAAGCCTTATCAAGCATCTCTCCAGCTTCATCACCTGTACTAAAATCATCTTCCCAGAAAGCTGCACCATCGTCGAAGGAAAGTAAGACCTCTTGACTGTGCACTCCCAAGATCCTCGCCAGTGCCTACACCTAAATCATTGTCCCCAACGCCGACACCGAAATCCTTCACCCTGAAATCCTCTATCCCAAAATCCTTGAGCCCTAAATCTCTAGGAGGGTCCCCTAATGATGAGCCCTAATCTCCTTCCAAGCCCAGCAACGAAGTCAATTATCCTACACCCGCCACTAGCAATTACAGTCCTCTTGTTGCTTTAAGACCCCACTGGCATTATTGTAGAAGGGGACGCCATTGTTGCAAAAATGGAAAAATTGCTATGTGGGATCTTGGTATAATGTTTCATCTAGCATTCCCTAAAATATTGATTAATTTGATTAATACATTTTAGAGCTGTTGAAGGAAGGATTCGACTCGGCTGAGAAGGTAATCGTGGCTATAGAAAAAGGAATAGAAGCGGCAGAGAAGGAAGTAGAAGTGGGGATAGAGGTAGCGGAGAAGGAGATCACAACGGCGGTCAGCTTTGGAGCGCTGGCACAGGCAGGAGTGGAGGCGATTGGAGTTTTGATTGACACTGGTAGTGAATGGGATTATACGTCCAGAAGCCAAGAAATCATGAAGCAATTAAATTAATATTTTGATTGTGTTATATGTTTGTATGGTGAAATGATTGATGATTTTGTTGAAGCAAAAACCAATAACTAAGACCTAACAATTCTACATTTCTTCTTTTTCTTACTAATGTATAAAAACAAATCAAGAAAACTATTTACTATTAATTGAATTTTTCTTTATGCATGTTGTTGTTCAAAGGTTGTTATGGCTGAGGTGTTTAAAGGTAGTGAGGTTTACAATTAAGATTGTAGAGATGGTGGAAACGTTGGCTCGTGGGTTGGAGATGCTGCTCCTGGATTCAGTTGATACATTCAAGGTGTTTGCAAAAATGAGAATGTGAAAAATGATATTTTGTCACTTTTTCCTAAAAAAGTTGCAGTATCTTATTAGAGCAATTAACTAGATATATATGGGTGTGTTTTTGAAATTTTAAATATAAGAATTCAAACCTTGTTTTATCTTGCATTCAATTTATAATTCCTTGATTCAATTCATTTGATACATCCAAGGTGTTTGTTGTAATTGGAATATGAAAAAATGGCATTCTATCACTTTTATATCCTAAACAAAGTGATAGTAAGTGAAAAGTGACAAATATTCAATAAAGTAAATATATTAACTATCATATAAACTTAGATTTGAAAGCTATTCAATAAAGTGATAAATATCCAAAAAAAAAATGATAGAAAGTCATAAAAATTGATGGAGAATATATTGTTTTCTTGGTTGCCTAGCATTTATTCTCGTTTTACAAACATTCTTAGAGCTTGTTTGTGAGAGATTTTTGGGGGGAAAATTGATTTTGAATAGTGATATGATGGGAAATGTGTGGTTGAAAAAGAAGAAAAAATTATTGATGTGATGGAAAATATTATTTTATTGAAGAATGTGTGGTTGAAAATGAGAATTGATTTACTGTAGAAAAATCTAATCCCTCCCAAACAGGGCCTTAGTTTTGTCACTTTTTAAAGTTTTTGTCACTTTTTAAGAAAATAAAAAAAGTGAAATAATATGTTATATTTTCCTAACATAATCAGCATGTGGATTGACCTGGATATGCTGATTATTTTAAGAACATGATTACTAGTGCAGCATAAATGGATGCTGCTATTTTGGTAATTGTCACTTTTTTTGAGTGTCACTTTTTTGAGTTTGTATCACTTTTTAAGAGTCACTTTTTTTTTTAGTTTTGTCACTTTTTTGAGTTTGTCACTTTTTTAAAAAAAAAAAGTAAAAAAGTGACAATTTTTATAAAAAAAGTGATATTGTGTCACTTTTTCATTTTACACAGTATTTTTTACTTCCTAAAAATCTTTCATATGATTTTCAAAACATCCCTTATTTTAAGGATATTTTTGTAAGTACCCCAATAAAATAACCAAGCAGCCTTAAAATTTCTTTAAAACTCATCAATTTCTTTTCCAGTAGATGAGCAGAAAAGTTGTATTTTTGCTTATGGAAAGAAGGCAACAGACATAAACTGGATACTGATATAAACACATTTACTGTATGCATGCATGCATGTACCAATAATTTTATCTTGGCCTCGTACATTAAATTTAACAACATCCAATTGTAGATGGAGACAAAAGTCATCAATGTTGGAAAAAAACAAACGTGGGATAAATCTAAATGGAAGAAGAAACCACTGGCCCTTTAAAACCAGTGGCACAATACTGGGGGAAGAACATTAGGCATTTTATAATTTATGTTGCGAAAATATTACAAATTCGTAAACAAAAGGTTAGCGATGATCGACTATTGGGAATAAGATATCCTTTTGAAAAAATGAAATTTTATGTGTATGTTTAAATTTAAATTGTGTATGTTCGATTGTATGACAGGTGTAAATTTTATATAAATATATAATTTTGATGAGACCAAATCCTTGAATTAAAATATTAAGTTCGTGTTAAAATGTTTAATCAAACTTACTTTCATTCTTATAGTGAAAAATCAAAGTTTCACCGATGTCAGTTTGTTAAGTCACTCAAAGTTGCTCGATTATGGATATATATTTATGGATATGTTTATGACTATGAAACATTCGATGTTTTTGAAGTATGGATCGAACTAAACTAAAATTTTGTCTTTGTTGAGTCACTCAAGTAGATGAAATTTTCGAAGCACAATAAGTGAACAGATAAGACGTGTGCGACAAAGAAATTGCCTACTTGATGACCAAAGAGTTACAAGGAAAACATCAACGTACTTCATGCCATGGATAAATAATCCACCATATAGAAAATGATACAACAATCTCAAGAAATTTTGGAAGTATAAATCAAAATAAAAATAAAAAATCAAGAGCAACTATTGAAAGTTTTAAACTAACCGATTTATTTAGATCCAACGTGTGAAATTACATAATTAAAAGCAATAAGTCAATTTTTAATTGTTTCTAAATGATTAAATCAAATAAATCAATTTATCCTAAATTTGAATACCACAATCAATATTCAAAGCAATAAAGAACACCGAACATGATAATAGAGAAACATCAACTAATTAAAAAGTCCGGACACTTTGATAATCAATAATCCACTATAAATCGAAGTAAACTTACATACAGTCCAGACCCGTCTACCCCGTAGAACTTCTGACCTCAATTCCAGCAGTCTGCCTTGATCCTACTAGAGGTGCGTTCCTTCAAAACAAAATGTGACTCCTGATTATTAGTCCTTCTAGACTGCGTGTTTTTGACAACAGATCTCGACTTCTGGTACCTTACCTTAGTCTTCCTGAATTTGTGCTTTTGTAACCGCTCCTGATCCGTAGTATCGATTTATTTCTGGTGGATTAGGTAGTTTGGTGTTTGATAAAAAGATCTTGTGTGTTTTGATATGTCGTTTAATACGAAATAATATGACTTGATCAACAAAATATGTTTTGGAAGAATTTATGGATCAAGTAATATGTGGTGGTTGAATCTTGGAATCAATTTATGTTTTGGATTATCAAAGAATTGATCTCCATGGAATAAATTTGATTTAACACATTTTGGAACGTTCATAGGATAGAATACATACAGGGGAAGTGTTTGGATCGAAATAGGGATGAAAATCACATGTTTTAAAGCAATCAGGATTCTGAACGTCAACCCGGCAAGCGACACACCCATCGCTTGAGTGCTAGTCTAGTGCTTGACAGGCTACGACGATTCTGCTTTAGTCGGTCGAGTGCCGATTGGGCGACAGGCTAGCGAAATTGCATCCTACTCGATTTCAACTTCTTCAAGTCCGAATCGTGATCTTCTTCTTGGATTTCTTTTAACTTCTTTTTGGACTCTATCAACCATATACTGATTTTACCATAACTTGGACTTTTCTAATCCTAATTTGACTTTGATTACAAAATAATTAAAGCCTAATACAATTCAACTAGGATATGATTTTGACAAAGAAAATTGCCAATTACAAATTTAAAAATGGTCAATTATATAATTTGGACTTAACAACTATTAACTTCACTCATTTTTAGCTTTCTTGATTTGGTGAGCAATGGGACCAAACCAACAAATTTGTTTTACCATCACTCTCACAACTGCACCTGGACTTCTTAAAATATCGAACCCCGATATGCCTGTTCTGTGTGTGGATTCTATTTAGCACCAAAAACCAACATTTTCAGACTATAGAAGAACAAAGGTTGCCAAGAACGTAAGTAATGAAGAATCTCCAACAATCTATAAAAGCAGAGCAATGTGAAAAGCAAAGTAAGGATGAAGAGATAAGGCAGCAAAATCTGTAGAGATATTTTGAGAAATAGGAAAGACTTATAGCTCATCTATGCCAATTTATAATCTGATTTGATACAAGTTATTTCATGAAAATCTGAATTGGTAATCAAGGTGTGAATCAAGGCATGAATCAGTGGATTGATTGCATTCAGCTCATTCAATCACATCACGCCATAGAGATTTACTGCTCATATTTCTCCTATAATCTCACCTACAATTTCCTATGCAGTTATCTTCTCACCATCAATATTGTATATTGATTAGTTTAAATAAGAAAATGTAATTTATCTCTTGTACTCACTTTGAGACTAAATACAGTTAAAACATAAAATTTTCAATTACAAATCAAAATTTTCTTCTTTGGATTAGAGCTTGTGTGAGCATCAAAAGCCCACCTCTTTTTTCAATGGCTTCACTTTCTCTCGACGTAAGCAATTTTACCAGCTTGAAGTTAAAGAAGAAAAACCACCCTTTATGCCACGAGCAAGCATTCGCTTTCATCGAAAGTCAAGAAATGGTTGGACACCTTACTGGTTGAAGCAACCACTCCAGCTATGTATGCCATTCCAACCATAGAAAAAACAACTGCTCAACTCACAGTTGAGTACATCACTTAGTGTAAATCTGATAGCCTTTTCAAAGGCTGGATCATTGGCAAACTAACTGAAGAGGCTCTTAATCTTGTTATTGACCTAGACACTGCCAAATTTGAGTGGGACGCACTCAAGGAGGCCTATTCACAAGACTCTCATGTGAGTTTACACTTCGTCATCAAATAAGATATCTATGTACATTACCATTGGCAAGCATATTCGCTACTTCAAGGGCATCTGCAATAGTCTTGCAGCAATAGGGAGTCCAATACCTGACAAAGTAATGGTTTTTCAACTTCTCACAAGTCTAGAACCAAGATAAAGTCCTTTACTACAACTATGTTGAAGCCTCCATGCCCAGCCTGCACGGAATTGGTGTCACTTGTGTAAGGATATGAAAAACGTCAAAATTACTTTAGCACCAACACATCGACTCATCAACTAGCATTCTACAGACATAAAAATGCCCTCGCAAATATCATTTTCCAATTGAGGATCTCAAAATTAATTCACCTCCAATGATCACGAATTTCGAGCTCATAATTCTAGTCACAACACATCCAACAATACAACATATAACTTATAATCACCAGCCTTCACAGAATAACAACAATCAGGTCTCCATGTCTCGAGGACCCCTTCTCCCGACCAATGTCGCATGACACCAGCAGACAGGGATATGTACCGTAATGAGAGCTGCCAATATTGTGGTGTAATGGGTCATACTACTAAGATCTGCTGGTACTTACCTGAGGAATCTGTCCATCTTACTCTAGACAACTCAGTTAACGATAGTTAATGGACATCTGATACAGGTTCTTTTAATCATATAACATCTAATGCAGGTATGTTGAAAAATTTACGTCCATATTTAGACA
This sequence comes from Fraxinus americana, assembly GCA_035079005.1. Taxonomy (NCBI): domain Eukaryota; kingdom Viridiplantae; phylum Streptophyta; class Magnoliopsida; order Lamiales; family Oleaceae; genus Fraxinus; species Fraxinus americana. The sequence goes on from CM068712.1 coordinate 30,395,165, forward strand.
GATTTCGTTCTAATTGGAGATGGCACTTCTCTTCCCATTAAAGTTGACGTAGCACTTTGTCCCGCATAGCACTTAGTTCCCGATTTCCGACTGGCAATCGAGCTCTGATACCATTTGTAACGACCCGACCTCGCGCCGGAGCTGTTATCTTACGTATTGTCCGCTTCGGGAGAGCCTAGGCCCATCTTACCCCCCCACGACTTTATGACGCGTCCACCAGAATTCGAACCCAAGACCTCCATCATATGGGAGACTTAAGTTGAATCCTGGTACCAATTGGGCAAGTAAGATACTGGTGGGTAAGATGGGCCTAGGCTCTCCCGAAGCGGACAATACGTAAGATACTTGCCCAATTGGTACCAGGATTCAACTTAAGTCTCCCATATGATGGAGGTCTTGGGTTCGAATTCTGGTGGACGCGTCAGAAAGTCGTGGGGGGTAAGACGGGCCTAAGCTCTCCCAAATCGGACAATACGTAAGATAACAGCTCCGGCGCGAGGTCGGGTTGTTACAGATTTGTATGTCCTTTCCAGTCCTCAAGAATGCATTACTCAAATCGATTTAGATCAAGCACTGTAGAAGTACGATATCAACGACTAAGATTTCACAAATTACAATTCATTGGTGACAGTTGTCAGTTAGGCAAATTGAGCAAAATGTTTTTTCATAATTCTCAAAACTCTAGCTCAGCTATTTTTAATAAAGATCATTGTGACTCGTGGTCCAGCACCTTTTCTTATCTCTTGAAAAATTTCACGATTTTGTTTGTCTGGTAGATGATTTCTCACATTATACTTGGATAATACTTTGTTAATTGTGATACAGATAATAAATTGGATTTAAATGACAGAAAATGAAATACATTCGTGAGGGTAAGTGATGATGAAAAATGAACCGTGCCTGTGTATCACATGCGCTTGAGAACCACCAAACAATTGAACTGATAAACTTATATAAACGGTAGAATATGAAGAAAAAATGAAAGAGATGTACATATATGATTAGAAGCACCCGAATCGATAATCCAGTTAGAGGATAGACAAGTAATAGTTGTACCTGCCAAATTGACTAATGATCCACCAGATTCCTCTTTGGCTAGAAGTGCAAGAAACTTGATTTTTTTACATGCTTATCTCACAAGAAGGATGTTGGCGCTTTCCAGAAGGCTAAAATGATGGTTTAGACACTTGAAGCACTTTCGAATCAATTGTAGAAATTGTTCGAATATTAATTTCTTCTTGTTTTTCTTCTTAATGTACCAAATTATATGCACGATGAATTGAAGGAAACGGCTCCATCAAGAGAATTTGACTGCGAATAGCTGAAAAATGATCATGGAATCCCTAAAGAAACTCCATGGCACGATCTTTATTTTATTGACCAACGATGTTTTTAGCATTACCACATATACATGGAGTGACGGAGATAATGAAACCGAGTTCTTCCCATATAGATTTAAGTTGTGTAAAATATAATGAAACAAACATGCCTTCCTGCTTGAGGAAAGAAAATTGATTATTTTAATTGATAGATTTTAAGAGTGTTTGATCGAAGAAAAGATCCTTCAGATTCATCCAAATTTGTGCTGCAATTTCGGCATACAAGATACTTAGACGGATCTTAGATGAGACATAATTAAGAATCCAACTTCTAACCAAATCATTACAATGTTCCGAGTAAGAAACATCATCTTTCTCCTTTAGATTGGGAGTGACCCATCAACAAAAGTAAGTTTGCTTTTTGCACGAAGTGTCCATGATCCATAATTGCCTCCTATCAATAGAGGTGTAACAAGAATGGTAGAGAGGCTTGTGAGTAATGAATGGCATAAGAGTCTGATTTGATAGGTGGTAATGATGATGATGGTGTGATGTTGGTGGCAAAATTTTCATCAGACATGGTGAAAAAAAAAAGAATATGAGGCTGGAAAATGATATTGTTTACAACTCTAATACCATGTGAAAATAGTTAGCACAAAATAAGAAGAAAAAAACATTTTAAGAAGTATTTGTACGTATGCTTGTCTAGGAAAATTAAAGTATCTGAGTTGTTTATACCCCACGTGTCAACGATGACATTTAAAAACTACATAAAGCCACTTTAGTACTTTGTATACGGCGGAAAAAAAAAAACATTCAAGGTGTGTTTGTGACACACAATTTAGATAGGAATGGACATGAAATATTCACAAATTTTAGTTTATTTTACTTCTTTAATGGGGTCCAATATATCGTACAAAATATGCCAAAAATGTTAACATATAACGAAGAAGAATTTGGCTATCTGTACACCATTTTACAACTTGGTGCACAACCCCCTCACAGCAGGGGGCCCGCACACAATAAAAAAAGCGCGACCCCTCTATTGTACACCAAGGTGTAAATGTAGCATATCTGAACAAAGAATTATATACAGACGCATAATTCCTTCACCAAGAGGGTTAACAACATTTATGAAAATATGAAATTTTCAGATGAATTGATATCTAAAACTGGACCTACTCAATTTGTGGCCCGAGGAAAAGAAAATATTGGGCCACTCTTAACTTACACACTGAGCCCAGAAAGAGTATCTATTGGGTCATTAGATTTCGACTCTTAAGACATTCACAGTAATTTAGGGATGACAACGGAGTAGGGCGGGGCAACCTCCCCCGCCCCCTATCTCGTCAAGCAATTCCCTGTCTCATCCCCACCCCATTACCCGTTTAAGGCAACGCGGGGCCCTTGTCCTGTTTACTATCTCATTTAATTTTTTTTTAATTTAAGTTTTTGATAATTCATGTTATTGTCTCCATTTATTAGACTAAGATAATAATATATTTTTTAATCTTTACTTATTTTTAAAAATTAAATTATTCAAATATATTTGATAAACTAAGACTTTTATTATTTGTCATATTTTTTAGATAATTTTAATTGTTATTTTCTATTAAAACTAACGAAATTTTGTAAAATTTTTTATTTCAAGTATTGAATTACATTGAATTCTAAAAAAAAAATTAAAAAAAAAACTATTTAACGGGCCAGGGATTTTTTGCCATCCTAATACAATATAATTCCACTCATCTGAAACTGCTCCTGCCTTTAGATCATAAGATATTCGTAGGTGTCTTCAGTTTAAGCTTCGCGCACACTCCGAATATGACGAAATTCAGGAAGCTTAATCGACCTACAGGTCATCGGATGTCTATGCTCAGGTAATACTAATGATTTCTCTTTTCTTCCCCCTTTTTTCTTCTATTATTTGGTTGTTTTCTTTTTGCTTTGAATCTTTTAAGGTTTTAATTTCTGTTCACAGGACAATGGTATCACAGTTGGTGAAGCACGAGCGAATTGAAACCACTGTTACTAAGGTAGTTGTTTTTACTTTTAAGTTTTAAAATATCATTTGTGAGTTTAGGGTTTTACGTGGGTTTTAGTGTATATTTAATTAAAAATATAATCTTTTTAGTAATGTATTTGCTGTCTTACCGATTTTTTGGGAGTATACCCTGAAGAGAATAACTTTTTTTTTTTTTAAATTATCAGATATGGGCATCTGAAATAAAATCTGTGTCTTTGTATAATCGGAGCTTTGATGTTTAATTAAAAAAATGTAATATAAATGTACTTCAGTTTCTAATAATTTTCGTTTATGGCTGCCACCACTTCCTCAAATAATTAGATGATAAAAAGGATAAAAGAATGTTTCGTTTTCTGCACAAATGATCATCGTTCGCAGATACTGAAGTAATATTTCGTTATTTTTTAGCATTATTAAAACGTATGTACAAATCAAGAGGTTGGTTTTATATATTTCATTTTCACTATTCTCATTTCTTTTTTAGTACTTTGGGCTTCATTATTGATTGCACGAATTGCTATGTTTAATTTCTTTCCTTTTCCTTTTCCTTTCCTTTTGTGTTATCTTATCTGTAGGCGAAGGAAGTCCGGAGGCTTGCTGATAATATGGTACAGCTTGGGAAAGAGGTGTGTATTTCCTCTGCTCAGATTTAAATGAGTTTATTGATTCAGATTCTGATGACAAGTTATTAAGTTGAGTGTTTCTATCTTTTGAAACCCATTTATTTCATCGTTAAACTAGTTTAATTTGATAGTATGCAATTAAATTGTGTAACTAGGGTCATTCTGTAATGTTAACAATGATATTATGTTTTTGAGATTCATGAATCGGCTATGTCATTTCAAATCTGGTAGAAGATTAGTACACTTTGGGCAATCTGATTTGCTCAAGTTATCGTACACTTCATGACGTGGAACATAGTATATTCCTTGGCACTGCTTGAGTACAAGATTCATTCTCTATTCCTCTTTCTGATGCATCTCTATGTGGCCTTATTGGGATTAGGTTGTACTCTGATGTAAGTTTTATCAGTTTAAGAAGTATGGGGAGATTGAATTGGACGAAGATACTTTACAGAGCGAGGTGAAAATTCAACAATTCAAAGAAAATAATTAATCATAGATAGAAACCTTGCTGGATTCTTGGGAAAAAAGAATAATTTTTGCATCAAAATTTGAATTAATATAATATGGATATAATGAATATACACCTCTTTGATAAGTTAGTTGATCAACCTGCATGAAAAGAGTGCTCTATACGACTATGAACTATCACTTTGATCTGTTTACTAAAGCATGTTTCAACAAACTTTTCTGTAGAATGTAAGCCCAGAAAACAATGTAGAGAAAAAAGTCTGATTCTATTCGAACTCCATGATGATGAGTTGACAAATAACAATCTACTTTATGCTTTCTAGCATAATGGAAAACCAGTAGTGCTTCTTTTCTGAAGACAGAATTTTCATGATATATGTACCTAGTTATTTTGTTTTCACACAAATACCAAATTACTATAGGGTACTCTCTGTGCTGCAAGGCGTGCTGCTTCCTTTGTACGTGGTGATGATGTCCTCCACAAGTTATTCACGGAATTGGCTTATCGATACAAGTGAATCTCAAACCTGTTAACTTTTCAGTGTTTTTTTTTTTACTTATCCTTGTGATATAAGTTGGATGTTTCTCATTAACAGAGATAGAGCTGGTGGATACACGAGATTACTTCGAACCCGAATTCGAGTTGGTGATGCTGCACCAATGGCCTATATTGAGTATGTCTTTTGTTTAACTATTTCTTTATCCTGTACGGAGGCACTAGCTTGCCATCTGTTTGCATATTAATGATTTAGAATAATAAGAATTTTCATATTTCACGAATCATGGAGAGAGAAAATCTTTATAGCACTTCTGAATATATCCATGGTACAGCTCATATTTATGAATGCATTATGATATATTTCCCCGTTTGGGTGTTTTTTGGTTTCACTTGGCAGGTTTATAGATAGAGAAAATGAACTTAGACAATCTAAACCACCAACACCGCAACCTTCTCAGAGGACTCCCTTGGATCCTTGGACAAGATCTCGACTTACGAGACAATTAGCACCACCTAAAGAGGAGAAAAGCTCTGAAGCTGAGAATTAAAATTCAATCTTTTTGAAATGTAAGACAAAGGTTTTATTTTCATCTTTCTATTTAATATGTAGCCTTCTGTAATTCCATGAAGGTGAAACTCTTTCTTCCTCATTTGCAGAGAGTGAAAATAATAAAGATTTGGATTTTTAGCCCCTGTTTGTCTCCAATTCTTTCAAAACTCGTCTATATACTGATGCTGCAGCATACTTAGCAGAAGGAAAGGAAAAGAAAATATTTAAAATTACAAAGATGTTTAAATGTTTTGGCATATGCGTTTTGGTAGTGATGTATGGCTTCACTAGATTCAAGGAGTTCATATCAGTAACAATTGTTCTTGTTAATACTTAATTGTGCTAGAACTTGAGACCCAAAGAATGAATAGTTCACAACTAAGCACTTATCTAGCTCCATCTATAGTTTTAAGCTACTGCGTGTGTGCACATCTGTGTGGGCGCGCATGCCAAACGAGGAACAAATTGGTCGGTTGTGGCATGTTTTTGAGGTGGCAACTGGCAACACTATTTTGAGGCACACCAGCCTAGCCTAGTGTACTTCAAATTATCTGGGTTGGTCTAGCATGGCTTGTGCTGAGTCCACAGGCCTATCCCACGTCCACTAGGCTGGACCATGTCTAAGGGACGCAATTTTTACACCCTCGATCAGGCTGTAGTTGGTAAGCACCTGCTTCTTGCTTCAATCATGAGGTGACTGACTTGATTTCCCTTCTAACAGTAGCCTAGTGAATCATAATAGCACAAGAAGAGAGTAGGCTTGATGATTGCGTTTAAAAGTGAGCAATCACATTGCAAGTTAACTAACCCAAAAAGAAAAATACATAATTGAATTTGAGAATTGACCACACAAGTGATTCGGTCAAGGCACAAATGACAAAGTCCGGATTAAATAGTGACACAAAATACAAACTCCCTACATTATCATCAAATTGTTTTTTAATGTAAAAAGGCCAAGGCCAAAATACAAAGTCCGGATTGCTTTGCTTTCAATACAAAACATAAGGTGTCACGTCTTTATAGTATTCTCTCAAACTTATTCCCCTTTTCTAGTATTTATTTTATTGCAAGTCTGTTTAAATCTTAATTCCCAATTGAATGTACTGTCCATTTGATAGGGGATTTAAAATTTTGGTGAATGAAGATTAAAGAAATGTACGGTGGGATACGGAATCATGTTAGATTTTTGGCCAAAAAGAAATCGAAGAAAATTTCCTCAAAATGCTCGGCCAAATCAAGAATTTTCTTATATATATATATATACATGGGCGGAACCAGGATTCAGTGAAACGGGGGGCTAATGAGTTAGACAGTGAGCTATTGGGTTGGACAAAAAAAGAAGTGCTATAAATTTTTATTTTTTTTTCCAGTAGAATTTGGCTTGGGCTGGGGTGGGCAAGGGTGGGCTACAGCCCACCCCAGCCCACCCCTATCTCCGCCCATGTATATTATTATTATTATTATTATTATTATTATTATTATTATTTTGTAAATATTTGAAGATGGCTGAGGATAATTATATTTGTCATATAAATATTTATGTATTTTGAAGTAGTTGTATACAAGTACAAATGCGTTGGGATGGAGTAACTGACTATTCTTGGCGATAGGTGCAAGGTTTCAGTCATACAAGGATGTCCCACCCTCTATATGTTTCAGAAAGCAGCTCAGTTGTTATATTGCCAATTTCTTTTTTCCTTATTTTGATTTATTTACTGGCCGGTCAAGACTTGAAAGCTTAGAAGTTCAATTTTGTTGGGGAGTGGTGGGGTGGGGATATGGTTATTTTGTACACTATTATGCAAAAATAATACATCTAATAACATGTCAAATTGTCACAGTAGACCACTGAGAAAGACTGTCTTGCAAGGTGAACCAAACGTGCCCAAAAGACATTGTAATATGACAAATAACACATTACAATGCAATACCAACTTTTATTGTAATGATTAACGTTCGAGAAGACATTCATTAGGATTTGACTTGATAATTGAGTACCCATTACTGCAACTAAATAATAATATGGAAAGCTTAACAAGCAAGAAATGAAAAGAACATCAGTTATAAGGAAACTTGATCACTGTTAATGTGTTAAAAAATGGGGTTAACTTAGAACAAACCATTTGATTAACAATATCACCTTCCATTTGAGGGGATTTTCTAACTGTAACCTAAAGAAAATGATTACATAATTACATTTCCCTACTAAGTAAGACATGACATGCTAATAACATATTATTTGAATCCTATTTTCAATTGGACAGTTACCCAATTGTTACTATAATTCAAGTTAAGTCTCTCATATGTAGAAACCACAAGGGATAAGAGGGTAATGCCATTCCAAAGCAAATAGTAAGTAAGAGAACGTTCCAACATGTGACAGAAAGATGTGGGAGATAAGAGGGTAGATGCCCTCCTAAAGAGGACAGTACATAAGATAAGATCTTGGCACGAGGTTCGGATTGTTAAAAAAAAGGGATAATTTCTACTAAACTAAATCTTACGCATATTTTAAAAAAAAAAACTGTTGAAGAGTTGATCTTGCATCACCACCTACAAAAAAATGAATAATTTCGTAATATTATTTTTGTTTTCAGCATTAATAGAACATGAACAAAGAATATAAAATCGTAGATCAGAAATAGAGAGAGGAAAACTGTACTATCCATAAATGGCTATATAAACAAAATGTCCAAAGAAAGAAAGAAAAGATTTTTGTCTTTAAAAAAACATGTATTTTATGGTGGTTCATCTGAAAATGGTACGTTGTAATCATTTTTACAGCTCAACACCTCAAAGATGTGTAGTTCTAGTCCATGGATATATAGAAGGAAAATTCAAATGTAAGTTATCCATTGCTATAAAGACCCTCCTACACTTTTCTTTCTACCTGCTATATATTACATCAGTTTACTCCACCATTCACAGAAAGCTCCAATAATACAGATCAACCATCCCTCTCTCTGTTTTTCATTTTCATCTCTGCAAGTCCTATGCTGGTTCAAAATTGACAAGGCATCTTCAAAGGTAAAATTTAATACAAATATTGAAGCATCTAAATCGTCGTGAAACTCCCTGTTTCCCGGCATACCTTTTACATATATAATCTTTTACTTGTATAAGTTGATAAGCATAGACAATCATGTAACTGTGTAGAATAGTGATTATAGTGATCCCTTTCTGAGAAATTCTGATAATCTTCAGATGGTCTTCTACTAAACTTGTTTACCATCTTTTTATATCATCAGAATGTATAACTGCTTATCGTCCATATGTTGCTCTATCAATGTCGCGAACTTTTCTTTTTCAGCATAATATATATACACTTTTCAGACTTGTGGTTGATATTGAAATGATGTGTTTTTTTTTTTTCATGTTAATTTTCAGATCAGAAGTTTCTTAATTTTTTTATGAACAAAGTGATATATTGTTTCTGAAGCTCCATGGAAACCAGACAAAGAATGTGAGTACAGTATTAAATGATTTTATGTCTTATGCAATTCAATCCAATTTTAATTGTTTCATGCAGGGAATTTTTTTGGCCGACGAGTTTTACCCCTTTCATCTTGATTGATTTCACAAAAACAATAAACTAAGCCTTGTTCTCAATAACTTTAGAATCGACTGCATGAATCGTATTTCATCACTCCATTTGGTTCATCATGATTGAGTTTAAGGAACTAAATTGTGACAGAAAATTTAAGCATAGCATCCTATTGCCGCAAAATAGCTTTCCAGAATGGTCTATAGGAAGTCCTAAAGTTTTATCATTTGCTGCAGAACTCAGCTTCTTCCTTTGTCCCGTTTTCATGTATGTTGTTTTTACTTTAAGATTCAATCTTGTGGATTTATTCCCAATGATAAATTTCCCTTTAAATTTGGCAGGGGGAGAAATCTGATAGATTCTGAAATGTTATGAAAATGGAGTTTTCCATTTCATCCAATATTTGATTGCCTTTTCAACATTTAACCTTTTATTTTATAGGCAAAAATTAAGAGTCTGAACTTGGATAGAAATTTTAAAAAGCTTTATTATTTCTAAAATGGTAGTAGAATCTTGAGGAAATTGTCAGAATAACCATTCTTGTTGTGGATTCTTTTCTGTAGAAGTTTTCTCTTAACAGAATATATTTGAAGCATTCTCATCTTTTGAAATCCTTTAGGTTCTGTGTGTATTTATTTATCTCATATATTTTTTTTCTCATTTTACTCGTCTAATCTACTCTAACATATATATGTAAATGACTTTTTCACAGAGACGACGTGTACAAGAGAAAATTAAAAAGAACCAAAGTTAAAAGTGTAGAAAAGCCTTTCCTATTTATCTCTGCAGGAAAGAGCACAAAATGCAAACTCCATCCCTTGAAGATTATCCTTGCCATCATTATACTTGTCACCGTTGTGACATTTCTTTCGTCTCCAACAATTTGTCACAAAAAGGGTATATCCCACACAGTTTCCCGGTCAGTTCTGTTTCCTTTATTGTCTTCCACTGTAAATTTCAATACATTATTATCCTCATTATACAATCTTCAATTAGAAACGGAGGAAATTGTGAGATCACTGACTTCAGGATTTCGCGTGTATAAATAATCTGCCTATATTAAGATTCGAGTAAATCATCTGGACAAACAGTGCACATCTAAAGTATTAGTAAACAGTCTTTTGAAATTGAGACAAATATCTAGTTTTAATGTAGTCATTAGAAGTCAGAAAATAATGAAACACAAAAGAATATACTAAAGGAAGCTTAGAAACAATAATCAGCTATTATTAATTGGTAGTTTGTTTAATGCAGGCCACATTTTGTGAACAGGTGGATATGGGGAGGGTCAGATCCTCGCTATATATCAAATTTAGACATTAATTGGGATGAAATATTGCGAGCTTTAAAGAAGTTACCTGAAAATAATAAGATTCAAGGAGTTGGTCTTCTTAACTTTAATGAGAGTGAAATCACTCAATGGGAACAGTTTCTTCCCACTGCCAATCACTCTATTCTGCACCTGGACTATGCTGAGAAAAATGTGACTTGGGACACCTTGTATCCTGAATGGATCGATGAAGAACAGGAAGATGAAGTTCCTAGTTGCCCTTCTCTGCCAAAGCTTGAAGTGCCAAGACAACGACTTGATCTTATTGCAGTAAAACTTCCTTGCCGAAATGAAGGAAACTGGTCCAGAGATATAGCTCGGCTACACTTGCAGATATCTGCAGCTAGTTTAGCTGCCTCCTGCAAAGGCAATTACCCAGTGCACCTGCTTTTTGTTACAAAGTGCTTTCCAATACCAAATTTATTTACTTGCAAGGACCTTGTTGCACGTGAAGGTAGCACATGGTTATATAAACCAAACTTGAATTCCCTGAGAGAAAAGCTTCAACTCCCAATAGGATCATGTGAACTTGCACTTCCTCTTGGAGCCAAAGGTAAGTACAATGCAGTGTTCTTTTTATCTCTTTGCAGCTCTTCCCTGAGACCTATAGAGTCCCATTGTAAATGTACACTAACCATTTTATAAATCAGAAACTGCTATCTCGCTAAAAACAGACATCATGGAGCAATTTAGAAATTAGATGGAATATTATATAAAACATGAGAAGATAGAAGGCAAAAACACCAATGTGATATATTATGATAATTAACATCAAAGTTCACTGACAAATTTTTTTTTTTTCCTTCTCTCTTTAAGAGAATAGGCTACTAAAATATTTTACACAAAAATAAAATTTGAACAACAATTTACTTGGTTTATAACAGTAATTGACAAGCGACTACTTATTGTGTGAAACAGGACAAGATTATGGAGGAGAAAGGCAACGCGAGGCTTACGCTACAATCCTGCATTCGGCTCATGTCTATGTTTGTGGAGCCATAGCTGCAGCACAGAGCATCCGCATGGCAGGGTCCACCAGGGATTTCGTAATTCTTGTTGACGAAACAATTAGTGAATACCACAGGGGCGGACTGGAATGGGCAGGCTGGAAAATCCGGACAATCCAGAGAATAAGAAATCCTAAAGCTGAGAAAGATGCTTATAACGAATGGAATTACAGCAAGTTCAGACTATGGCAGCTGACAGATTATGACAAGATCATTTTTATTGATGCTGATTTGCTTATCCTTAGAAATATTGACTTTTTGTTTGGGATGCCAGAGATCTCAGCAACAGGCAATAATGGCACCCTTTTCAACTCAGGTGTAATGGTGATTGAACCATCCAATTGCACATTCCATCTTTTGATGGATCATATTAATGAAATTGAATCTTATAATGGTGGAGACCAGGGCTACTTGAATGAAATCTTTACATGGTGGCATCGGATACCAAAGCACATGAACTTCCTGAAACATTTTTGGTTTGGTGATGATGAAGTAGTAAAGCAGAAGAAAATTCGTCTTTTTGAGGAGGAGCCACCCGTTCTTTATGTTCTTCATTATTTGGGTTATAAGCCATGGTTGTGCTTCAGGGACTATGATTGTAACTGGAATGTGGATATCTTACAAGAGTTTGCAAGTGATGTTGCTCACAGGAGGTGGTGGAAAGTGCATGATTCAATGCCAGAGAAATTGAAAGAGTTTTGTCTGTTGACATCAAAGCAGAAAGCACAATTGGAATGGGACAGAAGAGAAGCTGAGAAAGGAAATTACTCAGATGGGCATTGGGGAATCAAAATACAAGATAGGCGTATTAAGAGATGCATTGACCCGCCATACTGCAACTGGAAGGGCATGTTAAAGCATTGGGGGGAGACCAATTGGACAGATGATGCATTCCCCGTTTCCACTCCACCAGCAAAAACCACAGGCTCCTTTAGTCTATGAGTAGCAGTTTCTACTTTTCTCAGTAGGTTGAAATTTTGTTCAAAGTACAGTGATGAAATGGCTTCCTTTTTGCCTTCCATTGTTTTCTTATCTTTGTTTTACATTTTTCCAGGAAAGAGCAAGTACAAGGGGGCTTTAGACATTTAGTAGCCTTAACATATCAGATCTTTTTATAATTGTCTGTGTTGTCATCTTTACAGGAAAGAATATCCTTTGCCTTTTCCCTGTTACTTGCTCACTTGTTTTATTTCAGCTCACTGCATTTCTCCTATTTTGGGGATTTGTTGCTAATTACAAGTTTGCTTGAACTTTTAGAAAAGTATTATGTAGTATTCAGCGTTGGCTTTCTGGAGGATGACACTAAATTTTTTATTTTGAACACCTATCAAAACTTCGTGAATTTGTTTGGCCAAAGGAATATGACTTGCCCTAATATCAAATTTGTAGAATGCAATGGAACTATAACAAGATTGAGAAAAGAACGAGTAAGAAGAAGAGAAGAGAAGAGGAAGAGAAAAGAAATGTGAGACAGAAGAACTTAGGGGAGAAGGTATTAATTGATTTCATTTTCTAGATATATTTTTTTTTAATGACTCAAATGTCCAAGCTTCACCCGACTAATTCTGAGGAGTGACAGTCTTCCCCCCTGGTTCGCCATCCGGGTTAATCCGGATGCAGTCACAGCTTATACACACTTGGGTCGGCTATTCAGCGGTTCTCCTCCCTGTGGACGTCTGCCTTCCAGCATAGATGTTGCCTTCCAACAATTAAATGTTGCCTTCCAGCTGCCACAGGGATTCGAACCTTCGATGCTCCATAGAGAACACTTCTGTTTTACCACTGCGCCATGCCCGGGGGGGCGCATTTGCTAGATATTCTTTGCTTGGACACAAAGTGGAGAGAAGTACTAAAAGTATTCTGACTCAGTTTTTCCATATTCCAACATTTGGAGTTAATACTAATGCTAAAATCAACCTTAGTAATGGCACCAATGGTTGGTTTCACGTTGGGATCAGCTACAATCAACATAGGCGGAGTTAAAATTGTACACGAATAAAATATTTCGTGTACAATTTTTTTGAAACAAATAAATTTAAAAATTGCTTATTTTTTAAAATTAATCAATTTAAAAACTTACAATATCCTATCAAAATTTTACCTCATTTATAGTAAAAAAAAAATATATCCATTTCAATGAAATTTAAATTTCAAATTCAAATATGAATTTTGACATGACTTAACACTTTAAAAAATGTTACGTGTAGCTGCATGTAGCTGCCTGCAACAGGGCACAGCTGCCAACTTTATATACATACATACATATATATATATATATATATATATATTTTATTTTTTTTTTTTTATTTTTTTTTTTTATTTTTTTTATTTTTTTTATTTTTTAAGTTTTACATTTTTTTTGTTGACACGGGCTGGCTTGAGCTCGAGTCGACTCCTCAAAATGGGGCTTGACCAGAGCCTCTGCTCGACAAAGCCACGAGCCGCCCGAGCCAAATTGCTACTCCTAGGTGCAACTCAGTTGATAATAGATCAACTAAAACTCTATTTGATATATCAAGTGTCTGCATGGGTTCGAATAGGCTCTACGACAACTAGACCTTCAAATGTTAGTATTACTTTCAAGGTGGATATACGGAATTGTTGACAAATTTTAGATTTGATAAGTTGAGAGTATCATCCTACATGGAATAAATTCTAATTCAAGTTTACTAGCTTTGTATTGAATTCGAAGTATGTAAAACAAAATAAATTTGATTGTGAGTACACTAAATTATGCTAAGAAATATGTAAAAGTGTGTTTGTATCAAATTATGACTGATTGTATTGAATTTAGAGCCCTCTATTGCTATCTATTTCAATTTTTAATTATATAAGTTAGTTTCATTCATACGTTCTTGACAATCAATAAAGTTAAGGTGTTTAACTTTCGTTTTTAAGATAAATTAATTTTATTCTAATCATGGCCCAAGTCTATTCCTAGTACAAATTCAGATGATTAGAATGCATTAAATTTTATACTATCTATATGATTGCACCCGGGATATTGCCATTTCTAACATCTATTGATTGTGTTAACATTGTCGCGTTCTAAACTTATTGTGAGACTCTCAACACTGCAACAAGCAACTAATTATCTAATTAATTATAAAGCAATTAAATAATGCAATGAAAATACAAAATTAATCAAGAAATACTGAACTACTCGTCTTGAATTAAAATAAGTAAACAATAAAGTTCATTTTCATCTAATACAATTAGGATCTAACCTAGCATGATTTTAAATAAATTACAAGAAGAAGAGTAGAAAATCATCAATCGGATCATGAAAGAATGCAACAGATCTTGATCTTCAATTCCAAGGTTGAACTCTTCAAATTCTTGATGTAATTGGCATTCAATTTTTGCTAGGGATTGATCTTTTCTCCCAAAAGATGTAAGTTTGCCTCTTGTTCTCAATGAGTCTTATGATCTGAATGTGTATTAAGAGGCTACAAAGAGTTTCCAATGTTTTGCCCAAAATCTGTATTTATAAAAGTTGAAAATTAGGTTACAATCTCGTCCAATTTGGGTTTTGAAGGAGTTCTGATCCAAAAAGGAGAATCTAGCTCATCTAATAAAAATTACACGATGCCTAGGCATCGTTTATTTCCATGCATGAGCGCCATTGATGAAAATTTCAAATTGCTCTAGGGTGATTTTTAAGTGGCCGACGCATGCGCACGCCACCTGATTCTTTGGAAAACTATATAGTTTCTGGTATTTTTATCATAACTCTTTTCTCCCAATGTTCAATTGAGGTGATTCAAAATGAATTGGAAAACTAACTCAAAATGTTACAATACTTCTAGAAATATCAATTTTCCAATTCGAACGTTTGCTATATGAAAAATTGGTCTCAATCTGAAGTTGAAAATCTGGAACATAATTTTTTTCAATTGGAAATTGATTTGGGATAATATTTTGACTATATTTCACTTTTGTTAACTTTTAATTGCATCCAATTGATCCAATATGATCTTTAATTATTATTTTATGGACCGAATCAACTATTGAATATTTTCACATTGATCCCCGAACTTTGGATTCCCTCCATTTTTGCACGTTTTCGCTCCTTTCATCCAATTCACCCAATTTGCTCGAGTTTTACCTAACAAACAAAATAACTCATAATTAAGCTATAATTCATCTAAATCAACAATAAATATCCTAGTTTAATAGCCCAAATATTGGATGACCGCCGGGGGGGGTTGGGGGAGTAACTTGTGTCCAAGTTGAGGTTAAAGAATAAAATGGCTGGAAATTCGTGAACCTTTTTTTAGGAGATATTACACCGATAATGTGCTTATTATATTCATCAAGAGCATGACGTTAATATGCGTGAAATCGAAACATCATTCGACTTACCGAAATCTGATTTGAGAAGATAAAATAGCGATTTATCGACTTCGAATATAATAATATGAATTATTCACTTCCCAATATGAGTGAATGCATGTTGTTCTTCAATTCAAACCCTTCAATAAAACACATAAATAAATTAACCATATTCTGAAATCAAGCATAAATAAAATCAGAAATGAGAAAGATGAAATGTAAGTGATGCAATTGGTCGAGACAAGTGTTTGACACTTTGTCCTTAAGATGAATTTGCCCCGCATCGGTGCTAACGGTTTCTTGGCAATCATCTCCCAAGATACAACGACCACGTCAAGCCATAGGAGCACTCCAAATGACTTAGACCAACGAACTCGAACGGAGTTCCCTCTCTACCATAACCATGATTTTGATGCAAGAAATAATCACTTCTATAAAGTGTTTTATGCAAAACTAAAGCAAAACATGAAATGATATGAAACTATCAATTGAATTGTTTCTTGTTTCTTCTTCTTGTTGTCATCATCCAAACATATGGGGAATCCATCTATAGAGTAGTTGGAAAGGCTTATCAAAAGACACAATCATACCAAAAGACACATCTCTTGAATATACATAATTATTGGAAGTTACTCATACCAAAAGTCATGATCTCTAGAGGTCATGATATTCCATATGAAAAGACACATCTTTTCATCTACATCATCTTTAGAATATTCCACAATATTCTACACAATTTTCCAATAATTTCAAGTATTAAGTGGTTTAAGTTTGGCTTAATTTCTGATTCACCAAACAAGGAATTTCCACTTAAATCATTTCAATTGGTCACAACCAATTTCCAATACAAAATTCCAACACCTTTTAGAATCAAAAAGAAACCTATGGTGATAATGGCTTATGTGCACAGTCCTGACGCAGTTTTAGATTTGTTAGTTGCTGGACTTCAAATCTTTCCAATGTGTCACATGCAAGATTTAGTCACTTACAGCAACAAACGGAAAATGTATGTTTCGAAATGTTTCGTTTGAGATTTTGACTTATTATCTTGAAGTAGGTTTCGGGCCTTAAAAACATGACATCGCTAATGGGATTGTGACAGAATCTTGAGATCATTTTTACTTCAGCTGAATCTCTATGGCTAGTTTATCTGTTAATGCTGGAACTATCTTTGTTTTCTCGATACTTTAATGACTCTCTCTATGATTCAATATAATTTTTATGAAGTACTAATTGAAGGCATTCTAGCTCTTCCTCTCATGCTAAAAGTTCTTCATTTAAGTAGATTAATCTACTCATTTGTTCAAGATGTATCTTCATAAAGATCAATATATTACAAATGATACCAGAGTACCATAGTGAATCTTAATCTTCTCCCCTTAATCTTAATCTTAATCTTAATATGCGTGAAATCGAAACATCATTCGACTTACCGAAATCTGATTTGAGAAGATAAAATAGCGATTTATCGACTTCGAATATAATAATATGAATTATTCACTTCCCAATATGAGTGAATGCATGTTGTTCTTCAATTCAAACCCTTCAATAAAACACATAAAAAAATTAACCATATTCTGAAATTAAGTATAAATAAAATCAGAAATGAGAAAGATGAAATGTAAGTGATGCAATTGGTCGAGACAAGTGTTTGACACTTTGTCCTTAAGATGAATTTGCCCCGCATCGGTGCTAACGGTTTCTTGGCAATCATCTCCCAAGATACAACGACCACGTCAAGCCATAGGAGCACTCCAAATGACTTAGACCAACGAACTCGAACGAAGTTCCCTCTCTACCATAACCATGATTTTGATGCAAGAAATAATCACTTCTATAAAGTGTTTATGCAAAACTAAAGCAAAACATGAAATGATATGAAACTATCAATTGAATTGTTTCTTGTTTCTTCTTCTTGTTGTCATCATCCAAACATATGGGGAATCCATCTATAGAGTAGTTGGAAAGGCTTATCAAAAGACACAATCATACCAAAAGACACATCTCTTGAATATACATAATTATTGGAAGTTACTCATACCAAAAGTCATGATCTCTAGAGGTCATGATATTCCATATGAAAAGACACATCTTTTCATCTACATCATCTTTAGAATATTCCACAATATTCTACACAATTTTCCAATAATTTCAAGTATTAAGTGGTTTAAGTTTGGCTTAATTTCTGATTCACCAAACAAGGAATTTCCACTTAAATCATTTCAATTGGTCACAACCAATTTCCAATACAAAATTCCAACACCTTTTAGAATCAAAAAGAAACCTATAGTGATAATGGCTTATGTGCACAGTCCTGACGCAGTTTTAGATTTGTTAGTTGCTGGACTTCAAATCTTTCCAATGTGTCACATGCAAGATTTAGTCACTTACAGCAACAAACGGAAAATGTATGTTTCGAAATGTTTCGTTTGAGATTTTGACTTATTATCTTGAAGTAGGTTTCGGGCCTTAAAAACATGACATCGCTAATGGGATTGTGACAGAATCTTGAGATCATTTTTACTTCAGCTGAATCTCTATGGCTAGTTTATCTGTTAATGCTGGAACTATCTTTGTTTTCTCGATACTTTAATGACTCTCTCTATGATTCAATATAATTTTTATGAAGTACTAATTGAAGGCATTCTAGCTCTTCCTCTCATGCTAAAAGTTCTTCATTTAAGTAGATTAATCTACTCATTTGTTCAAGATGTATCTTCATAAAGATCAATATATTACAAATGATACCAGAGTACCATAGTGAATCTTAATCTTCTCCCCTTAATCTTAATCTTAATCTTAATATGCGTGAAATCGAAACATCATTCGACTTACCGAAATCTGATTTGAGAAGATAAAATAGCGATTTATCGACTTCGAATATAATAATATGAATTATTCACTTCCCAATATGAGTGAATGCATGTTGTTCTTCAATTCAAACCCTTCAATAAAACACATAAAAAAATTAACCATATTCTGAAATTAAGTATAAATAAAATCAGAAATGAGAAAGATGAAATGTAAGTGATGCAATTGGTCGAGACAAGTGTTTGACACTTTGTCCTTAAGATGAATTTGCCCCGCATCGGTGCTAACGGTTTCTTGGCAATCATCTCCCAAGATACAACGACCACGTCAAGCCATAGGAGCACTCCAAATGACTTAGACCAACGAACTCGAACGAAGTTCCCTCTCTACCATAACCATGATTTTGATGCAAGAAATAATCACTTCTATAAAGTGTTTTATGCAAAACTAAAGCAAAACATGAAATGATATGAAACTATCAATTGAATTGTTTCTTGTTTCTTCTTCTTGTTGTCATCATCCAAACATATGGGGAATCCATCTATAGAGTAGTTGGAAAGGCTTATCAAAAGACACAATCATACCAAAAGACACATCTCTTGAATATACATAATT
The DNA here is from genome assembly GCA_035079005.1 of Fraxinus americana. Lineage (NCBI taxonomy): Eukaryota > Viridiplantae > Streptophyta > Magnoliopsida > Lamiales > Oleaceae > Fraxinus > Fraxinus americana. Next base: position 30,414,295 of record CM068712.1, read on the forward strand.
ATTGGAAGTTACTCATACCAAAAGTCATGATCTCTAAAGGTCATGATATTCCATATGAAAAGACACATCTTTTCATCTACATCATCTTTAGAATATTCCACAATATTCTACACAATTTTCCAATAATTTCAAGTATTAAGTGGTTTAAGTTTGGCTTAATTTCTGATTCACCAAACAAGGAATTTCCACTTAAATCATTTCAATTGGTCACAACCAATTTCCAATACAAAATTCCAACACCTTTTAGAATCAAAAAGAAACCTATAGTGATAATGGCTTATGTGCACAGTCCTGACGCAGTTTTAGATTTGTTAGTTGCTGGACTTCAAATCTTTCCAATGTGTCACATGCAAGATTTAGTCACTTACAGCAACAAACGGAAAATGTATGTTTCGAAATGTTTCGTTTGAGATTTTGACTTATTATCTTGAAGTAGGTTTCGGGCCTTAAAAACATGACATCGCTAATGGGATTGTGACAGAATCTTGAGATCATTTTTACTTCAGCTGAATCTCTATGGCTCTTGAATATACATAATTATTGGAAGTTACTCATACCAAAAGTCATGATCTCTAAAGGTCATGATATTCCATATGAAAAGACACATCTTTTCATCTACATCATCTTTAGAATATTCCACAATATTCTACACAATTTTCCAATAATTTCAAGTATTAAGTGGTTTAAGTTTGGCTTAATTTCTGATTCACCAAACAAGGAATTTCCACTTAAATCATTTCAATTGGTCACAACCAATTTCCAATACAAAATTCCAACACCTTTTATAATCAAAAAGAAACCTATAGTGATAATGGCTTATGTGCACAGTCCTGACGCAGTTTTAGATTTGTTAGTTGCTGGACTTCAAATCTTTCCAATGTGTCACATGCAAGATTTAGTCACTTACAGCAACAAACGGAAAATGTATGTTTCGAAATGTTTCTTTTGAGATTTTGACTTATTATCTTGAAGTAGGTTTCGGGCCTTAAAAACATGACATCGCTAATGGGATTGTGACAGAATCTTGAGATCATTTTTACTTCAGCTGAATCTCTATGGCTAGTTTATCTGTTAATGCTGGAACTATCTTTGTTTTCTCGATACTTTAATGACTCTCTCTATGATTCAATATAATTTTTATGAAGTACTAATTGAAGGCATTCTAGCTCTTCCTCTCATGCTAAAAGTTCTTCATTTAAGTAGATTAATCTACTCATTTGTTCAAGATGTATCTTCATAAAGATCAATATATTACAAATGATACCAGAGTACCATAGTGAATCTTAATCTTCTCCCCTTTCCCTTGAAGGAAAAATTCATTATTTATCATAATAGTATGATATGGAATTTTTTTGAGACATCTCTTATTAATGACGTGTGGCTATGAAGATAAGCAAACGTGAAATAGTCTTGAAGTTAATATCTGATCTGGGACTTCGCTTGGAGCCTCTGTGAAAGTTAGACAAACAGAATATAGCTTTCCATTTGGATCATGTATAAACAGAAAGGATATGGACAATGAAGCGTTATTAGTTTCTTTTCCAAAAATTTCAGCCGGACAGTCCGGAAATGAGTTGAATTGGGATTGGACAGAACTATGGAAGGGGAAACTGAACTACAAAGATGGTGTTGAGCTCTTGAACTTTTGTATAAGCTGCAACATTCAAGTCTGAGGTCATTGTATCTTCTGGGAGGTGGAGGATAAAGTTCAGTCATGGGTAAGTGGTTTATAGAAGGATAAATATAAAGTGATGCCAGCTGTACAAAACCATCCATCAGATCTTCTCCCAGGCTACAAGGGAAAATCTGAGTCTTATGGTGTGACAATGGAATGCTGCATGGTTCATTCTATCAAGATCACTTGGAAAAGATATCAGCACAGAGATGTTCAAGGTTGCAGATGAACTGGACTCCGATGCCATCCTATTTATGAATGATTACCATATCAAGGATGTTCAAGGTACACGATCATCCCCAGAGAAGTACATTGAGCACATTCTTGATATCAAAGAGCAGAGCACCTTTCAGGGGAATAGGCTTACAGGGACACAGAGACAGTCCAGTTGGGACAATTGTTTGTTCAGCGCTTGAAAAGTTGAGGGTCCTTGGTATATGGTTCACAGAAATTGATGTGTCTCCCAACAATGAGTATGTCAAAGCTAATGAATTGGAAGTTATGCTTTGGGAAGCTTTTGCCCACCCTGCAGTGGATGGTGTGATTTTGTGAGGATTTTGGGAGTTGTTCATGAGTGGAGATAATGCCCATTTAGTGAATGCTGAAGAGGATATTAATGATGGTAAAAGATACCTCAATCTTAAGCAGGAATGGTTGTCTCATGCTCTTGGCTATATAGACGAACAAATTCATTTAAGAAAATTTCATGGATTTTACGAAGTTGAAATTGTTACTCCTTCAAAGAAAGTGACTAAGACATTTGTTGTTGATAAAGGTGACAAGCCACTCGTAATATCCGTAAGTTTATAATTCTTCATGCTTACTGATTGTTACTTGTATGGTTACATGTAAAACCTAGAAGAGAATGACTTGCAGTACTTGGAGAGCTCCATTGTCGTATAAATTGCTAAGATTTGTAAAGGTTAATCTATTGGTTCAATAGTAGGATTTATGCTAGTGAATAAAATGGAGTTTGTGTTGTCAATATGAAGAATGCATACAATGAATTCTCATTGAAGTTGTTCTCAAGGTTCACAGAGAACTTACTTTGTGCCATATACATAAATAACTTGAGAAGATACCGCTCAAAACTATTCATTATGTTTTGAATGGATCTTAAACTTCTCTATCACATAATTTAACTTTTACTGACTGTAAAAATTAAGCAGAAATCACAACATTATCTGTGCACTTCAGTCAAGAGGATTTAGGAATCCACTGGTCACCTTGGATGAAATTCTGGACCGTGTACGAGTTTACATGCTCGGCTGGAATCACGCTACTCCACGTGACTCTTTTTGTTGTGTTAGATCCGGCACCACTATTCTCGAATTCCCCGTAATAAAGCGTCTTCAATGCAAAATCACCATCCCAAGGCAGCCAGCCATCTGGTGTAATAAGAGCCTCCAATGTACAATGAATGAAAATTGTTCTTGAGAACTCTTTCCATGGCCTTCCCAGGTAATTTTTGTGGACACGAGGGTTGCTCTTATACAAAGCATTATATGCATCAGTGCCGTTAATTGTACAATTTTGAAAGACAAATCCGGTAGATTGGGCAGGGTCCGTTCTTCCATGGGCTGTCACTGCATTATTCTCACCCTTTTCAGGATTAACTTGTCGAGGAGAAAGAAAGATGAGACAGTCCTGAAAAAATGAAGCTGAATTTCCGAATATGAAATCCACATTGCCTTGAATGCGGCATGACTTGTAATACTGGCGTAGGCTATGGGCATATAATGTGTCTTGATTGCCAAGAAACTCGCAATTTTCTACGACAGATTGATCGCTATCTGATCTGAAAGCCACTGCTTGATGAGCATCAGGGCCTGCCTTGTTCTCGATAGTAAGTCCACTGGCCATAAATCCATCGCCAAGAACTCCTACCACTCAAGAATTGAATTTGGTTTAGAGATCTTTCCCATAAATTACATCAACCAATTACACTACAAGCAAAGCCCCATACCTAAGTGCAAAACTCGACCACATAATCATTTTGTTTGGACAATGCAGTACTAAAGGAGTTGAGATCTGTTGTCAAATTTTCAACCTTAAAATCAATTTTTATTTTCCATGACAAGTCAATTTATAATTGGATGGAAATGAATAGTATACCTCAACTCGTGCTAAAGGGCTATGTGATGTTGCTAAAGGTTGGTGGCTCCCACAAAATAATTGGCTAGGAAGTAAATAAAAGTTGTGAAGTCAATAAAATGTGCCGTTAAAAATGAAATTTAACCACAACAGCTTTACCAAACAATCACTAAAATAAGAAACCAAACTGAAACCAAAGCCAAAATATGGTGAAACTTATTGCTGATATAAGCAATAATATGAACACCACACGGTATAAACGAAAATCACTGCAAAAGCACAAACGAGTCAACTCACCAACGGTGGCAGAATTGTATGTGGACACCCCTTGCAGGCCGACATTCAGAGACCCTGTAATGACGGTTTTGCCCATGCCATCCCCCAAGAACACCACGTTCTTCTTCTCAAATGGGACCCGAACCGTCTCATTATAAACCCCGGTATGGATCCCTATCACGAACCGCTTTCCCTCTGGCGGGTTATCCGGTGCTGCATTCACCGCCTCCTGCACTGTCTTGTAGGTGCAACCGCCGTCTTTGCACACTGTCACTTCCGCCTTCAGGTCCGAAGGCACTCCACCGACGAACCCGGAATCACCCGACCCGCCCTCCCAGAACCCGTCCCGCTCGGTCTTGGGCGGGGCCCATGACTCGGTTTTCTCACCGGAATGGTCATAATTGACAATCATGCCCAATGCATTGCTGCTCAAGCCGGTGAGAGAATACAAAAACGCCATCGTTTGATTTACCTGAGATGTCTGGTTCACGTACTTTAACCCTCCCCAGCAGTCGTATTGATATGCCAGGCCAGCACTCATCCATGCGCGTGCGTCCTTGATCTTGCCACTGGCGAGTGCTACATTGGTCATATTAATTCTGCAATCCGAATAATGCAGCACCTCTAGACAGCTTTTCGCCGCTCTAGTCCGGTTTTCATTCCCTGTGGATGCGTCCAGAATCTCCTGTACCATTCCTTGAGCCTTGTTAAGATTTTGAGAGGACACCCACATGGCAGTTTGAATTACCTGCATAATTGTAGCGTCGTAAGACACGTGATTGGATTGAACCAAGGCGGCCTCGCATGTGGGTGGATCCCGTGAGGCCTTGCAGGCTTCATGGATGATTTCCTTGGCAGATAGACCGCCGGAAGAAGTCTTCCGGTGGTGGAGGGAGGCGGCGGAGAGAGAGAAGAAGAGGATGAGAGAGAGAAGGGCCAATGAAACAAGAGAAGCCATTAAAATCAAAATCAATTTCAATCTTCCAAATGGCAGGGATAATATTGGTGGAGATGTGGTTTTGATAGGTTTTTTTGGCTCCATGATTTGGAGGAATTGAAAATATCTACAAATTTGCATTTGTAGACAGAAAAAGATAACACGTGCCGAAAAATTGAGCGCAAAAATGTGAAAGATTGTGATTAAACTAATTTTGGAATTGATTGATTGGAGGAAAAAAAGAGTGTGTGAGGTTGGAATAAGAAAATTGGAAATGGTGATGGATTGGAGTATGGGTGTGAGATCAGATCTATGTAATTTGGTTAGATTTGGATCTTGGGTTTGGGTTTGGGTGTAGATTTTGCATTAAATGGAATTCCGCTGATCCTAATGGCGTCTGTGAGAGAGATAGAGGGAGAGAGAGGGGGGGCTAAAGTTCACGTGTATTTGTTGTTTAACGAAAACCATCAAATCTAGGTGTTTTCAATAGGATTTTATTGAGAGAAAAATTTCATATATAAGAGAGGTGTCCTCGATAGAAAGAAATTGTGATGGATTCTATATTTAAGTATTCTCAATCGAGATTTTAATAAAATCCATTAAAATTTACCCCAATTGAGATTTTAATTAAATTTAGTGAAATCCTTTAAAATTTAGGTATCAATAACTAATGAATTTAACAAAAATTCATTATTAGAGAATTTTATAAGAGTTGAATTGATTTCAAATTTAAAAATACATATAACTAAATCTTTTGAAATTTCACCATATTTGATGAGATTCTTATAAAATTTGTGAAAATCTATTCAAATTCACAAAATTCATTAGTATTTATAATCTTTTAAAATCTTAGTTGAAGACACCCCTGTAAGTATAATCTATTTAAAAACTAAGAAACAAGGTTTAAAACTTCAAAAATCAGATATTAATTAAATTTTATTTATGAAATAATTATAAAATTATATTTTATTAATTAAATATATTTAGGTTTCAATTATATATTATTTGGTCACAAATTATCGGATTAATTGGTCACAAATTATTTTTCGATCACAAATCAAAAAATTTATAGGTTACAATTTTATTCATCGATCGCAAATCATAAATTTTATAAGTCACAAATTATCAAATTAATTGGTTACGAGTTATTTTTAGATCACAGCTTAATAAATTATAAGTCACAATTACATTTTTTAGGTCACATATTATTTATTGGTGACAAATTAAACAATTTATTGGTCACAATCACTCAAAATCCAACTGCACCTAGAACGCCACCTCACCACCTGAAACCGCTACTAGAACCATCACCACCATCAACTGCAGCACCCCTGCCAGCACCACAGTCGCCAAAACCACCATAACCACTGCCATTACCTGCTAAAACGCCACCTCACCATTTGAAAAAACTTCCACCACCTGAAACCGCCGCCGCCGCCAACTGTAGCACCCGCGTCAACACCACCGTCGCCATCACCTGTACCACTACCACCATTTGCAAAACACAAACAAACAACCTCAATACTCCAGCTAAGCAGCATATTTGATCAAAAAACCATCCACCAACAAATCATCTACAGTGCAAACCCCTACAGCAGATCGGATCAGTAAAAAAAACTTACGTGCAACGGTGCTGCCCGCAATGAGACGCCGCTGCGCGCAATGATGCTGCTTCACCGTGCGCGATGGTCACGTCATGTTAGAGGAGCGGCGCCAATCTTGCTGAGTGTTTGGGAGAGCTAGAGTCCATGTGTGTATTTGATTTAGCATTTAGATAATTTTAACGGCCATGTCATTATTCTGTCTCCCACATAGGCATAACCAGAGACGGAATCCCTCCGACGACTAATGGAGTGCGCCGGTCCTGTGATTTTCAGGGCTTGAGGCGAACTCCCAAAATTGGGCCCCCCAAAACAACGTAAATGCAAAACCCAACAGTTTATTATGTAGTGTATTGCTAACTTAACACTGAACAGTAGAATGACAAACAAATATAAAGAACATTCATCTCACAATTAAAGTATTCAATACAGTGACTACATGCGCCTGTGCAATTGATCCTGCTGACTACAATGAACATTCATATAAGCCGACCAGGCCACAATTATATAAGCCAACAAGGCTTCAAACATTTTCAATATATTCAAAATCAACTTAGGGCAAGTCATTGCTTACTTGAGAAGTAGAAAATCGATGAAAACTATGGAATCACAATTCACGCCCTTCAGAATTCTACCGTCGCATCTCACAAGCCTGAAATCAAAATCATACGCATGTGCAATCAGATTCACACCCTTCAACAATCTTCACAACAGTCATTCACTACAATCAGATTCACAACAATCAAATTATATTAAGGAAACTATTATATTACAGTCAGATTCACAATTAGATTCACAACAATCAGATTCACAATCATTCAAAACAATCTGACTCACAATATTAACCTGGAATGAATCAAGACAGATACAATTATTTATAAATGCTTATAATAATAAAACATCTCCAGATTTTTACATCGTGTCACGTCCAAGAAATTATCCAGTAGAAAGATTTACTCAAAGCCGAACTTGATCCATTTCTATTAAAAATAACAACAATTTTGGAAGAAATGGAATAGTAGCATTTAGCACTGGGATAAAAATAGTTAATGTTGCTCATCTCCCCTCTTTCCATTTCTAAATATGCTCCAGTAACTCTTTAACCATGCTCACTAAAAAAATCAAGATATAATTCAAAGAGTCTATTTTTCGTTATTTCATGTTTTCCAGCAACTCAGAATGCGTATAAGAAAATCAGTTCAGTGGCTTAGTATTCACCCATTATGTCCCCCCGTGTCCACCTTTCGGCAACAATAGTAACTTTTCAAATGGTAGATCCATGTCATCAAAAACCTAGAAATATGAAATCCTCAACTTTAGTGCTTAGAAAGTGACATAATGGCTAATTAAGACTATGGATGGTAGAAGGGGAAGGGGTGAACAGCTACGTACCAGCAGAACTCCAGAGACCAGAAGACGCCAATCGTCGCCTCGCAGACCCAAACTACCCAAATGCCAGTTGTCGCCTCGCAGACCAGTAGGAAGCTGATTCGCAGAACTCCAGAGAAGACGCACAGTAGGACTGTAGGAGGAAGAACAGTGGGCTTGAAGAACGATTGGATTGGGGTAGATTCTTGGAGAGTTTGAGAGTTGAGAGTGGGAAGGGAAGGGAAGGAGACGGGAACTGTTTCTGCCTTGATTGAATTTCTTTTGGTAGTTTAGGTTACCAAAAAAAAAAAAAAAAAGTCGTTGGGCTAACAAATTAGGCCCCCTCCACCTTTGGGCCTGAGGCAGTGGCCTCATTTGCCTCGCCTCAGAGCCGGGCCTGAGTGCAACGGACTTAAGTTCAGTGGCCATTGCAAAGCTTTGTGAGTTGGGTGAGTAAGTAGTAACGAAGTGCAAAGTTCAATGGCTAACGAAACATTTAACTCAAGATAGAAGCATTCTTCTCAATTTTCTCGACCACATTTATGCTTGAAGGCCGTTGAATCTCTATTTTGCTCCAGTGTTAGCCTGTAAAACATAATAACAGCGAATGAGGGTCACAAATAAGTAGCGTTTTTACTCAAGCAGCGTGTTTATTTTCCCACAAAAAGAACTGGAGATTCTGTAAAGGAAGAATGTCAAATCAATGTTGCCTTTTGATTGGCATGATCACTCGAGGCTTGTGGTCATGGTTGAGGGAATGCTTACTCTTAAGCCAATGCAACGGCAATAGGAAGTGCAGTCATTCATTGCCATTTTCACTGATTAAAAAGCTTTGGTTTGGTGAGTGGCAGCTTGTGAAAAGGCATACCTTTCATTTGTTTGAGAGTCTTGACATTTTGCATAAATTTCTGTTTGATTATCTAACTTCTTACCTTCTCAAAATCAGGAGTATATCTGGTAACGTTGACCGGGATCGAAGATTTTATATGCAGGATGAAGAGTTCACAACCATAAGTCTCAATTTTTACTCAACAAAGCTTGAAAATAATGATGCATTACAGTGTGTTTTGTGCACTGATAAGATCCATTGTAGTTTTCTTGATGATTGACAAGGATAAAGACTCGAGAGTTTTTTAATTTTGTGAAAGTCCAATGTCTGTACGAGGGATTTAGTACTATATCATCTGAGTATTGCTCCAGTAATTGCTCTGGGGCAAAGGAGATTGCAGATTTAGACATACAGAAGGATTCAAGAAACTGCACTGCACAAAATTTGTTGCAGCCTGTGGATTTTGAAGGAATGTGACTAAAATCTTCAATTTGTTATTTAGACCTTTTTCTTCCTGAGGATTTTTTTTGGCAAGGATATGCTAATTGCTATGATGGTAAACATGAAAGGAGGCACTAATTAATTTCGTCAAATATTACAAAGTTTTTAAGTTTCTATTTTGATTCACACTTTTTCTTATTTGCTTTGGTTAATTTACGTTTCAATATTTAGCACAGAACGGCTAAAAATTTGTTAAATTACTGGTAGAATTCAACACTGATGCAAGAACTAGATTCTTTGTCAAATATAACAGTTTTACTCTCCTCAAAAGAAGAAAAAAGTAGAATAGAACTTTCTCAAAAATAAACTTTTTTTGATGAACTATATGATAGAAAATTGAAAAGGAATAACGAACTTTATTCAAATCCTTTTCACATAAAACCTAGATCCATATCCATATTGAAATCTAGAAATGAACATAAACATAAAACATACCCGAATCCATGACAATTAAATTGTTAGCCTGAAAGAATCACGATCTTGATTGTTAGCCTGAAAGGATCACGATCTTCCAATTTGATTTGTGAACTTCACTTCAATCTTGATTTCTATGGATGGGGATGTAGAAACCTTGAAGAACACACTCAAATGGGGACCATAACCCATATATAAGATAATGACCATTCATTATCTTTCATTTGTTTTAAATCGGCCCCTCAACAATTTAGAACAAACTTCCGGTCTCTACACTTTAATTCCACGAAATTCAATACCCATTAGTCAAACTTTATCTTTAGTGGATCACTCTAATGACTAATTTACTTTAGATAATAGCACACACATTTTTAATATGTTACATGTGGCCCCAAATTGCTAAAATATTCCAACAATCTCCCACTGGGCCATATGTGTAACCTTTCAAATGTGCACAACTTTTATGAGCTCAAAATTTTTGCTATTATTATTATTATGGGTATTTCAAACAATCTCGTCCATTAGTCACATCGATGTAGGATCAAAGCGATTTTCGTCACATTTAACGTGACTAAATCCATCAATGGTCACGTACACCCATATAACCAAATGACATAGATCAATCATGGAGTGTAGCACGAAAATTACATGTTATGTGACCCAAACATGTCTATTTCCAACTGGTCCAACCTTATTTCTTAAGTGAGATCGATACTGAATATAATAACAGAATGTAATAAACTGAAAACTTTATTTCTGTACAGAACAATATCCAAATACACAAATGTGTACAAAACATAAAGCAATGAAAATACAAACTCCCACTAAAACTTGATATCCTCATGATATACAACACCCATATGAGCAATGTGCTCATGAAAGACTTTGGGTGTCAATCCCTTAGTAAGCGGATCCGCAATCATGGAGTTTGTCCCAATATGCTCTATGGAAATCTGTCCACTCTGTACTCTTTCCTTCACAACCAGGAACTTGATGTCAATGTGTTTTGACTTAGATGAACTCTTGTTGTTATTAGAATATAGAATTTCTGAGTTATTGTCACAATATAACTTTAGCGGCCTTTCTACGCCATTCAGAATACGCAGCCTAGTGACAAAATTTCGCAGCCATATTCCATGATTAGATGCCTCATAGCAGGCTACAAATTCTGCTGCCATGGTAGAAGAAGCTATGAGTGTCTGCTTAGCATTCCTCCAGGAAATAGCTCCTCCAGCTAACAGATAAATATAGCCTGATGTGGATCTCCTACTGTCTTGGCATCCAGCAAAATCAGAATCGGAGTATCCTATGATCTCTAACTGATCCGATCTGATATAGGTGAGCATGTAATCCTTTGTTCTCTTCAAATATCTCATAACCCTTTTGGCTGCTATCCAATGATCCATTCCAGGGTTGCTTACATATCTGCCTAGCATTCCAACAATGAATGCTATATCTGGACGTGTACAAACTTGAGCATACATAAGACTCCCAACAGCTGAAGCATAGGGAATCTTCTGCATTTCCTTAACTTCAAGGTTATTTTTCGGGCATTGTTTGAGACTAAATTTGTCTCCTTTAGCGACAGGGGTGTCACCTGATTTACAGTCCTGCATGCCAAACCTCTTAAGTACTTTATCGATATAGCTCTTTTGTGACAATCCAAGAATACCTCGAGAGCGATCCCGATATATTTGAATCCCTAATACAAAAGATGCATCACCAAGATCTTTCATCTCAAAATTCCTAGATAAAAATCTCTTGGTTTCGTGCAACATGCCTATATCGTTAGTGGCAAGCAGTATGTCATCAACATACAAAACCAGGAAAATATGCTTACTCCCACTGAACTTGTGATACACACAATCATCAACAGCATTTGTCTCAAAACCAAACGAGATAATTACTTGATGAAATTTGTAGTACCATTGACGGGAAGCTTGTTTGAGCCCATAGATGGATTTCTTTAATTTGCAAACAATGTTCTTCGGGTCTCCTGACACAAAGTTTTCTGGTTGCACCATATAGATCGTCTCATCAATGTTGCCATTGAGAAATGCCGTCTTAACATCCATCTGATGTAACTCAAGGTCAAAGTGCGCAACAAGTGCCATAATTATCCTGAAAGAGTCTTTCGTTGAAACTGGAGAGAAAGTCTCTTTGAAGTCAATACCTTCCTTTTGGGTAAAGCCTTTAGCTACAAGACGAGCCTTATATCTTTCCACATTACCTTTCGAATCCCTCTTGGTTTTAAAAATCCATTTACAACCAATAGGCTTCGCACCTTCTGGTAACGCGACAAGATCCCAAACTTTATTGTCTTGCATAGACTTATACTCATCATTCATGGCATCAATCCACTTTTGAGAGTCAGAACCCTGCATGGCCTGACGGAAGTTGATTGGATCATCTTCCATCAATCCATTATTTTCCTCATGTTCTTGGAGAAATACTATAAAATCGTCCGAAATAGCATTTTTCCTTTCTCTCGTGGATCTCCTTAAAGGTATTGGTTCTTGAGGTTGTTGAGTTTGAACTTCTGGAATATTTAACTCATTTTGGATGGGAGGTGGAGGTTCTTCAACATTATCTTGTTGAGGTTCTGGATATGCTTCTTGACCAATGACTGGTATAGGGTCTTGTTCATTGTCAATAGTAATAGTATCGTCTTCTTCTTCCTCTAAGACTATGTCTGTATCCTTTTTTCTCCCCCCAAACTCAACATCCTCAAAAATGTTGCAGTTCCTGCTTTCAAAAATTGACTTAGTTGTGGGATCATAAAATTTATAGCCCCTTGATCGCTCGTAATAGCCAATAAAGTAGTCACATCGTTTTGGAGTCCAATTTCTTTTCATATGGCCTATAAGGCCTAGCCTCACTGACATCCCCAAATATGAAAATGCTTTAGACTAGGCTTTTTACCTATCCAAAGTTCATATGGAGTTTTGGCAAGCAGCCTTTAGTTGGCACTCTATTCGTAATATAAGTTTCAGTCTTTAATGCTTGTCCCCGTAGTGATTTTGGTAAAGTAGAATGACTAATCATACTCCTTACCATATCCTTAAGAGTCCTGTTTGCTTTCTTTCACTACACCATTCATGCTAGGCGTCCCCGGCATAGTGTATTGTGGGACGATTCCACATTCCTCTAGGTATTTAGCAAATGGTCCTGGACATTGTTCACCCGAACCGTCATTTCGCCGTAGTACTCACCACCACGGCCGACCTAACGCTTTTATTCTTTTGTTGAGTTGATTCTCAACCTCTGTTTTAAACACTTTGAACATGTCCAAAGTGACTCGGACTTTTCATGAATAAGATATATGTACCCATAACGTGAGTAATCGTCTATGAATGATATAAAATATTGTTGACCATTCCAAGAAGCCGTAGGGAATGGTCCACAAATATCCGTGTGTATCAATTCTAAGACATCCGAAGTTCTGTTAGCACCTAATCCTTTTGTTTTGGTCTGTTTTCCCTTGATACATTCAATACATACATCAAAATCTGTGAAGTCAAGGGAGTCTAAAATACCATTTGACACAAGCCGTACAACTCTAGATTTAGAGATGTGACCTAAGCGCTTATGCCATAATTTTGCTGAATTTTCTTTATGCAATTTGCGTTTAGTACCACGTGTTTCCACATGCAGGTTTTCATTATATGATGTAACAGTATCAAGCAAGTATAGATTATCAAATGTAGATAATAAACCAGTACCAATAATATTAGAATTTAAAGAAATACTAAACTGATTGTTTCCAAATGAACAATAATAACCAAATTTGTCCAACAAAGAAACAGAAACCAAATTCCGTCTAAAAGACGGTACAACTTTAGTGTCTTTCAAATCCAAATAATGACCAGTTCCCAACAATAACCTAAAAGTGCCTATTACATCAACTTCCACCGATTTGCCATCACCAACATAGATGTATCTTTCACCATCACTTGGCTTTCGGTAGCTCAGAAATTTCGCATAGAAATACTTATATGAGTAGTAGCACCAGAATCTAACCACCAAGTATTTCTAGGTACTGAAGCTAAATTAACCTCAGAACAGACCAAAGTAAGATTTGTACCTTTCTTTGCACGCCACGCGAGATATTTAGTACAATTCTTCTTCACATGTCCAATATTTTTGCAAAAGAAACATGCTTCTTTGTTGTCCTCTTGCTGTTTCTTTTGTGCTGGACCCTTAGGAGCAGCTTGAAATTCCTTCTTTCTTTTCTTGCCCTTATCTTTAGAAGTGCTTGCCAAGTGAACATTTTCAGTTCTATCTTGCTTCAACCTTTCTTCCTCTTGCACACAATATGAAATGAGCTCATTTAGAGACCATTTCTCCTTTTGGCAGTTATAACTGACCTTGAATTGACTGAACTGTGCAGGAAGCGATATCAATATCAAATGGACGAGCAAGTCATCAGACAGCTCGAGCTTTAGTGCCTTTAGTTTTGAAGCAATGTGAGACATCTCCATGATGTACTCCCTTATGTTTCCTTTACCTTTATACTTTATTGAAATCAAGCTTTGCAAAAGCGTGCTTGTTTCAGCCTTATCGTTTTTCGCAAAACGTTTCTCAATTTCGGTAAGGAAATCCTTAGCATTAGTCACTTCTTCAGATACTGCGCCTCGAAAGGCTTCCGGAATGCCGCGCTTAATGATCATCAGACTCATGCGATTAGAGCGTTCCCACTTCTCAAAATTCCTCCTTTCATCAGGTGAACTTTCATCCGTCAGAGGAGTGGGTTGCTCAATCCGGAACGCAAGGTCTAGATCCATGCAGCCGAGAACAATTAATACGCTCTCTTTCCAATCCTTGAAGTTTGTCCCATTGAGCTTGGGAATAGAGTTGATATTAGCAGATATGGCAGTAGCAGATGAATTAGCTGTAGAGAGAAAATGGAAGAATTATGCTCACATCAATATTAAGATTCAATAATCAATTAATCAAATCATGGTAAATCCCATCTCAAGATACCTAGCACATCATTAATATCAAGTCTTTGGACAGTAATATTAACTGTAAGTGGTACTCTTGGTGTAGTGATCAAACATTGACAATAAATCTGTCACAAATAATAAACCCATCTTTGGATTGATTTATTATTCACATGGAAACCTTATAATTATCACACATTTACCACCACAAGTGTGCATACAATTCGGCCAAATATTAACCTTCCTTTGGGCCGGCTTAATATCCGCATGAACAAGCATACACACGAATTCCTTCTAATATTCTAAGTTAATTAATTTCCACAAGAGAGGTTGCTTTGGCAACATATTGCTTCAATCAATTCACTTTTGAATATTATAAAACCAATTGAGTCCTTTATACCATAATTTGAAAATTAGAATGCTTAATTTTATTCATTATGAAACTTTAAGGGCCTAAGTGGTTAATAATTCAATACTTTAGGGGTTGAAATTAATTAATTCAAAACTTTATGGGTCAAAAATTAATTATTGAAAACTTTAGAGACCCCAAAAATAATTATTTAAAACTTTAGGGACTAAATGTTAATAATTGGAAAGTTTAGGATTCAAAAATCAATTATGCGGAACTTTAGGGGCCAAACTAAACCAATTATGAACATTCAGGGACTTAATAATTAAATTCAGTAACTTAAATGGCCCAAATTAATTAATTTCTAACTTCAGGGGCTGAATTATAAAAACCCGTAACCTTAAGTGCCCAATTAGGATTAACTTTAAACCTTAGGACCGATATATAAATATTAACCCTAATTTTAAATTGCAAGCAGGGGCTTAAGAAATTCTAATTTGCAACTCATGCCCCCGCCCCCAAATCTTCCATAACTCCAAAAACCTCCAAATTAATTCCCAAATTAATGCCTCTTTCAACTCCATAACCGAACACATTAATTATGAATTAAATATCCCCCTCCACCGGCGCCCCTCGACGGCGCCGGCGAGCCTCGCGGCCGTTTTGAAGTGTAAATTTGCTTTATGGTGTCACAGAAGAAATTGCCTGCAGAATAAGAATAACAGCAGCCCCGATTTACAAGTTGCTTTAAGAGTCCATTGTCAGTTATAAAGAAATGGCACAAGTTTCTTTCAAGATAGCCCGCCGTGTTGCTTCAAAGAAATCGACCTGGGCTGTCAGAATAAAGAATGGCGGCTGCCCTTAAAAATTTTTTTTTTTTTTTTATCCTTTTTTTTTTTTTAATCTGAAATCCAAAAAACCCAATTTCAAAATTCGAATTTTGAAGAAAAACATAGATCCTTATTATTTCATGCTATATCCATAGAATAAATCCGAAAATCATATTATTACATGCTCAAAATCTAAATCCAAAGCATAATATGAAAAATTGATAATATAACATGAAAATCAAATAACAATATTATAACATGCTCAAATTCTACATCTATAACATAAAATGTTAGAATTCTATAATATAACATGCTATAAATCTTGATAACATAGTGATCCAATAATTCATAGAATTTAGAATCTTAAAATTCCATTTCTCATGATTTCAATTATGGATGGCTCTGATACCACTTGATAGAAAATTGAAAAGGAATAACGAACTTTATTCAAATCCTTTTCACATAAAACCTAGATCCATATCCATATTGAAATCTAGAAATGAACATAAACATAAAACATACCCGAATCCATGACAATTAAATTGTTAGCCTGAAAGAATCACGATCTTGATTGTTAGCCTGAAAGGATCACGATCTTCCAATTTGATTTGTGAACTTCACTTCAATCTTGATTTCTATGGATGGGGATGTAGAAACCTTGAAGAACACACTCAAATGGGGACCATAACCCATATATAAGATAATGACCATTCATTATCTTTCATTTGTTTTAAATCGGCCCCTCAACAATTTAGAACAAACTTCCGGTCTCTACACTTTAATTCCACGAAATTCAATACCCATTAGTCAAACTTTATCTTTAGTGGATCACTCTAATGACTAATTTACTTTAGATAATAGCACACACATTTTTAATATGTTACATGTGGCCCCAAATTGCTAAAATATTCCAACAATCTCCCACTGGGCCATATGTGTAACCTTTCAAATGTGCACAACTTTTATGAGCTCAAAATTTTTGCTATTATTATTATTATGGGTATTTCAAACAATCTCGTCCATTAGTCACATCGATGTAGGATCAAAGCGATTTTCGTCACATTTAACGTGACTAAATCCATCAATGGTCACGTACACCCATATAACCAAATGACATAGATCAATCATGGAGTGTAGCACGAAAATTACATGTTATGTGACCCAAACATGTCTATTTCCAACTGGTCCAACCTTATTTCTTAAGTGAGATCGACATCGAATATAATAATGTAATGTAATAAATCGAAAACTTTATTTCGTACGTAACAATATCCAAATACACAAATGTGTACAAAACATAAAGCAATGAAAATACAAACTCCCACTAAAACTTGATATCCTCATGATATACAACACCCATATGAGCAATGTGCTCATGAAAGACTTTGGGTGTCAATCCCTTAGTAAGCGGATCCGCAATCATGGAGTTTGTCCCAATATGCTCTATGGAAATATGTCCACTCGTACTCTTTCCTTCACAACCAGGAACTTGATGTCAATGTGTTTTGACTTAGATGAACTCCTCGTTGCTATTAGAATATAGAACTCGCAGAGTTATTGTCACAATATAACTTTAGCGGCCTTTCTACGCCATTCAGAATACGCAGCCTAGTGACAAAATTTCGCAGCCATATTCCATGATTAGATGCCTCATAGCAAGCTACAAATTCTGCTGCCATGGTAGAAGAAGCTATGAGTGTCTGCTTAGCACTCCTCCAGGAAATAGCTCCTCCAAACTAACAGATAAATATAGCCCGATGTGGATCTCCTACCGTCTTGGCATCCAAAGAAAATCGAACCGGAGTATCCTATGATCTCTAACCGATCCGATCTCGATATAGGTGAGCATGTAATCCTTTGTTCTCTTCAAATATCTCATAACCCTTTTCGTCGCTATCCAATGATCCATTCCAGGGTTGCTTACATATCTGCCTAGCATTCCAACAATGAATGCTATATCTGGACGTGTACAAACTTGAGCATACATAAGACTCCCAACAGCTGAAGCATAGGGAATCTTCTGCATTTCCTTAACTTCAAGGTTATTTTTCGGGCATTGTTTGAGACTAAATTTGTCTCCTTTAGCGACAGGGGTGTCACCTGATTTACGATACCCCGCATGCCAAACCTCTTAAGTACTTTATCGATATAGCTCTTTTGTGACAATCCAAGAATACCTCGAGAGCGATCCCGATATATTTGAATCCCTAATACAAAAGATGCATCACCAAGATCTTTCATCTCAAAATTCCTAGATAAAAATCTCTTGGTTTCGTGCAACATGCCTATATCGTTAGTGGCAAGCAAGATGTCATCAACATACAAAACCAGGAAAATATGCTTACTCCCATCGAACTTGTGATACACACAATCATCAACAGCATTTGTCTCAAAACCAAACGAGATAATTACTTGATGAAATTTGTAGTACCATTGACGGGAAGCTTGTTTGAGCCCATAGATGGATTTCTTTAATTTGCAAACAATGTTCTTCGGTCTCCCGACACAAAGTTTTCTCGGTTGCACCATATAGATCGTCTCATCAATGTTGCCATTGAGAAATGCCGTCTTAACATCCATCTGATGTAACTCAAGGTCAAAGTGCGCAACAAGTGCCATAATTATCCTGAAAGAGTCTTTCGTTGAAACTGGAGAGAAAGTTTCTTTGAAGTCAATACCTTCCTTTTGGGTAAAGCCTTTAGCTACAAGACGAGCCTTATATCTTTCCACATTACCTTTCGAATCCCTCTTGGTTTTAAAAATCCATTTACAACCAATAGGCTTCGCACCTTCTGGTAACGCGACAAGATCCCAAACTTTATTGTCTTGCATAGACTTATACTCATCATTCATGGCATCAATCCACTTTTGAGAGTCAGAACCCTGCATGGCCTGACGGAAGTTGATTGGATCATCTTCCATCAATCCATTATTTTCCTCATGTTCTTGGAGAAATACTATAAAATCGTCCGAAATAGCATTTTTCCTTTCTCTCGTGGATCTCCTTAAAGGTATTGGTTCTTGAGGTTGTTGAGTTTGAACTTCTGGAATATTTAACTCATTTTGGATGGGAGGTGGAGGTTCTTCAACATTATCTTGTTGAGGTTCTGGATATGCTTCTTGACCAATGACAGGTATAGGGACTTGTTCATTGTCAAAAGTAATAGTATCCTCAACTTCTTCCTCAAAGACAATGTCTCTAACCTTATTTCTCCCCCCAAACTCAACATCCTCAAAAAATGTTGCAGTTCCCGTTTCAAAAATTGACTTAGTTGTGGGATCATAAAATTTATAGCCCCTTGATCGCTCAGAATAGCCAATAAAGTAGCTGCTTACTGTTTTGGAGTCCAATTTCTTTTCATATGGCCTATAAGGCCTAGCCTCAGCTGGACATCCCCAAATATGAAAATGCTTTAGACTAGGCTTTTTACCTATCCAAAGTTCATATGGAGTTTTGGCAGCAGCCTTAGTTGGCACTCTATTCAGAATATAAGTCATAGCCTTTAATGCTTGTCCCCGTAGTGATTTTGGTAAAGTAGAATGACTAATCATACTCCTTACCATATCCTTAAGAGTCCTGTTTCGTCTTTCGGCCTACACCATTCACGCTAGGCGTCCCCGGCATAGTGTATTGTGGGACGAGTCCACATTCCTCCCGGTATTTAGCAAATGGTCCAGGACATTGTTCACCCGAACCGTCATTTCGCCGTAGTACTCACCACCACGGTCCAGGACCTAACGCTTTTTATTCTTTTGTTGAGTTGATTCTCAACCTCTCGTTTTAAACACTTTGAACATGTCCAAATGACTCGGACTTTTCATGAATAAGATATAGGTACCCATAACGTGAGTAATCGTCTATGAATGATATAAAATATTGTTGACCATTCCAAGAAGCCGTAGGGAATGGTCCACAAATATCTCGTGTGTATCAATTCTAAGACATCCGAAGTTAGTTAGCACCTAATCCTTTTGTTTTGGTCTGTTTTCCCTTGATACATTCAATACATACATCAAAATCTGTGAAGTCAAGGGAGTCTAAAATACCATTTGACACAAGCCGTACAACTCTAGATTTAGAGATGTGACCTAAGCGCTTATGCCATAATTTTGCTGAATTTTCTTTATGCAATTTGCGTTTAGTACCACGTGTTTACACATGC
Organism: Fraxinus americana; assembly: GCA_035079005.1. Lineage (NCBI taxonomy): Eukaryota > Viridiplantae > Streptophyta > Magnoliopsida > Lamiales > Oleaceae > Fraxinus > Fraxinus americana. Next base: position 30,434,275 of record CM068712.1, read on the forward strand.
ATGTTTTCATTATATGATGTAACAGTATCAAGCAAGTATAGATTATCAAATGTAGATAATAAACAAGTAACAATAATATTAGAATTTAAAGAAATACTAAACTGATTGTTTCCAAATGAACAATAATAACCAAATTTGTCCAACAAAGAAACAGAAACCAAATTCCGTCTAAAAGACGGTACAACTTTAGTGTCTTTCAAATCCAAATAATGACCAGTTCCCAACAATAACCTAAAAGTGCCTATTACATCAACTTCCACCGATTTGCCATCACCAACATAGATGTATCTTTCACCATCACTTGGCTTTCGGTAGCTCGTGCACTTCGCATAGAAATACTTATATGAGTATTAGCACCAGTATCTAACCACCTAGTATTTCTAGGTACTGAATCTAAATTAACCTCTGAACTTAACAAAGTAAGATTTGTACCTTTCTTTGAACGCCACGCGAGATATTTAGTACAATTCTTCTTCACATGTCCAAGATTTTTGCAAAAGAAACATGCTTCTTTGTTGTCCTCTTGTTGTTTCTTTTGTCTTTGGACCCTTAGGAGCAAATTTTGAAATTCCTTCTTTCTTTTCTTGCCCTTATCTTTAGAAGTGCTTGCCAAGTGAACATTTTCAGTTCTATCTTGCTTCAACCTTTCTTCCTCTTGCACACAATATGAAATGAGCTCATTTAGAGACCATTTCTCCTTTTGGCAGTTATAACTGACCTTGAATTGACTGAACTGTGCAGGAAGCGATATCAATATCAAATGGACGAGCAAGTCATCAGACAGCTCGAGCTTTAGTGCCTTTAGTTTTGAAGCAATGTGAGACATCTCCATGATGTACTCCCTTATGTTTCCTTTACCTTTATACTTTATTGAAATCAAGCTTTGCAAAAGCGTGCTTGTTTCGACCTTATCGTTTTTCGCAAAACGTTTCTCAATTTCGGTAAGGAAATCCTTAGCATTAGTCACTTCTTCAGATACTGCGCCTCGAAAGGCTTCCGGAATGCCGCGCTTAATGATCATCAGACTCATGCGATTAGAGCGTTCCCACTTCTCAAAATTCCTCCTTTCATCAGGTGAACTTTCATCCGTCAGAGGAGTGGGTTGCTCAATCCGGAACGCAAGGTCTAGATCCATGCAGCCGAGAACAATTAATACGCTCTCTTTCCAATCCTTGAAGTTTGTCCCATTGAGCTTTGGGAATAGAGTTGATATTAGCAGATATGGCAGTAGCAGATGAATTAGCTGTAGAGAGAAAATGGAAGAATTATGCTCACATCAATATTAAGATTCAATAATCAATTAATCAAATCATGGTAAATCCCATCTCAAGATACCTAGCACATCATTAATATCAAGTCTTTGGACAGTAATATTAACTGTAAGTGGTACTCTTGGTGTAGTGATCAAACATTGACAATAAATCCTGTCAAATAATAAACCCATCTTTGGATTGATTTATTATTCACATGGAAACCTTATAATTATCACACATTTACCACCACAAGTGTGCATACAATTCGGCCAAATATTAACCTTCCTTTGGGCCGGCTAATATCCGCATGAACAAGCATACACACGAATTCCTTCTAATATTCTAAGTTAATTAATTTCCACAAGAGAGGTTGCTTTGGCAACATATTGCTTCAATCAATTCACTTTTGAATATTATAAAACCAATTGAGTCCTTTATACCATAATTTGAAAATTAGAATGCTTAATTTTATTCATTATGAAACTTTAAGGGCCTAAGGGTTAATAATTCAATACTTTAGGGGTTGAAATTAATTAATTCAAAACTTTATGGGTCAAAAATTAATTATTGAAAACTTTAGAGACCCCAAAAATAATTATTTAAAACTTTAGGGACTAAATGTTAATAATTGGAAAGTTTAGGATTCAAAAAATCAATTATGCGGAACTTTAGGGGCCAAACTAAACCAATTATGAACATTCAGGGACTTAATAATTAAATTCAGAACTTAAATGGCCCAAATTAATTAATTTTAACTTCAGGGGCTGAATTATAAAAACCCGTAACCTTAAGGCCCAATTAGGATTAACTTTAAACCTTAGGGACTGATATATAAATATTAACCCTAATTTTAAATTGCAAGCAGGGGCTTAAGAAATTCTAATTTGCAACTCATGCCCCCGCCCCCAAATCTTCCATAACTCCAAAAACCTCCAAATTAATTCCCAAATTAATGCCTCTTTCAACTCCATAACCGAACACATTAATTATGAATTAAATATCTCCCTTCACCGGCGCCCCGAGAAGGCGCCGGCGAGCCTCACGGGCCGTTTTTGAAGCAATGGCGGTCGCTTTATGGCCGTCAGCAGCAGTGCTGCCGGCTGCAATACAGAATACAGCTCCCGACGGGTTGCTAAGACTGTCCGATTGCATAAAGAAAGGCGCTGCTTTTTCAATTCACGGTTTTGCTTTCAAAAGCGACTCGCTGGTCAGAATAAAGACGGCGGCTGCCCTTAAAAATTTTTTTTTTTTTTTTATCCTTTTTTTTTTTAAACTGAAATCCAAAAATCCCAATTTCAAAATTCGAATTTTCAAGAAAATCTTAGATCCTTATCATTTCATGCTATATCCATAGAATAAATCCAAAAATCATATTATAACATGCTCAAAGTATAAATCCAAAGCATAATATGAAAAATTGATAATATAACATGAAAATCAAATAACAATATTATAACATGCTCAAATTCTACATCTATAACATAAAATGTTAGAATTCTATAATATAACATGCTATAAATCTTGATAACATAGTGATCCAATAATTCATAGAATTTAGAATCTTAAAATTCCATTTCTCATGATTTCAATTATGGATGGCTCTGATACCACTTGATAGAAAATTGAAAAGGAATAACGAACTTTATTCAAATCCTTTTCACATAAAACCTAGATCCATATCCATATTGAAATCTAGAAATGAACATAAACATAAAACATACCCGAATCCATGACAATTAAATTGTTAGCCTGAAAGAATCACGATCTTGATTGTTAGCCTGAAAGGATCACGATCTTCCAATTTGATTTGTGAACTTCACTTCAATCTTGATTTCTATGGATGGGGATGTAGAAACCTTGAAGAACACACTCAAATGGGGACCATAACCCATATATAAGATAATGACCATTCATTATCTTTCATTTGTTTTAAATCGGCCCCTCAACAATTTAGAACAAACTTCCGGTCTCTACACTTTAATTCCACGAAATTCAATACCCATTAGTCAAACTTTATCTTTAGTGGATCACTCTAATGACTAATTTACTTTAGATAATAGCACACACATTTTTAATATGTTACATGTGGCCCCAAATTGCTAAAATATTCCAACACTATACACTTCGTCGCGGTTTACCCACCCAAAGTGGCTGAATTGACTTTTGCGATCCTTAGTCGAGAAGAATAGAATTATCTCAAAAACAAACATTTTTTTTTGAATTTGTCTGTTGAGTTAAACGAGTTGAGGTGAAACTGAATTTCGGCAACTTGATTACTCACCAGATCTCAGTCAGGTAGAAAAATTTTTATTTTTTATTTTTTTATGATTTTTTTGTTTTCTTTAAACTAAGGTAACTGAACTACAAATTACAAAAGCAACATATTGAATTTAGGTAAATCAACACAAGATAGGTAGAGGAATATACAAAATGAAAATCTAATATAGTTTCTCCTGATATTCTTATCCTATACAAAACAGAGAACCTACAACGTTTATAAAAAATAAATAAATAATAAATCAATCCAACATCCTAAATTTTAAAACATTTCATGGAGAGGTCTTGAAGCACTCTAAGACGTTCTAGTTAATATATGAAGATTGTAGACGGCAACATTTTAGAACTTGTGCACAGAAATTGTTTGTATCTTAATGTCATGTATCATCCGGTTGTCGAGTCCTCCAATTGATTATATGCAAAGATATATAACAAAAAACAGGGGATGAAAAGATTTAATTATTATGTATATCTTGGTAGTTATTGGCATTTGTATCTCTTTCCCTCCAACAGTACATGGTTCTTGCTCATGAGTCACTTATCGGGAACATGAAACATTTTTTATCTGTATGGCGTATATCTGACGATAATTGTGCATGGAGTAACTGAAGCGGCTCTCTGTCAAATGCATCCTTGTAAGTTATGCAATCAGACGCGACTGACATTTTTGTGTATATGTTTTCACATGTAATAGTGAAACTGACTGTGAATTACTTCATTTATGCTCTGTGGGCTGTGATGCCATGATCCAGTCCACTTAAAGGCAATGATGATTGGCCTTCGGCCCATTCCAATATATAACTAGTTGCTGAAGTTGGCCCAGTGAAACCAGGCCCAAAACCCAGTCCAAGATCAAGTTGAAATACTACAGCTGCTCTGAGCCGTTGGATGATAACTGACCACATCTCGAGGCCTTGATATTTGAGGGTTTTCCAATCGTTTCTCATTCATTCGACTTCTTTGGTTTTCTCTCTCAAGTTCTAGAGGCTTCTGTGTGACCTCTCGTCCTTCATTCTTCTCTGTGTGAATCTGGTTTGAGGGATACGTTTCTTGAGTCTTTTCTTTGTGAAATTACAGTGTTTTGTAAGGCTTTCTTTTGTGGTTAGTCTGATTCCTTCTTTGGGGTCTCATTGAAGTAGCTTAGGGTTACTTGGTCGACTGTGGTTGGGTCTCTGGAAAGATCTGGGTCTGACGGTGTTGAGGGGTTATTGGATTGATGTTCTGAGCCTTATCATCTGTGAAGCTTTGATGCTTAGTGATTAATCTTCTGGTTTCGCATATAGAGAGTCTGAATGTAATAGGGTTTTCTGAGTTCTTTCGTTAGATCTGTAAACTCTGTCTTTGAAGTTTTGTATAACAGTGGTATCAGAGCCTTCGTAGGCTATTCTTGGGGCTTCGATCGAGATCTGGAGTCTGGAAAATTAATTTTCAGCCTCCAATCTTGGATCATCTGAAAGTGCGAAAGAAAAAAAAAACCTAGTTCTTGATACTTCGATTTTTTGGAATTTTTCGGGTTTCTTGACTTGGTGCCGTGACAGTCGGTGCCTGTGTTCCCTTGTACTGGTTCGATTGTATAATTCCATCTGGTTGGGGTTTTTCGATTGAACACTGAACCTGTGTGGTTATTGGTGGAACACCACCCCTGCTGTACTCAAACCATAAAATTGGTAGCTATTCATAAGCTACCCTCTGGTTTGCACGTTTCAACCCTAAATTGCACCCTCCCCTGACTTTCTTTTTTTTTTTTCATTATTTTTGTCATACTGTTTGGGTGATCAAGTTGAGCCTTGACCTGAGAACATGATTCTCACGGAAACCTGGTGAACTTGTTCATTCCATTTACATCTATAGTACATTTTTCCCCTGCCCTGCTGTATGATCTGTTTTCTTTAATTCAGTCTTATAGCATATCTGTTTATACCTGATTGTGTATTGCTTCTGACCATATTATTGTTGTCTAGCATATATATTCTTGTTTCTGTTTTTTGTGTATTGCTTATAATCCTTCTGTAATCATGAATAAGAGTGATAATTACTTACTGCTTATTCTCTGTAACCTATCCTCCCTTTAATTTTTGTGTAGATCATTCTTACCTTACTCTTGAGTACATCAGTTGTCATAGTTTTAATTTTCTTTGAAATACTTTGTGTTGTTTCTGACTTTAAAACATGACAAACTCTTTTGAATTTGGTATTTTTGATGGAAAAGGGGATTTTCCCATTTGGCAGCAGAAAATGAAAGGAGTTTTAGTTCAACAAAAGATTTCCAAAGCAATAACACAAACTTTTCCTGAAACTATGACTGCTGATCAGATTCTTGAAGCTGATGAACTTGCATATGCATCTATTATTCTGCATTTATCTGATCAAGTTTTAAGGAAAGTAGGAAAACAGGAAACTGCTAAAGACCTGTGGGATGAGTTAGAAAAACTATACCTTGCTAAGACCCTACCAAATAAATTGTTTCTGTTAGAGAGGTTTTTTAGTTTCAGATTAGATACCTCTAAGGACATAGAAGACAACCTGGACAATTTTAATAAATTGGTCCAAGATATCACAAATGCTGGTGATAAGGTCACTGATGAATACAAAGCTGTTGTATTGTTAAATGCTATTCCTGATACCTATCAGGATGTCAAGGCTGCCATAAAATATGGTAGAGATACCTTGACTTCTGATATTGTCATTAACTCTTTGAGGAGTCGAGAGCTTGAGCTTAGGAATGCTAGAGGGAATGGTAGGTCCGAGGCTTTGTTTGTGAGGGGTAGGACTCAAAATAGGTTCACTGGGAACCAAGAAGGTTTTAACAATCAGGGATATAGTGGTAAGAAGAAGTTTAAGGGTAGGAATAGATCCAAGTCTAAGACTAGGAATAAGAAGTGCTATGGATGTGGAAAAACTGGCCATTTCATAAAGGATTGTTTTAAAAGGAAGAATGAGTTAAAAGCTGAGAGAACTGATGAAGGAAACTTAGTAGAGCCTAGTGACTCCAATTCTGTTGATGTCTATGTTGTGACTGAGCCTTCCCCTGATAGAGATTCTGCAAATATTGTTGACTGTGAGAATCTAGTCCATGAATGGATATTAGATTCTGGTTGCACCTTCCATATGTCTCCTAAAAGGTGTTGGTTTAACTCTTTTAGAGAAGTCAATGGTGGAGAGGTTGTCATGGGCAACAACATGGCATGTAGGGTTGAAGGTATAGGTGAGATTACTTTAAAATTTGAAAATGGTTATATCTTTACTCTGGAGAAGGTAAGATATGTTCCTGATTTGTCCAGGAACCTGATTTCAATGGGCAGTCTGGATGATTTAGGTCTACTAGGAAAGGTTGGTGATGGTCTATTGAGAGTGATGAGAGGTTCCCTTATGATGTTTAGAGGTGTTAAAAGAAATGGGATTTATGTTGCTAGGGCTAGTGCTGTGGTGAATGAGATAGCTGAGGTTTCTAACACTGAACTAGATGCAACTTTAAAGTGGCATAAGAGACTAGCTCATGTTGGAGAAAAAGGTTTGCATATCCTGTATAAGAAAGGGGTGTTTGGGAAGGATTCAATTTCTAGAATTCCTTTTTGTGAAAACTGTACCTTAGGAAAACAGCACAGGTTGCATTTCAATATTGGAAAGCATAAATCCACTTCTATTCTTGAGTATATTCACTCAGATTTATGGGGGCCTTCTCCTACCATTACTCAAGGGGGAAATAGGTATTTCCTTTCATTAATTGATGACTATTCTAGGAAGGTTTGGGTTTATCTGCTAAAACACAAATCTGAGACTTTTGGGAAGTTTAGAACCTGGAAATTGTTGATAGAAAATCAGACAGGGAAGAAAATTGGGACCCTTAGGACTGACAATGGCCTTGAGTTTTGCAATGCTGAGTTTGACCTTTTCTGTACTGAGAATGGTATTAGAAGACATAAAACAGCTCCTTATACCCCTCAGCAGAATGGGGTGGCTGAGAGGATGAATAGAACCTTGCTAGAAAAAGTGAGATGCATGCTGGTAGGTTCAGGTGTGCCTAAGACCCTTTGGGGGGAAGCCTTGATGACAGCCACTTACATTGTTAATAGGACCCCTTCTAGTGCTCTAGATGATAAGACACCTGAAGAGCAATGGTCTGGTAGTGTTTCTGATTATACACATTTGAGAGTTTTTGGCTGTGCAGCCTATTCTCACCAGAATTTAGGGAAATTAGAACCTAGAGCCCAGAAATGTGTTTTCTTGGGTTATCCTGATGGGGTGAAGGGTTATAGGCTGTGGAGTAAAGACTCAGGTGGTTTTAAGATCATCACTAGTAGAGATGTTACCTTTGATGAGCTAAACATGCCATGTTTGAAGGGGAAAGAGTCTGATAAAGTTTCAGATAGATTAGAGAGTGATAGGACCAAGCTGCAGGTGGAGCTTGGTATACCTACTCAACCTGTAGATGCTGGAGGGGTTGAGATAGAGGCTGGAAATGATGTTTCAGATGGAGACATTGAGGAAACCGAAGTTCAGGATGCTGAAGAAGAGCAAAATGTTGAGGGAAGTGATTACCAATTGACTAGGGATAGGGTTAGAAGAGAGATTAGAGAACCTATAAGGTATAGAGACTACCTGACCTTAGCTTTAATTTCTTATCAGGATCTGGCCTATAGGGAGCCTAAATCCTATGAAGAAGCTGTGTCTAGCAAGCAATCTAAGGAATGGCAGATTGCTATGGATGATGAAATGGACTCCTTGATTAAAAATGGGACATGGATTTTGGTCCCTAAACCTGCAGGTAAATCTCTTGTGGATTGCAAGTGGATTTTCAGTATTAAGGAGGGTAACACTGATAAGGTGCCTATAAGATTTAAGGCTAGACTTGTGGCTAAGGGTTTTACTCAAAAGGAAGGTTTAGACTATAATGAGATTTTCTCTCCTGTGATTAAATATACTACTATCAGAGTTATGCTTGCCCTTGTTGCTCATTACAATCTTGAACTTGAACAAATGGATGTAAAAACTGCCTTTTTGCATGGTGATCTTGATGAGGTGATTTACATGAAACAACCACTTGGATATATTGATAAATCTAAATCTGATCATGTCTGCTTGTTAAAAAGATCCTTATATGGTTTGAAGCAATCTCCAAGGCAATGGTACATAAGGTTTGATACTTATGTTTCTTCTGTTGGTTTTATTAGAAGTGAATTTGACCATTGCTTGTATTTTAAAAAAGATGATAAACATGCTATTATTGCTTTTATACTCTTGTATGTGGATGACATGCTTCTAATTGGACATAATATGTATGTTATAAATGAAATTAAAAGATCTTTAAATGATGAATTTGAAATGAAAGATCTAGGACATGCTAAGAAGATACTAGGCATGGAAATTACTAGGAAAAGGCATGATAGAACCCTGTTTTTGGAAACAACGCATACATTGATAAATTGATAACTAGATTTGCTATGCATAATTCAAAATCTGTGTCTGTACCTCTTGCTAGCCATTTTAAACTAAGTAAAGATCAATGTCCTGTGAATAAATCTGATATTGAGCAAATGGAAAAGATTCCTTATGCTAATGCGGTAGGATCTATAATGTATACCATGGTTTGTACTAGGCCTGATGTGGCTCATGCTATTAGTAATCTCAGCAGATTCATGGCTAATCCTGGTTTAGAACATTGGACTGCTTTAAAATGGTTAATAAGGTACTTAAAAGGTTCTTCACATTTAGGATTGAGTTTTTCTGCCTGTAATGATGGTGTAGTACTTAAAGGTTTTGTAGATTCTGACTTTGCTGGTAATGTTGATAATAGAAAATCTACTACTTCTTATGTTTTTACTTTGTGTGGAACATGTATAAGTTGGAAATCACAATTACAACCTGTAGTTGCTTTGTCCACTACTGAGGCAGAATATGTGGCTGCAACTGAAGCCATAAAGGAAGCTTTATGGCTGAAAGGTTTACTGTCTGAAATTGATGAGTTGTCTATTCCTGTTACTGTATATTCTGACAGTCAAAGTGCTATACATTTATGCAAAAATCCAGTATTTCATGAGAGAACTAAACATATTGATGTTAAGTTACATTTTATAAGAGATATTGTTGCAAAAGAAATTTTGTTACTTGAGAAAATAGCCACCCAATTTAATCCAGCAGATATGGGTACTAAGGTATTACCTCTTGCCAAGTTTAAATCCTGTTTGCAACTTCTGAGAATTGATACTGGGTAATTTTGCTGTGTGCAGATTCCAATTATAATCTGGATGCTTTGGAGGGTGATCCAAGGAAGCTGTTTTATCTTAATTAAGATAGTATTAAGCTACCAGATTGACCACTGGCATCAAGGTGGAGATTGCGGGCTGTGATGCCATGATCCAGTCCACTTAAAGGCAATGATGATTGGCCTTCGGCCCATTCCAATATATAACTAGTTGCTGAAGTTGGCCCAGTGAAACCAGGCCCAAAACCCAGTCCAAGATCAAGTTGAAATACTACAGCTGCTCTGAGCCGTTGGATGATAACTGACCACATCTCGAGGCCTTGATATTTGAGGGTTTTCCAATCGTTTCTCATTCATTCGACTTCTTTGGTTTTCTCTCTCAAGTTCTAGAGGCTTCTGTGTGACCTCTCGTCCTTCATTCTTCTCTGTGTGAATCTGGTTTGAGGGATACGTTTCTTGAGTCTTTTCTTTGTGAAATTACAGTGTTTTGTAAGGCTTTCTTTTGTGGTTAGTCTGATTCCTTCTTTGGGGTCTCATTGAAGTAGCTTAGGGTTACTTGGTCGACTGTGGTTGGGTCTCTGGAAAGATCTGGGTCTGACGGTGTTGAGGGGTTATTGGATTGATGTTCTGAGCCTTATCATCTGTGAAGCTTTGATGCTTAGTGATTAATCTTCTGGTTTCGCATATAGAGAGTCTGAATGTAATAGGGTTTTCTGAGTTCTTTCGTTAGATCTGTAAACTCTGTCTTTGAAGTTTTGTATAACATGCTCTAAAAGACTTATTTTTGAATATTCGTGAATGTTAACTGTCATATTGCAGCAAAAAGCATGGTATGGAGAACTCTACTAAATCCTGATGCTGTTGAGAGTTCCGGTGCAAGGTAGCAATTCTGGTTACTTTTTTTACGTCAGACTATTGGGGGTCATGTCCTTGCTTGATTCGCTTCAGCTTGCTGAATAAGATTGTACTTACTTGATAAGTTTATGACATCATTATAGATTGAGACACCTGTAGGAACACAAAGCTGGATCAAAAAGATATATATATATACACACGATGTACTTGGGAACTTAATTATAGAAATTGCTATCGCTGCTGGTACTCTTGCTGGGATGAATATACAAAATGGATTCATTCTTTTTTTCTCTGATGGATGCATTCAATTTGTCAAGTTCAGTTGGGTTACTTGCTCAATTGGTACCAGGTTTCAACTTAAGTCTCCCATATGAGTTGGAAGTCTTGGGTTCGAATTCTGGGGGACGCGTCCAGAAAGCTGTGAGGGGAGAAAATTACTCCCCATAGCGGACAGTACGTATATGTTAACGGCCGGAGAAAATTACTCGAGTCGTTACAGGTTTCATCTGTTTGGATCTTCAGTTTATTAGTTCCGACTTTGAGAAAGCCAAACATTATAATATAAACCAAAGCAAAACAAAACCAATAATTTTGGTTTCCTAGCTTTCCTTCTTGTGCCTGTGGCTAATGAATCACTACCATTCAATTTCAATCTTGCGATCAGTACTAACTTGAACATGTTTGGAAATTGTATTTTCCTTGAGAATTGCCTATTTTTCCACCTATACTGGGAATACGAGGCACTTCAATGCTCCTAATAAATTTACCGGCCACATTTTTTTTTTAGGGCAATAATCTTATGGACGTCCCTACTATTTTTAACTTCCATCCATTTTGGAAAAGTCCTTCACAATTTCAATGAGAGCAAATTTGAAAGCAAGGAGCCCCTTTCCATCAATACATTTCGTGCTCTAACGTCTTTTTAACTAAGTCTTGGACGCAAACTTGATTTCGTTTGGAAGTCCTCCAGTTTGTTCACATACAAAAGATGAAGCTAGCAATGTTTGTGAAATTGTGATGATTTTCCTGAGTCATCATAGGAAGCGCACTTCGTACTAGCAGAATGTGGAGCAATTTTGTAATTGCTAATTGTTGGAAGGAGTTCACACAATTAGCTCAAGAGATTCAACATAATATATTTGTGCAAGAAACAAAAAATTGAACTAAACTTAAACTCAAGAATCTATAAAACAAAATCTAAACCAACACTAAGTAAATTGACAGAATAAAAACTGCAATAACCAAACACTAATGAAGCTTTAAAAAACGGACAGATTATGAACTTATCTTTTATTATAAACCCACAGGTCACAAGTTCATACAATCAAAGCTTCAATCACACAAGATTGAATCACCACTATACTCGAATCAAACCCCAAGGAAAGATTACAAAGGATCGACACTCAAACAAGCCCAATAATATCACAAAAGATAAACCCCTTCTCTTACAACACACTGTTCACACAAGGACCAAAATTCTACTCAAGGAAATCACTCAAGATTACCAACTACAGAGAGAAGATAAGAAATCAAATGAGAATTCTACAGTGAAGAAGAAGAGAACACGAAACGGCGCATAGAGCACAGGAGAAAAGAGAAGAATCTCGAAGCCAAGTTATGAATTCTCAAACCCTAGTTGCCCTTTTAAGAGAGTCACCTAAGGTCCCACAATCCTAATGTATAGGAGGTGACACTTGGCGACTTCTTGAGCGTTCAATTGGGTAGAAGAAAAAACGATTTCAGCTTCCCTCAACAAACACGTTTCTGGCACCAGTTTAAAAGAAACAGATTGTTGGGCTGGACTTCATTAAGTTCCAGCTGGGCCAGCTCAATAGGCCCAATGGGCATTACATCATTATGCCAACAAATTCCTTTCATACTCGACCTTGGTACAATAATTCAAGCATCAGTGGTTACTCAAAAACACAGATATCATCGACGTAACCGCAAAGATTCCACAGATCAAAGAATGTGCAACATTCAGCAAGGTCAAGCAGTCCATAAATTTGTTTAAAGGTAGTACCTCAGTACCTACATCAGCAGGGTTGTAATTAGTAGATATCTTTTCAAGTTTCACAACTCCTTGTGAAATAACATATCTAATAAAATGAAATCTAACATCAACATGCTTAGATCTATTGTGCAAAACAGGATTTCTACTAAAATGAATTGCAAATTGGCTATCAAAAATAAAGAACAACTTCTTTAACAAAAAATCAAATTCGTTAAGTAACCCTTTTAACCAAATTTCACAAATTAGTAATCAACTAGAGTCTGTTCAAACTCTAAATCAGCCTCAAGAACCCCATCAGATTCTTTTTCAGCTTCGGGTTGCTCATCAGTTTGAGGGGTAGATTGATCAGAACTATCCTCAGATTGCTCCACCTCAAACTCAACCATTTTTCTCTTATTTTCAAATTGTTTAGGGGTCTCAAACAGGTCTATAGGTTGTTGTTCAGACTTAAACAGGCACTCAATGAAGAATCACACAAGAATCATCTACAGTTTCAAACTCTCTTGCATCACACACAGGAATCCACTCAAGGATATACACAATTAACTCACTACAATTCACTCAAAAGTTGTACAATATCTATAACTAACACAGAACATCGAAGCCCTCTCGAATCCGAATGGAATCCACACAAGGATACACAATAGCCTTACTACAATTCACTCAAGAATTGCACTACAACTCACTCAAGAATTGTACAGTAGCTATACTACATTACAGAACATCGAATCCTTTCACGAATCAGAGACGGTATCTATACAAGGATACACGATCATCACACTACAACTCACTCAAGAAAAGTACACAGGCTAAACTAACATCAGATTTACAAGAGGTTTCAACAAATATATAAAGGATAAGAAACTGAAACAGGAGCACTAAAGTAAACTAAATAAACGAACATAGTTAAAGCTGTAAAAAAAAGGACCATAGCTTTTGATAATGGCCAATGCCCAAAGGTTTCATTCCTTATTAGGACACATATTATAGGTGAAACCAGAGTCAAGAATCCATTCTTGACAATGTGGACAGCTAACAGCCACATAAACTTCATCAATAATAGAATCACTATAAGCTAAAGCAGCCCCACCATCATTTTTTGACTTATTTTCAGAGTCATAAAGCTTTTTAGGACATTCTCTAATAAAATGACCTTCTTCTAGACAATGGAAACATTTTTTCCCTTTTGTCTTCATTTTATTTTTGTCCTTAAAGTTGCCATTTTTCTTATATCCAGGTCTCTTGTTAAAATTACCATTTTTGGAATTAAACTGGGACTCCATCATCAAATTAATGTCATTAACAAATTCGTTCCTATCAGATTTTAACTCTAACTCTTTAGACCTTAAAGCATTAATGATCACATCAACAGTTAGAGTGTCCATCCCATATTCAATTGCACTTTCAACATCTTTATATCTGTCACCAACTGAATTTAATAAAACCACAGCCAACTGCCCACTTGAGAGTTTCTAGTCACAATTGGCTAGGTCACGGGTTAATCTGTTGAATCTATCAATATTAGCATCAAGATCAAGTGATGGATCAAGTTTAAAACTGAAAAAACTGTTTTAGGAGATAAACCTTGTTTGGCATAGCTTTATTCAAATAAGTGGTTTCCAATTTTTTCCACAATTCAGCAGTGGTCTTGGTCTCACCAATTTCTCTTATTACATTATCAGATAAATGCAAGAAAACAGTACTCCATGCAGTTTCATCTTGTTCAGTCACTTTACTAGATTCAAGATCAGTAGTCCATGACTCATCAATGGCTTTAGCACATTTTTGTTGAAGTAAAAGAGCTCTCATTTTCTAGCGTCAGAGACTAAAGTCTCATTTACCATTAAAAACTTCTATTTCAAATTTTGCAGTCATTTAAAAAAAATGAATGAAATGGATGTATGCAGCTCAGTCAGACACCAAACCAATAACTTGCAATGCAGATCAGAGAAGTATCGCCACACAAGGGACACAACAGAGTACACAGATTGCAAGTACAGAGAGCAGACACTTTCAGAATTGAATCGCACTGTACACAATTTAACTAAATACAAACACAATTGTATAGAGGCAAAATTGTATACAAAACTTCAATCAAGCTTATACAATACTGTAAAATGATTTTTAGAAATCAAGATTATCAAGAATCTTGACTTTGTTCCAAGTAATCCTCAAATTCCAGACAACTCTTGGTTTCTGGACAAAGGAACTACCAGGAGTTAATGATTCAGGTTTTCAAAAAAAAAAACCACAGGTTAGAATGTCTATGTAATACAGAAAATTCAATCAAAGAAGAAAACCCTAATCAAGGCAGAAAATCTAACAAAAACAGGAACCAATAGGGTAGTGAAAAAATATGGCAGAACACCCAATTGTTTTTCAGAACACCCAACACAATTATAAAGCTTAATTTACAATAGAATAAAAATCAAATGGAAAGATCTCACCAAAGCCCTTAATAAGGGTCTCAAGAAAGCAAGCAGATCAACTTAAGATTGCGATATCACTTTCAAGATCGAGCCCAACATGCATCAAGAACTCCTTCCAGTTGCTCTGATACCACTGTTGGGAGGAGCTCACGCAATTAGCTCAAGAGATTCAACATAATATATATGTGCAAGAAACAAAAAACTGAACTAAACTTAAACTCAAGAATCTGTAAAACAAAATCTGAACCAACACTGAGTAAACTAACAGAATAAAAAACTGCAATAACCAAACACTAATGAAGCTTTACAAAACGGACAGAATATGAACTTATCTTTTATTATAAACCCACAGGTCACAAGTTCATACAATCAAAGCTTCAATCACACAAGATTGAATCACCACTATACTCGAATCAAACCCCAAGGAAAGATTACAAAGGATCGACACTCAAACAAGCCCAATAATATCACAAAAGATAAACCCCTTCTCTTACAACACACGGTTCACACAAGAACCAAGATTTTACTCAAGGAAATCACTCAAGATTACCAACTACAGAGAGAAGATAAGAAATCAAATGAGAATTCTACAGTGAAGAAAAAGAGAACACGAAACGGCGCAGAGAGCACAAGAGAAAAGAAAAGAATCTCGAAGCCAAGTTATGAATTCTCAAACCCTAGTTGCCCTTTTAAGAGAGTCGCCTAAGGTCCCACAATCCTAATGTATAGGAGGTGACACTTGGCCACTTTTCGAGTGTTCAATTGGGTAGGAGAAAAAACGGTTTCAGCTTCCCTCAACAAATACGTTTTTGGCACCAGTTTAAGAGAAACAGATTGTTGGGCTGGACTTAATTAAGTTCCAGCTGGGCCAGCTCAATAGGCCCAATGGGCATTGCATCATTGTGCCAACAAATTCCTTTCACTATATTGATATTAGGTTTAAATGATGGAATTTCTGTTCGAGGATCACACTTCTTTCTTATTTTCCCGCACATTTTAACTTTAGTTCAATGCCTTTTACCTCATCTCTTGAGCTAAAGATAGAAGCGTTCTCCTCAATTTTCCCAACATTTATGCAGGAAGGCAGTTGAGTGACCACATTAAACACAATTTCGCTACGGTATTTGCCTCTCCAACATAATAGTAGAGAATGAGGATAATAAAGGAATACTGAGTGTTTCTTCCTTCCACCAATCTAGTCATGGAGACATCTCTCAAAGTAAAAGAGTCTACCATCACTTCCTTACCATTCCCCCACCAAAAGCAGTGACCATGCTAAGCCACTAGCGCTCTTGCAACCGCTTCTTGTGAAATTTTATCAAATCTTTGAATACTTAGGAAGGTAGTGTTAGAAACGTCGCACAACTTGCCAACAGAAATGATGATGATCAAAAGAATGATAAGGAAATCTGAAAATCTTGGAGTGATAAGATTGTCAAATTCAAACCTAAGGAAAAATGCGAAGTTGTTAATTTTTATTTAACAGTTATTTATTTTTTTGAATAAACACTTGCTACAATAATAATAGAGAGTTGTTGAACTTATTTTATTATAAATATAAATATATGTATGCTAGGTGCTCATGGCCTATGGTCATCCGTCAATAATGTTATAACCAAGTCTTTTATTCATTGTTAAAGTTCTTTTTCATATTTTCTTCTTAGTATCAGAGTCATTGTGAGCACTCAGCACACCACAAATCTTCTCTTCCGCTATCATTTTGCTATCCGTAAATGGTGACAACTTCTTTACACCCGTCTCTCAATAATTCTCATCCATCAAATACATCCCAGTAAATTCAAACAAAACAACAGAAACAAAAATTTCATACCAAAATTGACAAATGAGTTCAAGAACAGGTTGGTCATTTCACCAATGAAGACCTTGTCCAACCAAATACATCACATCAAATCTAAATGGTACAAAAACAAAAATTCAAACAAAATTAACAAATGAATTCATTGCCTGGTGAAAGTCATATCCTCTCATTCATGGTTGGATTATTGCAATAGTTTGAAGGAACCCTCGAACTTGTTATAGGTTTAGACCCAACCCATACAGTATGGGAAGAAATGCGTATATATACAGGTGACATATCTTCACAAGAATGAAGATAAAAATCATTGTTGGCTTATTCATCAAACCAATGTTCGTAGCAGCTCTCAATTTTTCTAATCCAACTATGCTTTCAGCCCAGCATAGTTTGCGGGAGGATGTTAGAAACGTCACACAACTTGCCAACAGAAATGATGAAGATAAAAAGAGTGATTTGGAAACCAGAAAATCTTGGAGTGATAAGACGGTCAAATTCAAACCAAAGAATAAATGTAAAGTTGTTAATTTTTATTTGATAGTTGTTATCTATTTTTTGGATAAATACTAGCTACAATAATAATGGAGAGTTGTTGAACTTATTTATGAAATTCTTTTTCATATTTTCTTGTGATAGTCAAACCAATGTTAACTTTTGGTTTCTGAAATAAATCAAGGTTTGTATTGATAGTTGGGGAAATGCTGGTTTTCACTCCAAAGCAAATGATAACTGAGCGCGGCTGTTGTGAAAGGAAACTCAAACATCTATTGAATTTTTTTGCTTATAAAACATCAGTTTTCATGAATGTAACGAGATGAGGTAACTTCACGTGTTCAACATTCTTGATATTTCATAAATTTCTGTCTACCTAATTTCGTTTTCCTTCTCAAAATCCCGAGTATATCTGGTAATTATGCTTTCTAATGCTTGCATATTTGTGTACATTGACCAGGAGAATAGCTGCAAGGCGTTTATATAGGATGAGGTGTTCAAAACTATAGATCCTCTGATTCACGAAGTTAGACAACTATAGTGTTATCCAATTATTTCGGTGCCATAATAAGATTTGTTGCGGTTTTGTTGATGACTAACAAGGCCTGCACAAGGTATATCGTTTGATTAATTTGTTTAGGTAAAGGAGATTGCATATTTAGATAAAAGATTAAGAAACCAAGTGACTAAGAGTAACACTTGTTACACCTATAAATTATGTGGCATGCTCAGATGAAGTGGATTTTATATATGCTGGCGTGGCATCTATTCAATTGATTGAGTCTATTTAATTAAGTGGTAATTACATAAAATAGTACTTTAAGTTTTTAAACTTCTAAAATCAGATTGGAAGTTTAATATTTTTAAAATCAGATGTTTTTATTAATTAATATATTATTACTAAATAAAACATATGATTAAATTAAATTAAATTATAAATCAAACCCTAACTCCCTCCACCCACCTCTCATTTTCCCAAACTCGTCTATCTCTAAACTCTCCTCTAAATCTCACCCAATTCCACATACCCAACCAATCACCACCCTCTTTCACTCACTCTCACACGAGCACAATCTAGCAATTCGGCGAAATTGATGGGCCGACCACTGCGCACAACAGCGATGGTATCACCGCAGCGAGCGCTGCGACGATGGTCTTACAATACGACAATCGACTTTTCCAATGCCACTGCTTACAATACGACGATGAGTCAATGGGCCAACCGTCACGCTCGATGTGATGGCATTGTCGCTACGAAGTAGTGGCGATCAATTCTTCCCGTTGATGGGGTCGATCGTCACGACCATTGAAAAAATTAGGTTTTTCGTTTCTCTTTCTTTTTCTGATTTTGGGGATGGTAGGAATTGGAGGTTGATTTGTAGTGTATTGAAAGTACAGATGGCAATGACGAGTTTCAGGATTTAGTTGGTGGTGGCTGTGGTGTGGTGTGGTGTGGTAAAGGTGGAAGAGATGGTGGATTTTAGTAGGCGTTGGTGGTGGTTACTAGTGCAGGCGGTGGTGGCTGCTGGTGGCGGAGGGTTTGGTGTTTGTGTTGGACTATCTGTGACCTTAAAATTCTATAATTTGTGACTAAAAATTAATTCGTGACCTTAAAATTCGACAATTTGTCACTAAAAATTAATCTGTGACCTGTAATTTTTTAATCCGTGACCAATAAAATAATCTGTGACCTTTAAAATTATTGATTTGTGACCATGAAATAATCTGTGATCTCCAAAAATTTTGATCTGTGACCGATATACAAATTGTGACCTATAAAAGTTTTGGACTGTGACCTGAGTTGTGATATGGGCTGTGACTTGTAAATTTGACTGTGACCTGGGTTGTGACTCGTGACCTGAGTTGTCGGAAACTGTCACCGAAATCGGAGCAGTCCGAAATAGTCACCGGAGCGGTCGTCGGAATCGGAGTAGTTGCCGGAACGGTCATCGGAAGTTCGCCGGAGTAGGGCGGTGATCGGAACGGTCGCCGGAGCGGTAGGGTGGTGAAGGTGGGATGGGTTAATTATATTATATTAGAATTAAATATTTAATAATAAATTAATTTATTTCATAAATAAAAATTTAAAATTTTTTAATAAAAATCTGATTTTGAAAATTTCAAACTTGTTTTCTTATTTTTGAAATAGACTAAACTTATTCTCTTGAAAATGAAATTTTCCCTTTAATTAATCAATTGCATCATGGGCTTGGATTTAGGCCCATTTCACTAAACCCACTTGACCCATTTCATTTCTTCTGTATGTGTAAATTCACTTCACACTGAAGGTATGAAATCTCTAACCCTGGGCAAATCTCATCTCCTTCTCTTGCACTCATATTATCTTTCGTTTGGTCTTTGATCGTCGAAGTGCAAATGATCGTCGGACCTTTTTCTCGATCGATAACATTTGCCTCCTAACGAGATGTTCTAGTATGTAGGTGACATCTACGTGGAAGGAAGATGGTTGAGATTCTATTGACACATTTTTTGAGGTCAATAGCACTGCTCAAAATTTGTTAGTC
Organism: Fraxinus americana; assembly: GCA_035079005.1. Lineage (NCBI taxonomy): Eukaryota > Viridiplantae > Streptophyta > Magnoliopsida > Lamiales > Oleaceae > Fraxinus > Fraxinus americana. The sequence continues at coordinate 30,454,135 of CM068712.1, forward strand.
GCGAGATTTCTTTAGGAATGTGGCTAATAGATTCTGTCTGTTACTTGACCTTTTTCTTTCAGGACTTCTACATTATTTCGGGATGTTCTACTGTTGATTATTTTGTTTCATTATAAGTTGGTTTTTTGACAGATCTCTGAGTATATATACATTTTTCCTGAATATATACTCCAAAATTAGATATTGAAGTCCTTGCTTTTTGAGGTTCTTCTTTGCCTTCCCATTTGCCTATAAATCTCTGTATTCGGAAGTTCTGCATAGGAGACATAATATGTGATCCCTGTTGTGTCTGAACTCATATTCACAAGCACCAAAATTAATTGATTTGTGTACTGCCCAAAAAAGTAGTAATATTCAACTATGAATGAAAAAATCTTACTCTGAATTGATAAGCACTTTTTTTCAACTTGAATTTTAATGAAAGCTGCATAGCTAAAATGACTAAACTCATATAATGATGGGCATGTGCAGAAGTCATTGATTGTTTTTCATATGATTTGAAACTTGAATATCAATATTCTTTTCACTGCTCCCAAATTCAAAAAATAAATGAAGTAATTTTGTGATATGTGCATCTTTCCAATGACAATAAAAACTCTTTCTTTGTATGACCTAACACTATACATGGACCATTACCTTGTTACCATTTTGATACCAAACAAAAGATATACTCACTTTTTTCTCTTTTTCTATTTCTGGGAAGTTGAAATTTCACCCTCAAAGCTATCACTGTTAAGTTCTCTGAGGGGCAATGGAGTGTTGAACTTTAGACACCCCCTCTCATATCCCTCTGCCCCCCCCCCCCCCCCTCCAACCCCAACCCCTTCCACTTCTACTTTTTATGGTAGGATTGAATCAGAGGGTCTCAGATGAAATAAATTCTTCTGCTAAAAACTTCTTTTCAGACTTTTGTTACTCACTCAGTCACTTGTGATGAAGGCATAAATATTCCTCCTTTGTAACACGTGTAGGCCACTTTGTAAACTTGTATTTTTCTTTCTCGTGTTTATTTTTTATCCTTTTTTTTCACTTTTCTTCTTATTATTGATCACAAGCTTATTTTCTTTAAATATCATTTTTTAAATATCTAATTTTGCCTCATTTTCTTTAATCTGAAATCCACAAAATGATTGTGCTGCTAGTGGACATTTGGTTTACGTTTTCTTAGCTAACTTCCCTTGAGGAATCCAATTGGGTAATTACTAAGACGCTGTTTAATAAATACTATTCGACTCGTAAAAATCATTTAACTGAAAATTGAAATTGATCCCAAAATTTCCCTTCTAATTATGGGGCACAGGGAATTTCAACAGACGGAAGAAATGCATAAAGTTGGAAAGAACGCGAACTTTTACTTTGATGATAGAGTTTTAAAGAGGTTACGAACGCGTACTAATATAGAACCCTATATTTTATAGCTGTGGTTGTCAAAAGGTTCTCCTTTTGAACTTTCCAAAACATACCATTGAAGAGATTGCATGCATTCATATATATGGCTTTGAATATCAACAGAGATTTATAGCAGTTCCTAAATGATTGATCTGTGGATGCACGGTTATCAGCACTCAGCAGTAACATAATTATAGCAGTCATCGACTAAATAACGCATAAGATTGTGTATACGTATATATTGACTAGAGAATACTAATTAATATTATCTTTGATTTTTACCTATCAATATGATTTGATTTTCTGTTCATAGTGCACGTTTCGATTACGCTTCTTGTACAACAATGGTCGACATCAGCTTTAACACTCCGCCTATGTGTAGAAATCTTGACTATTGATTGAAAAAAGTAGTGTTGATATCAATGTATAAAAAATTGTCAACTCAGATGACGTCAAAAGAACCGTCAAACTTAATGTTAACGTAGCATGACTGTGCAAGTTTTTGATGATTCAAGGTGACAGAAAAAGTCAGCTACAAATGATGCAAAAATTATGACTTTTTACAGGCCAGAAAAGATGCTGCCGTTTTGCTTTTAGTGGCCCGATTTAATATATATACACACACTCAGTACTCTTCGGTCTCTTGGTTGAAAAAGGATTGTGCATGGTTACCCTAATGAATATTTTACTGTCAGAAGATTACTTGATGCAAAGTTGAATACATATGTTAAAGAACAAACAATACACTCACGAGCATTAGAAATTTTGATGACACGTTAAAAACTCGCTGATTCTATGAATGCTCGTCGGTTTCAAATTCAAGAATTCGTTGATTTGCAACCGAATGGCGAATACTGATGGAAATTTGAGGGAAAAAAATCTCAAAGTTTTATATCCAACAGTGAACTCTAATCCTACTTTGAATAAAATCGCAAAATAATCCTAAAACTAATCGTAACCCCACCCCCCACCCCAAGTCCATCCTTGATCTATCTTCAGTCATACTAATTGAAAAAAAAACTTTGAATGTTAATTTCATCCTTGTCTTGTTTATAGTAGTGTTCATGTACCCAAAATTCTTTTCTTTGAGAAGAAACACCATTTTTTTTCATTTCTGGTGATATACCAGTTTCTGAGGAACAATTCGTTTGAATTCAAAACCTAAACAATCCTTTGGTCAGCACTGTCATCTCCTACCCTAAAAGCCAAAACTAAATTAATTAAAAAGTGAAAATAAAATTTTTTAGAACCCTTTTCTCCATGTTGTATCTTATCTCTTAAGGCTTTTTTTTCAGAATCATGACCTCAGCTCTCCTTTTCCACTCAAAACTAATCACCTCTGCAGTTTCAGGTTTCAGAATACATTTTCATTAATTAAATGTGTCAATGTTCAGCTTTTTATGTGAATCCTTCTTGCCTTTTCTTCTCCCTTTAGCCTTTTCTGAAGCTTATATCAACACTTGCAATATTACTCATAAAAACACATATATGCATGCGTGTTATTAATTATTTTTTTAATATTTTTTCTACCTGGTGCTACCCTTCTTCAAACTATTCTACCAAGGATCTTGATTTAATTTTGTTAATTTAATTTCTATGCCTTTTAAAACTATGGATTCCCTCAAGAATCGATATCTGGTTAGTAGACATAGAGAAGTAGGTTACTCAACCTTTTTAACTCTTATTAAATTGTCAAGAGAAATACATTTTAATTCAGCAGAGTTTTGATAGTAAAGAACAATTGAGATCGTCATCTCCCACTTTTTCAGTGATCTTTTTGAATTCAACGAGGCGGTGCCGTGTTTATAATCATATATATAATTTGAGAGAGAAGTTCCCTGATCATACGGTGGTCAACCGTCAATGATGTGATTTATCAAAGCAACTTCCATACTAATTTCTATTCTCCATTTTAAAGGGTTAATTTCACAAATGGTCACTGAAGTTACAGCAAAATAACAAAATGGTCACTGAAGTTCCAAACTTGCACAAACGGTCACTCAACTTACACTCACTTTCAAAAATGGTCACTGAGCAAAATTAAGGGACTTCTTTGTTCTGATTGGAAACCGAAATTAACAAAACAAGGCCCTTCAAAATTGGAGGGGCTGAAGTGCAATTCTCATGTCTTCTCCCTCCATTCCCTTCGGTGTTCTCTTCCCTTTCTTGCTGCCTCTCTTCTTCCATCCTGCATCAAAGAGGTATCAAAGCTAAAACTTGGGAATAATTCACAGCACCAGACATAGCCAACCTCCTTCAACTTCCCAGAATTCGAGTGGACACCCATAGTTACAATTTTCCACCACCACAATACATACAACAAAGTTTCACAGCCAACCAACAAACCTCCATCCTCATTTCTTGTAGCCATCGACAACTGACTGCCATACCACCTCCGCAAAACCACCGCCTCACGCACGAATGGCGCAACTAGTTTCACAAAAAAAAAAAAACTAGACAGTCCACCCTACTGCACAAAGATTTCATCAACCCAACTTCCAGAAAAATAGGTCACTGCTCACCCTACCGTTCTGTCCGTAGCCAGTTTCAACAACCAACATCAACCCCTTCTACAATAGTGACGCCCCCACAATGCCTCCGCTCACACCCAAAGTTGTGGGTCGTCGATCTCCACTCGTCATCGCCTCTCGCGCCGCAGCTTCTAATCGACGACTGTGAAATTAATTCGCCGAAGGGAATGGCGTTTGTGTCTGACGGAGTGGGGCTTCGCCTCTTCTACTCTTTATTGCCATGATCTGCAGCAGCCATCTGTTCAAACCATGGCAAACTAACCATCGCCGGAGGTGGATTTTCCGGTGGAAAAGGGGCTGCGAAATTTGTGTTTTTGGGTTTATTTTTTGCTGCTTCCTTTGATTTGTGGCTGGTGGTTGGTTGGGGATTGTGGAGGGGAATGAGGCGAGACTCATGGTGGTTGGATTTGGTGGTTTTGGCTGCTGGAAAGTCGTGATTTGTGGCAATTTTAGGCTCCGGCTCCGGCTCCGGCTCCATATGGTGCAGGTGGGAGGTGGTTTGGGTGTTTTATCCAAAGGAAATTGCACTTCAGCCCCTTCAATTTTGAAGGGCCTTGTTTTGTTAATTTCGGTTTCCAATTAGAACAAAGAAGTCCCTTAATTTTGCTCAGTGACCATTTTTGAAAGTGAGTGTAAGTTGAGTGACGGTTTGTGCAAGTTTGAAACTTCAGTGACCATTTTGTTATTTTGCTGTAACTTCAGTGACCATTTGTGAAATTAACCCCCATTTTAAATGTGCCATATCAGTGTCTGTATTTTCTAAAGATGTTGTTTCAACTATGACTTATATTAGTATTGTGTGTGTCTTCTTGGTAACAAGTGCAAAACTAGATCATGAAAGTTTAGGGCATGTACTTTTTACCATTTTCAAGTTGTTTTCTATTTTTGATTTTTCAAAACAATGAAAATGCGTTCTATTTTTTATTTTCGAAAACACTTTTTTGAATCAAGTCAAAATTTTCAAAAAGCGTTTTGAGTCTTTTCAAACCAATTTTTCAAAATGCCAAAAGAACACATTTTCAAACAATCTCAAAATGAATACTCAAAACACAAAACCCAAAATAAATTCAAAACTCAAAATACAAAAGTGAAGTACAAAGAGAACAGCCCCTTAGATTTTCATAATTTTTTAGTTTCGTTCTATGTTTGATGGGAGGCATAGTCCATTAGCTCAACCAGCCCTCCTGAGTATATCGTATTTCTTAAGTTGGCAGTTCGGTATTTTGTCCCCCTTTTAAGGAGTATTCCTCTTTTGTTTAATAAACTAGTAGGAGTTCACTCTCTCAATGAATAGGTGGTGTTAAAAATAATATATAGCTAAGCATGGATACACACTAGGATACATATACTCTCCAATAAAAATGACCTTTAATAAGCATAACCAAACATGCTTTTGATATAAGATGAATGTAATGATTATGAAATGTCTAAACTGGTTAACAAATTAAGACTATTCATTCAAGATTTCAACTCAACAATTAATTGTTGTAATTATGTTATACTGTTCTGAATAAAACCCTAGATATTCTAGGGATTATGATGTTCATCAAGAAAATGAATTCCTTGGTTAAAAGTACATATTGAATAGAGGGAAAAAAAAAATCATAGCCCTTTATGACTACATCAGATGACCCCACTCTGCAAATTTCAATTTCGTACGTTTTTCCTTCTCTTTAAATAAATACTACTTATCTAATTCCTTTTCCCTTCTATTTAAATGCTGCCCAATTCTTTGATCTCTCTCTCTCTCTCACACATATACACGCAGCTTTTCTACTTCTGTATGAAGTTCTGAAGCTTAATTTATGGTTGATATTACAACAATTTTTTCAGATTTATTGATCACCTTATGGATATCAACCATCAAAAATTCACAAATCCCACTTGGGACCCTAATATGGTAATGGAAGATCACCATTTTCGTCATGATCATCAATTCACTTTTGATCATACAATCTGGACAAATTATCCTCTTCAAAATCTTTGCACACCCTCTTCATCATCAACTCCGTTACAAGCTCCAAATATACTTAGCAATCATATGATGAATCTTGAGAAGCAAGAAGTGGAAGAAGAACCCGAGGAAGAATTAGGAGCCATGAAAGAAATGATTTTCAAGATTGCTGCAATGCAACCAGTAGATATTGATCCAGTCCCTATTCGGAAGCCTAAAAGGAAAAATGTCCGTATAAGCGACGACCCTCAAAGCGTGGCAGCAAGGCACAGAAGAGAGAAAATAAGCGAAAAAATGCAAATTCTGCAAAGACTTGTGCCCGGAGGTACAAAGATGGACACTGCATCCATGCTAGATGAAGCCATTCGCTACGTCAAGTTCTTAAAAAGGCAAATTCGACTGCTCCAAGCAAATCACAACCGACCATCTATAGGAGTTGCAACCACCACTTCAACAGAAGATTGGCTGGCAGTAACAATGGGTAAAGATCCAGGCTCCGCCTCCACCTCTAACGCCATCATAACAGGGACATCATATACATTTGGAGGTAATGTGTTTGGGGGATCTCATTTGCACTGAGTAATTGGAGTTATTAATCAGTTTCATTGTTATGCTGTTATTAATTGATTCCAGTATAAACTGAAAAAAAAAATGCATATATAATGGTAATGATTAAGCCAATTATTACAAGGGTTTCTTTTTCTATAAATTAAGATCCATGTGATGATAGGGAAAGGTTTGTTACAATTTTGTTGACTAAAAAGCTTTGTATGTGCAGCTTTGATGATGTAATAAGAAAATGTTTCTAGATTGTAAGTATTAATTTTATATTATGAGCATGTTTGAGCCTCATTTTTGTGTAGAATGCATTTTATAATAGTAGATTTATGGAGAATGTATAGATAAAAAATAAAAATAAAAGTTTTAGATTTGCTAGTAATATTATTTTATTGAAAAATGTGTTGTTAAAAAGAAGACAGATAAAATGTATTTTAAAAAAATGAGGATCGATGGCATATGGTCCACCGAAGCCCAAAAAGATTGTTTTTGCAGTATGAGATAACGAAAATCAAGCAAGAGATCGGTTATCATGATCAAACCCTACGTATGCACGCATGCTAGCTAGCAAAGTTCTTGAATTTTCTTCGTTAACCCATTTATACACTTCTTTCCCTGATTGTAACCTTAAATTCACAGTGCAAATCTCAGTAACAGTGTCTGCGTCTGTGTGTACGGCATGGGTTGATTTAAAGGTATAAATGACTATTTGGTTAAAGGCATTAACTGATGGATTAACATGTAGTTCTTTTTATCAGATATCCATAGCTAGGAGTAGGCTTTAATTGAATTATGGAGGTTAAAAATTGAACTTTCTGTATAAAAATTCAAGTCAGAAAATCCATAGTGATGAAATTTCCATATATTTAATGCTCCATGTATACACTTTCTTTGACACCTCGTCTTGTGAACTTGCCATAGTTTTAGCTAGATGTTTAAGATCTCAAGGTCTAACTATGTACAAAATTGGGGTTTCATCTTGAAAACTTAAAATGCTTTTTTGGTAGTGCTTTTGAGTAACTTAGTGAGTGCTACAAAATTTATGGATAAAGTGTATAATAAATTGTGTCTCTCGTAGAAACCAATCATAGACTTCGTATTTAAATGACGTAGGACTTTGTTTGCACTAGCAATGCTTCATTCGAAAAACGTATCAACGTTATCTTGACCTCTTTCAAGAGATAGTCTATCCATCTCACTTTTTTACATCATAGAATAATGGGTTAAATACGCCCTTTTTTATATATAGAATTGGTCTACTTCATGATGGAAATTAGTGTTACATCCTAATCAGGTTGGCACCTACCTTGCAGTCCCTTCATAAAGCAGCATCACGATGTTAAATGAATATACTTCAATATTCGAATACAAGTCAAAATGGGTTAATCAAAAAGCCAAATGCGGATACAAAATGGACAAACGAAATCGATAAGTGCAGCGAAGTAAGAGGTCATTAGCAATGTAACTCATACACCAGCCAAAGCCCAAGGCCACATAGGCAATGACCTAGGGCCTAAAAAAAATTAAAAGCTCAACACAATTTTTTCTTTTTTTTTTTTGAGTTGAATCCTCCATTTCCTATAAAAAGTCGTGACAAAACCACGAGGTGGGAATAAATAAGATACTCAAACCACTTGGGCACTTACATCCGGGCTTAAGCCAGTCAACCCACCCTAATGAACTGTTATTTCTGGAGTATCTTCTTTCAAACAATATGACATAGTTACCTTAATAAATCTGCACAGCGTAACGGTATAATCAACAGAATCAGAAAAAGAATTCGAGCCCACCGACTTCACGATGTTTCCTTAAAACGAATTTGCTGTCTTCAAAAGGTGCTTAAGGCGTCCAACAATCGTTTCTCAGGATAGAACGAATTTCGTCTCCCATGGAAGCAGCACAACAATCTGTAGGAGTTCCAGCGAACTCAATGAAGTGTATTTACTTCGAAAATAATATCAGAACGAGATAGTGGAAGAATGAGATTCAATGTAGAGAATAATAACAATGAAAATGGTGTTATCATTTTGGCAACGGGGCTGGCTATTTATAGAATTGTTCGTAGCCATTCAAACATCCTTCAAGTACCCAAGAATTTGATTAATTACAATTTGATCCAAAATTAAATAAATTTTGTCCAAAAAGATAATATAGTACAAGGACGCACCCGTATCCACACACGGACCGGACAAGGCTCGGGCACGTGCTTGTGGGGTTTGGACCGAATCCCATAGGATATAGGTCTCCCCCCTTCTAAGGACTATTGGTACTCTTTGGGGCCCAAACTCAATTCTCAACCTTATACTATATAAATCACATCAAAATTTCATAAATTTCCTATGTGGGACAAGTGTATGGGAATTTTCTAATAAATCAAATTCGTGTTTAAAGCGGGTTACTTTGACATTAAATATTTCATTCAATACTAAATGGTTTTCGACAAATAAATATATCACGTTAATCCTCTTGCGGAGTAGAACATGAATATGCTAGGTCCCGTTGAAATTAAGGCACGGATCCCCACTGAAATTTGGGCTCAAAATTGACCCATTTCACTAGTATTAAAACCATTTTCCAACAATCCCCCACATGAATGAAATATGTCGGCTTTATTTTCCAAACAACATCTGATATGTATTCTAAAGTAAAACTGAAGAAACCTTGAATCGGGATAAGTAGCCAAAGACTTCGAACTTTCCCTAGTAAAATCTATCGAATATACTTAGCTAATCAGTAGCAAGATGCTTTGAACAGTCAGTCATTGGTGTACACTTAGACAATAGAAGTCACACAGTTTCCTTCGAACACAATTGGTTCTCACGTTTGTGTCCATTTTGGCATTGGACACCTCCGGTTCATGAGTGATTTTTAGAGAATTAATCTTCACATAACTCTTTTAGAAGCGGCCCCTTCTCACCTACATAGGTGATTTCTATAAAGAGTATTCTGCTATACTCCATTTGAGCGAATCAAGATATAGAAATCATTAAAAACGTAACTTATCCTATTTCGCGGCAATTATGTACTGTCTCATCATAGGAATGGATAGGAAAAATTTTCCCAGTGTGTACTAAGTTTTTCACAGTTCGGTTGTCCCATTGAACCTAGATCTTGGGATCTCCAATCAACTAGGTTGGGTTGCCACCATGAAGACTTTTGATTATTTTAACAATTTTTATCCCATCCCCTTCGATGAACTTTCAACTTGCTCTCTTATTAAGCCTTTAGTTAGCGAATCCGCAATATTCTCTTTTGATTTCACATAATCTATAGAGATAATACCAATAGAAAGCAACTATCTAATGGTATTGTGTCTACGACGTATATGTCGAGATTTACCATTATATATAGCATTTTTTGTCCTACCAATTGCTGATTGACTATCACAATGGATACATATAGCTGGCACGGGTTTTGTCCAACACGAAATATCTTCTAGAAAATTTCGTAGCCATTCGGCCTCTTCCCCAACTTTGTCCAACGCAATGAATTCTGATTCCATTGTTGATCTAGCTATACATGTTTGTTTTGAAGATTTCCATGACACTGCAGCACCTCCAAGTGTAAATACACATCCACTTATTGACTTGGAGTCTTTAGTATCCGATATCAAATTTGCATCACAGTATCCTTCAAGTACTGCTGGATATCTCGAATAGTGCAATCCAAAATTTTTGGTATGTTTCAAATACCCTAAAACTCTAACAATTGTCTTCCAATGCTCAGAGCTTGGATTACTCGTATATCTACTTAACCTACTAATAGAGTAAGCAATATCATGTCGAGTGCAATTCATTACATACATTAAACTGTCAATAATACGAAAGTATTCCAATTGAGACTTACTATCACTAGTATTGGAAACAAGATGCATGCTTGCATCCATAGGCGTTTTCATATGGATAATGTTATATTTTTTGAATTTATCAAGAATCTTCTCAATGTAGTGTGATTGAGATAAAATGAGACATTCCGATGTTTTAGAAATTTTAATTCCTTTATAACATCGGCTATTCCCAAATCCTTCATTTCAAACTTATTTGTCAACATTCTTTTAGCAGTTTGAATTATGATATCATTATTACCCATACTTAGCATGTTATCTACATATAAACATACCATGACATATCCATTTAGAGTGCTCTTGACGTACACACATTTGTCACACTCATTAATTTTGAAACCATTTGACATCATTACTGTGTCAAATTTCTCATGCCATTTTTTAGGAGCCTGTTTTAATCCATAAAGTGACTCAACAAGTCGACATACTTTCTTTTCTTGTCCTGGGGTAACAAAACCTTCAAGTTGCTCCATATAAATTTCTTCATCCAAGTCACAATTTATGAAGGCCGTTTTAACATCCATTTGATGTATATTCAAGCCTTTTAACGCTGCTATCGCAATAAGCAAACGTATGGAAGTAATCTTTATTACTGGTGAATACGTATCGAAATAATCAAGACCTTCTTTTTGCTTGTAGCCTTTAGCGACAAGTCTAGCTTTATATTTGTATATTGAAACATCTGCTTTCATTTTCTTTTCGAAAATCCATTTACACCCCAATGGTTTATTACCGGGTAGAAGGTCTACTAAATCCCATGTATGATTTTGTAGTGTGGATTCAATTTCACTGTTTCTTTCCAAAAGGAAGTTTCGGTTGATGACATAGTCTCTTTAAAGGTTTGAGGTTCATTTTCTATCAAATATGTTAGAAAATTGGGTCCAAATGAAATTGTCGTCCTAGCCCTCTTACTTCGTCTAGGTTCTTTTTCATTTATTGATTCTTGATCTATAACCTCATTACGAAGTCTTTTTAGTGTATTTGACTCACTTTGCAAGTTATAAGGAAAAACATTTTCGAAAAATGTAGCATCCCTTGATTCAATAATCGTATTAACATGCACATCGGGTATTTCAGACTTATGTACCATAAATCTGTATGCACTACTATGATAGGCATAACCAATGAATACACAATCAACTGTTTTAGGTCATATCTTAACCTTTTTAGGTTTAGGAACCGCTACCTTAGCCAAACATCTCCATACCCTTAGATATTTATAGTTAAGTTTGTGACCTTTCCATAATTCATAAGGTATATTGTGCGTTTTTCGATGTGGCAATTTGTTGAGAATATAATTGGCAGAAAGCACATCTTCTCTTCATAAGTTTTTCGGTAATCCAGAACTTATCAACATTGCATTCATCATCTCCTTCAATGTTCAATTCTTGTGTTCGGGAATGAGAATAAGGCGCGGTAGTTTGATAAATAATTCCATGTTCCGAACAGAATTGTTCGAACAGAGAATCATATTCACCGCCTCTATCACTTCTTACCGACTTAATCTTTTTTGCTAAGTTGATTTTCAACCTCTAATTTATAGTGTTTAAATACTTCAATTGCTTCGTCTTTACTTTTGAGTAAATACATATAGCAATATCGAGTGCAATCATCGATGAAAGTGATAAAGTACTTATTATTGTCTCTAGTTTGCACAAACTTTAAATCACAAATGTCGGTGTGAATTAAATCTAGTGGTTCAGTACTTCTTTCAATAGAATGAAAAGGTAAACGAGCCATTTTTGTTTCTATACATATATCACATTTGTGATTAGGATCTAAATCACACTTTGATAATAAATCCAATTTGATTAGTCTACGCAAAGTATTGTAATTTACATGTCCTAATCGTTCATGTCAAATATTAAATGACTCAAGCAAGTAAGAAGAAGATGCAATTTTATTTATAGGAGGTACAACTGTCATTAACTTAAAGAGCCCCTCATTTAGGTAGCCCTTTTCAACAAACATGTCATTCTTTGTAAGTACAAATTTGTCCGAGACAAATACTAATTTAAACTCTTTTTTACTTAACAAGGAACCAGATACTAAATTCTTTCGAATATCGGGCACATGAAGAACTTCGTTCAAAGTGAGCTCCTTTCTACTTGTCATTTTCAGGATTATCTTTCCATATCCTTCAACCTTGGAAGATGAAGAGTTTCCCATGTAAAGTTGTTCTTCATTATTCGTCGCTTTGTAGGTAGTGACATCCCGCGGTTTGAGCATATGTATCGAGTGGCTCCAGTATCCACCCACCATTCCTTAGTGTTTCCAACTAAGTTGCATTCAGAAACGATCGTTGAAAGATTCATGTCTTGTACTTTATTGGAAAGGTTGTCGTGTTCTGTTACATTGGCCTGATGAAGGTTTCCCTTGACATTCTTTGGCTTCCGACAGTCCTTGGACCGATGTCCTGTCTTTGTAACAGTTGCCTTTGAACTTTTTAGCAGTTTTCGAAAAACCATATTGCCCTACGCCATTGCGCTTCCTCTTCTTGTTAGTCTTTAAGCCTCCATCCACAATGTTGGCATTTGATTCCAACGAATTAGATGAACCATTCCTCTTTTCAGATTTGCGGTTGTCTTCTTCTATTCTCAACCAGACAATGATATCTTCAAGTTTCATTTCTTTCCGCTGATGTTTAAGGTAATTCTTGAAGTCCTTCCAGGAAGGCGGTAACTTCTCAATCAGTGCAGTAACTTGAAACGATTCACTAAGTTTCATTTCTTCAGTACGAATGTCACTGAGTAAAATTTGAAGTTCTTGAACTTGGGATATGACAGTCTTGTTATCCACCATCTTGTAATCCAAAAAACGACCGACAATGAATTTCTTTATGCCGACATCTTCAGTTTTGAACTTGGTGTCCAAGGATTCCCACAGTTCTTTTGCAGACTTCGCATTGCAGTACACATTATATAATGTGTTGTCCAGTCCATTGAGTACATAATTTCGACACAGAAAGTCGAAATGTTTCCATGCAGCAACCGCAGCCAATTTCTCAACATCAGAATCTTCCTCAGTATATGAAGGCGCATCTTCTTTGAGAAATTTTGCCAAACTTAATGTTGTCACATAAAAAAATCATTTTTTTTGCTTCCAACGCTTAAAATCTGACCCATTAAATTTTTCTGGCTTTTCTATACTACTATTAGAGAGTGTAGTACCAGGAGTTGTCATTTCTGAAACACAATCAGAAGATCAACGAGAAGGAGTAGAACCAGAATAAATTTTAAAAAATATCAAAATTCGTTTTAAGATTGTTATTTTTGGAGTATCTCTTTTCAAACAATCTGACAGAATTACCTCAATAAATCTGCACAGCGTAACGGTATGATCAACAGAATCGGAAAAAGAATTCGAGCCCACCGACTTCACGATATTTCCTTAAAACGAATTTGCTGCCTTCAAAAGGTGCTTAAGGCGTCCAGCAATCGTTTCCCAAGATAGAACGAATTTCGTCTCCTACAGAAGCAGCACAGCAATCTGTAGGAGTTCCAGCGAACTCAATGAAGTATATTTATTTCGAAAATAATATCAGAACGAGAGAAAGGGAGAATGAGATTCAATGCAGAGAATAATATCAATGAAAATGGTATTATCATTTTGGCAACGGGGTGGCTATTTATAGAATTGTTCGTGGCCATTCGAACATCCTTCAAGCCATTTTAGAACAGTCGTCACTATTCAGACAAGCCCAAAACCGAACAGACAACATGGTTCAGTAATAAGTCGGTTCACAGACCACCCAAAATAATTACCCGAAAATAAGGTCATTAATAAAAATTAATTTTACTAAGTACCCAAGAATTTGATTAATTACAATTTGATCCAAAATTAAATAGATTTTGTCCAAAAAGATAATATAGCACAAGGACGCACCCGTACCCGCATACGGACCGAACCGGACCGGGCTCGGGCACGTGCTCGTATCGTGCAGAGCCGAGCAGGCCGGTCGGTCGGACGGACGACGGTGGCTCGAGCGTGTGGGGTTTGGACCGAATCCCATAGGATGTAGGTCTTCTACGAAAGCAGCACAGCGATCTGTAGGAGTTCCAGCGAACTCAATGAAGTGTATTTATTTCGAAAATAATATCAAAACGAGAGAGAGTGTGAGAATGAGATTTAATGTAGATTGTTGGAAAATGGTTTTAATACTATCAAAATGGGTCAACTTTGAGCCCAAATTTTAGTGGAATCCGTACCTTAATTTCAACGGGACCTAGCTTATTCATGTTCTACACCGCAAGAGGATTAACGTAATATATTTATTTATCGAAAACCATGTAGTATTGAATGAAATATTTAATGTCAGAGTAACCCGCTTGAAACACGAATTTGATTTATTAGAAAATTCTCATACACTTGTCCCATATAGGAAAGTTATGAAATTTTGATGTGGTTTATATAGTGTAAGGTTGGGAATTGGGTTTGGGCCCCAAGGGGTACAAATAGTCCTTAGAAGTGGAGAGACATATATCCTATAGGATTCGGTCCAAACCCCACACGAACGCGCCACCGCCATCCGTCCGACCGATTGGCCCGCTCGGCTCGGTACGGCACTAGCACGTGCCCGAGCTCGATCCAGCCGTGTGCGGGTACGGGTGCGTCCTTGTACTATATTATCTTTTTGGACAAAATTTATTTAATTTTGGATCAAATTGTAATTAATCAAATTCTTGGGTACTTAATAAAATTAATTTTTATTAATGGGCTTATTTTCGGGTAATTATTTTGGGTGGTCTGTTAACCAACCGTTTGGTCTGTGAACCGACTTATTACTGAACCTTGTTGTCTGTTCGGTTTTGGGCTTGTCTGACTAGTGACGACTGTTCTAAAATGGCTTGAAGCATGTTCGAATGGTCACGAACAATTCTATAAATAGTCAGCCCCGTAGCCAACATGATAACACCATTTTCATTGCTATTATTCTCTGCATTGAATTTCATTCTCTCTCTCTCTCTCGTTCTGATATTATTTCCGAAGTAAATACACTTCATTGAGTTCGCTGGAACTCCTACAGATTATTGTGCTGCTTCCATAGGAGACGAAATTCGTTCTATCCTGGGAAACGATTGGTGGACGCCTTAAGCACCTTTTGAAGGTAGCAAATTCGTTTTAAAGAAACATCGTGAAGTCGGTGGGCTCGAATTCTTTTTCTGATTCTGTTAATCATACCGTTACGCTGTGCAGATTTATTAAGGTAATTCTATCAGATTGTTTGAAAGGAGATATTGGTACCCCTTGGTGCCCAAACCCAATTTCCAACCTTACACTATATAAACCACATCAAAATTGCATAACTTTCCTATGTGTGTCAAGTGTATGGAAATTTTTTAATAAATCAAATTCGTGTTTCAAGCGGGTTACTTTGACATTAAATATTTCATTCAATACTAAATGGTTTTCGACAAATAAATATATCACGTTAATCCTCTTGCGGAGTAGAACATGAATATACTAGGTCCCATTGAAATTAATGCACGGATCCCACTGAAATTTGGGCTCAAAGTTGACCAATTTCACTAGTATTAAAACCATTTTCCAACATGAACAATATAATTGACGAAATAAAAGACTCAGGGAATTCTCAGTTTCTTTCTTTTTGCTTCTTGATTGATAAATATTTTTTATTGCTTAAGCCATATGACTATTTTTTTCTTAAAAATAATGTTTAAAATAGTGATTTTTAGGAGAATATGTGGTTAAAAAGTAGGAAAAATGTAAATTTACGTGCAAAATATTTTATTGTATGAATGTGATTGAAAATGAGTTCGTAGAAAAAAAAATTGAATCATGATTGTCAACCAGGGACATAATATTAACCTATTTATCTAAATCAATTTTATTATGATCATCTTATGCCCCTCTTTGGGCTCCATTATTCTATATTATAATAAGAGGAATAATAATTTTTTCTTAGAATGTGTTGTTAAAGAAAATAATTTTTTTTTTAAATTTACGTGTAATATTATTTTATTGAAAAATGTGTGATTGATAAGAAGGGAAAAAATGAAGTTTAATTTAATAAAGGCCAAACGGTGACTATATTTTAAAAGTAAAATAACTCCATAAACAAAAAATTGTTGATATGTGAGTATGAGTTTGCTGGTTCGAATGGGGACAAAAGTAAGAAGGAAAAGTGCATCATATATGTCTTGTGCACACAATTTTTTAGGGGCAAAAAAAAAAAAAAAATTGGATGGAAATTGTCCATTCCACCAACATTTCACACACATTGTTTTAAGGAATAAAATGGGCCTACAATTTAAACTATTACCTAATACTATTTTTTGTTATGTTGTGCCATCTTCAAAAATCTAAAGAAAAATATCAATGCAATAAATAAATAAATAAATAAAAATTTAAAGAAATCTCTTATATCTTTTTGCTAAACTTATAAAGTTTCTTTCAAATTTGTGAAATATTTTTTATAAAAGTTAAAAATAAGTTATTTATTTTAAATGGGCTCCTTTCATTTTTGAAAAGCTATGGAAAAACTAGGTTTGAATCAATCCATGGTATGGTTGATGAAAAAGAGATTGCTAGGGATCTCATAATTTATTGTTTGGGGATTCAAAATTCTCAGGGTCGTACAAAAATATGGCGTAACCATCACATCATATAATTGTGTGGATGTTGATTTAATATATGGCAAGTGCATCGGTCATCTCGTTGCCTTCTTGGAATATACTCGATACTATGATGTTCACTTGAGATAGATTATGGTGACAAATAGCCCACATGGCTTCTAGTATCCGTGTTATCGACCTTCCTCTTTTTTCCAACAATTGAACCTTATAGATGGAGTCACTTCCAACGATGGACTTTTCCACTCGCGTTCCATGCAAATTGAATATGACATATGGCCCCATTCGGGAGGAATTAAAAGCCAATTAAAATTGAAAATATGGCCGTTATTGGGTCCCAGTCGTCTAATAAAAGTCAACAATAACGGCTATATTTTCAATTTTAATCCGATTTTAATCCCTCCCATACAAGGCCTAGATTGATGCTGCGCAACAGTGAAATTAAATAGCATTACTCATTAAAAAATGTAAAATGTGAAAAATGTGACAGGCCAAATTATTAAGAGATGAAATTATTAAAAAAATAATAAATAAAGTTTAACAATTAATTAGGTTGGCATGTCATGGCAAGCTTTCACATTTTAGGTAAAAACCTCATTATTTTGCCCTCGAGATGCAGTTGCTAAGCTAAAACATTTCATTCGTTAAATCAATATTGTTCACTATAGGTTGCAATCAAACTTCCTTCTAGAAATTGGAGAGATTTACTTGGGCGTTGCCTCCGTCAAAAGCTTGTTCTCTTCAAATGAGAAGAAAATCTCGTTGACTAAGTTCAGTTAAGGGGTTTTTTTTTATGAAAATTGATAAATTATAGATCTCATTGAGGCTGTTTGTTTCGGATTAAAATCAGATTTTAATCTAAATCAAAATCAAACAGTCAATATAAGCCACGTCTTTCATGGGTCTCACAACTTTTCAACCACACATTTCAAAACTAAAAATCTAATTTTAATTTCCACCAAACACCCACTAAATGTAATTAAAATTGAATTTTGATCAAATAAAAAGTAAACTTTAACACTAATTAACAAGTCAACATTCGAGCACCTTAAAATTTCACAAATAACGTCAACTCGGATTACAACATTTTACATCAAATGACAATCAATCGAGACATTAAAGTCAATATTTGAGCACCTTAAAGTTTCACGTTAAGTGTCAAATCGAATTGCAACATTTCAATCAATTGGGACACGACAAGTACTTACAACAAATTATTAGCATCATGTTAACCACTATTAAATTAATAATTAGTAATCTTACTTGTATTTTTAATTAATTGAAACATTGAGTAGCTATAATTATTGAGTAGAATATTGATGAAATGATTAACGAAATTGATTAGAGCCAACTATGCTGGCATATTACTTGTTATTATTGAATAATGGTATATTAAAACACCCCTATGTATTATTTTAGGTAGCATTAAATAATAAGTTCAATTTAGCCCCTATTTGGAACACATTATTTTTTTCATTCTCATTTTCAACCACACATTTTTCCATAAAATAATATTTTATATCACATCATAACTTTTCCTTCTTTTTCAACCGCACATTCTCTATCAACCTACTATTCTAGAATACATTCTTCCAAAATAATGTGGCACAAACACAAATATGCTATTATGAAATAATATCGGTCTAGATGATACTAATATGACATTAAATGAGTTAATAATGTTATTTAATATCACTGGTATTTAAAACCAATCTAAGGGTGTGTTTGAGCAACATTATTTTAAAAAAATGTATTTTGAAATAGTAGATTGATGAAGAATATATGGTTGAAAAAGAATGAAAAGTTATTAATGTGTGGTTGAAAATGAGTAGAAGAATGAAAACGAAAATTTTAACGTGTCTCAAACAAGGATTAAACAGCATTAAATTATAGGTACAATTATTTATATAATAGAGTCTATCATAGGCTCGCACCTAAATTGGTGTTTAATACAAATAGTATTAGATAACATTATTCTTATCGTAATAACTTATAGCAACTTTTCTCATCTAATGGGTCTATAGGGCCAAGAACCAATACTACTCCGTCGAGATGGTAAATTTTAGAGGAAATTACACCTACACCTGTTTTTAGATTTCCAATTTCACAAATAAGGTTTCAAATTTAACATTTCAAAAATCAGGTTTTAATTAATATTTTTAAAAACATTTTTTATTTTTAATTTTATATCTATATACAATAAAATCATTTTAACCCAACCAAACCTTAAAATCATTTCAACCAATCTCCTCATCTCCCATCTCTCCCAATGCTGCCGCCTCCTCCCAACGTCCGTTGCCGTTCTTCTCTCTGGCGACGGCCGTTTTTCTCTCTCTCTCTCACACACTTCTCCTTCTATCCGGCGAAATAGCAGGTGGAGATGATGTTTTCCACGGCGGATTGGGCGGTTGGTAAACATATCTGAATCTCTAGTTACTGCCTCTACTGAAACTCCAATAAAAGAGACTGCTGGTGGCGATTCGGCTGTGGGTTCGAGGAGTGCTGCTTCTCCTCACAATCGATCGCCTACAGGTGGAGATTCGTGATCCTGGGGAAGAAAATCCTTGTCTGGTTGGGCACGTTCGGCTGTGTCGGTGGGGATTCGGCTGTGGATTCGAAGAGTGATGCTTCTCCTCACAATCGGCTGTGATTCAGAGGTTATGTCAGATTTTGGTGGTTGGGTGAGTTTTGTTGGGTAGCAGTTTGGGTGTGTGTCTGGTGGGGATTCAGCTGTGGATTCGAGGAGTGCTGCTTCTCCTTGCAATCGGCTGTGATTCGGTTGTTATGTCAGATTTTGGTGGTTGGGTGAGTTTTGTTGGGTGGCAGTTTGGGTGTGCTGTGGTCGTGTTGGCGGTAGTGGTTTTGGAGGTGGTGGTCGTGGTCGTGGTCGTGGCGAAGTGGTGGTTTTGTTGCTGGGATGTGGTGTGTTGGTGTTGACGAAGGTGGTTGTGTGTTGGTGGTGGTCACAAATTATGACCATTAAGTTGGTTGGCGTGTGACCAATAAAGAATAAATTGTGACCGATAAATATTGTGTGACTCACAAATTTATTAATTTGTGACCAATAAAAGTTATTTGTGACCTATAATTCGATGTTTTGTGACTATAAAATAAGATGTGTGACTTGAAAATTTTATGATTTGTGACCGATGAAACAATTGTGACTTTTAAATTTTTAATTTGTGAACGATGAATGAATTGTGACCTAAGAAATTTTTGAATTGTGACCTTAAAATTTTTGAATTGTGATCAAATTGTATAGATTTGTGACCGTTATATATTTATTAATAAAACATATAATTAATTAAGTAATTCATAAATAAAATTAAATAAAACCTGATTTTTGAAATTTAAAATATCTAACCTTAATTTTGAAATGGTAATAAATAAAAACCTGATTTATGTAGACTTCCCTAAATTTTATTTCAAATTCTCTCAAGTGAAATTTCATGTTGGTCAACAAATTTCTTTTTTTTTTTTAGTTTTAAATTTCACCACTTTGTCATACGTTGCATCTCAAATTGATGAAAAAAAATTGCATAAATGGTATGTAAGTGTTATGCCCTAGGTCCAATCAACTTTGGACATAAACACTTTGAATATATATAATCAATGCATATGTATGGCAATATCTATTATTTAATTGAATTAATATTCTAATAAGTTAAATAATAGAATCCGTAGATTCAAGTCTTGGTGATTTGTTAATCACAAGGAGTTGTGATTGTGAGATACAAATTACATATGACTGAATCTTAAATCGTCCGTGGTCGAGGTAATAACGAGATACGGATATCGTTATTACGGATAGACTATCGCGTGTGGCATTCTTACTTGTAAAGTAAGTAGCTGATCTCACAAGCTAAAGTGTGGTGACACTTGAATGAACACGTGGATGTTTTGTTATAGAACAAAACATTGGAGACCATTTGAGAGATTCCACATGGATAACTATCTAAGTTGTTAGTGGTTAATCTCTAATGTTCGGTAGTGGGATCGGTCCTTTGACTTGAGGTCATCATAGTACCTTATATGAGGGCAGTCATACTTTGGTGATGTTGGATGTTGCTCTGTCAAGGGTCGCTAATACAAGATCGTTGGGTATGTCAAGAATCATATGAAGGTTGTGAATGATCAATAGAGGATTCGTCACTCTTAGATAGTAAGAGATTATGATCTACATTTTATCCAGTTAAGTTGATAATGAAATCCTTGGCCAAGGTGAACTCATAAGTCTAAAAAGAGTTTTCGAGCGTACATTGACTTAACAATAGGATAAAAGATATGATCGATAATTGAGATTGACACATATCCATATCTCATAATTGATCGGATCATATTGACGAAAGGATTATAGTTTCACGGTAAACGAACAAGTTCGTTTTGTCATGCCACGTGATATTTCCCGTCACATGTATTGCCCTGATACATTGCTAGATGTCCAATCCGGGACAACGAAAATGAATTAGTGATAAATTAAAAGGGGCGTTTTAATTTATTGATTTTGATTAGATCAAAATAATAATTCACGCCGTTTCTAAGATCGTGATCGGGAACCTAACGGGGTCACACACAAAAGAGAATCGAAGAATGAGATTTACCAATTAATTAATTGACAAGTGTTGGATAATTAATTAATTGGGTTGTTTATTAATAGGCCCGAATTAATTAATTGGATTAATTAATTCATGGACCAGATTTAATTAATTTGATTAATTAAATCTTAGACCTGTTAAGTTTAATAGATGGGCGAGCCCATCCTGGACTTATATTAATAAATTTGTTAGGGTTTGAAAACTGTAGAGAAATTCATTATTCTTGCTAGCACGAGAAAAGAAAACCCTAGCCGTCATTCTTATTCTCTGTGGATCACCATTGGAGGCCGGACAATTGGACAAATTGATTGCGATCGTGATCATTTGGAGTTCAAGAAAGCAAAAGAGTTTGTGTGAATTCATCAAAGGTATCATTCTCATCACGGTTTCTATCTAAACACATTGCAGATCCTCGTTTGGGAATTGAAAATTGTTTAATTTCCGCTGTGCATGTTAAGTAAATTCCCAACAGTGGTATCAGAGACTACTTTGTGTTTGTTAGAAATTGTTTTGCATCTTGTAACAATCAAAAGTTGATTGTTATTGTTTTTCTCGTTTCTAGCAATTGGGAAAATTTGATTTTCACATTTTAGAATCTGTTAAAAAAAAAAAAAAAAAATCGGATCTGAATTTTCACTATGAAGAACAATAAACGTCCGGCGAAGGGCGAAGCAAACGAGCTCGCCCACACGGGCGGCTGCTCAGCGTTGGCGTAGCTCCGTCTGACGCACGAATATGGATCAGGACAAATGAGCAGCCATAGCTGCGTTATACGCTAGCCAGCTAGCTAAGCCATTAGGAGCATAAGCTGAGCTAAAGCGTCTTCATAGTGACAGACGGCAAGGCGTAGCGCGTGGCAAGAAGGTTGGTCGGCTAGCGAAGGAATCTGGGACTCGCCGGTGAGGCGGCGCCGGCAAGGAGGTGGATTTCTAGGGTTTGAAGAAACGGTGATTCGATTTGGGACGGGGACCTCCTCTGCAATTTCTGAAATTTTGGGGACCCGTCCGCAATAATGAAAAAGGGGTCATTGTACAATTATTTTAAAAGGGGGGCCTGTCATGCTATTAAGTTAATTGAAAGGCCCTGTTTGTAATTTTTTAAACCAAGGGTCAACTTTGCAATTTTCAAAATGGATTTGAATTTAAATATTAAATTGTTTTAGATTTGATTTTCAAATAGTTTGACCTTAAAATTCAATTTTGACCCGTTTAAAATTTTGTTTAAAAAAAAATTGACGACTTTTATATTTTAGTTAAAATTGGATTTTAGCTTAAATATTAAACTTTGACCCTAAATTGAATTTTATTTTATTTAGGAGTTTTATCCTAAATTAAAATTTTAATTCAATTAAATTAGAGTTGGACTCTAATTTAATATTTAATTAAAATTTGATTTTAATTAAATTATCCACCCTAGTATATTGTTGAAATTAGAGTTGGACTCTAATTTGACATTTAATTGAAATTTGATTTTAATTAAATTGTCTCGCCCTAATGCTTCTTAAAATTAGAGTTAGACTCTAATTTAGTATTTAATTAAGATTTGATTTTAATTAAATATGTTCGCCCTAATATCTTGGAATTAGAGTTTGGCTCTTATTTTGTATTTAATTAAAATTTGATTTTAATTAAATTCAACCGTATTAATTTGATTATAATTAGAGTTGAACTTTAATTTGACATTTAATTAAAATTTGATTTTAATTAAATTGTTTTGCCCTAAAATTTTATTGGAATTAGAGTTGCACTCTAATTTGGTATTTAATTAAAATTTGATTTTAATTAAATTCAACTTACCTATAATTATGGAATTAGAGTTGAACTTTAATTCGATATTTAATTAAAATTTGATTTTAATTAAATAAAGCCGCTAATTAAATTAATTTGATTAATGAATTATTTAATTGTTCGATCCATTTGTCTAATTTAGAAAATGACTTTAATTGCTAGAAACTTGAAGCGTGTTTGTATATAATATTAGATATTATATAGGAAAGTATTTATATGATGAATGTTTTATTAGTTGATGATTATGAGCTAGACCATATGGATGTATTGAATGATTAGTTTTATTCTTGTTGTTTTATTGGCCTGCAAGCTCTTATTTATTTTTGGACCTACAAGTTCATTGTAATTTTATGGGACTGCGTGTCTAATTTTTTAGGCTTGCGTGCCAACTAGTATATGATACAAGTTGCAGCTGGACTAATTGGAGATACAAGAAGAGGAGGAAACCATAGAGATGGAGCATTGTATGAATCAATGCTATACCCCCTAGAATCGACCGACTAGTCTTCCTTATGGCTCGGGAAGACTAGATAGTATAAGTCCATAATCGTCCACACTATTATATATATGTTTATTTGCATGTTAGATGTATAATAAAATATATATAATTATTACGATGAGACCTTTTGCATGCAAAACCCCTCGTTAAAAATATTAAGTCAATTTGATATTTGCCTTCCATCATTATAGTGAAAAACGAGAGTCCTCAATCGATCTAAGCTTGTTGAGTACACTCAAGGCTGGTCGATTAGGGATATGTTTGACACTTTGAAATATTAGATATTTCTGAATGATGGGTTTGACTTAACTAATATTTATCTTTTTGTTGAGTACACTCAAGAAGATAAATTTTAGAGGCATGTTAAAATATTAAGTCATATTTATATTTGCCTTCCATCATTATAGTGAAAAACGAGAGTCCTAAATCGATCTTAGCTTGTTGAGTACACTCAAGGCTGGTCCATTAGGGATATGTTTGACACTATGAAATATTAGATATTTCTGAATGATGGGTTTGACTTAACTAATATTTATCTCTTGTTGAGTACACTCAAGGAGATAAATCTTAGAGGCATGTTAAGCTAACACATAAGATGTGTGAAGACAAAGAGTTGTCGGCTTAATGATTTGGGAGTTGTATGGAGATACAATTGATAATAGTATCTACCCAAATGTTTTATTAAAGCTTGTTGAGTACACTCAAGGTTTTAATATAACAAATGGGATCCTAGCCCACTGGGAATCAAGTACGGATTCCATAAATTTATGTGAGAGGGTCATAAATTTGAGTTAAACAGTGGGAGCGAAATTAATTTAATAAAGGCCATGTTAAATTAATTCGTGCATCATATATATATATTATTTCTTTACTTTTCGTCGTTTATATTTATTGAATCATGAGTAACCACATATATTTGAGAAGCATATTGTATGCCAACAACCAAAGCAAATTTTCTTGATTGACGCCGCAATCTGAGAATTCTTCTCAGGCATGAAAAATTGGTTGTGTCCTTGAGTAGTCCTTTCTAGAGACATCTGTTGATGACTCGATAAAAGAAGAGGTGGTCATATAATAAACACAGTGATGACGATAGTACTACAACATATGTGATGTTTGTAACTATGTCACCTGAGTTACAAAGCAACATAAGAGTATAGATGCTAACATATGATTTTTCATCTCAATATGTTGAATGATCATACGAGGAAGTATATGATATTTCCCAAATAACTATACCAAGGTGCTCAATCTACAAGAATCTTCGATTGGTGCTTGTGTATCGAAGATGCAGACTACTTTGAGAAGTTGTCTTGATTACGTTCAGTCATGAACAATGAACTAAGTATAGACTTGGTTCTCGCAATCTGTCGAGAGTTATTCAGTAACTAATTATGAATTTAACATGAATAAACTCGAAGCACGCTCATTGAGATGCTTAACATGCATAAAACTATTAAGTCCAACATCTGTGTTTGTAGTGGACAAATATTAGTCATAGATTCACCTATGGAAGTCTAAAGGATTCTTTAGGAAAGCAACCAAAATGACTAAGACAAAGCGTTTAATAAGGACAATACCAAATCCGATGATCTTTATTATCATTTTGGAATGGGCGGGTCATTAGAAATGAAATTGCAAGGCTTAAATCTACTTCATTGGTTTCATGGGTATTAGATACTAGATGTAGATCTCATATTTGTATAAATATGCGTAAACTAAATAAAAGTAGATCGGCGTTAATGGAGAAGTTGACCTACACGTTGAAAATGAGCAAAAGTTGTCGCATTACGTAGAAGCATATTTCTGCAATTGCCTTTTAGGCTCGATACTAGAATTAGAGAAATGTTAATTTTGTTCCCACCATTACCAAGAGCATTAAATAAATTTCATGTTTTGACATGAATTATTCTAATGTTAAGGACAATTGTTGTTCCTTTTTATCTTGATAAGATCTTAATGGTTATGGTAAATTACAAAATGACATTTATATTCTAAATGTTGAGTATTCTATAATGAGTATAGAAATTGAAAGACATAAAAATGATAATCTAAATAACACCTATATCTGACATTGCAGATTTGGTCACATAAATGAGAATGCAATTCCAAACTTACATGGAGATGTATATTTGGGTCAAATAATTTTGAATCATTTGACAAATGCGAATCATGTCCGTAAGACATAGCGATGACCAAATCTCCTTTTACTTGAAAAGGAAAATGATTCGTACAAATTATTAGGTCTAATACATAGTGATGTATGTAGATCCATATCAATTAACGTCAGTGAAGTTTATCTTATCTCATCACATTTACTAGTGATCATTTTAAAATGATCATATATATTTGATGAAATTCAAGCATGAATCTCTTGAAATGTTCTGTGGGATTCAAGCTAGAATAGATAAACAAATAGGTAAACATATTCTTATACTAAGACTTGTTCGAGGTAAAGAATATCTAAAATAGAGAATTTTAGATTATCTAAAGAGAATTAGATTCTCATAAATGGATTCCTCCACATACATTGCAACATAATGATGCATCTCAAATGAGGAATCGTGCACTATTAGATATAGTAATAGAGAACCAACCATGCAAACATTAAAAGTCGTTTTGAAGTCATGTACCGATTGATACGTGTTGCGTACTAAATCGTGTCTCATCTAAATCTTTGACAAAACTTCATACGAGTTATGGAAATGCCCAACTTATCTCATATGAAAGTTTTAATTTGTGACGCTTATATGAAGCGCAACTTGAATCTGGATAAGTCCGAGACTAAATCCGATAATTATATATTTGTGGATATCCAAGAGATAATTGGATATCAATTCTATAATCTCGTTGAGAAGAAGATGTTCATCTCAAAACATGTCATACTCTTAGAGAAAGTGTTTACTCTAAGAGAGACAGTGGGAGTAGAATAAATCTTGAAAGAGTTCAAGAGTCCACGGATATAATTGGCCGAATATATGAACCTGAGTCTTATCCCACACCAGTTGAGGGATATACTCTTGATCAGGAAGTGAAGACTTCTGAGGACACGTTGGCTCAGTGTAAATCTTGTAGGATCATTTGACCTCCTAGAAGGTACGAATCCATGATTGTTAATCAAGGATAATGAACCTACTAATTACGTAGAAATAAAGTCAAGTATTGACTTAAAGAGATGGACTTGTTGTATGTAACCGAGGTTTGACCTTGGTCGACTTGCCTAATGGATTAGAACCCATAGGTTGTAAATGAGTTTACAAGAAAATGTCAATATGGATTGAAACAAGCCTCTTGGAGTTAGAATCTTCGATTTGATACAAAAGTCAAAATGTTTGATTTTATCAAAAATGAAGATGAAATGTGCGTTTACAAGAAGATAGTGGGAGCATTGTCGCATTCCTGATATTATATGTATGAGACATATTACAGGAAACGACGTCTCTATATTTCAATTGTTGAAATTATGGTTGTCAAATAATTTCTCCGTGATGGATGTGAGAGAAGCAAGTTGATCTATAGAGATAGATCTAGAAGGTTACTTAACTCATCCCAATCTATACAGATAAAATCTCGAGAAGATTTTATATGGAGAAAATGAATCGAGAGTTCATGGATAGAATGATGCTAACTTCTAGTCGACTAGAATAATAGCACATCTCAAAAAGGATATTGGTTTACTCTTAAGCGTGTGTTGGAAATGTTCCAAATAACCGTTGATTCAATAATGGAAGCCTTATACATCATTGCTTTACAAAGCAACAAAAGTTGTGGTTCGGATCAAAGGAGTTCATTACTGAACTTAGAGTAGTTCCTAACATTGTTGTTCACACGCTTATGCATTGTGATAACAATGGAGCCATCGTGCAAGCAAAGGAACTAAGGTCTCATCAATGATCCAAACATATGTTAAGGCGTTGTTATCTCATTGAAAAGATAATACAAAGAAATGACGTAAATAAAGAGGCAATTCCCACAAGTTATTAAATTGCAGATCCACCGACAAAGAGTTGTCGCAAAGATAAACATGATCGTCATGTAGACTCTTATGGTATAAGATACATAAGTGATCGGATCTAGTGCAAGTGGGAGTTTGTAAGTGTTATGCCCTAGGTCCAATCAACTTTGGACATAAACACTTTGAATATATATAATCAATGCATATATGTGGCAATATCTATTATTTAATTGAATTAATATTCTAATAAGTTAAATAATAGAATCCGTAGATTCAAGTCTTGGTGATTTGTTAATCACAAGGAGTTGTGATTATGAGATACAAATTACATATGACTCAATCTTAAATCGTCCGTGGTCGAGGTAATAACGAGATACTTGATATCGTTATTACGGATAGACTATCGCGTGTGGCATTCTTACTTGTAAAGTAAGTAGGCCGATCTCACAAGCTAAAGTGTGGTGACACTTGAATGAACACGTGGATGTTTTGTTATAGAACAAAACATTGGAGACCATGAGAGATTCCACATGGATAACTATCTAAGTGTTAGTGGTTAATCTCTAATGTTCGGTAGAGCGGATTGGTCCTTTGACTTGAGGTCATCATAGTACCTTATATGAGGGCAAATACTTTGGTGATGTTGGATGTTGCTCGTCGAGGGTCGCTAATACAAAGATCGTTCGGGTATGTCAAGAATCATATGAAGGTTGTGAATGATCAATAGAGGATTCGTCACTCTTAGATAGTAAGAGATTATGATCTACATTTTATCCAGCTAAGTTGATAATGAAATCCTTGGCCAAGGTGAACTCATAAGTCGGAAAAGAGTTTTCGACGTACATTGACTTAATGTAGGATAAAAGATATGATCGATAATTGAGATTGACACATATCCATATCTCATAATTGATCGGATCATATTGACGAAAGGATTATAGTTTCACCAGTAAACTAACAAGTTTGGTTTTGTCATGCTACGGATATTTCCGTCACACATGTATTGCCTCGATACATTGCTAGATGTCAATCTGGGACAACGAAATGAATTAGTGATAAATTAAAAGGGGCTGCTTTAATTTATTGATTTTGATTAGATCAAAATAATAATTCACGCTCGCATCATGATGGGGAACCTAATGGGTCACACACAAAAGAGAATCGGAAGAATGAGATTTACCAATTAATTAATTGACAAGTGTTGGATAATTAATTAATTGGGTTGTTTATTAATAGGCCCTAATTAATTAATTGATTAATTAATTCATGGACCGGATTTAATTAATTTGATTAATTAAATTCTTGGACCTAGTTAAGTTTAATAGATGGGCCCGAGCCCATCTCGACTTATATTAATAAGTACATTAGGGTTTGAAAATCGTAGAGAAATTCATTATTCTTGCTAGCACGAAAAAGAAAACCCTAGCCGTCATTCTTATTCTCTTGTGTGGATCACCATTGGAGGTGGACAATTGACAAACTTTTGGATTGCAGATCGTGATCATTGGAGTTCAAGAAAAAGCAAAAGAGTTTGTGGAATTCATCAAAGGTATCATTCTCATCACAGTTTCTATCTAAACACATTGCAGATCCTCGTTTGGGAATTGAAAATTGTTTAATTTCCGCTGTGCATGTTAAGTAAATTCCCAACATGGTAATCATACCGCAAAGGAACTTCTACGATTGCGTCAAATTACCACTACTATACCATTTCATAAAAGTATTCAAAAAGAAAAAAATATATATATTAACATTTTTATCTAAATACATTGTCAAGACTCTCATATTTTAAGAGTGCACATAGCGATTACGTAGAAGATCAATAACAACATATTGGTCAGCTAAGAAACGATTTGGAAGACAATAGTCGTCGGAATGTGACATAATAGTGAAATTTGATGATAATTAAAGTTTAGTGACACAATTAAGATTTTATTGAAAGTTAAAGAGTTGTAAACCCTTCATTTAAATGAAGGAAATTAACTAATGATACGTAGGCGAATTGAAGGTTCCGGGGATTTTTATTCTCCTAGCCAAACAAACTCTTACATATAATTAGTTGAAAGGAGTTGACAAAATTAGCCTCTGCCAAATAGCCAACCGTTCTGCATTCCACGTAGTTATTGTTCTAATTCTTGATTTATAGTTTTGTTCGACTTTCTCGATCTCCACCAATTCCAATTCTTTCACTTCAGGTTTCTGCAAGCTCTATTTATTCATAGCCCTTCAGAGATTCATTAAAGTAGATCCCTGCTTAGTTATTTGGTAATCACAGTTATAGTTATAAAAAACAATCTATTCATTGTATCTGGTTCTTGTACTTCTCAGTTTGATTCAAGATTTTAAGGAGCCACACTCTTTCCCGGTTGGGATTGCTTCTCTGGAGAAATCTTGGATGCCCATTTGAATTTTTTATGATTTTGTACTGGGTTGTGATTAAAATAAGATTCAGAGATTTGAATTCTTGAGGCTCTCCTGGATGGACATGGGTAAAGTTTTGGATTTTTGATTAATTTTATGCTTCATGGTATTTCGATGATTTGAAATTGTAGTTACAAAATTGCTGTTCATTGATATTACTGATTGCAGCTAAATTTGGTATGATAGTGATTGGCTGGTAAATGGTTGGTTTTCTATGGCAGTAAGGTTTCCAATGAATTGAGTGCCCTACAAGGATCTTTAATGGTAATCTTGGTTCCAATTTTTGAAGATAATTTGGTCAAATGTGGTGGTCTTGTAGCTACCTATTGAGATTATGAGTAGTTTTAGTAGAAGTGTTTCCTTTAAGCAGAGGGCTGCAAGTATTAACAGCCCCAGATTTTGTAGGAAGACTTGGGTTCCTCGCCTGTTTTGTGCACTAATTGTGATTGGTTCTTTAGTTTCCTTTTTCTTTGTTATTGGTTGTGGGTACTTATATGTCCTACCGAATCTTACCCATACGTTCCATGACCACGAGGACAGATTTTCCAACTTCAGTGGTTCAGAAGATACATGTGATGTATTTGATGGGAATTGGGTACTGGATGATAGTTACCCCTTGTACAATGCGTCGGAATGCCCTTTTGTAGAGCAAGGATTCAACTGCCTGGACAATGGTCGAACGGATAATGATTATATAAAATGGATGTGGAAGCCAAAGAATTGTGTTATTCCGAGAGTTAATGTGCAGCGTGTTTTGGAAATACTCCGAAATAAAAGAGTTGTTTTTGTTGGTGATTCGATGAGTAGAACACAGTGGGAGTCTTTAATATGTTTACTAATGACTGGTCTGGAAGATAAGAATAGTGTGTATGAAGTCAATGGGAACAAGATCACGAAACAAATTAGATTTTTAGGCGTAAGGTTCAGTTCCTTTAACTTCACTATCGAGTTCTACCGATCAGTTTTCCTTGTGCAACACTACTGGGCACCTAAACATGTACCAAGGAGAGTTAGATCAACACTTAAGTTGGACAAATTGGATGATATCAGTAGGGAGTGGATTGATTCAGATGTTCTTATTTTCAATTCTGGTCAATGGTGGGTTCCAGGGAAGATCTTTGGAATGTAAGTTCCTTCTTCCTTTAAGCATGATTTCCTCATTAGCCCATCTATTCCATTTCTATACATTTAGTGATTGAATGAAAGTGTTTTTATTAGATCATGCAGTTATAAGTAAATATACAAAAGCTCTCACTACGATCAGCTCTTCCTCCAGAAACCTCTCTCTTTATACTGTAGATAGTACAATTGAAGTTCTTAACAAGGAAAACCTTTATTCTTGAGAAAATGATTCTGTTAACTTGACTGCTCAGGATTGATTTTGTTCAATTGCTTCACTTTATCAACAGAGTTGGACAGAGGTTAAGTGTCTGGGTGAGGAATTTAAAATTGCTTAGTTGGTTACATTGAGCTAGGTGAACTTTTTAATGAGTTTTTTGGATCAAAATTGTTTTTAGGAACTTTTTGGTGTTTTCCAATTTAATTGTTGCAAAACAAAATAAAACGAAAATCTTGGTCTCACTTTCTTGTTTTGACAAAGAGCATTTTTGGCAAAGCCTAAATATAAATTAAGCTAATTAAACATATTTTTTATCCATGCATTTCTTAGGACCCACAATTTATTCCCACATTCCATAGGACCGGCAACATATAAGCACTTAAAAGCACTAAGAAACAAGCACATAATTTTGGGCAAATTACACTCACAACAGCCCAAAGCCACTAAACTGTGGTGCTTTAGGCCTTGTATGGGAGGGATTAAAATCGGATTAAAATTGAAAATATAGCCGTTATTGTTGACTTTTATTAGACGGGTGGGGCCCAATAACGGCCATATTTTCAATTTTAATTGGATTTTAATCACTCCCGAACGGGGCCTTAATGCTTTACTCCCATGTATTCTAAGATTTAACCCCACTCCCCTCCTTTTCTTCCCTCCAAGTTGAAGAGTTGGATTAATCATCTTTGGTGATGTTGCTGTTACAGCTGTTACCAGGGGCGGATGTAGTGGAAGCTGAGTTGGGTTATAGCCCAGCCTTACCCCCAGCCAATATGGAAAATTAAGAATAAACTATTCAATTTTGGCCTAAATATTTGTGTTAACCCAACTCTAGTTTGAATCCCAACCCAGGCCCAATGCTCAATTATCTAAATTTTGTTAAAGGATTACAATTATTAAATACACTTTTCATGACATTCATGAAATGTGAATATCTTATTGTCAAATTAGGTATTTTATTTAATGCATGTTTAACTAAATTTACGTATACTGATTAAGTAAATTTTATAATGGATAATTTGTATTGATCAAATCTAAAAATAAATTACTTTTTTAATAGTTAGAGACACTACATGTTTTACTAAACTGAAAAGTAATTAATTTTTTTATTTGTAAGTATATTTTCATATATTAATTATTCATACTTATAAGAAAGAATTTACGTATTTTGATCATGAAATAAATATTATGATCAAAATAAAGAACTTGCTCTAGATTTGATCTTGTCAATAAAAAGAATATTTGATAAAACTTATTTATTTATAAATTTAACTTATTTATTTATAAATTGATCTATATATAAGTATATTCTTGAAACTGAGCCAAAAAAATGGACGTGAATTCAATCTAATTTCTTTGGACCCTCAAACTTATTAATCGATTTTTCTCATTTTGGATGTGATTCCTCACTCACTATGAAATGTAGTGATATAGAAGATTGATGTTCACACGAAATAGTATTTTGAGACAATAACATTTAGTGATGTATTATTGATTGTGTGTTTCGACAAAAGCTTTCAGTTGTCTGGTAAGGCTGATCGCCAAAGTAATTTAGAGCAGTATCCATTAAATAATTTCCTAGTTTTCCATTAGTGGATATGATAATTTGCTTATTAAATCATGATTCGGTCAGTTTATATTTTTTTAAAAGTAAGCGTTGATTTCCTATTTGATAAGAAAAGATAAAAAAATCTAGTAGGACATCTTAGGGTGAGACATCTAGATTTCTTTTATGTCATTTTGTCGTACACTCTTTATCGTGAATGCATGAGTTTAGCCTCCTAAACTCAAATCTCTTGTGGCGGTATTTTTTTAAATTTCAGCATATTTTAACATCATTTTCTGGCTGCCCCGAGCTGTTACTACTCTGTTTCTTGAGGGGAATTTGTTGATGTTGTATATTTTGCTATAGTTTGGAAAGTGAGGGCGTCAAATAAAATATTTGTCATTTATGATGTATTGAAGATTATAAAAAGAATGTTGTTAAGAAAATATGATTGCATTCCAGTCCATATGATATCATCAAATAAAAGGGAAATCTAATTGGTCCTAAAAGTATTTTATTTTCTACTTCTACGTGCAAATTCATGATTGCTTGGACTTGTATAATTTTTAGCAGTCTTCACGGTGTTAAAAATTTCCAAACCAGTCATATATTATGTGTTATGATTATACGAAAATAGATTGCTATACTATGCCTGAAAAGGCATGCTAGCTTAAATAACATATAGTCCTGAATCTTCTGATACACAATTACATTTTTCTCCCCTTGGGTAATGACATGTAACAATTTTTATGTAATTGCTCAAAATTGTTGCATTATTGCTTAGGGATTCCTTCTGTCCTTTTTAGGTAACTTTTAACTGTCTTGCTTATAAGTTTCTTGGTTTGGGAAATTCACATTAGACTTGGACATCCTAAATCATCTTGATAGGTTTTTGAGAGTCATTTACTAATCTAGATAAGTTATAGACTCGCATTTTTCATGACCAGTTGTTCAAGCTTTTGCCCATTAGTTGTTAATGGTCAGTTATATTAAGATACATAATATCATATTGTACTTTTAATGTTCTTTAAATTAATCTGTATGCATATGATGTCTGACATGTTAGTGTTGGAGAAAATAATGGCACATAAAATTTGATTAATTGGCAGCATGCAGTAATTTTTTTCTAATATAGCTAAGTAGTTTTTTGTTTCAGATGGGAGACTCACGGTGTATGGCTGTCTTTTGATGTATGGGTTAAGCTAACTTTTGAATTTCTTGTCTTGACAGGGGATGCTATTTTCAAGTTGGTAATTCACTAAAGCTTGGAATGCCAATTGCCTCTGCCTTCAGAACAGCATTAAGCACTTGGTCTTCATGGGTCGAGAGCGTGATAAATCCGAAAAGAACACGGGTCTTCTTCCGAACTTTTGAGCCTTCTCACTGGAGGTAATATGCTTTTCTTTGAACAATATTTAGCTTTCCATATTCACGCCGTAAATTTGTACTTCCCTTTGCTGCAAATGATGGTTTTCCTTGCAGTTATCTTTCATGGATCATCTTCATTGTCATATTATCCATTTTCCTTAAAATGGTACAAATTTTATTATTTTACCTTAGCTGGTATTATATGTCAAACATTGAGACAGGGATCAAATTCCTTGGGACTCACCTCATATTACTTCGGTTGATAAAACCATAATTTTGCTTTCAAAAGTTGAACAATTTTTAACATTTTGGTTACTATAATCTTAAAAGGCTTTTGAAACTGATACTTTGTTCATTATGAAGCTGCTGCTACAATTAGTGAGCAATTTCTATTTGCGTCAGTTGCCCCTTAATCTTCTTTATTATGTATTTTGGCTCATTATGAGAGATTTATCAAAAGAATGGTGGTTTGTTTTTGCACCAGGAATCTCACTCTGAGGCAATGCAATGTCACGAAATTTCCGCTTTTAGAAGCCGGGGGAAAAGATAGTAGTCCATTTTCAAATGTAGTATTCGAGGTGGTAAACAATATGACAGTTCCTGTTACTGTTTTGCATATAACTCCGATGTCGGCATTTCGAAGTGATGCACATGTGGGTACTTGGAGTGACAGGCCATCTTTATCTGATTGTAGCCACTGGTGTCTACCCGGAGTACCTGATATATGGAACGAGATAGTCATTTCATATCTGCTTGGTAGCAATGAACCTGCTTCTACGAGTGCAAGCACAGGGTACGTTGAATTGCCCCTTTTCCTCTTTCTTAGGCAGTTTGAAGTGGTGTTTTATCGCTATGCTAATTATGGTTTGGTCACATCGTGATTACATCGTCTAATTGTATAACTACGTATAGAAGTTCCACTGACCAACTCAGTTGCAACTGAGTATGATTTCAGTCTGAACTTTTATCTCCCCTCCATGGAAAGAATACACAAGTATTGAGCAAGTTTAGATCCACCTTATCTTTTTGTGCTCTTAATAGTTTGGATGACAGGAGTGTGATATATATTGATTTTGTAAATGATTTAATGGATCTGAAACTTTACTTTCTTGAAGAGCTTCTGTAATTATTAGTGCGGAAGACTAAATTTAGTACAGATTCTTTAAAACTCATTTTCAATCCCACATTCTCTCAATAAAATAATTTGCCTAACTTATCCCTACTTTTTAACAATATATACTTCAAAAATCACTTTCCACAAAATGTATTCTCAAAAAATCTACATCAAACAGACCCTTAATAAATAAATGATTTTCCAGTCTAACACTTTAAGCTTTGAAATGAATTGGTTCACAGAAATGAAAAGTCATATTCAAATATGGCTACTATTTATGAAAATTGAAAATTGTACACGTGTCGGGTCTTTGCTAAGAAATGAATTTGGCTTGCACCTAAGATGTCATGTTGAAGACTAAATTTAAATAAATATATATGTCCCCTCTCTAAATACTTAAACTTTAAGATGAACATATTCAAAATAGCGAGCACCGTGCCAACTGCCACTGCTTCATTATCTGATTGTCTGTTGCACCTTAAATTTTTACTTCATCAGAGTTCCCAATCTTATACTTCACATCTTTATCCGGGGCACTCTCAACTATTACTTGAGGGATCATACTTATACTAGGTCTTTTAAGCATTTTGCATCATGATGTTTAGAGATGGTTTCCTATCATTTTCTTCTGGGAACATCAAACTCCAATCCTTGAAAATAATGTAAAATGATAAATGAAATAAACAAGAGAAAGGAATCATAATTATTTGAGCTGGAGGAGGAATCCTTTAATTTTTGTTTTAGATCTGATAGAATTAGTAACTGAAGCGTGGATTGTATTCTTTTATGCAGATTCAAGAATGTATGATCTCTAGCTCACAATCCAGCCAAGGTATCATCCCAGTTCAAGACCAAGGAACTTTGCAGTTGTCAAAATAGCAGCAAATTTTCTACAGAGATGTATAGTAAAGACGAGCGGAAGAACTTGTTAAGAAACTGATTTTGTTTGTTCATTTTTCAATTCTTTTGTCCAACAAAAAGGGAAATGTATCAATTGTTTTGTTTTCTCCTGATCAGAATTTTTTTTTTTATATATATATACACTGTTGTAATACTAACTACAACAGCAACTGTTAGAAATGTGAAAACCATAGTGTCATTTCTTACAAGTTTTTGCAAGTACCATCTCTTTGGTAAACTATCTGTCCGTTTTTGCTTGCCATTTTCATTAGTTTCTTTTAATAATGATATAATTTCAGGATACTAAGGCCAAAAATTTAACCTCGTTAAAAATGGTCACCATCTGTTTCAATTATTTTTCTCATGAAGAAGTGATCAACTGCATCATTTGTCGAGTTGGTTAAGCTAATACTAACTCGACACTACAATTTTGCAGTTTTCCACTCAAAATTTGGTGTAGTTGGACGAGGTACGTACGTGAACATTGTCGAGTTACCAACACGAGGAAGTTGCAAAGTTATTACGATATAGTAGCTGGCATTTCTCACGATATCCTTAATAGGCATTTTAAGGAATAAATTAATAGCACGACCATGGTTGTGGTCATTTCCACGACCACTGTTATATAGTTGCAACATCGATTCGTGCCACGGTTATTATAACCACGATTAGCATCACGATTGTTGGAAGCAAGAAGGGTAGTCTGTATGGTGATATACTTATAATCGTTTTTCACGATCGAGAAGTATACTTTATATTTCTTCAAAAGAGGATATGGTGGACATAGTATACTGCATTAACAATCACATCATAATCAAGATAAGTTGAATAAGAGAGTTCATCTGTGAGCATGCAAATATGATCCATATATTTCGTAATGGAATATGAACCTTTGCAAATACTAAAGGTAATGCTTAATCCGGTAATATTGAGAATTAATTTGAGAGGTAATTTGGATACATACATGTAGTTTGTTGCTTCTTATGGCGAATTGAAAGTAAATTACTTCATTACTTCCTTGGTAATAAAAATAATTCCGGACTTTGAGTAATGTTGATTTATGCTGCTCTGAAGTCGACATCTGGCGATGATTACTAGTGTGGCCTTTTTCAAAAATAAATTGCACGTTTCCACCTCACAAAATTGTACTGCCATAACAAACTTCGTCGTGGCAGAAATTTTTCTCTTTCCTAATCATACTTAGAAGTTGTTTCGTGAAAATTAAAATTTGATTTTTCTTAGATTGTGATAGAAGTATTTGAAATGTGTGGTTGAAAAGTTGTGGAACCCATTAAAGATGTGGTTAAAATTAATTGTTTGACTTTGATTTGCATTAAAATCAGATTTTAATTCGAAACAAACCGGTGTTCACTTTATCTGGATATAGAATTTCACTCTGGCACATTCACATTTGGCATTTACCTTTTTTTTTTATTATAATTATACTCTTTTTCTCTCATCCATACTTTTTACCGTCTCTTCCTCACAGAGACTGGTTTCTGGTTTTTTTTTTTTCACAAATCAAGAAAACCCTAACCCTAAAATACTCTTATTTTCGAATCGCGGATGATGTTAAATGTTTTATTTTTTCAGCTGATG
Organism: Fraxinus americana; assembly: GCA_035079005.1. NCBI lineage: Eukaryota > Viridiplantae > Streptophyta > Magnoliopsida > Lamiales > Oleaceae > Fraxinus > Fraxinus americana. The sequence goes on from CM068712.1 coordinate 30,492,127, forward strand.
CTACTGTTTATGCCTTCATTACACCTTGATTCGACGCCGCCGCTATAAATTGCTGTAAGTCTGTAACAACTCCCTTTCTCTCTCTCTCTCTCTCCGTACAATAAATATGACGCATTTTATAATATATATTGGTCCCCATGCCGTTATATGTGTGCGCGTGAGTGCATTTGTTGTATGCATGATTTTTTTTTTCACTTTCATGTAATAAAAATGATTCTAAGAAATGAAGCTGTGGGTTTGGTTTGTGTTGGATTGGATTGGATTGGATTGGAGTCTATCGGATTATAGTTCGAAATGAACTGATAATCGAACTGGTAGTTTTATTTTAATTTTTTATTAGTGATGCATCAGTAAATGTCATTTATTTCTGTGTAATTTGTTCTCGTGTTTTCATGGAGAATGGTTCAATTTGAGTTGAAGTCGGGGCCATAAGCATTCAAGTTTCCCTGCTTCTCTTAAACCCGGTTTCGTTGAAATGTTGGAGAGCTGCATTAATAAGTTGTGATAAGGATTGAATTATAATGGAAGTAAACACATGGTCAAAGTTAGAAAAAGGCGAAATAGACAGTAGCATGATCATAGACGAACTTTTGATGAGAAAAGATCGAAGTTGGTAGGATATCTTCAGCCACCTCGGGGTTGAAGGTGTTGATTAATATTTATCATTTTCCAAGTTGGGGGGGGTGGGGGCGGGGGTTGGACTTGGGTGACTTGTAAGATTTTTTGCACACACACACTTCAATTAGGGTGGATTACCATTGTCCGACAAGTATCCTATTGGACACTCTACCATGATAATTAAAATATTGCACATTTTTAACTTAAAGTTACTAATAGATAACAACTTGGTACTCTAATTTAAAAGATTTCAACAAGAAAATTAATAGCAATTATAAAATTAAATCTATATTATATAAATAAAAAATTTAATCAACGTGTCGTCTACGTATCATGTCAATACTTTTTTTAAAAATCATGTCTCCACGTGTCCGATATGTGTCATGTTGTGTCGGACACACGTATCCATATCAGTGCACCGTAGCCTTTATGTTATTACTACTATTTTTCTTTTTTGTGATGGTAGAAACTAGCAAGAATAATTAATATTAATTTTTGTTGTTTTTTATGTTTTAATAATGTTGAAGAAGATTTGATCGGCAATTTGGTTTAAACAGGATTGACAGTTCCAATATAAAGTCTCAACCAGAAGTGGGACTTGTGTGGTAAAGTCAGATAGGAATGCTCTTAAATTCAATTTTTAGTTTCTTTGCTTATATGAACTTTTTCGCTCCAGATGTTCTTGCCAAACTCATTTTGTGTAGCGAGTTGGTCGTTGGACGTCAAATTTACTGCTGTGTGCTACTGTGCTTTACATGAATTAGTTCAATGTTTTCATGTTATTCCTGTGGTTTTTCTTGCAGCTACTTGCACTTCTAAAAGCCTACTGTCTTGCACAGAAGTGGCAAGAGCCGGAGTATGCAAAAGTAAGTTGCATGATTTATAGTAGAATTGTATGTATCAGAGTTTTACACATGTTTGTCATTTGCAGATTCCACCAGCTAGTGCTTGTCTTCCTAGCATGTTCATAATTCATTTTTCTTTGTTACTTCCTCTTTTGTGGAAATTGATATTGGATGCAAAGTGCAATGGTTAAACTATTTATTTCCATTCCTCTTTTAGAATTTAGAATCTTCCCAGGTGCTGATTATTTAAAATGGGTTGCAGCCTACTGTGAGAATCCCAAATAGAGAACTTGGCTTACTTCTAGTTCAGCAGGTCTTTTGGGGAAATTATGATTTATTGTATTGGGACTTCTACAGTTCGAATGAGTCATTGTACTGGTCAAGCATATTATCAATTAGATATCTACTAATATAGCTACAGACTCAGTCCATTAGTACGTCTTTCTGCCCATCCTAAATAAGATAAAAGATGTGTAACTGCTGCTTCAAACATACATTTAACTTGTAAATAGTCGACGTCGATCTGATGTTCTCTTTGCACCCCTCTCTGATTAGCATATCTCTGTTCCTTGTGAACTGAGAAAGGAGAGTTAGGACAAAATTTCACTATTGGATTATTCCATTTTTCACTCATGAAGGTCCTTTCATTGTTTCACCTTTAGTACTTCTGATATTGGAGCAAGTAAAGCTTTTGCCTAATATATTTTTACCTAGTAAGGAATTTGTGTTCAACTTTGGATATAGGGTTTACTTGGATGCGCCAGAAGATTCCCATCCATTTGTTCAATAGCTCATGAAATGAAGCGAAGGAATAGCGAAGTACCTAGGAATTCCAGAGGTTTGCAGGGTGAGAGCCCAAACTGGGTCCTTATTGCAGGCGGTGCTCTGTTGAGTACATTGTCAATTCGCCTGGGTTATAAGCTGAAGCAGGTCCTTGACGCCAAACAACCTGAAACTAGTAGCAACCTTTTAAAAGGTATTATAATGCAATATATTTGTGTTGTCACAAAAAAAAAAAAAAAAAAAGATTTCATTAGATCTTTTAGGGGATGTAGCACTAGATCGAACTGAGTGGCGAAAAAGGATTCATGTAGCCAACTCTTAGTTTATGGGGAATAAAGCTTAAATTGTTCTTGTTGCATTTAAATTTGTTATATGCTCTTAAAAAGTTGTTTATAATGTAGGAAATGGAAAATCTACTGACAAGAAGTCAAGGAACAGCCATTTGCATTCAAATTCTTATTATTTTCCTCGAGATGGGAATGGTTGCCACAATTGTTATTCAGGTTCAAACTTTCAGTCCTGATCCTATCCTTGGTTTGTTCAGAGAGTTAAATTAGTTTCTAATGGAACTCGTACATTTTACTGATTTTTCTAGGAGATGTAATGAGATATTTCATGTGAGAGTGGATAAAAGTTTGTTCTCTCTTATCAAAAAGTATGCATATGTCACACTCTAATTCTTTATGTGATTTCATGGAACAGGATCTGGAAACGCGGTGGAAATCAAACAACAGTGCAATGGCCAAATAGTTACCGAACCTGAAATAGCACTTCCTTTAGTCGCTGTGCCTGCTTCTGAGTTTAGCAAAGAGAATGGTGCGATCTGGGCATCTTCTCCTGATCGTCTTGAGCTGCTTCAGAAGCCATTCCACCGGTCAAACAGCTCAGACTCGCCATGTGTCTCAGAATCTGGTTCTGATATTTTCAGCAAGCGAGAAGTGATACAAAAGTTGAGACAGCAGTTAAAGAGAAGAGATGACATGATATTGGAAATGCAGGATCAAATTACTGAACTTCAGAACTCTGTTAGTGCTCAGCTTTCGCATTCTTCCCTTCTCCAATCGCAGCTGGATGCTGCTAACAGGGATATATTCGATTCAGAGGGGGAAATACAGAGATTAAGAAAGGCAATTGCTGATCATTGCATGGAGCATGTGAATTCTAGTGACAATTCCCCTACGGTTCCTGCATGGCCTACCGGAGGCAGGAATGGCCATTCAAATGGATATCTTAAAGTTGAAAGTAATTTGGAGTCCTCGGAAAAAGGGGGAGGAGATGACGGAAAAGTTGAGATGCTGAGACGGGAAGTGAGTGAGTTAAAGGAAATGATAGAGGGAAAAGAATACTTGTTGCAGAGCTACAAGGAACAAAAGGCTGAGCTATCAGAAAAGATCAAAGAATTGCAGCAGAGATTGGATTCGCAACTTCCACATTTTTTGTAGACAGTATTGGCTTCTTGTGCATTCTTGTTTTGCTTCATTCTTGTGTTTCTCTGTTTCTTATCTTATCTCTAAGTTCCCAATTTTGGAGTAGCTCGTCTCTTGTTCCTTTCATTGAATTTTTTTGTTTTCTGCTTCTTTTTGTGCATACGTGAAAATAGAGTAGGAATAAGTTGTTCAGAACTTTTTAGAGGTCAAATCAACCCGGGGTGAAACGATGTTTTGTACTTCGAATACATTCAGTCTTCAACTTGCAATTCTAAATTTATCTGTGTAAAAAGGGGTTGCACTCTAGCTGTTTCCAATGATTTCAGCATAATGAGCAACGTTCAAGATACAAGAAACTATGTATAGTATGAAAAATTAACATTGTTTCTCAGCTTTGATTACTGCGAAACAGCAAGGGCAGATAGATTCAACAACTAGGGTGGTGAATACCTATTGTAGGAGATTTTCTAAGTCTCCTAAGGAAGGGGATTCAGAGAATGATAATGCTTTGGTGGTGTGGGTTGGAGGAGCCGAGAAAGGGGATACATGCGGTGATGTGATTCGGGTGGATGACAAGGAGGGAGGCTACTTTGATCCCATGTATCTTGAGGGTATGGCGAAGATTAGAGGATCTGACGTTCCGTCGAGTTGGGTCCTTCAAAAAATTGTGGAGTTCAGTAAGATGGTAGGTGTGTCATGTGATGGGCACGAACCTAGGCTTGTACAATTATTCGAGGACCTGGAGGTCAATAGGGGACATGGGCTGGGTACATCAGGAGGTAAGACAAGAAGTAAAGGTGATCGTGAACTTAAGCGTCTCGAATGCTCGGTTAATTATGATCTCAAGGGTGGAGAGTTAAGGAGAGGCCATATGGGGAGGGATGATGAGGTGTTTAGATGATTCCAAAAATAATTAGTTGGAATGTGAGAGGGCTTAATGAAGCTGGGAAAAGATTAGGTATTCGGAATCTATTAAGGGGATGGGGGGCTGACATTGTATGCCTACAAGAAACAAAGCTGGAGGTCGTTTCGAGGGCTATTGTGTGCAGTTTATGGGGGGGCCAGCATGTGGGGTATCAGTTTGTAGGGTCATCAGGGGCTTCAGGAGGAATGTTAGTAATGTGGGACAATAGAGTTTGTGATTTGGAGGAGGTTAGTGAAGGGCTATTTTCTTTATCGCTCGCGTTTAGAAATATTGGAGATAGCTTTCGTTGGATGTTTACATGTGTTTATGGGCCTAATGTTGATGAGAGTAGAGGTGTTTTGTGGGATGAGTTGGCTGGGATGATGAATTGGTGGAACCTCCCAACGTGTATTGGAGGAGATTTTAATGTAGTTCGGTATCCCAATGAGAGGTCTAGTGGGGGGAGATTAACAGGGGCCATGGAGGACTTTTCGGACTTTATTAGGGAGAACATGTTGGTGGATTTGCCTTTGATTGGGGGAGATTTTACTTGGTCATCGAACCGAGACCAACCTGTTCTATCCCGAATAGATCGATTTTTGGTGTGTGGGGCGTGGGAGGCTAAGTATCCAGAGGTCACACAAAGGAGATTGGGGAGGTTGTATTCTGATCATTTTCCCATTTTACTATCTGGGAACGTAAGGCGCAGTGGAAGAAGACCTTTTAGGTTTGAGAGGATGTGGCTAAAAGTAGAAGGTTTTGAAGAACGAGTACGGAATTGGTGGGCATCCTACGAATTTAGGGGGTCCCCTAGTTATGTATTGGATCGAAAATTGAAGGCATTGAAACATGATCTTAAGAGGTGGAGCGAGGAGGTGGTGGGAGATGTCACCTTTCGCAAAAATCAATGCCTTTCAAATATTGAGGAATTGGATAGGATGGAGGATAATCATGGATTGGAAGGAGATGATAGGGCGAGACGTGGAGAATTAAAGGAAGAACTAGAGAGGCTGGTGGAGATGGAGGAGATTGCTTGGCGTCAGAAGTCTAGGGTCCAGTGGTTGAAAGAGGGAGACAGGTGCACCCAATTTTTCCATAAGGTAGCTAATTCCAATAGGCGCAACAATTTAATCACTACGTTGGAGGTTGATGGGGTCACTTATGAGGATCCGCATGATATCGGGACCCATATGGTAAGTTTTTATCAGTCCCTGTATAGTGAGCAGTTGGGTTGGAGGCCAGAATTGGAGGGGCTAGAATTCTCTACTATCGGTGAGGATGATGCCAGTTGGCTAGAAAGACCGTTTGGGGAGGATGAAATTAGGGATGTGGTGTTCAGCATGAATGACGATAAGGCTCCAGGACCCGATGGATTCTCCTTCTCATTCTATAAGGGTTGCTGGGAGGTGGTGCGATCAGACATCATAGATGTCCTTACCTATTTCTTTCAGTGTGGAAGATTCCTTCGAAGCGCCAATGCTACATTCATTGTGCTCATTCCCAAGAAACCGGGAGCGACAGATATTAAGGACTTTCGTCCTATTAGCTTAGTGAGTGGGGTTTACAAGATTATTGCGAAGATTTTGGCAAATAGATTAAAGGAGGTGTTGGGAAAGGTGGTGTCTAAATTCCAGAATGCCTTCGTCAAAGGGCGCCAGATTTTGGATTCCGTACTTATAGCAAATGAATGTATTGACTCAAGAATGCGATTGGGGGTTCCAGGAATGTTATGTAAACTCGATATTCAGAAGGCATATGATCATGTTAACTGGGGTTTTGTGTTGTATATGCTCAGGAGATGTGGTTTTGGGGAGAAATGGTGCCGGTGGATTCAGTTTTGTATCTCTACGGTTTCATACTCAGTTATGGTGAATGGCACCCCGGAAGGCTACTTTCGCAGTAGTAGAGGTTTGAGACAAGGGGACCCTCTGTCTCCATTGCTGTTTGTCATTGTTATGGAAGCTTTTAGTAGGTTGCTTGAGAAGGCTGTGGGGCAAAGTTTGATAAGGGGTTTTGCTGTCGAGCAGTTGCAGGTCTCTCATTTGTTATTTGCAGATGATACGCTGATTTTCTGTGATGCGGATGTTGAGCAATTTAGGAACCTACGTCGTTTACTCCTATGCTTTGAAGCCGTTTCTGGATTGAAAATAAATCTGGGAAAATCTGAGGCTATCACAGTGGGAGAGGTCGACAATGTGGAAGAGTTGGCTCAGATTTTGGATTGTAGGGTGGCCCAATTGCCTATGTCATATCTCGGGCTCCCTCTAGGTGCACGGTTTAAGAGCACACAGATTTGGAACGGTATTGTGGAAAGGGTGGAGAAAAGGTTAGCAGGGTGGAAGCGTATGTACCTTTCGAAGGGAGGCCGTCTTACTCTCATAAAGTCCACTTTGTCGAATCTTCCTACTTACTTCTTGTCCTTGTTTCCTATTCCTGTTGCAGTGGCAAAAAGATTAGAGAGGATCCAAAGGGAGTTTCTTTGGGGAGGATTAGGAGAGGAGAGGAAATTGCATTTGGTTAATTGGCATACGGTTTGTTCTCCTATTAGAGTCGGTGGTCTCGGATTGAGAAGTCTTGTACTATTTAACAAGGCTTTATTGGGTAAGTGGTTGTGGCGATTTGGAGTGGAGAGGGAGAGCTTTTGGAGGATTATTATAGGGGCAAAATATGGTGTTATGGAGGGGGGATGGTGCTCAGGTGAGAGACGTGGTCCTTATGGAGTGAGTTTGTGGCGGTATATTCGGCGAGGGTGGAATGACTTTAGGGATAGGTTGGCATTTGTTGTGGGGAATGGTAGTACAATCAGCTTTTGGGATGACGGTTGGTGTGGAGATCAACCGCTTAAGGTGAGATTTCCTTCTTTGTATCGTATTGCATTGGAGCCGTCTGCCATGGTAAATGATGCATTAGATATTCATAATGGGAGTCCCAGTTGGAACATTGTTTTTGGTCGGGGTTTGCAGGACTGGGGAACTGGATGATTATGCGTTGTTTCTGACACAAGTATACGAGGCACATATCAGGGCAGGAGAGGATGATAGTAGCAGGTGGAGATTGACACGAGATGGTATTTTCTCGGTTCGCACCTATTTTAGATCTCTATCGGGAGTTGGAGAGAGTTCATTCCCCTGGAAGATGGTATGGAATTGTAAATTGCCCCCACGAGTGGCATTTTTATTATGGACGGTGGTCAGAGGACAGGTGTTAACGGTGGATAACCTTCGTATTAGGGGTTTTTATGTTACAGAGTGGTGTTATATGTGTAGAAGGGATGGGGAGACGATTGATCACTTATTTCTTCATTGTGATGCTGCTCGTTTGTTATGGAACGATATTTTGGTGTCGCAACATATGGCTTGGGTAATGCCGAGGCGTATGGAGGACATGCTAAAGACATGGAAGAGGAAGCTTCGAAATAAGGAAAGCAAACTTGTATGGGACCTTATTCCGGGATGCATTGTGTGGTGTATGTGGAGAGAAAGAAATGGACGTTGTTTTGAAGACCAAATACGGACAACAGAGCAGTTTAGGGAGCTGTTTTATTTGACATTGTATACTTGGTTTAATGCCAAAGCTACTAGGCATATAGATGGGTTGCCCGATTTTATGATTTTCCTTTCTGATTTGTATTGATAATACACTTCCTGTGTATTAAGCTTTTATTAATATATAATATTTGATTACCTTTCAAAAAAAAAGATATTGGATTTTGGTATCAAAGTACAGTGCATCTAATTTTAAAGCTTACAATCTGCAAATGGTTTGTATGAGCTATATTTTTGGCTTTTTGCACGTCACTAATAGGTGGCCATATTACCTTTGAATTTTTGAGTTCTGCGAGGTGATCTCCATTTCTTGGATAGCCTATTATTTTTCTTTGTTCATTTTCGACTAGCCATTTAATTTTCAGCGCTTCCGTAGTCCTTATATATTTGTTTCATATTTATAATGTTTGCTCTAGTAGATCGAGTAATAAACTGAATAGAGTGTGAAAAAGGATATATGTGGCTCATTTTCGCTCGAGTTTGATGTTGCATAAGGTCAATATTGCTGTATGAAATATTTTAGGCAATTCTTGTGAAGGCCAAGTTCAATAACTTGGTAACAACCATATGTTCTGATAAGCATTGTATAAAATATTGAAGATATGTTGGTACATTGGATAGGGGGAAAAGTATGAAAAAGGAGGCATTCAAGAAAATTTGTTAGTTTACGTGAAATTATTTTTCGCCTACCATAAACATATTATAAGGGTTGTCATTATTTTTTACGTTGGATGACCTAGATGACTTTTATCCAAACTATTTTCTTGTGGACTACTGTGTCAGAATGCCACATTGAAGAGTGTCACTAATCTTAAACGTACTTAAATTTGAAAGTATGTAGATGTTTTTCAAGGAAAGTTACATTTAAGCCTAGTCAATTGACATTCATTAAGTCAAATATCAATCGACGTTCATTTAGTCTCTACTAGACTGATTAACAAACTGAATTCAGAAAAGATACGAAATCCCTCCTGGAATTTACTAAAACGAAAACAATAATCATAGCAGGATATAATATAGAGCCAGCCACCAACCAAGAGTATCAATAATCCCCAAAACAACATCACAGATTTGCTTCAGGCCATCTTCTCTTATTCCAATTTCAGGTGGATAAACCAATCCTGGATATCTCTGAAATTCATTATGACATGCATTGGGATAATCTGCAGCTGCCATTACATGCATGTAAGCATAATCATATAATTCTGCACCCAAATCTTGAACTGAATTATGCAGTGCATCACTTGCAGAGACATACTTATCAGCACATTCCTTGATGATTTTCTTCATTAATGTGTTATTTGTGGCGTTCAGCATTTGGGAAGAAAGGTAAGAATTGGCGGCTGTGGCATTGGCCATTCCAATTCTAATCATAACAAGGGCTAAGTCCTTGGTGTCTGCTTTTGGACTGGTGGAATCAGATTTCAGGGAAGATAAACAAAGTTCATAGTATTTTGTGCTTTTGCAAGTCTTTTGGATCAAATCCGAGTTTCCATCCACAGAAACTGTTGGATGTAATGAAATTGGGAGAAAAAAGAGCAACAAAAACCCCATTGCACTGTGATTTTAGTGGGAGAGAGAGTTTACTATGAATATGCAGTGTAAATTGGGTTTTTTTTTATGATGTTTTCTTGAATTGAATGCAAGAGTTTGCTTGGAAAAGGTTATATGATTAATGTTCATTGGAAGCTGGCCAGGAACCAAAATAAGTCACGGATCACATCTTAAAAAGGACAGACCCTCTTGAAGTGTATTTTTAATTCAGGTCTGCAGATTTCTTTTCGAATGATGTTATTTATCATTATGATAATGGAATATCGGTGATGTGACAGTCTATGTAAAATAATGCGATTGGTCAGTTCTATTTTTATGAGAAAGAGGGAGAGGAGAGAGATGTTTCATCATCGTGATGATAAATATTATTACTTTTTTTTTGGACCTAGCGTTTTCTTCATACCTAAACGGACTCTCATTCATATGAGTGAGCACTCTTGGTAGGAAACCAGAAGAGGGAATTGTTGGGTTTTAATGACTTCATTCAATCAGCAGAATTACAAAGAAGAAAATGCACCAACAATTGCAAGAAAATTGACAGCAGATAACTGATATAAACCAGCAAGAAAAACAGAATATAAACAGGAAGAAAACCTCTTCCTAACAATTTATTACCAAAGCTAAAACATGATTTACACACTTGAAATCATACAAGATTTATAAGAATTTTACCATTCTTATACAATCTCACTTTCTATCCCTCTTTCACTCTTGAAAGCCTCTTCTTTACCAAAGTTCCTCTTCTACCAGAGCACCCCTTTCTGTCTCGAGCTCCCTTCATTCATACATTTTCGAGCTCTATCCTTTACACTACCTAAGGCTCCTATTTATAGGCCTAAAGGAGGCTCCATTTCGGTTATTAACTACCAACAACAAAGGCTCCAAGTTGTTGAAGATTCCACCAGAAAAACTGTAAATGAGGCTCCTCTTTGCAACTAATTTTATTCCTTAGCTTTTGCAATAACCAAGGAATCTTCAAGAAATCACTTTCTTACCGGAACAATAGACCAAAATTAACGCGGCCCATTGTAGTTTCAGAGTATAAAGTTTTAGATTTTTCAATAGATCTAGTTTTAGTAAGCGCTCTTAGTTTTTTATGGGTTTTTTACCGTTGTATTTCTAGGGCCTCGAAACTTGCTGGTATTAGACAAGGTGATCCGCGAATTTTTATTGGTATACAAGATATAAATCTTTGGACATGATTTGCTTTCTTGTCCATCTTCATCACAAGTATGCAATGTATGGGTAAGAAAATGAAGTAACAATTTGTTCATATTTGGATTCAGACAAGACAAGCCAAAGCTTGTTGCCACGTGAACTACAAAAGAAATATTTCAATACCAACTTGCATCGAAGCTCTTCAATTCTAGAAAAAACTGAAACTCGTCGTTCAACCCGTTTCACTTGCGATTTATTGGGAAAACCTAAATAGATTACTTTCGTATGGACTTCTATAAAGACGTTAGTAACATAGTGATTGAACTGAACTTATTGCAGTACCAGTAAATAATCTATTTGATTTCAAATAATAATGTTTCGATAATAGTAACGCAACACATTCTTTTAAGAATGCATCTAGTGCGATCTTTCTTTTTCAAGTTTTTCGACGAAATCAACATATTTTCTTTCTTTTGTGAGTCGCATTATTCTAGTTCTCATGTTTTGGGAAAGCATCCAGTCTCTGTCTCTTCAAATCATAGGTCATCTTAAATGGGACTTGTGTCCTCAAATTTAAGATGATCTATCATTTCATGACATTTTGAAAGTAAAATGACCTAATTGTAACTGTACAATGAACTGAGTCCACGTGGATTAACACGTAAGCAAATATTAGTTTTACCGACCATTGCACAAATAAAGTGGTTTAATTGTTGTTAAAATGAAATTAAGTGACAAATGAGTGTTGCTAATTGAAGGTCTCCTGGGATTCTGCTAATGAGTAAGGCCTTTTATCGACTGGGTTCTTTACCCACCCCACCCCCCCCCCCCCCACACACACACACCACATAAACTTGTGGAGGTGGAACTGTTAATCTGTTAATTTTGTTAAAAGTTACAGAGAAGGCAAGTGGGATTTCTTTGGATTAGAGAACGTTCTTCTGCTTATAACATTCAGAGTTGGAAATCTCGATTTTCTTTATTCTTTTATACATGGTTTATTGGGGTTGCTAAAAATTTAGTTGCATTACATAAACGAACGGCAACTGAAAAAAAGATTATATAGACAATCCTAAATTGTTACTGATCAGTCCTAAATTTTGTTAAATCCAGACTCTAGACACATTGACAACATAGAAGAAAGGGAAGATGCTGTAACTCCACAAATCATTCAACATATCAGAGCAGCATTGGCTTTTTGGATAAAAGAATACATTGGTTACAAAGCCATTGAGAGACAGGAACAAAATTACATTGAAAGAGCACTCAAAAGATTGGTCCCCAATCCCTGCAATATGGGTATTAGGCAATACAAGTTAAACTTGTGGAGAGAAACCGGAAACACAGACGATAATCTGCTTCACGGCACATTCATTGCCAAACTTTTCAATGACCTCTTCGGGATTCATGCCCGGGGAGGTTGTACTCGTGCAGGGCCGTATGGACACAGTTTGCTCGATGTGGATGAGTCCCAATCGCTTGCCTTCAGGTCAGCATTGATAAGGTTTGTTGTTTTAGATTTTACGGGAACATAAACTAGTGCTCCTCAACTTATCATAGTGAAATCGATTTATGGATACAGGGTTATGTTGGAATAAAACCAGGATGGACAAGAGTGAGCTTTCCTTATCACATGTCCAAGGAAGAATTTTGAGTTCATTCCTGCAGCAATTGAATTCCTAGCCATTTATGGGCAGCGATTCCTACCTTTATAACATTTCAATTCGAGAACTTGTGCATGGAATTTTAGCAAATATGCACTCAGAAAAACTTTTCTTGGAGAAGAAGATAATTTCAATCCTAATGGCCCATCTCTAGCCACTATGATCTAAACCAGATGGAATTTGATGTTAATCAAGATGGTTTTATTATCAACGGATATGCAAATTATTTAGAGACAGCAAAATGCATTGCAACCTTTTTTACCAAATTCTCACAAGAAGATATTGACATTGTTCTTGTGCCCTTAAGAGTTTAAAACTTAAAATTATAATTATAATTGATTAGGATAATGAGGGCTCAAATCGGAAAGAATATTTTTTTTTTTCTATTTTTTCATTAACTAATTATTTTTTATTTATTTTTATAATCCACATTCCCCTCACAAATGAAGCTACAAGTCTTACAACCAACCTCCAAGGGATGCATTACAATATCTAAAATAATTAAAGCATTTGACGCCAACTTTTGTGGCGACTAAAATTATTTAGCCCTTGTTTGGTGTAGATTAAATTCAAATTTTTATTAGCTTTTTATCAAAGTTGATAAAATATATAGTTGAAAAGTTAGAGTCCCATAAAATGTGAGGTTAAATTTAATTATTAATTTTGACTAAAAATTAAAATTAGATTTTAATTTATACCAAATAGTAATAATGCTCGGCTCTTCAAAATAGTTGGAGTACTCGTGTCGGACTCGACACGACATGCGTATGTGTATAGGATATGTGTCGGATCCTCCAAGTTTGGGCACTTCGTCATTTTTGTTTCTTCTTCCTTCTCTTTCTTCTTTCTTCATCTTTCTTTCTTTTTTTCTTTTCCTTTTCTCTCATTTTTCTTGTATTCCCTTTTTTTGCTCTCTATAAGCCTAGCGCCATCGCCAAGAGGGTGGAGAAATAGGTTTTCCCTAAAATTTCTTCTTCTTTCTTTTTTTTCTTTCATTTTTTTCTCTTTTTTCCCTTCTCTCTCTCCATCGATGGTTTAGGGTTTTATTTGTATAAAATGAAAATGATTTCCATATAGTGCTCCACTAAATCCAAATTGCAATCAAGTCATCAGACAAATTTGGAAAGTCAGTCAAAGAGGTGAATGATCCGATGGGTTGGGAGGTATACCAATCCGACGGCTGTGTCAGCTAAGCTCCTAGGGAATAAACTAATAAATAGGTCATCCGTCGCCTCTAAGCTCGACAGTCTCAGTGCAAAATGCCATCAGGTGGCTCTTAGGTTAGGGTTCCCTTTGTTTTACTAAATATAGGAGGTGTGTAAGTGGCTGGTAAAACTGCTGTGGGGCAGTGAACATAATCCAAAATCGACGTTGGCGGCCTATGGCCAGACTGAATCTCGTCGGAGGGTTTCCTTCTTGGATTGAATCTCTTGTACATGGCAGAGTCATATTGATGAGTTACACAGGAGCGTAGATTTCCTTCCCTCAGCAGGCAACAACACTGGGAGGAAGACGATCAGGATCTCACGTATGGCAGCTGTTGGAACAAACTCCGAATCCAAGAGGTACCTACCTAGAAAAAAAGGAAACTCACCACTCACTGGTGAAAGAGGAGAGAGAAAGGACCAATTGAAGTACCCGCTGGTCCCTGGATGCGTTTAGACACTTCCTTTTGGGCTGGTCTTGCTGATACCGGACTCCTTATAACCCCAAGAAGGGCCGGCTAGTCTTCGGCTCTGGGGATGCGAGGGTTGATCCTACCATTGAAAGTGAGTATCCCGTATTCGACGACAGAGATAGAGCATTAGTTGCAGTTTTCACCCCACTTTAACGACCAAGGGAGGAATTCTCCGAGCAGAGAGGCGTCACCCGATTCCAGTGGATCATTGGGGAATGCCCGTTGGTTTTAAGTAGTCAAGTAAAGTATGTTCTCGGGAAGATGGTTCAAAAGAAGACGCTTCTGGCGTCTTACAATCGAAACAATAAAATAATTTTTTCATGAGTCATTTTACTAATAATTCCTAAAGGACGACCACAAAAGGAATCAATCGCGCATCCGCGCGTGTGGCGCCCTTATTTCGTTTATCATTTTAGCCCAAATCCAAACAATATTTTCTAGTTTATATAACATTCAGTAATTTCCATAATTGAAACTAAACCCCAAATTTTTATTTTATTCATCTTAACCCCTTATTCAATACCCAAATTCCTTCTCTGTGAATAATTCATTTTGGTTTATTCAAAATGACATGTAAAAAAATTGAAGGTTGAAAAACATACCCGTGTCCGATATTTGGACTATTTTCATTCATGTCCACGTATCCTATATTTTAGAAAATAAAATATCCGATACTTAGATACGTACCCGTACCCGATACCTGTACCCAAGTCCAAGCATCATAACCAAACAGTACAGGAGCTTAATGACCTGTAGTACATTGCACTCGACAGTTTCTAAGATGAACTCCTCGTGTGACAACAACAGGACATCCAACATGTAGGACAATAAAGTACAATGTAATGCATGTTAATTACAAATCAAAAGCTATATAACTCGTAAGGAGTATATTGACGTTTAAAACCTAAATTTTGTTGACAAAGTAAAACGCAATCAGTATTTATTTCAACAAATAAAAAGATGGTATTGAGACTGTATACTAACAGCATAACTTTGATAAAAGAAAATCATGTGTGCATCAATTTTACATACTATACATCAGTTCTTTTCGTCATCCACATCTTGACATATAGTGAAGATACTTGACTTCTAACGACCATACCAACAATCCAAATCGTTTCTACCATACAATTTTCGCTAGTTTTGCAAAACTCGGTATGGTATCAAAAATTGTTCCGTCTACAAGCCAAACCAAAATATATCCAAAAACTTGGAACAATTGCATGTAAAATAACCTCGCCTATGTTGAAAGCAGTACTACCGCAGGATAAATATGTGCAGCATGGCATCTCAAGATATTGTATGCAAGTGACATATAAGGTGAAGGTATGTCCCCTAGTGTGTGTAGTGAAATACACTTACCTTATAGCAAGACATATTGAATTTTATTTAAAATGGGTGGCCATCACAAATTGTATTTGTGGCTTCTCTTGATCTTCTTCTTCAATTTCAACCGAGGCCTCTATCTTGATTTCCCGAACCCTTTTATCCCATATTCCATCTATCAACTTCCATGTCCCATCACTGATGATTTGAGTCTGCATGTAAACACAAAAAGTGTCAGCCTTACAGTCATGAAAAGAAAATAGAGTTAGCAAGAAATGGACATAGCACATTGTACATACCTCCATTGGACGTGGTGAACCAAAAGTTGAAAACCCCAAGTTGAAAACCCCACGTTTCCAGGTGAAAAGGTCACTCTTCCTGGAAGTGAAATGCCATGGAGTCCCCAATGTCCAGTATATATGAGGGCTCCATATTCATCGACCGGGCACACAGCAGGCTGGCAAACAAGAAATCAGCAATTTCTTTGAAATTGTAAACAGATGAATAGTAGACGAGATTCACTTTTATAATCTCCAGTTGAGGGAAGTATCCTTCTGACCATCTCCATGACCATTTAATTAAGGTTTGGCATCCATCCATCCCCCAAAACATATTACTGGAAATTCTTATTTGCAATCAGCCAAAGCCCCCGCCCTACCCGCAGAGACCAGAAAAAGAACAAAATGGATGAATGAACACCACAAAAAAAGGGTTAAGGTTGTGCATCGACACTAAATGCAACAAAACAAATTACAACTTTCGATTGTACCATATCAACTGCTTCACGAATTAGGTAAAAGTCCATAATGCTCATTCATGGCATCATTGTTACTAGAAAAGCTAATTCACGAGAAGTTGAAAACATCTCCACCAAGAGCTGGTGTGTAGTGAAGAAAAACAGAGGCCAAGATAACCAATTATGAGAGTAATGCCAAAACCTAAATTCAGAATGTACCTGAGGTATTCGTGGAGAACTGTTATACATGTTCCAAATTTCATCGGCTGTTATCTCTCCCTTCTCGAGTAGGACATCTGCTTAACATGAAAGAATGTAGCCAGAGTATCAGCAAGCAGCTATAAACGACAGAAAACTATTGCTGTGTAACTTTGTTACAATTTTTTAGGATAATAATGTGAGGATGCAAGACAAACCAACCTGTAATGGTTTCCATAGCAGGGCGGTATTCTCGTAGTACACTTGCGCATTTCTCCACAGAAAAATGCATGTATTCATCTCTAAGTGCTTGGAGTTAGGCAGCAAGCTGCAAGTGATGATCATTAATCATTTTATTTAATTTACACAAAAAGGACAAAATAGGTTCAATTGAAATAATATACGACTATCCTCACATTAGGCACAAGATCATTCTGATATCTGTAATAGGCCTTCCCAAATGCAGTTATTCCTGTTTGCAAAATCAAGAATTCCGCAAGTCTTGAAGCTTCTAATGTTGCCTTTGTGAGCAAGAGAACCAGAAGGACCTTTAGGAGACTGTTGATCAGATTTATGAAGGTTTGAGCACATTTGGTAAAGCTGCTCCAATTGTTCCGAATTGAAAGCTCCACTAGAACTTTGGTTACTAGTTGTTTCGGCTTGATACCCCCAGCTCCTAGTATTTTTCTATGATTTCCAATCCGTGGGTTTCCCGTGAATTTCCCAACATGTGTCTTCTTTATGTCCCAATCGACGATAGTGTTTACACCAGGGTCGTCCCTGCAATTTTGGATCCATACCCCTTTTTAATGACGGGCCCAAATGTCCACCTCTAAGTCCAGCAGGCCCAAATCTACCAGAGGAATTATTATTTGCCCTAGGCCCAGGAGGCCAATTTACCTTAAAATATCCAGATCCACTAGGCCCATGTATATTTCCAAATCCAGTGGCCGGCCTTGGCCCATTATTTCTCGAATTTGAAGACCCAATTGAACTCCATTCTATCTCTCCCTCGTTACGAACAAAAAAGTGGGGCTGCGCTCCAGTTGTACACTCCCTTCGTTCTACGAACCCTTGTTGATTCTGAACTTCGAAGGAACCGGCTATACATCCTCCTTGCATTTATGCCGGAGACGTCGCCAGTGCTATGGGCTTTGGCTTATGTAGATCAAAAATGATGAATGGGATTGTATATGTTCTTAAGAAAAGGAATTTTTCCATTTTTCGGGGTCTCAAAGGGCGTGGAAACACATAAGAATAAAACCCGTATTTTCTCAAAAGAAGAGTTTGATCCTGGCTCAGAAGGAACGCTAAGGCAGAGGACGTGTCTCCGGCGATCACCTTCTGTAATACCCAGACCAAGAAAATTTAAAAGATTTGATAGGTACTACTCATACCAATAAGGTGCATCTTCTTTTCCGGAAATCCATCGTTAGAAACTCCACAGTTAAGCGTGCTTGGCTTGGAGCAACTCTATGATGGGTGACCCCTGAGAATTTTTCTCGGGGAGCGTGCGAGTGAGGACAAAGCATGCTGAAAAGACTCATGTTGGTACAGTTGGGAAATACGTCGTCGATCTAACGGTCGGGACAGCCCGTTAAGTGGGACCCGGGTCGTTACAAATGGTATCAGAGCCCGATTGCCAGCCGAAAATCGGGAACTAAGTGCTATGCGGGACAAAGTGCTACGCCATAGGGCGGGAGCCACCTCTTGAACCCGTAGGAGCCACCTCTAGAATCCCAACGCCTGGCAACGGATCCTCAGATGGATCAAGCGCGACGAGGACGTCGCGAGTCTAATGGGGGGTGATTGTAATACCCAGACCAAGAAAGCTTAAAAGATTTGATAGGTACTACTCATACCAATAATGTGCATCTTCTTTTCCGGAAATCCATCGTTAGAAACTCCACAGTTAAGCGTGCTTGGCTTGGAGCAACTCTATGATGGGTGACCCCTTGGGAAGTTTTCTTGGGGAGCGTGCGAGTGAGGATAAAGTATGCTGAAAAGACTCATGTTGGTACAGTTGGGACAGTACGTCGTCGATCTAATGGTCGGGACAGCCCGTTAAGTGGGACCCGGGTCGTTACACCTTCATCATCACCTGCCGTCGCGCCTCTTCACGTCGAACCTCGGAGAACACCTCACGAGTGGAGGGCAATGGTCGCCGACCCAATATACGGCCTCTGACATCGTCGAGTTCCCGATTCAGACCGCAAGGAACTCGAATACTCTTTCGTTCTCCTTCTTCTTATACAGTGCTATATCTTCTAGGCACTTCCAATCTTCGTCACTACTAAGGTCCAAATCCTGCTACAGGGAGACCATCTCTATGTAGTAGTCGGTAACATCCCTGGTGCCTTGCTTTGTCTGCCATAACCGAGTCTTTATCTCGAAGATATGTGAAGAATCTTCAAAATCAGAGTATGTTTCTTTCACAGCCTCCCAGACATCTTTTGCGGTGGGAAGGAAAAGATATGTTTTTCCAATGGATTGTTTCATGGAATTGACGAGCCATGCCGTGACCATGGAATTTTCAGAATTCCACCGTGACTGGAGTTTCGCATAAGCTGGCTTCTTCGTATCCCCTGTTAGGTATCCTAATTTCCCTTTTCCATCAATCACTAATTTTATAGATTGTACCCACTCTCGAAAATTTCTTCCATTCAGTTTTTCCACTGTGAGTTGGAAGGAGGTGGTTTCGATTCCATTTGAGCAGAATGAGGAATTAGCCTCTTCTTCGAATTGGGATATTTCAGAAATTGTGGAGTCTTGGTTGGTGGGTGGGAACTCTGTCATTATTCTGCTAGGTTAGGAGACCTTGCACTAATACCATGTAGAAACGGTTGGACTCAAAGTTCACCTCTGTTTCAATAATAATACAACCAATTCATAATACAAGGCTGGAAGAAGAAAAGGAAAAAATATCCTGCCTAATAAGGAAAACAAATAAACTGCCAATTATCCTAAAATACAAGTTTCCTAATTATTCATAATATCTATCAATGATTATCTTCCATACTTGGACGTTTTCTACAGTTTCTTCTAATTAGAAGAGTTTTTAGAACAAATTGATCCAATATGACTTCCTCTAAAAGGGAAGTTATTTTAAAAATTAATTTTCAAACAAAAATTAAAGTAGTTTTTTTTTATAACCGTGAACGTCCAGATCAGCTTGCGTGCACCTTGACTAATCCCACAGTGACCTGAAGTTTATGATCGGGTACTCACCTCAGTGGCCCTGAGAGGACTCGAACTGGTGACCATTGGGGAGCAAACCCAAAACCTGACCAATTGAGCAATCCCTTAAGGTTAAAAAATTAAAGAGTTTCCTCCAAAAGCTTTTCTACAGGATGCAAATGCAAAAGCAGAAGTAGAAACCATGCCAAACCTGCCCTAAATTTCCTAGATTGCTACATTTTGCAAGCAAACCAACATGTAGACTATGCATAAAGAAACTACCACCAAATATGGAGATGTCCAACCTGAGACCGTCTGACCATAATTAGACTACATAAATTGGACATTGCTCGAATCAAGAAGTCTCTTGAAGTCACTATAGTCTATCTGATGAGAACCCACAAGGTCCCATTCTGTTCCTTT
This sequence comes from Fraxinus americana, assembly GCA_035079005.1. Taxonomy (NCBI): domain Eukaryota; kingdom Viridiplantae; phylum Streptophyta; class Magnoliopsida; order Lamiales; family Oleaceae; genus Fraxinus; species Fraxinus americana. Next base: position 30,512,163 of record CM068712.1, read on the forward strand.
CAACTTTCCCCTCATGGTCAGCAATGCTCTGCTCCACTCTGAAGCCATTGCAAGCCGCCTCTCTAATTGAACATTTGCTTCTCTTTCAAATTTTTCCAACTTATTCATTCGTTCTCTCTCTGTCTCTTTCAACTTCTGCAAATACCCATCATAAACGGCATCATAGGTCACAAAACTAGAAAATGAAAATAATAATTAATAAATATCTGATGAAAGTCCAAACTTTACTCTCCCCCCACCCTTCTCTGATGTACTAACTTTCAAGCAACATGAAACCAACATGTTTCAATGAATAAGACTGAAATTTGTTTATTAATTCGTGCAGTACTTTGCCTGTAGAACCAGAGAACCCATAAACGCCTATGAAATTTTATTGCCATATAAGTAGAAGGCATTGGTGATAAAGTAGCAGCAAGAAAATTACCCTTCAACTCGTCAAGAAAATGTACGTTTTCTAAAAGTCAAAATTCAAATTCTTTGACCTTCATAATTACCTCCATATATTGAAATAAATATATTCTGCCATTTTCACTGGCTACACGATTCTGATTTTACTTTAAAATGCCATTTTCTTGAGGAAATGAGAAAAGATAAATGCTATATTTGCTTTTCTTCTAGACGAATACGATATTGTACAGTGAAATACACTCTAGTTTAGATTAAAACCAAAACCCACCTCGAATAGCTGCTGTGCAGACTCAGTGTCGCCATCCACTGTGTTGGAACTCAAACTTGAAGAAGCATTGCGGGCCTTAATTTTGAGCCATTTAACACTAATGCAAACTGGTCTACTATACACCTTGTGGAGTAATTTTTTAGCAAAATCATGTCTTAACACAAAAGATTTAGTGGGTTTAAAACAGCGATTCAGTAGGGTCGTAGAAGCGGAAGGAAAGATATACACGCATTTTGGTGAAAAATGATTAGATAATGATTGAAAATTCGATTGTGACCTTGAAAAATTGGAAATATGCATGCTCTCTCGCGCCCCTTTCACGGGGTTTCCTCGGCTGTTATCTTCATGCACTAACCCTCGCTCCAGCGTTATGCTCTCATATCGTAAGACGAAAATCACTCGAATCTTTTCGTTGCTATAAATGGGCAGCGGGCAGCTGACCCAAATTATAGTTGGTAATCAAATATGTCCGGGTCGACACCCAACACATGTATATAATTTTACAAGGAATTGATCTCGACAAAATTGGACATCTTTAACAATCAACGCTCAATTTGTCAACCAATTTTGTATATATAACATTGCTCCGTCTTTAAACGATTGTTTGGGACATATTTTAAAAAAAAAATGATTTTTTTTTTAGAATGTGTAGTCCATGATGGAAAGATTATTACGTAACGAGAACGAGTTTTTTTTTAGAATGTGCGATTACAAATTAATTTGATAGAAATGATTTTTTAAAAAAATATCTCACAAACAAGCTCTAAAAGTGTTGTGCGGAATATAGAGTTAGATTGACCACGTAGATAATTTTATAGTGTACATAGTTAAATTAACCAACATGTATATAATTTTATAATGTATTGTCTCAAAGTGTCATACCGAATACAAGTTAGAATGACGAGGTGTACAAGAACACTTTCATAGTTATCCATGTTCCTACAATCATCGTTGTAATGTTTTGCAATATCAAGACTTTTTGCCAACCACCCTACTATGAAACTCTTGATCTATAATGAAATAGTAACACCGACCTCCGAATCTGGGTAATCCAGTTGTCAATACATCTCTTCCAACATTCATGTCTAGTGTCAATGTATATTTTACATACATACTTTGACACTCGTAGGAATGTAAAGATGTCATAGAGTGGTTTGGCTATGATTTGCACTCCTTCGATCAAGTAAGATACCGAAAAGATTGAGCGTGTGAGGGATAAATACATAGATATTTTTGCTACACTTTATCCTAAAGCATATCCTTCATGAATACAAGTTAGGAGTATTTATAGGGAATTTGAGTTAAAGGTAATTCTGACCTTCTGAACACTTGTCGGTTGATCTTTCAACCTCGTCATTGTCTTAAATTTGATTTTGTACTCGTTGTAATCATTATTACTCCTCTCTCTCTCTCTCTCTCTCTCTCTCAAATATATATACGTTCACAAGCACAAATGAGCAATCAACTCTGTGAATATTTTGTGTCTGATCTACGTCATTGTGAGCCGAAGAAGTTTGATTTTGAAGGTGGAGATGGTAGTGGTGGCAGTTGTGGATTTGAGGTAAAGGTCGTGATGGGTCGTTGATTTGAGGTGGTGACAATGATTTGGGTGGTGCCGACTATGGTGGAGTAGATTGGGAGTGATGTGGGATGAGATAAAAAGTAGTCATTGATGACCTGGTAATTTGTAGTCAATAATCGAGTAATTTGCAATTAAATTTGTAATTATGACCTACAAATAACGTTTTTATAACTGTAACATCATATGATTTGTGATTAGTATGTGATTGTGATCATATATTATGTGTTATTGTGACCTGGACTATTTAATTGAATTATTTATCACAAAAATTTATCAAAAGTCACAAAATGTGACAATCTATTTATTTTTTTTTAAAATCCATGATTTTTTAACTCGAGATAACATTTGTAAGAGAGAGAAAGTGCAAGATGATAGAAAAAATTATTTTTAATAACTAAATGATGTAAGAATGGGAAATGTGGAGGGGAGAAAGATAATTATATTTAGCCCCTATATGACATTCATTATTCTGAAAAAACAAAGTTTAGAATAATAATTTTTAGAAGAATATATAATTAAAAGTAGGAAAAAATTTTGAATTTAAGTGCAAAATATTTTATTATGTGAATGTATAAGTACGTAGACAAAAAGTTTTCAAATAATGTTTGTCAAACAGAGGCTTAATAACTAAGCCCTTGTTTGGGCTCCATTATTTTAAAAATGTTTTTTTATTTTTTTATTTTTAATCATACGCTTTCCAATAAAATAATATTACACGTAAATAAAAAAATTGTTTTTTAACTACATTCTCCAACAAATCACTATTCCAAAATACGTTTTCCCCCCCAAAATTACATTAAAATGGAGCCCAAAAAGGGCTAATTGATACTCCTCAATCTGATAAGAGTAATGTTATTTATCATCATAATGATAGAATATTGATGATGTGGCAATCTATTATCCATCACATTTTTTTTCTCTCTCTCTCTTTTCTCCCTCTCATAAAAATTGAATTGTTCAATCTCATTATTTCACATAAATTACCACATCACCTATATCTGTCATCATAATTATAAATAACATTATTCATCCGATAAAGATATAGTTTCATTCATTTTTCGTCTATCCCAAATTATAAACTACTTTCTTTGGTGAGAATCTAGTTTGTTTCTCAATTAGGGATGACAACGGGACAGGGTTGGGGCAACCTCCCCCGCTCTGTTGCCAGGCAAGAAAGACCCTTGCCCCGTTTACTACCCCGTTTAAATTTTATTTTTTTAGTTTTTGATAATTTATTTTTTTTCCCCCATTCATTGTATTGAATAATTTTAGTTGCCATTTTCTATTAGAATTAATAAAATTTTGTGAAACTTTTATTTAAAGTATTGAATTTTAAAAAAAAATTTAAACCGGGCGGGACACCAGTTACCTGTCCCCGACTCGAATGCCCGATTAAGCGGGTAATCCCCGCCTCGTTCGGGGCGGGGTCCGCAGGTATTGGGTTTTTCGAGTTTTTTTGTCATTCCTATTCTCAATTTTCTAATATGCCTTTATTTGGCCTCTGTTGGTGATGATTAAAATCAAATTTTTAGTAAATTTTGATAAAAGTATGAAAAGTGTGGTTAAAAAGTTGTGGATCCTATAAAATGTGTAGGTAAAATTAATTGTTAATTTTGACTTATATTAAAATCTAAATTTTAATTCGGACCAAACAGAGACTTAATGTGTCTCGTTATCAACGAATATGAGCTACTCATATTTAAATCATTATTTAATGAATGTGGTATATTAGAAAAATGTAAGAAAAAATTTATATTTTTAATTATGTTAATTATATTTTCTTAATTTTTATGAAAATAGAAGTAAACATATCTTTGTGCAACTAATGGAGTATATATATTAGGATATGATATGTTGATGAAAATATCATAAATTATGCTAATTTTCCTAAATTTCATTCAACAAAAAATATCTCGGAAATATATGATATATTATTTATTAATATGATCTATCATCTGATTTTCGAAATATATTTTTTTAAATTTGTTAAATAAGAAATTGCATACTTAAAGTATGATATTTATGAATTTTCTCTTTCTGAAACCCATGCTCTGCACTCACAATCCATAATAATAGAGCAACATGGATGACATAAAAGATTAGCCCCTATTTGGGCTCCCATCATTCTAAATGCATTTTTTTTAAAATCTTTTTTATAATTATACATCCGTCGTCGTTATTTTTTCCTCAATAAATTAAGGGTATTTGATGGTTTATGTCAAAATATTCTATCTTTGTACTTTAAAATAAGGGGAAAATATTTTGCGATATTTTTATATTTATTATTTTTTAAAATTATGCAATCCCACTAGACTTTTTGGATATAAACTGTATATCGGAGATGAGATGTTCTAATTAATTAAAGATTGATGATAAGAATACGAAAAAGAAAATTTTGGACATAAACGCTGTAATGAGCAAAGATTGAGATCGGAAAATACAATTAAAATGTGTTACCACAGGTGAAAATTATGGTACGAATATAACTAGAATTAATTTAATAACATAATATTTTATGAAATTCATAAGTACTATTCATTTATTCACTACACATTTATATATTATAATTTAAATAGTTTATAATTACTACCCCGCTTCATTAATATTGTTTTATTGAAAACAACCCATTTTTTCAGTTTTATGCCATCTAATTCACGCATGAATATATGTGAGTGAAATCAACTCACCTCCAGCAACAACATTCGACCAAATTGCATTGCCTATAACCATTAGAATTGAACAAAGTATCAAAATTATAACAGATAAACACCTAACTTTCCAATAATTCAAACCTTGTGCTTAAGTTTCAAACATATAATAAACTTCAGTATATATTGAACCGATAAACTATTTTTATTACACGATTTTGCTCTTAATAAAAAAGTTACAAAGCCCCTGTTTTTAATGGATAAAAATTAGATTTTTAATAGATTTTGATAAAAGTTTGAGAAATATATGATTGAAAAGTGGATAAAAATTGTGGATCTCTTGAAATGTGAACTTGAAAATAAGTTTGAGAAAAAATGAGTTAAAAATGGGGATCAAACTGAGACAAATCTTTCCACTTTTCTTCCATCTGTCCACTGACCCCTCTCTCCCCATCTGCAGCTCACCATTGCCCTAATCCACTCTCAAGCTCCTTCTATGCTCATTGTCACTGTCAATACGATATTCATGGCTAATTTGTTATCACCGTGTGTTAAATTTACTCGTATAGTCACTATTAAACATGCTAGTTCATGTTCTCAAGTTTTATTATTACTATTTATGTGATGTTTGTGACTCAAATTTCATATAATTTGGAAGTTTGATTCATAGAGGAAGCTTAGATAATATTGGTTTGGAAGTTCGGTTTGATAAATAATCAAATTTCATTATGAATTGGGAATTTGTTGGAGAATTGACTTTGGAATGAATGAAAAAGTGTTTTATAAGCATTGTGACGGCGAAGGCTGCATATTTTGGAGGCAACAAGGGGTTTTGGCCCTCGAGCGCTGGCTGTAGCACTACAACACCACTTGACATTTTGAAGAGGCCTCTTTGTTGATTTCTACTACATTTTTATGCTTTACTGAATTCATAGCTCCAATGATGGACTCCTATGCGTATTCTACGAGATGTAGGCTCTTCATAGACTTAACACAACAATTAGATCATTTTTGTATACATTAGAAATTTGAAAAAGTTGTTTAGATTTAGATTGAGAGTATCAAATTTTGTAAACACAATTTTAATTTCTTGGTATATGGAATTCTCATTTTCTTTCACGTAAATCTTGTGTTGTTGTATGATTCATTATTTTTCATATTACTCTTATTATTCTCGTATTTTTTATTTGACCGGGTTGTCAGCAAATTAATATCAAAGTGATTCCGTGATCCTTTTTATTTCCAACAATTTATGTAAGAGGCTCGAAGGCTACAACACAAACTAGTAGGTTGGGACTGTGGTGGTAAAAGACTGGGTTCAGGGGGTTTAATAGGATGGGTGAAGGAGGACAGTGAGAATTAAAAACCTCAATTCTATTCAATCGAAACAATTCAATTCATAGAAAGAAAAATAAACACTCAAAAATCACAAAAATTATAGAGGTTCATCTCAATGTAAAACTATGTCATCTTTCATTGCAACAGCGATTAAAAGAAATTTACAAGAAAAAATCTCACACTTATCTTCTCTAACATCTCTTTCCTTCTTTTAATGATGGTAATATAAAAGCATAATGATGACACTCTATTTATTTCAATTTAATAAGACAAATTGAGATAAAATCGAAAATTATAAGAACATAAATTCCTAAACTATTCTTAATAAAATATTAGTCTTGGAGATCCGTCCCTCGCACCGAGAGAGGGCTTCTAACCCCACGTTGACCTCTCCGTGAAAGTTGATCTGCATACGGACTTCGCAAAATAACAATAATTAAGATCCACAACTTAATTGGAAGCATGCACGAGGTATGGGAAGACAAAGCCTTACATTTTTTTTCTCTAATTCTCTCTTAATTTAAGCATAACTCGTTTTATTCTAAAAAAATAGGAGAATATGGGAGAGTCGTGTATAACATTTGTCTAGGGAGATCTGGTTGGATAGAATGACAAGTGAAAGTAAGAATTCCATATTGGAATTGAACTTGGACGAACGAATAATTAGAGAATAATCGTCGCTAAAAAAGTACCAACATTGAAAGGTTAAACATTAATGTCAAAAGTTAAAAATCAAGAACCTTGTCTATACAATCTAGATAGACTGAAAACATTTAATGCAATTTTTTGCTAAAATATTTGAATCTTGTATTGGCAATATTGGGTCCAAAGATGAGTATGACCTCTCTCCAAAGATTTGCTCTAAAAATTCAAACACTGACTAGCCACCAAATACATCACATGCTTTCTCTCTCTAAATTTGAATTTTCTTTCTATTTTTTAATTTTTTTTCCTAATAAAAGATGCCTTTGCCGTCACTCACTCCCCCCACCAGAAGCGAAACTTCGACCAAAATAAAAAAAAAATCAAAACAAATAAATTCCCCATTTACAACCCACACCTCAATACCACCAGCGCACGTTAGCACCTGCGACCATCTGTCGCCCATTATCCCCTTCCGATCACCACTACCCGACGACCTCCTAGACGACGTCGTATCGTACACAGCCTGTTTCCCAATTTAAACCATTTCTTAATTTACCCAATTGGGAATTTTAGTCTATACATATACAGATATATACGTATAGAGCCAATTTATTACATCACTGTTATAATAAGGGTTTTAAATTAGTTATTATTAGGATGCGGTGAGGAAGATTTGAGGATGGTTAAGTTACTGGGATTACGGGGTTTCGGTGAATGGGCTGAGTCACCTCGGGAGGTGACTCGGACGATTCCGACGAGCGAAAGCATCGGAGAGAGCGGATGGCTTATGCGATTCTTTGACTCGGCTTTCTTCTGCGAGTGGATTGCTGTCAGCTACCTCTACAAGCATGATCACCCTGGGGTCCGTGACTACTTGTGCAACCGTATGTACACTCTCCCTCTATCTGGTATCGAAAGCTACTTATTCCAAATATGCTACATGTTAATCCACAAGCCGAGCCCTTCTCTTGATAAATTTGTAATAGATGTTTGCGCCAAGTCTCTTAAAATTGCACTGAAAGTCCACTGGTTTTTAATGGCGGAGTTGGAGGATGTGGATGATAATGAAGGGATTAGTAGGATTCAGGAGAAGTGTCAGTTTGCTGCCACTTTAATGGGTGAGTGGCCGCTTTTAATTAAGCCACAGACACAAAGTACTAGTTTTATGTCATTTTCATCAAATAATAATACTTATAGTGGCAGTGGTAGCCCAACAGGGAAGAATCAGGTATTGAACAGGTTGTTATCATCGAAACAAAAGTTATTGTCATTGACATCCTCACCCCCTAGCAACGCAATGGTGCCAAGGTCCCTGTCGTTCTCGCCCTCGGCAGGGAACTCGATAACTCAGGACGATGGTGAGAAGGTTGTAGGGTCTCCAGAGGAGAATAATAAGATTTTTAAAAAATTTATACCAGGGATGAAGGTCCGTGACGCATTGTTTAGGAAATCAGTGGAGAAGGACTTGGAGGAGTCTGACAAGGAAGGTGGGTTCTTCAAGAGACTTTTAAAGGATTCTAGGGATGAGGATGTCAGAAGGTCAGTAGATAAGGATAAAGAGAATGATGAAGAACCGGATAAGGATGGTGGGTTTCTCAAGAGGTTGTTGAGAGATAGTAGAGATGACAATACTAGAAACTCACTGGACAGAGATAAGGAAGAGGAGGAGCAAGAAAAGAGCGGTGGGTTTTTTAAAAGGTTGTTGAGTAGTAGTCGAGACGAGGATGTTAGGAAGTCAATGGATAAATACGAAGATGATTCAGAGAAGGATGGGTTCTTTCGAAGGCTCTTGAGTAATAAGGATGAAGAAGTGGAGGTTACCTCCAGTTCAGATGGTTTTTTTAAGCGGTTGTTCCGTGATACTAAAAATGAGTCGGAGGAAAAAGTGTTGTCCAAATCCATGGAAGATGATGAAAAGGAAGGATTTTTTAAGAAGTTATTCAAGGAGAAATTTGAGGACAAGAAAGATGGGACTGAGAGGAATGATAATGAAGAGATAGTGACAAAGATCTCTGAAGATGATGAGAAAGAAGGCTTCTTCAAGAAATTTTTCAAAGAAAAACTTGATGAAAGGAAAGATGGGAATGGAAGGACTGATGATGGCGAAGAAGAAGAATCATCAGAGCTTTCATTGTTCCGTAGATTGTTTCGTGTACATCCTGAAGATTCTAAGAGTTCAATGACAAATGATAACAGAAACGATGGCAATTTGCTTGAAAGCAGCCCAGGAACGGAGAATTTTTTTCGAAAGCTGTTTAAGGATCGTGATCGTTCAGTGGAGGATTCTGAACTTTATGGTCTGAAGAATAGCACAGCGGTCAGTCCTAAATTATGCTGTTTCAATAAGTTTGTGAACTCCTGCTGTTTTAATTTATATAGATGCTTATTGCTGCTTAAAAATATCATCTGACTTTCTTCATCTCGTAATCATTTCTTTTCTTTCGAAATGCTGCAATTTAAATATCGTGTTCCTAAAAGACTTGCCAGCTCCACTGAGGCCTGCTTGGACATTTATCTTTTTTGCATTATTTATGCGTCAAAATATTTTTGCTATAAATATTTTGCGGGTGTATTTTTAAAATAAATATAGCTGATGCTTGTATGAATACATTACTGTGGTCGAAGCTTTAAGAACTGGAGCTGTTTATGGTGTGGGGCTTGGTGAGGAGTATTAGAATTTTGAATTGGGCGCTATCAAATTAGCCTGGATAGTTCAGTTTAATTACTATAACTTTTGTCCTTAATTATGAAAATCCCACCCTACCTTTCCTTAATCCATTTTGCTGGAAATACGGAGGAAGTAGAAGATAGGAAGAGAAGATGAAGCAATGCTTCTGCATAAAAGTGATGCAAATTAATGAAGGGGAGAAGTCTGGTTAAACTGATCCTGCAGTATTTTTTATAGAATTCTAAACTAGGGCTGTCCGTGGGTCGGTTCGGTTCGGTTCTGAAGAGACCCGAACCGACCCAAAATTTTCGGGTATTTAATAAATGGACCCGTCGGGTCCAAATATAATTATGGAACCGTTCGGGTTCGGTTCCGTTCGGTTCGGTTCGGGTCGGTTCGGTTCCGTTCGGTTCCGTACTATAATTAAATTTTTTAATATTTACAGCAACACTTCATAAATACAACTAATGACATTTTATTCGTAATTTTTACAAATTAACGTAGCCCAATTCAAAAACATATAAATAATTAGCCGTCCAATAAGATTAATTCAATGCATACAAATACCAAAAAATAGATATTAATATTACAACAACACTACATAAAATATATTCATTTGCTTCAAATTAAAATGGGCTAATGGGTTTTAAAATTAAAATTATGAAATAATCTGATTTATTTAATTAATTTGCTAATTTGTTTAGAAAAAAATAAAATTAATTCAATATAAAAAATAAAAAAATTATTTAGTTTCGGTTCTTATTCGGTTCTTGGTCTAGACCCGAGACCCGACCCAAACCCATCGGTTCTCGATTCGGGTACCCGTTCGGGTATTTAGCCTATGTTTGACACCCGTTTTTTTGGGTGCAAAATTCATTCTACTACAGTAAATTTCCACAAAAAGTGTGTCAGACAAACAATTATTGCCCAAGGTCAAAAAGTGTGCCAGACAACCAATTAATGCCCATGTTCCCGTTGAATCATCTTCCGGTTTTGCCCTCAATTTGTACAAGTAAATTTCCACAAAAACCCTCAACCTTTAATTCACGTGAATACTGTTCCACATAACACAATGGAAGGGCGATTTTGGAAACAACAATTAAATTAGTGGGAAGGGAATATTGTCTGACATGAAATTGATAGATTGTCTGTATTGGTCCCACGAGATTTGAAAAAGTTGCTGTAGAAAAATGAATTTTTCGAAAGAAAATGGGTGTCAAACGGGGGCTTAATTTATGAAGAACCGCTCGATTCGGTTCGGTTCCGTCCGGTCCGGTTCGGTTCGGGACTTTTGGACACCCCTGTTCTAAACTAAGAAGGTTTCTATTTCGGAGAAGATGTGCTGACTGAAGAATAGTTGTAGATGGTAGTCAGTCATATAACTTAATCTCAGTTTTCGTTTGAATCATTATTCTCTCATGTTTGCACGTTTTTTTGCTTGGTTCAAATAATGAATAGTGTTCTCGTGTTTGCTATGATTGTTGTAAAGTACATAGTTTCCAAGTCCAAAGAAAGGCATATGGATTCTATTATTTTGTTTATACTGTTCACTCTTAGCTGTATGCTAAAATATATTTTATGATAAAGTTAAATCTGATCCTTAGACCTCCTAGTGCTACAATTTTTCATGTGAACAAATATTGCTTGGTACCTTTGGAAGGAGACTTCTAGTAATATAGAGAGGAAGTGAGGGAGGTTTTGACATCAAACATCAAGGCCAGAGATATGGAGAGAAGGAGAGAAAACAAAACATTGGGTGGTTTTGAGGAAAAGATAAAAGAAAAAAAAGAACTAAAGGTGGCACATGAGTGATTCTGAATATGCTTGGATTATGTTGAGTAAATTGATTGGCTTGGTGACTTTCTGATTGTGGGCTTACAATCAGGACACATGTATTCTTCATCATCCTTTCCTCCTTTATTTATAGGAAATGTGATGCTTGTTTATTTCGATGGAATCCCTCAAAATTGTTAAGCTAAAACATAAATGTTCTTTCCCTGTTATTTAACTAATTATATAGATGGATAGCTGGCTTTTGTTCTTCGCACCCTCATCATTGTGTTGTTGTGCCTCTACTGTGAGAGGCTCTTAGCTACGTGGATAGTACGCTTAATTTATATTATTAAGATCCTTTTGTGCATTTACAGTACTCTTTGATTAGAAGTTTTGCACTCAAAAAGGAAGAGTAAGATATTGTTTCCTGAACACAGAGGGTGTAAGCATTAAACAGTGTTTATGCTCTTTCCAATTCTATGTGAAAAATAACTAAAGCAGCACACCTGATACAGCCAAAAGATTCAGCGGTTTGACAAATTCTTCTTCAGCACTTGGGTGTCATACCTCACCGAGGGTGTAAGCATTGAACAACGTTTATGCCCTTTCCAATTCTATGTGAAAACTAACTAAAGTGGCACACCTGATACGGCCAAAAGATTCAGTGGTTTAACAAATTCTTCTTTAGCACTTGGGTGTCATACGTGTATTTGCAATTAATGATTGAACAAAAGAAATGGCACTATGTTCTGTAAGAATTTCAGAGAATACTGCCTGGTATTGGTGTTTTGGACAGTTCGGATGAAGTTGCAAGGCTACAAAGTAGGGTTGTCCGTTGGTCGGTTCGGTTTGGTTCTGAAAAGAACCGAACCGACCCAAAACTTGCGGGTATTTAATAAATGGAACTTTCGGGTCCAAATATAATTATCGAACCGTTCGGGTTCGGTTCAGTTCAGTTCCGTAATTAAATTTTTTAATATTTACAGTAACACTACATAAATACAACTAATGACATTTCATTCGTAACTTTTATAAATTAATGTAGCCTAATTCAAAAACACATAAATAACTAGCTGTCCAATAAGATTAATTCAATGCATACAAATGCCAAAAAGTAGATATTAATATTACAGCAATACTATATAAAGTAAATTTATTTGCTTCAAGCAACCTACTTGAATAAATAAAATTAAATATAAATTAAATAATTTAATTAATTCAATATAAAAAATAAAAAAAATTATCTAGTTTCGATTCTTATTCGGTTATTCGGTTCTTGGTCCAAATCCGTGATCTGGCCCAAACTCATCGGTTCTCGATTCGGGTACCCGTTCGGGTATTTAACTTATAAAGAACTGCCTGGTTCGGTTCGAGTTCAGTTCGGTCTGGTCCGGTTCGAGACTTTTGGACACCCCTACTACAAAGTCAAATCTTTGGCGGATAACTTATACTTCCGAGGGTGGAAATATTTAAGTAATCTGGTTATAAATGAAAATGTTGCATAATTCAGGGGATTTCTGAGGTTCAAAATGGTAGTACCTACGTCATGGATTCTGGTACTTTTATGGTGGCTAGAGGGTTGGGGGAACACTCAGTTTCTGAAGTTTGAACTTATATAAGCTCACGAGAAACTGTTGTGCTAAGCATGACCTTCACAGTGAGTTTTTTGAATGTCAATGATGTTCAGAGTCAGAGAATAAAATTAGTTGATAATGCCATGTAGCTGGTGGCCAAGAAGAGAATCATCGATGTGGTATAAAACACTTTCTTGCAAAATATGTCAAGACATTTCTGAAATTGTTAGATGCTTGAATGAATTATAAGTAGCTCAAACCCTACGATTTTACTTGGAATAGAAAAACTACATGCTACTCAAAGAAATTTGAACAAATTGGAACATTATATAGCATAGATGTTTGTATACTCAAAAGTTTTCCTAGTTCCTAGACCATCTAAAATTTGTTAATAAAAACCAGTGAGCTCTGGATTACAATTCTAAACCACATAATGCAGGAAAGCAGTTTTATCATTCTTAGAAGTTAGAACCCAATGTAATATATGCATAAGAATATACCGTCTAAAGCAGTTTTATCATTATTAAAACTCATGTAAATTACACATAAGTATACCGTCTATGTTAGTTAAGATGCTAAACAAGTGGCAATTGAATTCTGAAATTGATAGCGAATGATCTGCCTCATGCTTTTTATGGGACCCCTGATACACTGCACAAGAATATAATTGGAGAAACGTTTCAGGAGTTCATCTAAAGTTGGAGTTTAGCAGATGCACGTCTATGGACATCCCAATACAGGAAATTTGTTTGGTAAGACAAGGTTTATGGTGGATTACATTCAAAAACGTTTATAGAGTTGCAAGCTTGCTGGAAGTAGCTCTGAAAAATCTAAGCTTGTACCTTTTGAAGGGTCTAAATGTAAGAAGTGAGAATTTTGAAGCAGCTGATTGCATTATTCTTACTTAAATCCACAATTTGAATTATGAGGAAACAAAGTATGCAAGAGGTATACAGTTTTTATTTTATTTTTTATTTTTTGAGGGAAGAGGTATACAATTAAGAGCACTCTTGTTCTGGAAAGTTGGAAAAGTATGCTTCTGTTTTTAAAATTACGCTCTCAACCCCTTAAGCAAAAAGTGGTTTGCATCCTTACTGTCATTTTCGTGTATATATTACAACACACACCAATAGCTCTACTTTTTCTCGAATTCTGCTGTCAAAATGGCCTCCCTTGCTGATAAACAAATGGGAACAGCTAACTTCTGAGGGGCTTTTCTCTTCCAAATGATTTTCCCTTCCTGACGACTAGCTAGTCAAACTTGGCAGGATTTGCTGGAAAATAAACCATTTTAATTGCTTTGTCATCAAATTGTGTAATTTAGCGAGTAAATTTGATCATTAGATCCAATCTTCATTCTGGCAAAGCCTTTATGAATTTCAGATACCATATTGATTGGTTACTGTTCAAACTTCGCCTTTGGAATTAATTTTAAGCACACAATATGCTGTTGATGGCATGCTATGTACCTATATTTGCCTTTCTGTGATATACTTGCTTGTATAGGAACTCTAGAAATTTTCAGATCCAGTTTCAATCAATTCATTTGTAGGGGATGCCTGTTCATTTTTCTTCCTTCTATGCCGTTTTTACTTTTCTCAGGATCTCTCATATAGATTATTGGATTCACGATGTGACGTGTTGCATACACCTAAGAGGTCCCCTTTTATAAGTGTGACATGAGCCAAATAGAATTAGATAGAAGAGATACACGTAGACCTAGACTAAAAGTATGTTTGGAAAGTGTTTACAAATAGTTTAATATATAAATAGGTAGAAATGTGTAATGGAGAAGTGGGTAATACTTGTCGGTCCCTTGAAATGTGTTGATAAAAAAGTGGATTGAGTGTTTTTAAACAGTTTATAAACATTGAGCCAAACATGGCTTGAAACTATTGAAATTATTTGATTTGAGTGGATCTTTCCAAATATATGGCTTTGAATTGAAGGAAATGGTGTAAGAAAGACTAAGTAGCTGACTACAAGTTCATTGAGAGTAAGAGTTACATTGTTGTTCTTGTTTCTTATCTCTCCTTTTCTTTCTGCGTATCTTCTTTCTAAGCTTCCTACTTTATTATTGATAAGACTATATTCTTATATAAAAAATAAAAAAAGACGAAAATAAATCTTTCTTTGACATTTTTTTCTTTCAATTTCTGTATTGAAGAGTGCTTGTCGTTACAATGGATAATTGGGTCACTGATTATAATAATGTTTCATTTACTAGAAATGTCCTGGCTCACCAAAGCAACGAAATGAAAAGTCAAATGCTAAACCTCCGCTTCCAAATGATACTTCATCACAGTTTAGAAAAGGGACATATCATGAATCCCTTGATTTTGTGCAACGGTTATGTGAGATATCCTACGACTTGGTTGACGTATTTCCTATTGAAGATCGGAAAAGTGCTCTCCGTGAGGTTACCCAATTTTCTTCATTTCTCCAGTTTGCTTCAATTTTTATCTGTCCATCAAGATCTTCTCTTTTACTGAATTTGTGAATTTTGCTGTTCCCAGTCACTTGCAGAAATCAACACACGTGTAGATGCTGCTCAAAGTAGTGGAGGTAAATGCAGTATTTATGTGGACAGATGTTTGGTTCTATCAGATACTCCTTGGGCTATAAAAATTAGTGCAGCAAATTTGAGTATGAGGACCAAAGTTTTGAAACGAAAGTTTATTACGTTTGCAGTTCCCTATATTTTGTTATTTTTCCGTCCAAAATTTGTTTTAAAAGGGTCAAAATAAAATTTTATTTTTTTATTAGCTTCTATTATCTACGATATTATTTTTCTGATATTGTAATTTACAATTATTAGCCGACAGAGGCCTATCTTTAATTCAGTTTTTTTCCTGGTTGTGGTGTTTAATGAGGTAGCAGGTTTGAATACAAAATGGAAACACTTATTTCTTGTAGCAATGGCTTTGTCATACTAGATTATTGTGCAGTTGAGAATGTTTGTTGAATCAGCATACTGTCTTTTATCTCTCTTATCCTGAAAGGAAATTGATTTATGCTTATAGAGATTGAGATATTGGAGATCCTTTAGTGAAGGAATAAAAACAAAGATTTAGTAAAGCCAATATTTCAATGATGATTAGCACCAAGAGTCATAGTGGTGTACTTTGTTTGGAAGTTCTATTCACTTTGTGAAAAAGAGAATGAAACAATAAATTAATGAATTATTTTCTGAAATTCTCATATTTCTTCGTTGTGCTTGTGCCTTGTTTTGTGTATCTTACTACGAAGCTAAAAATTCAAAACAAAAACCATTTTGTTTTCAGCAATTTAATGTCCAAGCTCTATTCCTGTTAAGAATGTTCATGAGAACATCCTTGACATGCTTACATCCTACTTTTCTTCCGTGATACTACAGGGGTGTGTTTTCCAATGGGGAAGGGTATGTATCGTGTGGTTCACATACCTGAAGATGAGGCTATTCTTCTGAACTCCAGAGAAAAAGCTCCTTACCTGATATGTATTGAAGTCTTGAAAAGTGAAGCCCCAAGGTGAGTTATGGAATTTCATTAGTTATTTTTAGTGACTGCAAAGTTAATTCTTCAGTAACTATTGTAATGTGTTGGTCGTGACACTGATCATATAATTGTGTCCATATCTTTCCAACTAGTAATTCAAAAGATGCGGCTAATGCTCAAAAGCTTTCTAAAGGAGGAATTCCGTTGGCAAATGGAGATGCACTGTTGCCAAAACCTCCACCATGGGCTTATCCTCTGTGGACAGGACATGATATGTACCACAGTGGTTATGATAGGATGTCAAGTTCTACTTCTCAGGCGATAGACCAGGCAATGACAAAATTATGGGATGCCAAAGTAAAATTTGTTCATGTGAATTTTACTGTGGAGCAGCAATCAGGCCCTGACCTTGAATTTTGTATTTCTCAATCTTTTTCTTCAAATGGTGGCCAAGCCAGTGAGGTTGGTTCTTATGCATCTGGAACAAAAGATGGATGTGATTTGGAACAGGTGAGGGTTGTCTTGACAGCTGATCCTGGGGTTAGCATGGATGACATAGTGGACCAAGATCCTCCACCCAGACGAAAAGAGCACCGCCGTGTTCCAAGTACTGTGGCTATTGAGGAAGTCAAGGTAACATGTTCATTTGTATCTTGTTAATCAGTCATATCTTCTTTACAATTGTCTCATTCGATGTTTGTCTTTGCTATCATTAGTGTATATTCAATTTCAACTTCTCCGTGCAGGCTGCTGCATTGAAAGGAGAAGCTCCTCCTGGACTTCCTCTGAAGGGTGCTGGTCAGGACTCTTCAGATGCACAGCCAAAGGTGATGATTTGTCCCAAGTTGAATGGCTTGTCTTGGCTTCTTGACCTTAATTTTTGTTTGTACTTTACCAATTTTAAACAGGCTGTGAATGGGGGTGTTCCCAAAGTAGGTGATGCATTAGCTGGTGAACTGTGGGAGTTGAAGAGGGAGAGAATACGTAAAGCCTCGGTATATGGAAAATTACCTGGTTGGGACTTGCGTTCTGTAAGTTGCTATCTTGTCTTCTCTTCCCTTTTAACACCGATATTTTCTACGTGATAATTTTCTGTTGAGGACTTGGTGTAACTTTCGAGTCTTGAAATTTTTGTTTAATGGTTTGCACTCTGATTCACTGAAAAATATGGATTTACTTCTCTCTGTTGTCTGTTGATCATGGAAAATGCATTCCTGAACAGCTGTCAGCTGTTTTTTCTTATTCATCAGAAGGTAGTTGCTCAATGTCTGTACTGTGATAAATTGTCAGTATATTAGAGGATATCTAATTTGAAAAGATATCCTTGGGTAATTGGAGACTTGGTTGGCTCATCAAGGGTGATCACTAGTTTAAGTGTTGGCTCTGTAACAAAATTTATGATTGACTGCTCGATATTGGCTAGCTGTTTGACATAGTTCTTTTATGATAATTTTGAATTTGTTCATAAATAATAAAAGAGATAACAGAAACATGCTGGGGGATAGTACAAGTGTGGGCACTAAATAAGTCGAAAAGGATTCAGTTTCTGCTGAGGTACGTCTCTTGTAGCAGTGACAGCTATTATGAAACTCAGTCTCTGCAGAAACTCCAATGAACTGGTTACGACATTTGTGCTAGCTTAGAGTGCGCACACAAATTTCAGTCTGTTATGGCATAAGATAGTGAATAAATATATGGATTAACCTGCTGTTGGTGACACGGCCTTAAGTATCAGATATCCAGCAAATAGGTTGTGGCCCGGTGCAGCTCTTCGGAGTGATAGTGTGGAAATCTCATTTTTACGATCTAAAGCTTCTCACTGATGGATCTATGCTGAGCTCTGGGGAATGTGGTGCTTATGGCAGCAGAATTTTGTGGGATGGTTGAAGTTTTTATATATTGATTGGTTACCTTCGTTAGTTGTGCAACAACTGGTTTGGACTTTATTTATTACGAAACAACCGTTCAATACCCCATTGCACTATCTTTATCAAATTGTGGAACTCATAGGATATTAGAAAGGCAATTACTGCTTGTAAATTCTTACTTTATTTTTGTCAATTGATTGTTAGTGTATGCTTTTATAGTTAAAGGTTCCAAAGATTCACTTCATTTTCTTCTTCTTTTAACCCAGTTTATCGTATTTGTCTGCAATATTATGTGATCTGCAATTTCCATATTGTTTTTGCACCAGCTAACTCATTCTAATTCTTATTTCAGGTAATTGTTAAAAGTGGTGATGATTGTAGGCAGGAACACCTTGCTGTACAACTTATTTCTCACTTTTATGGTAGGTGTCAAATGTCTTTATGAGAGTGGTTAGATTCCAATTACTTGGCTTCCTTGTTTCATTTTAGTGGAAATTACACCAATCCCTACTTTAATTATTCAACATTCTAAAATCAGGTACAAAGTTTAATCTTTCAAAAATCAGATATTTTATTTTAATTAATAATTTTATAAAAGAAACATTTTTCCTAAATATAATTATACCTAACCCTAATCACTTTTGATATTTTTTTCTCTCTCCATCCCTCACTCATCTCTCAACACTGTCAAGGCGTCACTCATCTCTCTCACGAACACTGCCACCGCCGGACAAGACGCCACCACATCCCGCCCTCACTCATCTCCCTTACGAAGAACACGGCCGCCCTAACTCGTCTCCCTCACGAAGAACACTGTCGTCGTTGCATCTACTTGTTTCTCCACTTCGGTGAGTTTAGTACTTCCCCTTTCCCTCACAGTGGCAGGCCGTTTTGCCTCCATAATCTCCTCCTCAAAGTGCCCAAACACCGATTTCACACTTGCCGACTTTTTTATCTTCCCCGGAAGCCTTGCCGGAATCTCCCCCGAAGCTGGCTCGGTATCGACTTGGTTCTGATAAATTGACCGCCTGCCAGTTTACTGTATACTTTTAGAGTGATGTCGACGGTGGTGGTGGCGGTGGGCGGCGTCACTGACGGTGGTGCGGTGCTTTTAGAGTGGTGGAATGTGGTGTGGGTGTTTGTGACGATTTTATTGGTTGATTGAAATTTGTGACCAATGTGGCGGTGACGGTAGTGGTGGTGCTATTGGAGGTAGCGGTGAAGTGGTGGTTAAAAAAAAAAAAATCGCATCATAGACTGACTATGACCTTAAAATTCGACAGTTGTGACTAAAAATTAATCCGTGACTAATAAATTTGAAAATATGTGACTGATAGATAACTGTGATCTGTAATTTTTTTGATCTTTGACCAATAAAATAATGTGATTTCGAAATAATCCGTGACCTACAAAATTTTTGATCTGTGACCGATAAACAAATTGTGACCTATAAAATTTTTGAACTGTGACCGTAAAATAATTTGTGACGTATAAATATTATGATCTGTGACCAAAATTAATAGGCGAGTGGCTAAGTTGTGAATCTGTGACCATATTGCATAAATGTGTGACTTTAATATATTTAATTAATAAAATATATAATTAATTAATTAAATCATAAATAAATTTTAATAAGAATCTGATTTGTGAAATTTCAAACTTATTATCTTAGTTTTGAAATGGACTATACTTAATAATCTTGTTTATGAAATTTTCCCGTCATTTTATTATTTGTGGTGTTTTGCATCCACTGTTAATAATCTTTATCATGATTCCCTGCCAAAGTTGGAAACATTCTTAAGCTGCAATTCAGATGAGTGTTGGAGGCGGATACGAATTTGAGGAATGATTAATTTGTTTAAGGAAAGTAACGTACCTTTTCTAGTAATTATATCCTCTTAATAGCAGCGTGACGTCTGAACATTTTTTTATTATCGCCTCCGTGTTTAACAAATTTTCCATAGATCTCCATAGGTAAAACCAAATAAGTTTTATGAGGTCGTTAGATGACACCTGCCTATGTTAACTCACCTTTTCAAATAATTGCAGAGTATGAGATGTGAGCTATATAGCTCTGTAATTCAAATCTTCTTGAATATCTCTTTTGTTATTATAGATATGTACCGTATAACCATGATACTCTTCCTCCGCTTATTTGACATTTTTTTTACTATTTAAGATCTTATTTAGAGTGTGTTTGGGACACATTCTTTTGAAAGAATGTATTATTGAATAGTAGATTGATGGAGAATGTGTGGTTAAAAATGAAGGAAAAGTTATTGATGTGATGGAAAATATTATTTTATTGAAGAATGTGTGGTTGAAAATGAGTAGAAGAATGAAAATGAAAAAAATAATTTGTACCAAACAGGGCCTTAATAATTCTGTGAAGCAAAAAATACCATTTCGCCCATAAACGTCTATAGTTTAGTAAAAATTCCTTTCGGCCAATTTCTTATTTGTATTCTTCACAGCCTCCTATACAATTTATATTAACATTAGAGTTCGACATATTCTCAATATCCAGTCCGGGGTTTTCAGGTTTTCACAAATACTGTGTCAAAATGGTTCCTTCATGTTTTTGTGATCTCATCAGTATAAAATATAACTATACTATTTTCATCTTTAATGCATTTATTTGATTTAGACTACTTCCCTTAGTCTTTAGTCGAGATATACCACTAACGACCTTCTCTCCATCCGACGTTCAAGTGAACTATACAATTATTCATATGCTTTTGCACAAGACTCCTGCATCACAGTTTTACCTTCCAATTTAGTTAACCTTAGAAAGCGCGACACCACCATAGCTGGCGAATTGATGGCCAACATTTACCAGAGATTGAGAGGTGCTGGACATGATTCTACACAAGTTAGAGATTCCTTCCATGTGGCCTGTCCATTTTTATTTTTGTGTTTTTATGACCGGACAGAAAATGCACTTAAAATAATAGAAAATAGGTAAACGAGAAACTAAGCTGTAAGTGGAATTAAGTCAACACTAGAGGAAGCGGTGCATGGTTGGATTGATTGTGTTAAAATGCTTCCATACCTGATCAGAGATGTTGCTGCCCGTGAAAATGTGTGAACTGGTCTCAATTGCCGAACAACATTGGCAACGTAAGGGCAAGTGACATCTAATCCTCCTTTGAATAACAATATCAATTGAGATAAAGTCATGCCATAATCTTTAATAGAATAAAGAGATTGTGTAGGAATTATGGGACTCCACATTAATCGAAAAGATCACGAGATTGTCGACTAGGTCGGAATGCCAAGCAGATTTGGTAACAAAACTACCATCTGGAGTGTCCTTCCAGAATATCTGATCGGAAGAATTAGTCCAGAGAAGAATAACCTAGTCTGCTCAACCGTAGGGGGAGGGAGGACCGGTAGAAGCCGTCTAATATCCCATCCAAAGCTATCATAGAAATCATGTACCCTCACACGAGAATGTTGACTGTTTGGGAATAAGGATGTGAAGGTAGCCTTGACCATCCAGCAATCATGCCAGAAAAAGATTTGTCCATCTCCAATTTACCATGCAATATGGGCTCGGCCTTAGGGCCAGCGCTTTCACCTCCTCCAAATAGGTGAAGCATTATAAGGGGTTGAAACGAGCATGGGGTGAGTGCTCATGGAATATTTACCCAGTTCTTACTGAGACCATAGCGATTTTTGGGAGTGAAAGAGCCAACGAAGCTTCAGGGAAGCGCCCATGGAGTATTATTGTAATTTGTCAATAATAATATAATGAGTTTTAAAAGACTTTATAACCAATGAAATTCTTCTTCACGTGTTCTAAGGTGTTCGATACATATCGAAAATTTAAAAAATATAAATAATTTAAAAAAGTATCTGGTACGTATCAAAGAGTGTCCAAGCATATCCAAGCTTGGATACGTGTATGCAATAAGTTTACAAGTTTTAGGGTGCCCTAGACAACAATGTGTCATGTCAGTTGTGAGAATGTGAGGTACACCCTAGCTTATGCTGGCTCTTTTATTGCACTTGTAGTCTGATGTAGTGACTTGCTGGTAGGGTACATCCTAACAAGAGGTGAAGAAGAATTCTAGGGATAAGACATAGACAAAGTTTTAGGTTGGCTATCAACCTATTGCAAGTCACCTTCATTATCTGGGTTCTGGGTTTAGAACTTGCTTTGGGAACACGCGATCATCTTCATAATGCATTTTTTTGCTCTTTTAGAATTTATATTTGAGAAGAATTCTTAAAAGAAATCTTCCTGCGTGATTCGGTTGTCTACATATTACCCTTAAAATGCAATCGTTGCTGTTGTATTTTTGGCAACTGAATGTAACAGAAGACATTTGCTAATCGAGAAAGCAGTCGGTGGATGCCTGTGGTTGTACACTTCTCTTTAACCCAACAAAAGAACACCGAGCCTACAGTTTTCGCCCTTCTGTTTGTAATGTATTTTAAATGGAATTCTGTTGTCCTTCAAAACTTGTATAATAATTTTATTTACTTTTGATCCAGATTTTATGAACTGTATGATGTCTGTCTCCATGTCAATTTATTTACTTAATGGCCATGTGTTGGAGTTGAATTACTTATCCATGTCTGATGGGTGGGATATGCAAATACTTATCTTGTTCCCCAACTTGCATCTACTTTTTTCTTTTGTTCATTGGCACGGTTTGATGAGTTTTCTTTGTCATTTTTAACTGCTAGATATATTCCAGGAAGCTGGTCTCCCATTGTGGTTGCGTCCTTATGAAGTTTTAGTTACATCCTCTTATACGGCACTTATTGAAACTATTCCCGATACGGTAGCCTCTTACATTGTCTTGGTAGACTAAGTTCAAATCTTTATAGCTATGGCTGAATTTATATGTATTATTGTTTTAATACCAGGCGTCGCTTCATTCCATCAAAAGTAGATTCCCCAATATTTCAAGCTTACACGACTTCTTCGTTGCCAAGTATGAAGAAAATTCTCCGAGTTATAAACTTGCCCAGGTATATGAATCTTGAATTGTAGTTCTTTTTCTCGTTAACAATTTTTGTTTTTTTCCCATTCTTGTCTATTTTGTCATACATCAGTAATGTGTCTCTATTTGCTTCTCTTTGTACGGTCATGCATCTTCATACTTTATCTTTCTAGGTGGAGTGTGCAAGTCTGAAACTCACTCATAATTTTTTAAATACGGAAATCGCTCATTCTTTTTGCTGCAATTTATTGGTCTAACAATTTCAGTTCATAAATGTTCACAATCTCATTATTTTTAGTCAAAAAAGGCAATTTAATGTCAAACATTCTTTATATTATGTGAAGATTGAAGTTATCAAATAATCCTATCACTGACTTGGTCAAGGCATTGACTTAATGTACGACAATCCTATTACAAATAGGATACGAATATTTAATTGTTGTACTAGGATTTTATTTCTTGTTTAGATTAGGATTTTTTATTCTTTCATGTTTTAATGCTTATCTTCCTCAAATTATTAGGATTAAGATATTATTTTGCCTATATAAGCAAAAGCTACTATCATCAATTTCGTTATAACTAAATTATTCTTTACAAATTTTCGAGTTATTCAAACTTCATTCTTGTTTCAAGAATTTCAATTTTGCTTGCACCAAAATTGGTACTAGAGCAAGGATTTTTGCCCGACTTGATGACTAAGGATGATACTAGTGGAGCCGACGCCACTGGCGACACAGGTTCGAAAATGTCGAGCGCCGACTTTCCGTGCTCGAAAAGACTTTTCAAGATGTTCAGCTGACCTCAGCTCCATTCATCATTGAAGTTATTTGTGACCCAAAAGGCAACGTCTAGCTCCGATAGGTCACAATAGCACTGTTGGCGACTCATATTCCAGAGCTTTTGATGGATGATGAGCAATCGGGACCGGAACACAAAGAACACGTGGTGCATAAACCTAGAAATACTTGACTTCCTCCAATCAACAACCCATCCCAACGGGATATAAGGAGCAACAAGGTGCTACTGATCATGATACCACAATAGAGAAGCACGTACAAGTTGAGAATTAGAATCTTTTATATTCCAATAACATAGAAGCTGACAATATGTATCATCTTGAGGTTGGAAGACATTTTGGTCAAGTTGCAATCATGGACCTCATGTCTCGAGTTAGTACCTAATCGTGAAGAAGGTAAAGGTGATGTTTGTCAAATTGAGAATAAAAAGTTATTGGATACTCCTACCATTGATGTGGTCAAGGCATTGGGTTGCTACGTCATTGGTTTATCTAGCTCACTAGTTTAATCACTAGGTCACTAATTTATGGTTTAAAAAGGCGGTAGTGAGGCGCATGTAGTATGCCTCGAGGCGGTATTTTTTAGGCTAAAAATATGATGCTCACGCCTCTAAATCTGAGGCGCACTCCTCAAGGAACGTGCTTCATTTAAAATTTAATTTTTCAATTGTATGAAAAGAAATCAGAAATGGCCCTTCTTAAAAAAGAAAAAAGCCAATTTAAAAAGGCATTTTGGGCCCAAACAAAACAATAAAATATCTAGAAAACTAAACGACAGCCAGAAATTAGAGGACAAAAAAGGAACAGATTCAACAGAAATTCAAAAGTGAGAATTCAAGAAGAGTATCGTCTTCATCAGTTTTTTGGTAGGAAATTTTTTTGATAGGTTGTTTTCAACAGTTCATCGGGTATGTTTTTCCTTTTTTCTTTTTCTTCTTCTTAGGGTTCAGTAAATCTTGCATGCCATTAGTTGTTTTATATACACATCTGGAAATTATAAATTTTATAAATGTTTTGATTTATATAATTAACACGTACGATTTCATCAAATCACTTGTATAAACTCTAAAACTAGATGAAGATGATTTTGTAGAAATTGAGAGTAGCGAAGAGGAAGATGATGGGAAAATTGGATATGATGATGATTCCATTAACGATGCTAATAATAGTGATAATAGTGTAGACTATTAGGCTTTTTTTTTTAGTTTAAGCTGCTTCTTTTTTTCCATTGCAAATTGAATGATTTCTAACTTCTGTAATGCCTTTTTTTTTTTGCTAAAAATCTTCTTTTTTTAGGTGGACTATATCTCAATATGCTAATGGCTATATATCCTATTTACTATATGCTCCAACTTTGATTTTTTTTGTATTGTATTATTTTATAATTCTTTTACTTAGATTTTTTTATTTTTTGTGAGGCTTACGCCTCAATCCGCTTCGAGGTGTACGCCTCGCCTCATAGAGAAAAATCGCCTCAGTTTTTAGTTTCGCCTTTTTAAATCAAAATTTAAGGTACACTACCTGTTATGCACTAAAGAAATTAACTTTATCTTAGTTAAAATACACATTTTCAACTACACATTCTCCAAAAAAGTCTCTTTCATGCCTCTCCCCATAACTTTTCCCTACATTTTAACCACACACTACAAAAAAAATCACTTTTCATACCCATCAACAGAGATTTTAATAAACAGTTTATTTTAAAATTTCTACATGACTAGTCAAATCTTAATTTCACACCCAATACGTGGCAACAAAACTCTTTTGAACTTATTTAGATGAAAATAGAAATGACTTGCAATAAGTTAGCGTAATATAATAATAAACACCTAGTGTAGTTCCTTATTTTTTATGTATAAGATAGTTGAAGTTATGTATTATGTATTTCCTAGTTGAACCTATTACAACTATTTACAGTAGTGCAGCGGTAAGGTGCTTAAAGAAGCTGAAAAGGTAACTAACCGGCACTAGATTCAGAATTTGCTTGAAGGACGGGGATTAATTTTTTCTATCTGATCTTGTTTATGAAACTTGGACCTAGGCTCTTTAACCTGTAGAAATTAGACCAATTTTATTGCAAACCGAGACTTATATCTGGTTCTCTGGCTTCCAACTCTCGGTCTGGTCTGGCCTTGGATAATATAGTAAAATCTAGATTCAAAAGATCAGTGTGACTTGTTTTTATGCTAGAAACTAGATTGTTTCGAGCTGGTTTCTGTTATAGTGTTTCTTCTACATTGTTGGCCAAATGTTTGGATCCGACACCTTTTCACTTTCTAATTACATATTGTCCTTTAGGTACATCTCAAACTATTTTGTCCTGTTCTTTACAATTAATATTCTTTTTTCATAAAAGCGTAAGTTTATGGTGCATCATCTCCTCAATGAACATCAAATTTCGGGTTTTTAGTTGTGTAAATCATCCTTGCAGAGAAACTTCGTGGAAAGCATGGCTGGGTACTCTTTAGTTTGCTACCTTTTACAGGTGAACTCCTCTCTCTTTGAATTCCTAACATTTTTCATGGGTGACTTCAAGTTATCATTTATGTTGCAGGTGAGGTATTTGGGAGAATTTTCTAATTGTATGAAAAAGCATCCAGCGGAACCTATTAACTGAAATGTATATTTTGAATTATCTTGCTCCGGCAGTTCCTTGGCTGCGTTGTTTTCAATACAATTTGAGCATGATGGAATTTTAAACTAATTTATATCTCCGTGTCTTGCAATTTTTAACATTCTCCACGTGCTGCTTTATCTAAGATGCCTCTTGTCTTTAGGTGAAGGATAGGCACAATGGAAACCTCTTGTTGGATGAAGAAGGTCATATCATACACATTGACTTTGGTTTCATGCTTTCTAATTCACCTGGTGGTGTAAATTTTGAAAGTGCACCATTTAAATTAACCCGCGAACTTCTTGAGGTAAGGCAGTACGACTTATGCTAGGCAGAGCTAATATTGTATCATTATTAGAATCAGCATGTGTCCACCGCTGCAATTTTTTATTTTTCATTTCCATAGTATACCTACTTTTGGTTTTGTGTTAGGTGATGGACTCTGATGCTGAGGGAGTTCCAAGCGAGTTTTTTGATTATTTTAAGGTGGATATTTAGATTTTACTACCCTTTACTTCTGGGAAGTCTTAGACTTTAAGTTTCATCTCGTATTGCTGGTGTTCATTCCTCTGATATTTGCCCTGTGATTTCAGGTGTTATGCATTCAAGGTTTCCTAACTTGTCGTAAACACGCAGAACGCATAATTCTTCTTGTTGAGATGTTGCAGGTAAGATGGTACAATATTTGTGACTTCCACGTCTTTTCCTTCTGTTGACTGTTCAATTCATTTAAAGATGTTTAAATTGGATTTCCTAGTAGAAGAGCAACTAGGATATAAAGATTGGAGTTGGAGAATAGTGGTACTGTTGGTGCTTTAACCACTGTCCCATAAATCTTAGGTTCTAAGTTGTGAGTTAATTTCACTGAAGGAAGTATAGACCTTGATATTGTGAGTTAGACAAGTGACTCATATTACTTGTTGGTAAAGAAAACTAAAGGTTATATGTTTTGTAGTTCTTTACATTCTTAGCATAATTTGGCTGAGTTTATCTAATGGTGGCAGAAGTAACTGCTTTCGAGGTAAAAGTTTCTCTTTTAGCCGACCTGTTCTTATTTAGAAACAAAAAACTTATGTATTGAAACCTCAAAGGCTGTCTTCTGATATAGAGACCTTGCTTTCTTCTCTCTCTGTCTCTCTGATGCTTAAAATTTCATGAGCATGTACAGCATAGAGGATCTGCAGTCCTCAAATTGCTCCAAGAGAGTAAATAGTGCAAAATCCACTTAAAATTTAGAAACAATCTAATGTATTATGTCTATCCACAAATTCAATTCTGTGAACTGTGTTGAAGCCATAGCGTATAAGTGATTCGCAAAGAACACCACTATGTTATCCTCCTTGACAAGAAATGAGAGATGGCTTACTAGAGAGCTCCAAAACTTTCCGACCTCTATTTTGGAGATCTCAAGAGGTTGTAAGATGAAAACAGAGGGGATATTAAGCAGCACTATGAGGTTGTGTGATTCAATTCAGGAAACACCATTACTGAGCTACTTTGGCCACAGAACAATCTTTGATCCAAGTCGGGGCGCTCTGTGTGATTTCTTTGGATTGTTGGGAAAAAAGTTTGCTTCCTGCAATTTTAGTGACCGATCATCTGTAATACATGCTCATGGATCAGCTGCATGCACTTTAATGAAGTAAAATTCCCCCTTGGGACTGGCATGTATCTAAGTTGGGGGGAAGCTGCCAGGCAGTTTCTGGAGCTTAACTCTGTACGAAAGATGCTTTGCGGACAATTTACAACATTCTTTTAGTTGTTTATTTAGTTGTACGGCTAGGTCAGTTTTGCATTTTTAGAAAATAGGAAACAGAAATGAGAGGTTCTGTATTGGTTGTTAATGTGTGTGTGTGTGTGAGAGAGAGAGAGAGAGAGAGAGAGAGAGATTCTAGTTCTTGGGCGAAACCTAAGTTTCTTGAGAGAAGTCTTGGCTTGTCATTTTAGATTCACTCATTTGAAGTATATGCGGTGAAATTTACTTTGCAATTAATGAACAGTGTGAAATTTTGAAGGTTTAATTGAATTGTACAGGCCAGTTATTTGTTGTTTAGTTAGTAAAACCTGGCTCAAATTAATGCGTGTATTGCTGAGAAGGGTCCACACATTTTCTGCCATGTTGGCGTTTTGCCCCTTCCAAAATGCTCTGTACATGAGATCTAACAGAAATTTCTTCACTTGATTTTAGTATGAACACAATCTTAGTGCTTCTTTGCTTGTATCAGGATTCTGGTTTCCCTTGTTTTAAGGGTGGTCCACGAACAATACAGAACTTGAGGAAACGATTTCATCTTTCTTTGACAGAAGAGGTTTGATATAATATTTTATTTATTTATTTTTATTTTTTTGTTTTTTGATTGTCCTTCATGGGAGTTGGTTGGTTTCTACAGCAATGCGTGTCCTTGGTGCTTTCTCTGATTAGCAGCAGCTTGGACGCTTGGCGAACACGGCAATATGATTACTATCAGAGGGTACTAAATGGGATATTATGAGGAGAAATTGTATTACTGGTTGACCCTAGATGATAGTTGAATTGGCAAACCATTGTATGATCCTGAACTCTGATTAGAAAGAATTTAAGGATCTCCCAGATGTGTGTGGTTTGATGATAACAATTTTGTTGCCAGTTACTGTCGGAGTGAGGAATCTGTTATTCAATCAGGAAAATGTTACTATAGGAGGAAAATTCACTTCAGGAGTTGATAACTTTTGTTTTACTCATCTTCTTTAAGATGATCGACTGGCTGGAGTGGGATTTCCTTATTTGAGGGAGTTGTCAATTACTCGAGAAATTATTTTTGCTGTACAGAATGATTTGAAAGTGAAGATGGAAGATATACTAGATGCCTATTGGGACTTTGATTAACGTGTTTGAGTTTCTATGGTCACTGATGTTGCAAAAAACTTGACAATCGCTTCTTCCTGCATTCTTCAGAAAGAAAAAGCTCGGATATTAGTACAAGGTGCAGTTTGCCTTCTGCTCCTGGATGTCTCTAGTCAACCTTTGAGACATCAAGCTTTGATTCTTTTTCAAGTTCCTGGGTTAAATGTTAAAAGAACATTTGCTTGTATTGTGTATAAAATTACATTGAGTGCCGTTCATGTATACATCAATTTGTTCATAGAATGAAGTGTGCAAATTTGATGGTTTCTATTTTATATTTGGTACTGCACTCTGATTCCACATGCCAAATTAGTTGGATGCTGTATATCAAATATGCTTTTGAAAGAGGATTGTGTAACGCCCCGAGTTCTGTGAATCCGGATTGTCACGTCATATTCTTTTGTAACTGAATTAACTAAAAAGATTTGCGGAAAATAACTAAATTTTAAACATCACATTTATAATGGTAAAACCTCGTCGGCAACAAAATTCATTTGACTAACTTAAGAAATTTGATTAAACTTTAAATCTCGAGTTTTTGAAATAACTGAAATAACAAAGTACGTTAATAACGTTCAAATACGTAATTTTTCTAATGTAAATAACTGAATCCATTAAATCGTTGTCACACTGCCCATCAAACCCGGCTGTCTCCAAAATCTGCAAATATTGTTAAAATAACGGGATGTGTATTTCGATGAAATACTCAGTATACTCATCGTCGATAATTAATTTACAGAATAATTGAACACATAATTATGCAAAATATACAGTGACATCATCATCAGCATTGGCTCATTTTCTTGAAAATCATAGGCTCTTAAAATCATAGGGTGTAGGTAGTCTCGTTTCATGCATTTAAGCACATACGTTATGCATAACATTCTCATCTTATCTCATAAGAGATACTCGTTTCTTCTCATGCATTAAAGCATATAAGTTATGACAAGCATAACAACATCATATATCTCATATGACATAGTCTCATCTCATGTATCAAAGTATATAAATCACGTAAATTCACATAATACATGCAATTATAATTTAAACTAATTCATGGTGGCGAGTCTACCTCAAATTATCTCGAGTCTCGTAAAAAGTGGAACGGGACGTAACCTCAATCTTCTAATCGTCCGTACGTTTTGTCTAGCCAAAATAGATAATAAGTTTTGAATTAGTATTCCAAAATTTAAAGTTTTAAAACGATAAAATAAAATTTAGGGACCTAATTGGATATTTATTAAAACTGAATTTGACAAATCTAAGGGTTGAAAATAATATTTTCAAAGTAATGAGGCTAAATGTGGGAAATAAGAACTTCAAGGACTGGTTTACTAATTATTGAAACATTGGGACTGAAATAATAATTTAAAATGATATAAAATAAAGTTCAGGTGCTTAATTGGAAATTTATGAAACTGAAATTAAAAGTTTGATGACTAAAAGAAACTTTTACAGAAATTAGGGACTAATTGTGAGAAAACAGAAACTTTAGGGACTGATTTACCAATTATTGAAACTGAAAATAAAAGTTTAAGGACTGAAATTAAAATACTTAAAACCTAGGAGCTGATTTCTTTAAAATAAATTGTTTGATCTAGTGGCAACTGCGTTGAGTGGTTTTGGATGGTTTGGAGTGGATTTAGGCAGTGGCGGTTTGGGCAGTGAGCTTGGTGGTCTCGTGAGTGATAGTTTGGAATTTGGGTTTGTGTGAAATCATCATCTCGTTGGTGCTAGAAATTAAGGTTCTAGCATCAACGTGATTTTTCCAATGTGGAACTGGATTGATGAAATTTTGAGGGAGAGGATTCTTACCTTTCTTGACTGCGTGAATTGTGAAGGATGAGGGAAATGAGAGTCCTATATGAACAGTAACTTAGGGCACAAAAATCTAGGTAACCAATTGGGCCAAAAAGTTGGGCTGTGAGAGTTTTCCTAATTGGGCCTAGATGAACTGAGCCAAGAAAATCGAGATTGGGCTAACAACATGTTGGACCCTAAACAATAAAATATTGTGCATTATAATTATTAAATTTGGATTTAAAAATGATAAGAAATTCGATACGCTAAAATATTCGGAATTGAATTTGAGTTGAATGGATTTAATTTGGTTTTATAACGGCTAGACAAACACGCTTTAGCTTTAAAATTTGAAGTTAAAGCTTAGCGACACGTTTTTCAAGATAATAATTTAAAATTCTCGGTCGCTACAAATTGGACATTATAAAGCTTGAGAAACGAGTGATATTTGGAGTTAATTGTTTTAATAATAATCTAACGTATATCATGGTCACGAATTACTAACTAAACTTCAAACTGCTTCACAATGCTTACGAAACTGTTCGTTTGGATTACATTCATCATTCGTTAGATTTCTTTTCCTTCATTGTGGACGTATCAAATGGAAATTTCATATGGTAAGTTGATTGTTAAAAATATTACAACATAGTCATTCTCAAACTATTTAGCTAAAATGTTTCATGGCTCACCCAACTTATCCTATGGTCACATTTTACTCGTCAAGATCCTTTTTTTTTTTGCAATTGTTTCTTGTTTTCAAGAGTTGTGCTTCATCCATCATTCATTTTGTTCCATTCATTGTTGGTGTGTTGCCCAAAAATTCAACGTGAAAAGTTACGATCGCTTACCCACTAAAATTGCCATATGAAACATGGTTCTATAAACTTCTTTAAGACCCAATACCTTGTTCTTAATTTCAACACACAAAAAATCATAGTCTTCAATTAACTCATCTCACTCACGAACGAACGAATAAATTGTGTACTAAAATAGAGATGATTGTTGAGAAGAATGTAGGGAAACTACTTGTAAGGCACTATCTCTTAATTGTATAATCTGTGCGACATCTCTTTAATTTCAATCTTACATTTATGTAGGCGTGTGTCCGACTATTTGAGGAAGAAAATGTCATCAATTTTCGGTCAGATTGAGGAATGAAGAACAACAAACACAAACACTGCCTAGAAGGTACACTAGTTGCCAAAGTTTGATGCTCAAATGGCTGAACGCACACCTGCGAAATAGAAGATTGGAATTAGAGAGACGTCGGACGTATGGTACAATTGGAGAGAATGTCTTTATAAGTAGTAGTTTCACTAGTCCTTCTCAACAATTGGGGATGACTTTAGAAGTGGTAACTTCTCAACAATTGGCCCTGTCTCGAAACACAATTTAGTTGTAATTGGATCGGATGAGTGAAATGGAGCTAAGGTTTTTTGGGGCTGAAATTGGGGACGAACAATTGGGCTTAAAGAAGCTTATTGGGTTGTGGAAGTCGATTTTCTCATTTGGTGACTTTGAAGAGTTGGATGGTTAGATTGAGTAATAATTTTTTTAACCATCATAACTTGTTACGTGGAATTTTCATGCGATGTATTGCAACGAAGATTTAGTGGATGATGGATGGAGTGTAACTCTCAAATATGAGTGACCATTGGGAAGCATTTTTGAACTTTGATCTGTAACCCATGACATAGTAAAAGTTGGGCGAGTAGAAACATTTTACTTGAATAATTTGGCTTAAATAATGGATGGAGTGCAAATAGACAAAGTTGAATGAGCATTACGAATTACTTTGAGGTTTATTGAGTAGATCGTTATCATGGTGTAAGTTGGATGATTATTGAAATATTTAACTATGACATATGTTTGCTTTACAACCTTTTTTCGTTTGTAAATTAAAGTAAAAATTCAAGCCAATATTATTTGAAATTTGAATCAATGTGTAAATTCCATTAAACACGACAATAGGGTGGTAACATTTATATTTTCTTTTAACATTTTAATCAATTTATACTTTGATTTTATTTTTCCCTTTTGTTTGGAGTAAGTTACATTTTGTTTCTTTTGAGAAAAAGGAAAAGTGAAAAAAGGGAAATCCAGCTCATCTTCTCACTATTGTATACCACTGCCACTAATCCTCAGATTCTTCACCGTCCTCGTTTCTTAACAAAATATTCCCCGTGAAATCCCCCAAATTAATTCAAGAATCCCAATTTCTGTTACAATTAAAGAATATCTTATCAGTTTATGAAATGTAATCTGATTTCAAATCCTCCTTACAATGTACAATTCTACGCGAATTAAGTCTCACCACCATCAGCGCCGCCGTGAGCCACCATTGCACAGCCACCGGTCCTGGTGTTGCTCCTTCACAACTCCACCGCTTAGTCCGGACAACCCGGGCGCCGCCAGCCTCTCCCGTTCCCAGTCTCTCCGATCATACCCATCTTCGTGTAAGAACACTGAGATACCCTTATCAAACAAGTCAATCCCCAACTCCCCTCAGGCCCAGAAGTTGCCCCTCGCCCGGAGGATCCTCTCTCCGGGTCGGGTCTCTCCCATATCGGACAAACCGCATTCAGAAACCACCCTGAAAAGGACCCAAAAAACCCCTAATTCTCCCAAACTGCCCCTACCCAGTGATTCACGCAGCCCAGTAATTGACACAAAAGATAATGGACGTTCGAGAAATTTCGATTTGAGGTTGAATCTGAAGGGGAAGAACGGGAAATCCTTGATTCTGGAGCTCATTTCGGAAGTCTTGATCGAGAACAGCACGGTTTTCGCAGATTTGATTACTGATTATAGGAAGAATATGAGTGGGCTGTGTAGGATTGAAGTACCTGACGTGGAGAACTTGAATGTTTTTCGTGAAACAATTGAGCTCATGTTTGATGAGGATATTGAAAAGAAGCTCCTCAAGGTTGGGGTTTTTCGGGCTATTGATATACTCGAGGTATTGTCTTTCTTGTTGGAAATATAAGAATCCCTATTTTCTTGAATTTGATGGATACAGTATCTGCATTCTTGTTATAATGCAATTTATATATGTTTATGGAATTTTTTATGTTCGCAGCTTGTATGGGTTTGTTATTACTTATTAATATGTGCGATGAACCATTTATATGTCATATTACTTTTAGGTTGTTTCTTCTATAGAAATTAATTCAACAAATAAAAGGGAAAATGGGTTGTGTGAATGTATATAAATTCACAGTCTTGGGTTTGAAGATAAACTTGGTTTGCTTAAATTTATTGGTAACAAATCTTGTATCAAGGATATGTAGCGGATGAGCAACTTTCCATGTAGTAAAGATTTGCCCTTCTTGATCTTGATGGCTTTTGTTATCTCCATATTTCCCTCCTCCCTGTTTCTTTTTCGTGTCTGTGTTTGCAATGTGAAGGGTACATTTGCTCTTGTTATTGTCTCATCTATGAGAATAGAAATTATTAACAGTTCTTGTATTTCTTAAAAGTATTTATTACGGGACAAAATAAATTAGGAAGTATTTTGAAATCTTGACGTTTCTTATTAATAGGTTTGATTTATAATAAATTGTTTACTTCATGAATATACAGCAGTGGGGATAGCAATGACATTTTAGGTGGACAAAAAGTTACAGAAGATGTGAATCCATTTAGTTAACCTTTTCTTACTGTCAAGTTTTATCGGTAGGTGGTTTGATCTTGTACAAGTACAACCACCAAACTGAGAAATTCTGCTATTATGGTTTTAGGTGTTTGTGAAACATAGAATCTTTATAACTAGCAATTGAAACATTTAAGATTACATTTGCCGTGGCAGTGGTGGACTTTGAAGTTGGTTTATATTGCTCCTGATCCACCTATGAGGTGGGCAAGTGTTTTAAATTGATAAAAAACGGTTTATGATTCCAAGTTCTCGACTTTCCATGTGGTGTTGACTCTTTCCTATTATCCTTTTACCTTCTTTTGTTTCCTTATGTGTTTTGGTGGGAGTGGAGGAGTTATTTGATCTAGTATAGTGTTTCCTAAACATGTTCAGCATCCTGTAATGATGTGATAACTTCAACTACAGCACCTTCCACAAATTCTTTATATGTAAAAAGATAAGTATTATCACGAGGCAGCGATCCATTTAATCTCCTTCGTTAGTATAAAGTATCAAAAATATGTATTCTGCCGTCCCTTGGAGCCACTGGTACCAAGAGATCCAAATAACTATAATTAAACAAAATTATAAACTTATGCCTATCTTTGCTTTTTCTACTTATTTTTGTACCGTGTGTGTATCCATGTATAACGAGATAAAAGTAGAATTGTTTTTGGAATTCATAACTCTCAACACAAAAGATATCTAAATTGTTTCTATCAATCATGCTTTATATAGTTATTATCAGGATTTCTAACTGCCTCATTTGCTTGTACTATTAGGTATCAGAAGGTATCAAGTTTGGCAGGGGTGTTTCTTCATGTTTGAAGTACCTTGAAGCAGTGCCTTGGACTGAGGAAGAAGAGGAAAAGCTGAGAATTTTGTTCTCCAAAATTAAGTTTGATGATGGTACTGCGACAGACATATTAGCTAGACTCTGTAGTTTCGGTTCCATTGATTCCCAACACACTTTAGCTAAACGACTTGTTTGGTCGATAACCACCTGTGTTGATGCCCATGCTAGAAGTGAGCTGAAGTCTTTGGTCAAAGGTCTACTGTGCAAAAGCTCAGTCTATGAGAAGAATTTCCCAGATCTGAATAAGGAGGACATATTGGCCGTTTGCGAGTCATGTCTGAGTTCACTGGTTAGTCTGTTTGAGGAGGAGGGCTCTGGAGTTGATCCATGTGAAAAGTCGACGAAAAGTGAGAAAGATAAGCCTTTGTTAGAGCGCATCTCAAAGCAGGTTGACAACATAAATTGGCTACTCGACATCTTGCTCGATCACCAGATGGCCGAGGAATTAGTGGATATGTGGGCAGCTCAAGTGAAGCTGATTGAGATTCATGAGAATGCATCTCCGATGATTAGATACGAGCTTAGCCGCGTGTCTGCAATGTTGTTTATTGCAATGGGCACCCGTAAATTGCATTGTCGGTCAGAATCAAGATTAGGTATTCTTCGGGTATGGTTTAGACCAATGCTATCAGACTTTGGCTGGTTACAGAGGTGCAGAAAGGGGTTAGACATGAAAGCGTTGGAGGAGGCGATGGGTCAAGCACTTCTTACTCTTCCTTTGAGCGAACAATATACACTGTTTATGGATTGGTTCCAGTGTTTCTCCAAGAATGGTACTGAATGCCCCAATCTCAGTAAAGCATTCCAAATCTGGTGGCGCAGATCATTCCTCAGGAACTCTGAAACTTTCCGTCTTGAATCTAGGTGAATTGGTGCAACCAACTTTTCTGATGTAGGGAAATTTCTCATTATTTTGTGTTGATTTGAGGGAAATGTACTGATGTGAATAATGTTGATTGACCGTGTAAAATGTCTTCTTTTGCAGTTTTCTAACTTCATTTTTTTTCCTCGTATCGATTTTTTGCATGCATCATATGGTTGAGGGAAGTTTAAACCATTCGACCCAATTATCTGTCCGGTCGAAAGCGTTGGGTTAGAGGATCACTGCTTCAACCAACGAGTTGCATCAGCTGATAACTTTATATTTATGAAAATATCAAAAATTAATTTGAAATTATGTATTATATAAAATATAAGAAATAATAATAATTTATTAAAAAGTCAAAATACCAAAACAAATTTATTAGCTATAAATGCTTTCAGATGGAGTCGAAACCTGTCAGGGATTAGTTGGATTCGTGAAAAGTTCTGCTGACTAATATTTATGCTGGGCACTAAGTGCACCTCAGATGAAAGGTTAGAGCCCTCCTGTGCCATGTTTGAGTTCCATTAAAATTTTCATTTTCATTCTTTTACTTATTTTTAATCACACATTGTTAAATAAAATAATATTTTCCATCACATTTATAATTTTTCATTCTTTTTCAACCACACATTCCCCATCAATCTATTGTTCCAAAATACATTTTTCCAAAATAATGTGGCTCAAATACACTAGTAAATTAGTTTGGTAGGGACTCAAACAAATGTGGAGTCCTTTCCAAGAAACCACAAATCTAGAACAAGAAAGCGAAATGTGGATATCTCGAACACTTCATAAAGCATTACGTCGTTAGGGAATAATGATCGAATGGCAGACTTTATGGCAACAATCGAGAACTTGACGAAGGTCGTGCATCAAATTGAACAAAATCAGACTAACACCTTTTGTATTAGGTGGAATCACTAACTCACCTCTAAGGAGGTTTTCCCCTGTTACGAAGCGATTACACTTTCTCGAATACAAAGTGAAGCCTTGCTCAACTTGTGAGCCCATCAAAAGCAGTTCGACTCGGGTGAATAGTAAATACCCATGCTATCCCCCAATAGTAATGATATTAAGTGCTTGTATGAAATAGATTAAAAGTTGAGGTTAAAGTCTTCTCCAACTCACATTTTAACTTCTGAAACTGTTGAAATGTCAATAGATATTGTCATTATAATACGAAGTTCATAGCATGATTATGGATGGATTAAACTCACCATTCATGAAGCCAAGTCCATATCAGAGCTCGATTTTCCCATTATTCCATACTATTAATTTTAATTATACATTTGATGGATCCGTAACTTTTACTCCCTCCATCTGGCAAACATGCACTTATAAACTATATATTTCATCAACTTTGGAAAATTCTGTTAAAACCCTTGTGTTTCTTTCTTTCATTTGTTATACACTTCCTACCCTCTTCCTCTGTTAACACTCAACTTTTCTTCAATTCTCGATTTGTCACCACACTAGCTTCTCAGCTGCAGAGGCCATTCCTAAAATACTGTCCTCTCTTATACACGCACAGTAGATATATTTGTTTACTGTACTATCGTTTAATTAGTAATTTTCTTGGAATCATTAATTTAATTTTTGTATTCATAGTGCTGTGTGGGTGTGTTTTCGTGCTTAGATTGGGCTTAGTAGCAGGTGGTGCTTGATTTGTTTCTAGTATATGTATATTAGTTGAATGCTTAAAATTATGCTTTCCACTTTTTTTTTCTGTACGTTTACTTCAGGTTTTGGAGTAATTGGGCCATTTTGATTTTACTTTGAATTTCATTCGCTAGGATTATTTGCCTTTCAAAGCCTCTGCTTTGTAATTTTTATGTATCTTTATGATCATTGTATGCATTTCTTCTAAATTCCTGGGGCTTAGGACTGGAGTGAGGCCATCATTAGGTGCCTTGAAACTTATACTTGATCTTCAATGTATATGCAGCATGTCAGCTGAATTTTGCTCTTATTCCTTTTGCCCATTTCGGTTTTAATTTTTTTTATTGTTTGTCTTACCTTTTGTGGCTGAATATGAGATCGGACATGAGAAAAGGTAAAAAAGAAAAAACAATACAAATGTAACACGTAGAGGTGTCAATCCGGGTGGTCCGGGTCGGGTCGGCCCGCCAACATGTGAGCCCGGTAACGGCCCTCGCGAAAAAAAGCCCGGCCGCTGCGGGTTCCGGACCGGTTACGGGTCGGCCCACAATTTTGGACTACAACCCAGGCCCGCCCGCTGACCCATCCGAGTCGAGCCCGCGCGGGTCACGGGTCGCGCGGGTCGCAGTTCGTTCCAGTTTGGCCCGTATGATTGTATAAATAAAATTATAAAAATATAGAATTTTTCATATTTATAGCAAAAAATATTTTTTTTTGTTAAATGTAAACTAAGAATTGAACAAAATGATAAATTCATAATTATATCAAGAGATTTTTATATAGAATTCAAATTTAATGTTATATGAATTATTTATAACTTTGCAAACTTAAATTTAACTTAAACAAATAACAACTACATCAAAATGCATGTCTAACTATTATTATCAAATATTTATAGTATAAGTACATCCCAACTAGGTTGACACCTACTTAACTATAATTTAGTTGTTCAAAAATTATATTTTTGTTTTCCAATCAATCTTCAGGAATTGCAAGATTTTTGAAGTCTTCAGCAATATCATCAATAAGTTTATCTTGAATCATTCGATCCGCGAATATCCAATCTTTCATGCATATGAGAGCTTCCAAAATATTTTCTTTAAATCTAGATCTTCTTTCGTCCAATACCGAGAAGAAAGAAATATAATCAAGATGATGATGATATTTGCAATTGAATAATTGTAATTGTAGTAAGGTAATAACAAGTATGAACTATGAAGTATAAATGTATAATAACTAATGAGAGGCAGAGAGGGTATTGTAAAAATAATTGTAAGAATAAATTAGAATTTATAGATGAAATGGATGATATTACCGCTAGAAAATTTATATTACCATTGGTTAAAATTTAAAAAAAAAAAAAATAATAATAATAATAATTGAATTTTTTTATTTTTATTTTTTCAATTTTTTTTGTATGCCCCCCCCCCCCCACCCCCCACCTTTTTTTAATTTTTGTTTTTTTTTTTTTTTCAATTTTTTGTACTGGCCGCGGGTTAACCACCGCGGCCCGTGGGGGTGCAACCCGCGAAGCCCGCGGGTTACACCTCCTTGGCCCGTGAACCGCCCGCACGGGTCACGGGTCGGCCCGCGGTTCCGATTTTCACGGGCCGATTTTCACGGGTCATGGCCGGCCCGTCCGTCTTGACACCTCTTAACACGTAAGAAGAACTCGATTTGTTCCTGAAACGTTATTTGCCTTTTCAATTGAGATGGGACGGTAGAATATTTAAAGGGGTTTTTGAGCTATTTTAAGCAAGACTCAAGGAGAGAATATTTTTAAGCACAACCAACTATAACAACGAAACAAAGGAAATTGGAGAAATGAGGGGAGAACATGTGAAGCCTATGTGCAAGAGCATCCTATTACAACAGTTCTATAAACCCTCTCCCTAGAGAAGTTGCAACTTCTCAGCATTGCAGCCAATGGAATTATGGAAGGAGACTCATGACACATAACTTCAGTCTTTTGTGCCTTTTATATTTAATTTGGTATTGTTTGCCGTTTTGTTTGTTTCTCTAGATCTTTTTTCTTTTCATTCTTAAGAAGACTGTTATTTTTTATTTGTTTAGATTTTTAGTTCTGCTTATGGATTAATGGTGTTGATATATGATCACAACTCTGATGATTTATCATTTGATGCTTTGTATATCCATTTTAGGTTTCAAGTGGGTTGACATACTTCATTATGCATTTCTTTAGATAGGTCGACGGTTTTGTAGCATTTTCTGTATGCTTTAGTGAAACTTTTGATCTGTTTTTTCTTTTCAAAAGAGTATAGAACTTGATATCATTTATTGTTGCGCTCTTTATCAATGAGAATTTATTTGCATAATAAAAGAATTTGCTATAATATCCCTGTTATTTCAGTATTTTATTGTTACAGTTGCAATGATTTTTGATAGCAACTTGTCATATGAGATTTACCCCAGAGAATAACATCTGTTGGAGAAATTTACAATTCAATTGGTGCCGTATGGCTAATATGGGCTAATAAATAGTAGTTATCACTTTCGGAGATTAGCACTTGTTTATGAGTATTTTGTCTTTTCTTGATGCTGCTTGTTGTTGACTAGTTGCTAAGATCTTTCTGAATGTAGTTTTGCCTTGTGAAATATATTTAAAGCTGTCATTGGGACATTAAGAATTCTTGGCAGTTCTTGTTGAACTACTTGATTTGTCATTGACAGATGAACGTGGAAAAGTTAATAAAGATAGCTGGTTCAGTCCGAACTGGTGGGAAGGGTACCATGAGAAGGTTTGTATCTATGTTATCATTCCGAGTTTTTTTTTTTTTTTTCTACATTCTTCACAAAAATAAACACTCTGTTGAAATGGGCTTCATAATTTGTATAGAGACTGCATATACATTTTGTACTAAGCTGGAACACAAGTTGAATATAGTTAGATTGTATACTTTTCTGTCAAAGTTGTTTAATATATGCCTCCAATCGCAGAAAAAAGAAGGCTATTCACAAGACAAACACCATAGATGACAAAAGACTTCAAAGCACCCTGAAAAGAATAGGTGTCAATGCAATACCTGCAATTGAGGAGGTCAATATTTTCAGAGGATGTAGTCATCCAGTTCCTTAACCCTAAAGGTACACAAAGTGAAAACTGAATCTGCATTTTGTCTTTTAGATTGGCGCTAACTGTTGTTTTCTCTGTTATTTAGTTGAAGCTTCTATTGTTGCCGACACTTGGGTTGTTAGTGGAACTCCTCAAAACAAAAGTACGTTTCCCTTCTCTTATTGAAAAAGTTATAGTGGTTTATTTTTAGTCTTCAGTGATTCGAGTGTTTCTATATTTTTATTCTAGACTTCAAAACTGGGTTTTGGTCATTAAGTTAGTTTGTTTCTCAGCATCTTTCTTGTCGGCACTTCTTCCTTTTCGGCAAAAGGAAAAAGGAGAGCAACTACATTGCTAGTTCTCTTCCATTGCTTTAATATTCTGTTAATCATGATCTTCACTCGATGTTGTTTCAAGATTGCAAGACATTCTTCCTCAAATTATTCATCAGTTGGGTACGCAACACTTCCTGTTTCTTGTGGTGTTTGCCTGTTTGATTTCTGCTATTAGAACTTGATTAATTGAATGGTTTAACCTGAACAATTCAGGCCCCGATGACTTGGAGAATATGAAGAAATTGGCAGAGCAGTTCCAGAAGTGGGCGCATGGTGCTGGTGCTACTTTGGAACAGAAAGACGATGAGGATGAGGTGCCTGACCTTGTTGATGGTGAGACCTTTGAAGCTGCTGCAGAGGATGGGCACACATCGTAGTAGTTTATTGATTTTTTGCCGTCCTCATATTTTAACTGTTTTTGCTATCTGTTTGGTCTCGAATTAAGTGGTTTAATCCATGTTTAGCATGGCATTACCAGAAAGTTGTTACTCAATGCTTTAATCAATATACTTTGTCCATCTCTGCTATTCTAAGCTTACGATCAGGGGCAACCCTCCAAAGACAAATTATTGACCATGGTTATAAAAATCAATTTAATTTTATTGAAAAAGATGAAATTCCTTTGAAAAATGCATCACCAGTGTTGTTTATAGCCCTTTGCTCTTTACATTATACTACTGAAAATGCCAACAAAAATTCTATTGGTGTATGAGCTATTTCGGAACTTGAGTGATTTTTGTTTGTGATTAAACTTGCAGTAGAAACCACTCAGAGGGGGTAGACCGGTATACCTGTGATTTCAGCACTCTTCATCTTGTATCTCCCACTAATAATCTCAAAATTCTCGAACTTATATTTCCATAATTTCCCCTGCATTTATTGATTCCCATTAAACAGAACTGAACTTCATCTTGATCTTCGGATCTTTTCCTATATTTAAACAATTTACAGAAATTTTATTAACTCTTCTTGATCATCACATATTTCTTGTTATGCTGAAGTTTTAAGAGAAAAAACAGATAATGGATTCGTCAAATATTTATAGTTTCATTTTCAATATGAAATTTCGACTTCTCCTCTACTTTGGGGAGGAATTTGAAAAATATTTCTGTTGACATACAAAAGTGTAGCCCAAATCGAGTAGTCCAAATGATGAAACCCAGTTAAGAAGTCCAGGATGAAGGCCCAAATAGGACCATTAATGAATGCAGTGGAGGCCCACGAACAAGGTACCATCATCGTCCAAACTTGCAAGACGTCCAAGATCTGAGCGAGTGAAATGCCTTAAAATCGCCCAGAGCGAATGAGTCTATTCTCACCCAAACTTTCGAATCACCCATGATCTTAGCAAACATAAGGTATTATGGTTATCCAGAGCAGCAGTCATTAAGGCGGTTATTGAGCAACCTTATCACACCCCACGATCCAAGAATCACAGTTGTAGGCGGTTGAACGACGAGAGTAATGGCAACAATTAGAAACAGCAGTTCCATGACAAGTCAGCCATCATGAAGAAAGTGGATAGTTATAGAGCAATCAAGCAATTTTCAAGCGGTTTGTCTTGAATGAATTATCAAGGAAGTATAAAAAGGAAGAGAAGATATAGAGAAAAGGATCCCGAATTAAACACTCTAAACAGAGAATATGTAATTTCAATTTCTTAGTTTTAACTTTAAACATTTTTTAGTACTTGTGTGCTTGTACTCCTTAGAGGCATTCTATTTATTTTCAATTGTAAATCATCGTCAATAAAACACCCCTTTTTGAGACTTTGTCTCAAGAGGTCCGTTCCTTACACAATCGTCTGAATCTTTTTTTAATTGTTAGCGACAACCCGCACGAAACAATTTCTTTCTTGAGTTTTATTGACAACGCGTTCTCTTTCCTGTTTTCAAAAATACGTTTTTGAAAATAAAAAAA
The DNA here is from genome assembly GCA_035079005.1 of Fraxinus americana. Taxonomy (NCBI): domain Eukaryota; kingdom Viridiplantae; phylum Streptophyta; class Magnoliopsida; order Lamiales; family Oleaceae; genus Fraxinus; species Fraxinus americana. The sequence goes on from CM068712.1 coordinate 30,555,802, forward strand.
AAAATTGTACTGAAAATGGAAAACGTCAGAAACCCCGTTTTCTCTGTTTTCAGGCAAAAACACGATGAGAACTCAAAACGCGGAAAACGCCCCAAAGTTAAAAAAAAAAAAAAAAAGCTTCCTCTCTCTCTCTCTCTCTCTCCCACCCGCAACGTTCATACCAGAGCAATTTTCCACGGTTTGCTCTGCCTTCCTCTTTCAATACTTCATCAGATTGAAGAATCGAAGGCTCAATCGAAGGCTCATCTTAATATTATCTTCAAATCTAGGTATTTCTTTAGAGTGTGTTCTGGAGGGACGGTTAAGAAGAAGAAGAATAATAAATGATTGGAGGTTGAGCAGGAGAGGGCTTTAGGGTTTTCATGGAAGCTCAAGCCAATGGGAAGTTTCGGAAAGAAGAAAAAGGATGATTTGATGCGTTGTCAAAATTTGTTACTAAAGGGTTTTCACAAATCATTTTCCTTTTTCATTTTCATAATTTTTTTTGTGATGCGGTGTGAAAATTTGTTTGATTTGATGATCAATGGAAATAAGTTTTGGAGCTTGCTTCTGAGGAGTTCATATAGGCGAAGAGGTGAATTTGTGCTGAGATAGGGATTTATCAAATGATTTGTGGAATTTTCTTTTGCCTGTGCAGATCATTGATTGAGAACAAAATTTTTTAAGAATAGACTGAAACTGGAAGGATTTGATGTTAATTTGCACTTGTAGTGCTGTACTATGTAATGGGAAATTGGAGGTTTCAAAGAGGAATTTATTGAGTAATTAGATTTTTTGAATAAAATATTATAAAAAAATTCTCAAAATTTCAAAATGGACGCGTTTTTTAGTTTTATATTTTCAGAAACAGTTTTCCAAAATGATAAAACGAACGCATTTTCAGCAACATCAAAGCAGACACTTAAAACACAAAATACAAAACAAATTCAAAACTTAAAACTGAAACACTAAGAGAATGGTCCCTTAGGGTTTGTTCTCTTTAATGTTTTCAGGTCATTTTTAGTTTTTAGTTTTCGAAAACACTAAAAACGCGTTTATTTACCTATTTTCAAAAACGAATTTCCAAAAATGAGTTTAAAATTTACAAAGAAAATGAAAAATGACAAAAAGTCGTTTTAGTTGTTTTTAATTAAAACTAAGCCAAAACTTCATTTTTTTATTTTTGAAAACAAATTTTCAAAATGACAAAAAGAACGCGTTTTCAGCAATATCAAAATGAACACTCAAAAAACAAAATCCAAAATGAATTCAAAATTGAAAACTAAAAATAGAAACACGAAGAGAACAACCCCTAACTTTTCCTCACATTCAAAGTGTTCGTGGAATTGAGAATGAAGAATTTGAAATCCAATACAAGGGAGAAAACGATTCAGTTTGCTACTCCTGAAAAATAAAAACTCTTCAAGAATGGTTGATGATGAAATATGGGATTTGAATGAATATACATCAAGGTCCAAGGAGCAAGATGATTATTTAAATTCCTTTTCCAAATGGTATTTGCTTTTCTTATCGGAAGATTTGTTTCTTGTTTTATGAGAAAGATACTCTCCTGGATAATGCATACGGGCCCTAGTATGTCCTTGACAAAACAATACAATTCGATGTCTATAAGCTTGATTGTAAAACAGAAAAAAAATGACTGCAAGCGGAATTACTGAATAATAAGTTATACATATATTATTATTTGGCCGGCCGGCCGGCAGGCCGCCGGCGGCTACAGCATAAGTAAAAGTTCCAGACAAGTCTGTCAGTTAGGTTTTCTTGTCTGTCTTATAAACAACTTTGGCAACTCCCAAATGTGACTGCTCTATCTTCAATTCTTCATTCAACCATGCATTATGGAACTTGATTTTCCACATGCACTCTTCATAATATTCTTGCAAGGGAATTTTAAATTATGTCAATTATAGTAAATTAGTGGGATTTTAAATTAGTTTAGAAAATAACTAAAATATTTCAATAAAAATGTTCAAACAATATGCATTTTAAGTGATTACAATAACGTGATTTGTTAATTTAACGTGAAAAGTACTCAAACTTAGTCAAATATGGGGGAGCCCATGTTGCTATGATGATTTTTCTTGAAAACACCATCATTTCCATTTTCTTGTTAGGACCTGAATGACATGACTTTTAAAAGGTTAAAAGTCATCTCTTCTACAAGAAGTAAAAGTAAAAATTATGTCAAATGAACTTTTATAAACTTTTGTTGAAGTTGATCGTTAAGTACTTTTATTTATTTATATATTTTCTTCTTTAAAAGTCCATTTTTCAAATCTATTTGATGAAGTCATTGGTCTTGATAGGGAGGACGTAGTGGTCGGGGGAGGGATTTTTTGTATTTTTACACGATAGTTTAGCTAACGTACTATAAATTTTCTTCAGGAAAATCTCCAAGAAAATTAAAGGAGAATCTTTAGTATAAAACAAATTGTAAGAATTGTAAAGCATCTCCAAAATTATTTTACAAGTAATAACTCAGAATTAAATAATGTGATCACGACAAGAAGTATGACAATGACACCAAATTTAGAATAAAATTCCTATTTTTCTCCATTCTTAATCAACTAGGCTAATTAACTTTATATTTGCATTAACTTAAAATGGCTCAATTAGAAGGGCAAAAAAAAAAAAAAAAGTGGAATGTTTGGTGCTTTAGCCTCTCTCCAAAATAAATAAATTTTGGGGGCGGGGCGGGGGGAGTAGATAATGAATTAGGTTGGCAGGTGAATGGTATATATACCTACCCAACCGCCGAAACAAACCATTACATTTCCTAATTATATACCAGGAAAAAATAGATTCCATTATTCTTCCATTCTTCTTCAATCATTATATCTCCATACTGCCCTGCCATTCCACCACAAAATGCCAAACCATAAATCCTTTTCATATGAACTACACTAGCATATTCATAAATTACGTGACATATACGCAATAGAAAAGGTCTTACGTCATCTGATCGAGCATCGATGATGTCATTTGGTTTAGATTGATCGAATCAAGCAATCTCTTCTTATACTCGAATTCGGTAGCATTTTATTTGTTATGTCGAATTGAGACGAACCAATAAAATAAATATCGTATGACTATCATACACGCTAGCTATATAAATTTTTTCACTTAGCTTTAGTTGCAATTGTATCGTTCTAATGATTCGCCCTTGTTTGAGCCATAATATTTCAGAACTCATTTTTTTTAAAATTTATTTTTAACCACACATTGTTCAATAAAATAATTTTATGTATGAATTCAAAATTATTCTTACTTTCTAACCAAACATTCTTAAAAAAAATACTATGACGAAATCTATTTTTTTCAACAAAATGGGCCTCAAATAAAGGCGAAAAATCAACAAAAAAATAAAAATAAATTGGATTATCGAAATCAGCACTCAATGTATGCATATCATTTAAAATTGAAGGCAAGAAAAGGACATGGACGGCGTTTTTTACACGGCATAGCACAATCATCGAAGTGGATTCTTCCCTTCTTCATTTACTCTTTTTAGCCTGCAACAAAGTAATATAACAACAAAAGGCCTCTATTTCCCCTACTTTAATAGTTTGGTCATCTAAATTTACTTAGCTTTAACACAACCTGTGATTATAGCAGGTCGGCTCTAGTATCTGAGGGAGGTTATATTTATGATTTTGCTATATGTACCTCGATGTACAGCTCTCCTCACAATAGGGTCTACGGATTTTTTATTGGATATGAGCCTCCTTTTTTGTAAGAGGGGCGTACTCCGGGGTGTCGGTGTACAAATAACAAAACCCTCATATTAAGGGTCGTTTAGTTCATGTTTGATCCCTATTTTTTAAAAAAATTATTTTTCCTAAACTCATTTTTATATATATTCTTTTAATAAAATAATTTTATACTTAAATTCATATTTTTTTTTCTATTTTTTAATTACACATTCTCTAAAAGAAATTATTTTTTTTACAGAATTTATTCTCAAAATATCTCTACCAAATAAGGCTTTAAAATAGTTTTTACTTCTACTTCCACCTTTTTAGAAATTCGATTTTTAGTAGATTTTGATAAAAATTGATGAAATGTGTGATTTAAAAGTTGTGAATATGATGAAATATGTAGTTAAAACTAATTGTTGATTTTGATTTGATTAAAATCTAGATTTTAATCCCTACCAAACAAGTCCTTATTGATTATTTACATAAAAATTCTAAAAAATATATGTTTAGAAGAACACAAATAAAATCCGAAGTTATGTCATTAAGTTTTATTTTTTATTTTCAATATTTTATCAACAAAAAATTATTATTTGTTTTTGCTTTAATTTTGTAGCGAAAAAAAGATATTATAAAATTTACCAATTTTAAAATGTGTATACTACTTGATTAACATAAAATTGTTATATTTTGCAGAATAATCAATTTTTATGAAATAATATATTATAAAATAATTTTTCAAAAATCCAAACCAAATGTATTTTCTAATTCTTTACTTTGAGAAATAATATTTCAAAATGTCAAATCAAATGCATTTTTAATAACTTTAAAACACTCACTCAAAAAAGGAAAAAAAAATTGAAAATAAATTTAGAAACTCAAAACTGAAAACTGAAAAATAAATGAAAGGAACCCTAAATATTCTAAATTCAAAAATAATTTTTGATTTTTCAAACTTCTTATCAAACAAATTCTTAAAACTAGATTCTTGATATATAACCTCAGTTCGGTGAGGATTAAAATTAGATTTTCAGTAAATTTTGATAAAAATTGATGAAATATAAGTTGAAAAGTTGTGGTTCCTAATAAATATATGACTCAAATTAAAATTTAGATAAAATTATTTACCAAACAGGGCATAAATGGTCCAACACGTTTTGACAGCTCCTAAACGCTCCATGCGAAGATTCATGCATCTACACTAGTCACACACACTTCACAACTGATACTGACACCCACGCACGCCTGGGTATATCCAACACTGGTAAAGAAAGGCCACGTCATTTCGCTGGTTTAATCCAACCACCGCTCACTGTTCCCTACCCCTCATTGGCATCTTCCACGACCCCACTCTCGCTACTGAAAATGAAATTATAATATGTGTTTTATGCTTATCAAGACCTTCAAAATATTGGGTCTTTTCTTCTTCAACTTGTCTTCTTCAGCTCGTCTCACCCCGTATAAATTCAACCCACAAACCCCAATTCCAGTCTTGCCCCTCTCTTTGATATATACGAAGAAATTTAATTTACAGATACTTGAAAAAGATGCCAGCTTGGTGGAGGAAAAGATCTAGCAGAAGTAAAGATTCGGCGAGGGAGAATGAGAATTCTGCGAGAGCTTCGTCAGTCGACAATGGAAAGAAGATAGGGAAAGAAAATAAAGACAATAAAGCCAAGAGCTTTGATGAGGTTTCTGGAATTGTTTTGCGACAGAAACAATCGAAAAATTCACCAAGAAATAGCAGAGATTATGCTGCTATAGGAACAGAAGAAAGAGGGTACTCGGGATTTTCCGGATTTAATTCAGCTTCATCTTTGGATATAGGGCACCCCTTGCCGATGCCTGTTGAGTCATCAACTGATCATGTTCAGATACACGGTGTTGGGTCAGGATGTGGGTCGGGGTATTCCAGCGTCGCTTCGTCCGGGTCAACTGATGATCAAGCCCATGTTGTTTTTGATCAAGTTGCTTTCAGGTTGGTTTGATTTTCAATTAAGACTTTATGGTTACGGCTTAATTTTTGAGTTAATAAAGATCGGATTTTTGGGTTTCTTTTGCTATAATTTTTGGGATTATTTGTTGCTTTTTTGGTCTATTTTATCTGTCATGGCTATTGTTGGACATTGATTGATTTATCAATTGATTTTGTGTTATATTTTGGCTTATTAAAAACCTGAATTGAAAATTTGATGACTCACTTAGCCCATAAAAGAGGACTTTGCTCTGGAATGAATGTTTTGCTTGGTTCTTTCTTTCTTGTAATTTACTTTGTTTTAAGTAAAATTGAAATCTAGTTTGATCTTTCAACTGGAATTGGATTGCACTTTAAATGAGAATTAGAGTATGTACCAACTATATTATTATAAAAATTATATGAAGAGATAAATCGGGCTTAACAAATCTTTATGGTGGGTATGGTTGGGTCGCAAATATTGTGGTAGCTTTTATTTATTTATTATATTTTTAATTAGCAATTATTAGGAATTCAAAATAAGCTTGGTGATAGGGATTCTATAGTTAAGGAATTTATATGCCTCTAAGTCTAATACTTCCATACAGAGGAGTCTACAAGTTTAATGCCCCAAGAAAAAAGTTAAGAAATAATATATTTCTTTTTCATTGTCTATTTTTTTGTGTTTCTTCTTCTTGGTTGTTACAGAGTAGTTTTTCTTTGGAGTTTTCTCTTGCTGATATATATATGCAAATTCGTTTTTAGGTATCCCTTTGTCGAATTGTGCTTCTTACATTCTCAAATTCAATTGTTGACTTGTTGGATGTGAATTTAAAATTGTGATTGAAGGTTATATCTGTACATTATGATTATTAATGCATAGATGAATGGTATGCCGGTGACAGACATCAGCTCTCATTTATGTAAGAGTTACTATTTCCCAACTCTGACTAAATGAAAAAGTTTTTATTTTAAAACCCCATCAATTTTATATAAGTAAACTTTTTAGCTTATTTAATAAGCCAAACATGCTCGTATTCCTAGCAAGGTCATCAATTACATGGGAGGCACTGATAAGTTACTAGTAGTTGTTTCAATTGTGCTTCTGTGCCACAACTTTGATTAGTCTTATGGATGTAAAATTCTTATTTTGTTGCAGAAGAAATGGAGATAACAAATCGAGTCCAGTGATGCGAAGTCCTGGTCGAGGATCGAGGGGGATTACCACTACCACCTCACCTCTCCACCCACGATTTGGCGGTATTAATTTGGATCCCCCCACCGGGAAATTGGAAGATGGAAAGAGTGAATTTCATAGGCTGCCCCTTCCACCTAATTCTCCCTCCAGCCCTTCTGCCTTGCCAACCCCAAGAAGTCCTGGGAGAGCTGAGAACTCAAGTAGTATTTCATCAAAATGGAGGAAAGGGAGGCTTCTAGGAAGGGGCACTTTTGGTCATGTTTACCTTGGATTTAACTGGTAATGAGGTTTCCACTATCTGTTGTATCATGTTAAAATTTGTGCCAATATGGAAATTTTATGAAATTGGATAAACGAGTGTTGTTCTGGCATTAAAAGAAATTGCGGCCTGTTTCGCTGTAATGCTTAGTCATCAACCCTGATACAAAATTTTAGTTTTAGATCAAACTTATGATTCTTTCTGTTAGTAATATCGAGATAAATTAATTGATTGTCTAAATTGACAGTGAAAATGGACAAATGTGTGCAATAAAGGAAGTCAGGGTTGTTTCGGATGATCAGTCATCAAAAGAATGTTTGAAGCAGTTGAATCAGGTCCAGAATCCTTTCTCTATGCTGCATCTATCCTTCGGTTTCACACAGTTAGGTGTTAATACCTTATCTTGAATCTATGACATTTTTGGCTATTTGAACAGGAGATTACCTTGCTCAGTCAGCTTTCACATGTGAACATTGTTCAGTATTATGGAAGTGACTTGGTACGGGTTAACTTCATGTTGTTTTGAATATAGGATTGCATGGACAATATCATGTGCATAATTTTCTGTTGTGATCCAAGTTTGACTGACGTACTGTTGAATCAATGGCTATAAAGCTCCGTTCTTTTTGTAACTCTGGTTTACCTGTTTTCCAGAGCGAAGAAACATTGTCAGTTTATTTGGAGTACGTTTCTGGAGGTTCCATCCACAAATTACTGCAAGAATATGGGGCCTTTGGGGAGCCTGTAATACAAAATTACACTAGACAGATTCTCTCGGGACTCGCTTACTTGCATGGAAGAAATACAGTGCACAGGTTAGATTTTGCTGCTTTTGTAATGGCCACATATTCTTCATGTGAAATTCCACCACACTTGAAATTCCCTCACTTCTTTGCAGAGATATTAAAGGAGCAAATATATTGGTAGATCCCAATGGTGAAATTAAACTTGCTGATTTTGGCATGGCAAAACATGTATGTATAATCTTTTTGTAATGGCAAATGGGTATTTCGTTTTACTGACTTCAAAAATATATCTTTGGCATCATTAAGCAAGCCGAGATTTAGTGAAAGTCTTTGAAATTGCCTGGAAATGTCTCTTGATGTTTGGATGAAAACTATTTTCCATGATTATCAGTAGAAATATATTGTACAGAATTTATTTGAAGACTCTACAATCGATGCTATACACCAACTGAAAGCACATTTTACTCTGATGTTTGCCCAAAATAAGGGCCGAAAGGATAAATTAAGAATCTTAGCAATTACATTATAGATGTACCTTCTGAAGAATAGGTTCCCTTTTTTGATGCATTTGCCATTGTGAAAACATCTCTGAGAAACAGTTACTAAAATTTTCTTTTTGATATAGCCATTGTTTGATCCCCATTATTTCGAAAATATATTTTTCTCTCTCTTCTTTTCTATTACACATTCTTCAATAAAATAATATTACTCGCAAACCCAAAACTTTTTCTTATTTTTCAACCACACGTTTTCCATCAATTTACTATTCCAAAATGCATTCTTAAGATAAAATGGGCTCAAACAGGCCCATAATTTTTAAGAAATTACGGATTATGTTTTGTTTTCTGGCAACCATCATACTGACTCCATAATTTGTAATCTTCCATTTTCCAGATAAAGTCCTGCTCTTCGATGCTATCTTTCAAAGGAAGTCCTTATTGGATGGCACCAGAGGTCTCTCTCTCTCTCTCTTGAACACACTTCTAGAGCACACAATGACATACACTGTATATGATGATATTATATTCCTTAAACATCCCCGCCCCCACCAATAAAAATTAAAACAACACATGCACGTGTGCGCACATAAAAAACACTCTTAAAATTTTGTGGGCAGAGCTTTGACATAATTTATAGTTACATGGTTGCTTCTATCTCAGGTTGTGATGAATACAAATGGTTACAGCCTTGCGGTGGATATCTGGAGTTTAGGATGCACAATTCTCGAAATGGCTACATCAAAACCACCTTGGAGCCAATATGAAGGGGTTAGACATTTAAATTTATACTACAATACTCTGTGGATGCTAGCATTTAGCGGTTCAGATATTTATTTATTTAATTTCCTTCTAATTATCAGGTTGCTGCAATATTTAAAATTGGAAACAGCAAGGATATGCCAGAGATTCCAGATCACCTATCTCATGATGCAAAAAGTTTCATAAGGCTATGCTTGCAGAGGGAACCATCTGCAAGGCCCACAGCTTCTCAACTACTGGGTCACCCTTTTGTTAGAAATCAAACTACAATAAGAGCTGCCAGTGCCAATATAACAAGAGAAGCCTTTCCTCGTGCCTTTGATGGGAGCCGCACTCCGGTAATTTTCTTCAATTCTTTTCATTCATCTTATTAGTTGAGAGAAAAAGTTACATTTTGGATACAACATTTCGTTAGTCTTAGTTCAGATTCTGCTAGAGTATATTTTATTATACTTCTTTTCTACATTTAACATTATTAAGAGAAATTATTAGATGAATGCGGGAAGATATTTTATATTTGTATTTTTTTTTTTTTTGGCTTGGTGTTGCGTTTTTTATATCGCAAGTGTACGATATCGTAACAAGTAATATAGTGAATCTTCGAGTCCGGATATCGTTCTCACGAAGACTATACTTTAGTACTTAATCTAATTTTTCGAACTCCTATTTGACAAAAGCGAGTAAATAATTATGATGGCTGTGATTATTTTTTTAAAATTACTTTTAACTAATTGAAAATATAAAAAGATTGCAAACAATGGATGATTGAAAATTCAAATATGTGATGAATATTAGGGCATAACGATTTCATTTTGATCACCTTAATTCTTTTCTCCAATTTTTCATTAAACATTAACTTCTTACCTACAAAACACAATATAACATAATTAGGTAGAATTTTATCGAGAAAATAATAAAATATCATGATTTAGGCCCTCGAATAAGTGCTGAAACTACACTTATCACACTACCAAATTTGAATCTTTGTTTGTCCTCAAACAAAATTAAAACATAACAAACACACAAACAAGCAATGCTAATTACCTAATTGGTGGCTAGTCAATCAAGTAAAGCAACAAAATTTAGCTAGTTAACCTGGCTTTTTATCGTAGGATTGAAATCATAATAACAAATCTATGTACAGCTTCAAAATCACAATACAGAAATTAAAATCCACTTTTCCAATATAAAATTGACGTGTGCAAGGACTTAAATATAACATTTTGAATTCATAAGTTGTTTCAATTCCTGACCCTCAATGGTCAAATATGTTCTTTTATCACTCGTAAGATTCACACCCCCAAACTTATTCTTTTCTCTTTTCCAGTGTGTGAACTAATGTTGTATTTATTTTTTACTATCCTCACCTTTCTAGTTTGACAAAATTTCACCAATTGCAGTTCAACATTTCAATAAATAAGGATTCTCCATTAAATTTGATTGCTTCAATCTCTGGGACTTAACTAGGCTAACAATCTCTTATCAAAAGTCAAATTTTCTTAAACAGGTGTTTGAGACTTAACCAAAACATTTGGTGCGTCTTCTGTTTCATGCACCTGCTTTTTCGGATTTTTTTTCATATGAGTAATTTTTTTCTTTATTTGAAACGTTCTCTTCCTTAACCTTTTCAAATGACCCATGTAACAAGCTTTCGGCAGATGACTCCTAAGTCAGATGACCATATGACACAAAGTTTTAAAGACCCTTGCAGTAATTGCTCAAGTCGTAAAGGCTACGAAGAGAAATTTTCTAATAAATTTTTTTTTATGCCTTGATTAGTACAATGTCTCTCATTTAACACCAAATTAAGTAAAACGACATCTAACTTAAGATTTTCACCCAATTGCATCATATTGACCTTGGACAATCCACACAAGATTTTAATTTCACACATGAAATCCCTATTTATCTCAACATCTTCCTACAACAGTGAAATCCCCCCAAACTATTCTAAATTTGGTCCAAGAATGTAAAATTTAGTGGTTTTGGGTTTAACATCTATGGTCCACCGTTTCAACCTATCCAATTATGAAATCAACTCATTCATACACAATGTTTAACTTAATTCATGTGCTCCATATATATTGAAATTTCACTTGGAAAAACAAAAATTAATCTGAGCATGTAACTTATTCACCATTTATGGATCATTTCATGATTCAATATATTCATCATTGCTAGCTTGGCCAACTAACTCACACAAGCACATAAAAAAAAAATATTTTTATTATATTATTTTTTTCCTCTTTTTTTCAATTTTTTTTTTACTGAAGCAATAAAAACACATAAAAAAAATAAATAAATGAAAATTCATGTTTTCCTCCCCTAAACTTAAATTAGACGTTGTCCTCAATGTCTTTAATCTTAAATCCGTATATAAAGGAGTGGGAAAGAATGTGAAAAAAAGACTCCCTGATGTGGCTTGTAATTCAATGGCTAGTTTTCCTATTGCTCCTGTTGGCTCATTTCGCTCCAAGGTTTCATCTTTGGATTTTGCCATTTTTCCACACTTTTGCATTCTTTTCTTCAATTCGTCATTAAACATTAACTTTTTACCTACAAAATGCAATATAACATAAATTAGGTAGAATTTTATCGAAAAGATAATAAAATATCATGATTCACTTGCGTGTAACTAGGAAATGTTCTTTGCTGACTAATGATATTTATATTCTAGCCTTGCAAATTTGGCCTTTGCTACATCTAGTTATAATTATAATCATAGTGCATGCCCCCCATGCCAATTGTTGTGTTCCAGGAGAAAAATTTGATTTGAATCAGATTGGATTCTTCTGGTGTAGTTTATCTAGTTTATCAGTTTAATCAATTAATTAATCAGTGTTACCCTTTTCTTTTAAACTTTTACAAGGTCATTCTGTCTGCATATCAGATTTAACTCCCAAGATCAATCAGAATAGGCAGCAAACATTATCGGATTTTAAGTTTTATGGTATAAACTTCTGATGTTTCATGATAATTTAGTTTCAATTTGGGAACATTTGCGTGTTGCAGGCCTTTTTCTTATCCGGAGTTATCTTAATATTAATCCTGCAAATGCTTGTATAAATTTTTCCCTTCAGTATTTCCTTGACAAGTTGGTCCAAAATCCCTTTTCTCGTCCAACGGTCCAAGACATGATTTTGAAGATATTGGCTACTCCATTGAATTGAGAAACATTTATAAGAGTTGTGTGGTTCAGATCTTCATGGTTAGCAATGAATGTCTTTGTCAATAATTTCTATTGTGCTGAAGACAACTTGCATGCTGTTATACATTTAGTCATAGCTAATAATCTTTCTGCCTTTTGCATAAGTTACCCATTTTGTATATCATGGCAGACGGCCCTGGAGATGCAGTCCAGCAGATTGAATAACTTTTCGTTCGATAGAGATGATGCATCAAGATCACCGTTACCAAGGACATTTGTAAGCCCAAGGTACTGACACAATACCTGGAGACATCTGTCTGATACATTTATATCTCTAATTCATCTTGCTAAACTAAGTACCGTAAAGTAACTGTTGCTTTCTTGTTTGGGGTATGCAGGGAAAGTGCAAGAACAATAACATCGCTGCCAGTATCTCCCTCCTCAAGTCCATTAAGACATTATGGACCAGCACATAAGAGTTGTTTCATTTCTCCTCCAAGCCCTTCGTATCCTTTTGTGGGGCAGAGTAGTAGTAATTATGGCGACCACTTGGTATTTCCAGTAAGGCCAACCACAAGGAATACACTTGATCCCTGGCTTGAAATACCTCAATTCAAATCTCAAACACCTATTAGATCACCCACGAGAACCATTCTATAGAAGTCCCAAACGTGCCAAAGAATCTTGATCCCATTCTGCAGCTCAACCATGTGCAGATGAATCATCCAAAATTGCCCCATCATGCCTATTATGCAGCAGAAGAATTGTCCGTTAAATCTACGCTATGATTTGGCTGAATTCAATGACGATGTGTAATTTGGGAGGTTCTTATTTCTCTATTGCTGCATGCAAGATGCGAAGTAATTGTGAGGTAGACGAGTTCCAATTTCACTGGTACCCTAATCTGTAATTACCTCTTCTTGATCTTTTTGTAAATAGAGATGGACGCATTATAGAGAGATTATCCTGTATGGTAGTGAAATGACTGGTGCAGATGGAAATAGATACAGAGGAATTGTTATTCTATCAAATTGCTTTCAGAGTTGGTCTGTTTTAACTCTTTATTGGCATGGAACTTCAAATGAGTTTTTACAGGTCACCAGATTTTATGATCTAAGACCTAGTGGATGTATGTTCATTTTTCTGGACACTGAGTTATACGAAAAGAAAGAACATATTAGAAATATATGAAAAATAAATAAATCTGTCGTGTTTTGCACGAATGCTGCACTTGAACATATTTTTTTCTTGTAAAAAAAGATTGATTTTCTCGATCTGAGGTTGGATATTTAAAAAAAAAAAAAAATACTCTCCCTGGAGTATTTCTTTCTTGTCCCGTTTTCTTTATCACATCATAAAACAAATGTTAAAAGCAAGCACCCTTTTTTCATTTATAATAGTGGACTCAAATGAAGTAATTACTGTAAAAAGGAAAAAAGAAGTATTACTGTGTTATGAGGATAAACAGCTGAGCAAATGTGAGGTTAAACATCAGTTAATGTGATTTTAATATGGTTCCCCTCATTTATGCAACACAAATACACAAGATTGTGGCACTGGAATTTCATCATCTTACTTGATTTGTAACTTCGAATTTCTCTGTATCTTCTTTATTAGTTGTCAGAATTAATAATTTGAAGAATGGTTTCTATAATGGAATGTCTAGAAATAAGAAATGGTTCTGGGAATGAAATGTAGATCAAACACAATCGTAGACACGCTGATGAGATTCGTGTAACTATACACGTAATGTGCATGCAATACTTCTCTCCCTTAGGTGGGAGCAATATTCTCCCTCGAATAATGCTACTTGTACATAATGTGTTATATTTACGTACAAAGGAGTTGTAAAAAAGAGAATTTTTTTTTTTGGTAGTGAAGCCGATAGCAAGACGGTGTTGGATGCATGATGAAGATGGAAGCATAACATAAATGCTTAGAAAGCATGGTCCAATACTATTTATAGCGTTCCTTCTGTTCACAAAATTTGCAGTCGGTTAGTGAGTGAATTTCGTGCATTGTACGATGACTTTCCAAGGAGTCGATTGCTCGCTTCTGTCCCTTGAAGTAGTATTACAGATGCAGTAGTATCTGGCTGATGCTTTGGCCAATGCAAAAGCTGTTGTCACTGCTGCAATGGCTGCTTCTCTGCTGTTGCTGGTGTTTCCGCTGATTCAATTGTGGACGTCCCGTTTGGAAGAACTGTTGTGGGTTTGATCCCATAAAATTTACGCAACTGAGAAGACGAAGCTAGGTGTTGTTGCGTTCGTTGTTGAGGATGATATGAAGGAGAATTAAAAGAGAAGATATAGCAGGCATTTGTTTTAGTCACTGCTTTCGCGACAAAGTGCTCTTTATCATAGTTTGTTTTTAATTCTGAGTCAGTACAGATATTTTATGATCCATAAGCACTCGCATAGTTCTTTATCATAGTTTGTTTTTAATTCTGAGCCAGTACAGATATTTTATGATCCATAAGCACTCGCATAGTTCTGAACCTGTAGTTTCTAGAGGGAAAAAAAATATAATAATTGCTGTCATGTATACTTGCACACATTTATGTCCAATGTTTGTTCTTTTGATTCAATACTTCCATTTCTAGAATGCTGACAATAGCCAGTTAGTTCTCTACAAAGTCGAGAGTGTGAACAAAATATTGCTTCAATGCAACAGTCATAAAATTGGCATTGTTCACCAGAATATTATGTGATTATTATAAAATTTTTAGTGGTAGAATCCTTACCAAAGAAGAAATATATAAGACAGGAAAAAAGAAATAAATGTCGCGTTCTTAGCACGAATGCTGCAAATTTAACATAGATAATCTTGTTTTTAGTTGGCTAGACTAATCATAATCAATCGTATACCATGACGCAGCAAGAAACAGAAGCAAACAGAACCTCCGTTCTGGTTCGATTTGGGTTCGGGGCCCAGGCCTAGAAGGAAGTATAAAGCCAAAAATTCTTAACATGCTATTTATTATGATTTCTGGTTTGTTAGTGAATTTTAACTGTTTAACCTTAATTAAATTCCAGTTTGACAAACAAAGCTGTCCCCTTCCCACAAGTTAGTTGATGAATGATGAGGTTTATAGAACCCGAGTTGTCATTCAGGAAGAATGTCCATAATGAAGCAAATTTTATGTGTGCTGTATTTGGCTTCAATGTAGTCTTAGTGGGTTTGTTAGTAAATTTTAACTTTTATACCTAGCTTTATTAAATTCTAATTTGACGAACAACGCTGTCCTCTGATTGCACATCTCAAATGATGAATTTGAATTTTGAAAATTTTCATTTTCGCGATCGACAAGGTTTACAAAATCTAAGTTGTCATTTACACGTGTTAAAATTTCAAATCCAAGAGGGGTTTGAAATTTATTATTATTATTATTATTATTATTTTTTTTTTTTTTTTTTTTTTTTTGTGCAGAGTCGAAGCTCTTCCATTTGTGAGGAATATTGTGCTCGATGGTGTGAAGAAATGAAAGGTTCATCCTTCTACAGGATGACCATTTTCATGGTGAAGAAAAAGTTAGATCGAGGGGGAGATGGAGCTGATCTTTAGCTCAACAAAATAGAGTTTAACAACTCCATAAAGTGTGGTTTTGTGTGAGGAAAATGTGGGGGAGATGGCAGTGTAAATCAACATTAAAACATAACATAAACAAGTATAAAACATAAATAAAACAAAGCATTCACTCTGCTAGTATAAGACCAGAACAGAGGAGAAGAAGAGAGCTTTGGATATCTACATTTTGAATATATTTTCTTGTGTTAAAGGTAGAGATACACGACCATACTTATAGCCAAAGGTTGATTGCTTTTACAAGATTTTTCTACCAACTAATCTACTAACCATCACTACTATCAACTCACATGCCACTCCCCTTAATTTAAGGACAACTTGCCTAATTTCATCACATGTCTTAGTTGGTTTTCAACCAAACTAGACTTACATTTTGTACCACAATTACAATATATAATTTGATTGACAACAAAGTGTCAATACCCAACAAACTCCCCTTTGACACTTTGCTTGGAAATCAAATTTTGTGTCAAAGTCTTCAAAAATCTCGATCAATCTTCATCAGTTTTTCTTCAATTTCTTCAACTTTTCTGGCTGATTTGCTGCTGGATTTCACATTACATACCGTATTTCAACAATAGGTGGCATACTGTATTTTGGTGTCTCATACCGGATTTGAAACAAATTTGATACCGGATATGAACTTCAAGCTTTGCTCACCGTATTTCAGCATTTAAATACCGGTTTTTCAATGATCAGATCTTTAACATACCGGATTTCAACAATAGGTGGCATACCGTTATTGCACTGAACTAACCGGATTTACATCACAAACACTGTATATGCTACTTGCTTACGGGATATGAAAGAGAGAATACCGGTTTTGCAATAAAAAACTGAAGTTACCGTATATGCATCATGCTCACCGTATATGCATTCTCCTCACCGTATATGCATACAACTCACCGGATTTGCCAGAAACAGGGAAAAAACTCTGTTTTTTTTTCTCTCTTCTTTTCAATTTGTTTTTCTGCTCCTTTTCACGGCATTTTTTCAGCTTCTCAATTAAATACCAACCTCCCTTGTTTGGTTCTCAGTTTGTTTTGTTTTGTTTTCTTTGAAAAATGATCAGCCATTTAACAATAATGAAAGCTGCTGGTACACCTCTGTTTTTCCAGCATTTTGCATCAATGAAACACAGGTTCTCAGCTACTTTTTAAGACTACAAGGGAGAGCTTTCACCTGGTTTTTTCCAAGGGTTCTTGAGCCATATTTCAGACTGTCACACCAAGGTTTCAATGAGCCATTTGCACCACTTGAAACACAGTGCCTTTAAACTGGTTTTATCTAAGAGTTTTTGAGCCATTGTTAAGAGGGCTGTCTCTACAAGGTTTCAAGAGGCTGCTGCTGATTCCAACAACAGAGCCTCAAAGAGCTCGAAAAATAGCTAGCCAATACAGGCCTGATACTGAGATCTTCCCAAAGGCAGAGCTAAAACAACAAATGTTGGCAACCCTTCTGGAGAGTGCACTGAAAATAAAACACAAACAAAAGGGGTTTTGAAAATCATTTTTGTTCTGAGTTTGCAGCATTTTTGAAAACGTTTTTCCTGGCCCTTAAGATCAGTAAAGCTCTTATACCAATTGTAAGCTCAATGCTCTGATACCAATTGTAGAATCTAGAAGAGTCGAAGCTCTTCCATTTGTGCGGAATATTGTGCTCGATGGTGTGAAGAAATGAGAGGTTCATCCTTCTACAGGATGACCATCTTCATGGTGAAGAACAAGTCAGATCGAGGGGGAGATGGAGCTGATCTTTAGCTCAACAAAATAGAGTTTAACAACTCCATAAAGTGTGGTTTTGTGTGAGGAAAATGTGGGGACGATGGCAGTGTAAATCAACATTAAAACATAACATAAACAAGTATAAAACATAAATAAAACAAAGCATTCACTCTGCTGGTATAAGACCAGAACAGAGGAGAAGAAGAGAGCTTTGGATATCTACATTTTGAATATATTTTCTTGTGTTAAAGGTAGAGATACACGACCATACTTATAGCCAAAGGTTGATTGCTTTTACAAGATTTTTCTACCAACTAATCTACTAACCATCACTACTATCAACTCACATGCCACTCCCCTAATTTAAGGACAACTTGCCTAATTTCATCACATGTCTTAGTTGGTTTTCAACCAAACTAGACTTACATTTTGTACCACAATTACAATATATAATTTGATTGACAACAAAGTGTCAATACCCAACAGAAGTGGCTACTCAAGACATCATAGCAACTTAAGTTCGTCCCAAAAGAGGCAGAGGGGAGATTCATTAGGAAATGTTCAGGCCCCATGGTTGTACCTCTAAAGGCGCGATATGAAGAAGCAGAAAGAAAGTAATCAACTGATAGAAATACTGTTTTTATACTGAGGTAGCACTACAGTCAAAGATTGATGATGCGTACTATTAAGACTTGGGTTCCATCTTCAAATATCAACATTGTTAAGAAGAGCAGCCCAATGTCTTATATGTTGGTATATATGTCAGTATTTAATCAATATGGGATTTGTGCCCTGTAAGATGGTGGCTCGTTTCAACAGAACAATCTCGAATCCATGTGCTCGTTTGAGTCTTAAGTGGATCGAACTGCCAATTTGAATTTAGTGGGATCTGGTACCATATGCATAATAAAGACACATTTGGAGCAAGAAATAATCTCTCCTGTATTATTCTTTGATGTAAATCGGAATAGAATTCGACTTACCAAAATGGGATTTGAGAAGACAAGCAATAATTATTGAAGTCAAACACGTGTCGATGGACATTATTGGACAAGCTTCACTAATTGTGTACCGAATATACAGAATAGATACTGTATTAGTGAATTTTACTTAAGGCGTGGGCACTCCTTACTGAATTGAAATTCTGTCATAAGTTTTTACTTAAGGCGTGGGCACGCCTTACTGAATTGAAATTTTGCCATAAATGGATACTTCGAATATAATAGTATGGATTCGTCACTTCCCAATATGAGTGAACGCATGTTGTTCTTCAATTCAAATCTTGCATGAAATCAAAATAGTATTGATTACTTTCTAAAATCAGAATTCTAAATTGGAATGAAATCAGAAAGAAGAAAGAGGAGATGTAAGTGATGCGATCGGTCGAGGCAAGTGTTTAACACTTTGTTCTTAAGATGAATTTGCCTCGCATCGGTGTTAACGGTTTCTAGCAATCATCTCCCAAGATACAACGACCACGTCATGCCCTAGGAGCACTCCAAATGGCTTCGACCAACAAACTCGAACGGAATTCTCTCTCTACCATAACCATGATTTTGATGCAAGTGTTTTATGCAACCTAAATTGTAAACATGGAATGGAATGATATGGGAACTATCACTTTGAACTATATGAATCCAAACACACGGGGATCTATATATAGTAGTTGGAAATGTTTGTCAAAAGACACAACTATACCAAGAGACACATCTCTTGAAATTAAGATTCATAATTATTGGAAAGTAATCATATCAAAAGTCATAATCTCCAAAGGTTGTGAGCTTTCATGTGAAAAAACACATCTTTTCATATACACATTTTTCTAGAATATTCCACAATATTCTACACGATTTTCCAACATTTTCATGTGTTTATTATGCTTAATTTCTCATTCAGCAAAAAAAGAATTCTACTTAAATAATCACTTAAATTGGCCACAACCAATTTCGAATTTCCAACACCCACAGGATCTTTCTAGTCTGCTGCCAGAATCTTATGACAACATGCCTGGGCAAATACGCAATGCTGCTTATTTGCCATCTCAAAGGAGTCGTGCTTGCTTCTGCTGCACAATCTTCTCAAATGCATTTTCTAGGCATGTACCATTCTCCACTACAGCCAAATGCAATGGCCAGCCAACAGCAGCTCATGAAGGAAAACCAGGCGCCTATCAGCAACAATCTGAAATGGGAAATTTGAATTGGCCAGGGAACTTCTGAAGAGTTGATTTGCACCATTTTCTCCTAGGAATTGCATTAGATGCAATATTTGAAATTTTTTTATAATATTGAAGCATAATATATTCCTAAACAAACAGTTTCTTCTTTCTAGTATCTAGGAAATGCATTAACTATTGGAAGCTACAATATATGGCCCTGTAAGACTCATAAAGTATTAATCATATTAGAAAATATTAAATTATGTTTCTATCATCCCAATCCTGCAAGTCTAAATTTGCACTTGGTTAGTATGCGAATTTCGTGCATTGCATGATGACTTTCCAGTGAGTTGATTGCTTGCTTATGCTCCTTGGCTTGAACTTCCCCCTGGAGAAGTACTTCTGGATGCAGTAGTATCTTGCTGTGATGCAGTCAAACTTAAGGATTTTTAGCCTTCGGGGGCCACCATTCTTGGGGACTTTTCTGCTACTGCTGTTGCTGATTCACCTGTGAATGTCCAATTTGTTCTTGCATTAGTTGTTGCTGCATTTGTTGTTGAGGACGATATGAAGAAGAATTAGGAGAAGATATAGCAGACATGATTAACAATAAATTAAGGAAAATAAGTAAGGCTACCCAATACTGCAACACGATTAACAATAGATTAAGGAAAAAAGAATCCTGATTTTCTACCATAGATTAAACTTTAAAGAAGAACAAAAATGATGAAAACTATTCCAATCAGCAACAAGTTGAAACAACAGCACCAAGATATCAGTCTGACTTAATTTCGGGCTTTCGGTAGAGAATCACATGCATAGGAGTGAAAATTCCACTCTCACCTCCTCTAGTGAGGTAATCTGCAGAGACAAAGCATCTTGTGCACATCAACTACACCCTTTGGAACAATCCCAACCCAAGCAAGAATTGTAACTAATATGCAATCCTCCCCATTTTAAGCCTGCCCCACCATGGATATGCAGGTGCCTTCGCAAAATGTTTTACTTTTATCACTTCAAACCCCATTTTTTTCGCAGCCTATACAATATCCTTGTAACTCTTTGTTAGGCAAATTGTTGTCAAACGACCTCCCCGGGCAATGATGTAAGTTTGATTAAGTTCAGTCGGTATCGACTAAATGACTGAAAGTATATCGGCACCACAATTTGGTAAATCAACCATATAACCTAGTTGGGCCATTGGAAGCAGCCCAATATTAATTAGGCTGCTCATGGCCCAATCCAGACTTGGAGGGCTCTTATAAGTTGATAGCCCACTTATTGTTCCTGTTTGGGCCTTACCATTCCTTATTGGACTTGACCTAAATTCATACCTAATTCTATATATTTCCTAGGACCACTACTGTTGCTATTAGTGTGAGAATTATTTGATAGTCCATAGTAGAGAGAAAATCGGCTGTGGCTGTGGCTGTGGCTTTGTGCTTCTTGCTCCTTGAAGTGGATGTGTGCTACTTTATCCTCTTCTCCTTTGTGGTAAACCTGTGGCTATACTTATTCTCCATTCATTAGTTCCATCTAGTGGGCAGGAAACTTAGAGCAACCGTTTGGTCAAGGTTTTGGTTTGGGTTTTCTCATTGTGGTGTCGATTGAAGGTTACTGAGCCCGGTATTTTGGTGTAAAGCTGGTGGTTTATCTTCACATTTGGTATCAGAGCGGGGTTGGTGATCGAAATCTGAAGAAAAAATCGAGGAAGGAGAGAGCCTGCCTCTCGGTTTTAAAAAAGGGACCGAACTTTTTTTCTTCAATTCCGGCCAAACCATTCACTACCCGGAGAAATCAAACCTATACTCGAGTTCTACAGACTAAGGCGCTGCTGGGTGGTGCAAAAAACCGCAGAAAAAACGAGCAGAAAACTGCCCAAATTTTTGGGCGAAAAAACCGCACCTGCAACCTCGAATTCCGGCCAAACCAGTGGTCGTCTGGACAAACGGTGACCACCATTGGAACGTTCAAGTCGAGGCGAAGCTGACCTGCCGGCGCGTGTGAACGGCGACGGCGCGTGGGGACTCCGGCGACGACGCGTGGCGGCTCTTCTGGAGACGGTTTCTTCAGGCAGTTTTTTATATTTGATTTCCTGAACGTACTGATATATTTATTTTAGTGTTTCAGGTTTTGTAGAAAATATTGGACAATTCTGCCCTTTTCGGTGGTCAATAAAGATTCGAGGCTGTAACTGCGCAACACATTTACTAAAGTACTTTAGGCCATAAATTGCAGCCTAAAGCAGTAAATTCGCAACTCTCGAAAATTACGGACTCAAACAAGTCCGCTTTGGTAAATTGGCTGATCCTCTTTTAATTTCAGCACTAGTGCGTCATCGTGTGGGGTGACAATAGGATTAGGGTTACCATGTGGGGTAACCATTGCTTGTGCTAGAAATTAGGAATTAACTGTTTTTCGTTTGCTAAGTGTTTTTTGCTCTTTTGGTTAATTTCAGCATATTATCGTTTGTGATATATTGTGAGTGAAACTGTTTTGTTGATTATCCTCCCGTTGCATTGATAAGTCCCTAGAATACCTAGACCTTACCCGTCTAGAAATTTTTAAACGGTGTATATTTGCGAACCTAGGTCTACTTTGTGTGGCTTAATCGTGTCTTTGTGTTTCTTATTTGAAAATGACAACGCACAATTTTGATTTGTGAACTTTTACTGGAAAATGTGATTTTTCTATTTGGCAACAGAAAATGCGAGGTATTTTGGTTCAACAAAAAGTTTCGAAAGCCATTGATGGCAATTTTTCCGCTGATTTTTCAAAAGAACAAAAAGAAGAAGCTGATGAGCTTGCTTACACCTCTATTATTTTACACTTGTCTGATGCAGTTTTGAGAAAAGTGGGTAAACTGAAAACCACTAAAGAACTTTGGCAAAAATTGAAAGATTTGTATTTGCTTAAATCTACTCCCAACAAGCTCTACTTACTCGAGCGTTTTTTCAGTTTCAAAATGGCTTCCTCAAAAGAACTTGATGACAATTTAGATGTGTTTAACAAACTTGTACAAGATATTGTTAACTGTGGAGAGTCAGTGCCTGAAACCTACAAAGCTATTATACTGCTGAATGCTATACCTGATATTTATCGTGAAGTGAAAAATACTATTAAGTATGGTAGGGACACCTTGACACCTGAAATTGTCGTTGACTCTCTTAGAAGTAAAGAGATGGAAATGAGGGCTGAAAAACATGATAGGAAGAGCGGTGAGGTTCACATGATGAGGGAGTAGAACTCAGTTTAGGCAAAACAGTCATAATGGTTGCCAAAGTAGTGGTGAGTCTAGTAATAATGGACATAGAAGGAAAAGCAGGGGTAAGCTTAGATCCAAATCTAAGACTAAGGAAAGAAAATGCTATGGCTGTGGGAACACAGGGCATTTTATAAAAGATTGCTATAAAGAGAAAAATAAGCAAAAGGGTCGAGATAGAGACGAGGTGAATGTGTTGTCGTCTGACTCTGGTAATTGTGATGGTGAAATCTATATGATTTCCAATTCTGTTGTTTCTTCTGCTGAATTAAACTTAACTGCAAATTCTCGTTTTCATGAGTGGATTCTTGATTCTGGTGCATCTTTTCATGTGACATCACATAAAGATAGGTTTGAAAATTTGTATGAATCAAATGATGGGCATGTTGTGTTGTGTGACAATTCTGCTTACAATGCTGTTGGCATGGGTGATATTACGTTAAAGTTTGATACTGGTTTTGTGTATACTTTAAAAGACGTTAAATATATCCCCGAATTGTCTAGAAACTTAATTTCAGTAGGAAGACTTGGGAAATCTGATTTCACTGGTAAAATTGGAAATGGGATTTTGAAATTGATTAAAGGTGCACTTGTCTCTATTAAGGGTATTAGGAAAAATGATATTTACATAACCACTGGGGAAGTGATGAGAGGCTTAAATTCCTCTATCTCTTCCGCCAAGTCTGATCACACACAAAAATAGCACAATAGACTTGCACATGTGGGTATTAAGGGAATTAAGCTGCTTAATGAAAAATGTGCTTTTGAAAATGACTATGTGTCTGATTTGTCTTTTTGTGATCATTGTGTGCTTGGTAAACACCATAAAACTACTTTCTCTACGAGTGTTCATAATACTAGAACTATGCTTGAATATGTGCATTCGGACCTGTGGGGTCCATCTAGCACTCCCACATCAGGTGGGAATAGATATTTCTTGTCTATTATTGATGACTATACTAGGAAAGTGTGGGTTTATCTTTTGAAAGAGAAATCCGACACTTTCGATAAATTTAATAATTGGAAAAGATAAATTGAAAACCAAACTGGTAAGAAGATCAAGTTTTTGAGAACTGATAATGGTCTAGAGTTTTGTAACACTGATTTTGATAATATGTACAAGGAAAGTGGAATAACAAGGCATAAAACGGTTCCTTATACTCCCCAACAAAATGGGGTAGCGGAAAGGATGAATAGAACGATACTTGATAAAGTGCGTTGCATGATGTTAAGTTCTGGAGTCCCGAAATCTTTTTGGGGCGAAACTGTTGTGACTGCTTGTTATTTGATTAATTTGACTCCATTTACTGCATTGAATGGTGATACTCCGCATGAAAAATGGTTTGGTAAACTAAGTGATTACTCAATGCTTAGAACTTTTGGCTGCACTACTTTTTCTCATCAGAGTGAGGGAAATCTTGAACCTAGAGCTAGGAAATGTGTTTTTCTAGGTTACCCCGAAGGCGTCAAAGGGTATAGGTTGTGGGATAGGAGCCAGAAAGGAGTTAAAATCATTGTGAGTAGATATGTTACATTCAATGAAAGCGAAATGCCATGTTTGAAAGCTGAAACTGAACCTGTGAGTAAGGAAATACAAGGTGAAGAGAGTAGTCAGCTGAAGGTGGAGTTAGGGAAACCTAGCACATTCATCCCTGTTACACAGAGTGAGGTGGAGACTCAGGAACAGCAACCTGATGTCGAGAATGGAGATGAAGTAGCAGTAGAAGAATACCCTGAAGATGAGAATCCTCTAGCAGACTATAACTTAGCTAGGGATAGAGAGAGGAGACAGACTAGAGCACCTGTGAGATTTGGTTATGAATCCGAGTTAGCTTTTGCTCATGCGAGTTATGAGGAGTTAGCTGATAGAGAACCAAAGACCTTTGAAGAGGCAATGAAGAGTGAACAATTAAAAGAGTGGTTTAAGGCAATGAAAGATGAGATGAGTTCTTTAGAGAAGAATCAAACTTGGAAATTAGTACCTAAACCTAAAGATAAATCTACTGTTGACTGTAAGTGGGTTTTTAAGGTTAAGGAGGGTACTAGTGCTTCTGAACCCTTAAGGTTTAAGGCTAGGTTAGTGGCAAAAGGATACACTCAGAAAGAGGGGGTTGATTACAATGAGATTTTTTCACCAGTTGTTAAGTACACTACTATTAGGGTCATACTTGCATTGGTTGCACATTTTGACTGGGAACTTGAACAACTTGATGTAAAAACTGCTTTTTTACATGGTGAACTTGATGAGCAAATCTTTATGAATCAACCAAGAGGTTTTGAAGACAAATTAAAACCTGATTATGTGTGTTTCTTGAAAAGATCGTTATATAGCCTAAAACAATCACCTAGACAGTGATATAAAAGATTTGATTCTTTTGTGCTAACTATAGGGTTTCATCGTAGCAAGTTTGATCATTGCCTTTACTTCCAACATAATGATGTTAGTAATGATTATCTATTCTTACTACTTTATGTGGATGATATGCTCTTAATTGGTTCATCACCTAAATGGATAAGTGATATAAAAACAAGTTTAAATGGTGAATTTGACGTGAAAGATCTAGGAAAGGCTAAAAGAATCCTAGGTATGGAAATTGAAAGAGATAGGTCAAATTCTATCTTGTTTTTACATCAATCCTCGTATGTTTCAAAAGTGTTCAAGAAATTTGGCATGTATGATTGCAAATCTGTTACATTACCTGTAGCTAGTCACTTTGTATTATCTAAAGATCAAGCTCCATGTAATGAAAAAGAAGTAGAATACATGAGCAGAATTCCTTATTCAAATGTGATTGGTTCTGTTATGTACTTGATGGTTTGCACTAGACCTGATTTAGCTTTCACTGTGAGCACGCTTAGTAGATATATGTCTAATCCTGGTCCTGAGCACTGGGAAGCCTTAAAATGGATGTTAAGGTATTTAAAGGGTACATGTAATGTAGGTCTAAAGTTTGGTATTAATAACGATGGGGTTAAATTGAAAGGATATGTTGATGCTGACTATGCTGGGGATAGGGATAATAGGAAATCCACTTCTGCCTATGTGTTTACCTTGTCTAACTCTTGTGTTAGTTGGAAATCACAGTTACAACATATAGTTGCACTATCCACGACAGAATCTGAATACGTTGCTACTACTGAAGCTATTAAAGAAGCTTTATAGCTTAGAGGCCTTTTACATGAACTGTGTGTTCTAAATGATTATGTGGTAGTATATTCAGATAGTCAGTCTTCTATACATTTATGTAAGAATCCTGTTTTTCACGAACGCACCAAACACATTGATGTTAGACTACATTTCATTAGAGATATTGTGTCTCAAGAAGTAGTAAGGCTTGAGAAAATACACACACAATATAATCCCTCAGACATGGGTACTAAGGTGCTACCTTTGGTGAAGTTTAGAAGTTGCAAAGATCTTCTAAACATCGGTGGAGGTAAATGATTTCCAATTTTATTGGTTCTCCATTTTTGATTATTACTAATGCTTAGTAGTTTCTTCTTTGCAGGTCCTTTGACACCAAGGTGGAGGTTTGTTAGACAAATTGTTGTCAAACGACCTCCCCGGGCAATGATGTAAGTTTGTGTATTTCAGTCGGCATTGACCAAATGACTGAAAGTATATCGGCACCACAATTTAGTAAATCAACCATATAACCTAGTTGGGCCATTGGAAGCAGCCCAATCTTAATTAGGCTGCTCATGGCCCAATCCAGACATGGAGGGCTCTTATATGTTGATAGCCCACTTATTGTTCCTGTTTGGGCCTTACCATTCCTTATTGGACTTGACCTAAATTCATACCTAATTCTATATATTTCCTAGGACCGCTACTGTTGCTATTAGTGTGAGAATTATTTGATAGTCCATATTAGAGAGAAAATCGGCTGTGGCTTTGTGCTTCTTACTCCTTGAAGTGGCTGTGTGCTACTTCATCCTTTTTTCCTTTGTGGTAAACTTGTGGCTATACTTATTCTCCATTCATTAGTTCCATCTATGGGCAGGAAACTTAGAGCAACCGTTTGGTCAAGGTTTTGGTTTGGGTTTTCTCATTGTGGTGTCGATTGAAGGTTACTGAGTCCGGTATTTTGGTGTAAAGCTGGTGGTTTATCTTCACACTCCTCAGCCTTGGTAGTGCATCACCTCTCTCAATCCCATGGATCACTTCCACATGCTCCAGCACATCCCCTCGGTACAATTCCTAAGATCTTAAATGAAAAACTAAGGTTTGCTTTTGATGGAGAAGATTAAGTGCAAATGAGGAGATAGAAGACAATGCCGGCTGCCTTCTTCAACTGAGAAGATGAAGCTAGTTGTTTTTCATTATTTGTAGATGCCTTCATTGCAGAGGACGATATGGATGATAATTAGGAGAAGATATAGCGGACGTAGGTGGTTTTTCATTATGAGCCAGTTTGGATAATTAAGAATTCATGAATGACGTACCGCTAAGTCCTGTACATGTAGTTTCTGAAGGGGAAGAAACTATAACATTAATGCACACAAATAATTACATCAAATCATGTTTGTTTTTCTTCACATCACAATATTGAAACGTTAAAGCTCCAACATTTTGGAAGCAATAACATATGACCTCAACATACTTTATAAGTATTAGTCATGTTATAGCGCCTACGTGCGTGCCAAACCACACGTAATGTGCACATGCAACTTATCCATTCCACACACTCAAATAGGCAACAAGATATTGCGGGTTCATTGACTACTAATGATACTGTTTCAGCGGCATTTCAAAATTTTTATTTTTATTTAATAATGAAGAGTTAGTCAATCTTATAGTTGAAAAGTTTCCAATATGATGGAGGTCTTGGGTTCGAATCTTGGGTGACGTGTCAGAAAGCCGTGAAAGGTAAGATGGGCCTAGGTTCACCCAAAGCGGACAACACGTATAATATGATAACAGCTCCGGCACGAGGTCGGGTCGTTACAAACTAAAAGCTAATTTAATGACCTTTGATCTAGTTCCAGCAGCATTTGTGAAATTTTGTATCATGATTCAGCCGCTAGATCAGTCCATCGAAATCAGAGCATAATTAGGGAACAAATTGCTAGTAAGAGGAAGGCGCCCAGTGTGCTTGTAAGCCCGAAAGAATAGGCAATAAAAAATGACCGTGACAAATTATTGGGTTGTTTTGACTTGTACCAAATGCACACCATCCTGCTTGGATTATTACCCTTTGGCATCATTAATTGGTCAGATTTGGCATGTCTCATTATTCTTTCTTTTTTTTTTAGCTCTCTCTCTCTCTCTCTCTTCCTTCTTATTTTTTTCTGAATTTTATTTACTATTATTTTCTCTCCCGTTTAATTGCATTTTTGGATTTCGTTACAATTTCCCTATAATTTAAAGTCAAAGTTAAATAGTAATTTTAACATTACATTTACAACATTAATCAATAATTACTATTCCCACATATCGTAGGACCTAAGATATAGCAGACATGATTAAAAATAGATTTGAGGAAAACTAGCAAGGCAGTCCAAGACTGCAACATGATTAAAAATATATTTAAGGAAAACAAGAATCCAAATATTATACCACAGATTAAACTTTAAAGAAGATAGAAAATGACAAAACTATAAGTAAGCAACAAAAAGAAACAGCAGCACCAAAATATCAATCTGACTCAACGTTGGGCTTTTTGTTGAGAGTGGAAATTCTCCTCTCAACGCCTCTATTGAGGTAATTTGCAGTGATAAAAAAGCATCTCGTGCACATCAACAACACCCTTTGGAGCAATCCCAACCCATGCAAGAATTGTGACTAATATGTGATTCCTCCAGTATGCATCCACCCCCCCCCCCACCCCACCCCACCCCACATTTTTTAAGCCTGCTCCACCATGGATTTGCGGGTGCTTTCACCAAATCCTTCTCTTTTATCACATTGAAACCCATTTTTCTCGCAGCCTATGCAATACCCTTGTAACTCCTCAGACCTGGTAGTTCATCACCTCCCTCAATCCCCTGGATCCTGCTCATCTACATGGTACAATTTCTAAGAACTTAAAAGAAAAACTAAGGTTTGCTTTTGAGGGAGAAGATTCAGTGCAGCCGAGGAGATAGAAGACAATGCCGACAAAAGAAGAATAGTGCCGAAAGGAAGGAGATGAAAAAATAAACCGTCATTCTCATCATAACTAACATCGTAAATGGGGATTAATGGTTGTTTTATACTAATTTTTTTTGGTTATTTTTCACCACTCGGGCACGTAGGAGATCTTACCATGGCATGTTGAGATGTGTCGACCATGCATGTGTCAGTCAGTTGAAGAGAAAAAAAAAAAAAAAGTGACACATCGCCTAGTGTATTACGTGCTAGAAGCGTGTTAGTTTCTAATTTGTACATCAAGTTACGTTGACAAAAAAAAAAAAGCTCCATCTATTGGAAGCGATAGTATATGGCCTCATCATATTAATAAAGTACTAATCTTGTCAAAATAATAATTTTAATATATTTTATATATACAAGTGCAATATGTGTGGAAAGTGCGTGCCAGATCGCATGTTATGTGCACAGGCAACCATTCCAAAGGTTCACTGTTAGGAAACAAGACATGCTAGTTCAACAACTTGTGATATTTTCTTAGCATCAGTACTTAATTTTCTATCATGATTCAGCCACAACAAGAAGATCATTTAAAAAAAAAAAATGCCAATAACTTAAAAAAATTTATTTCATAAGAACAGTAAAGTGCCTACTTAAAAATCTTTTTGAGCTAAAGCATGTAAAGAAAAGAATAATTCCCCCATTAGCAACTTTCCCTTTCAAAAACTAATAATCACAAAATGAAACTCAAAAATAAGCTAATCACAGAAAGCAGCTAATAATCGCTCATTAATCAACTTAAAGACCATTCCATTATTTATCGACATAAAAGAAATGCAAATTCAAAATAAGTTACTCAAGGATAAGTAACCTCAAATAAGCTAATCACAGCTCATTAATCAATTTAAAACACCATTCCATTAATCCCAGCTATCAAAAATAAGCTAATCAAAGAAAAATGGCAAAAAAAATAAAAATAAAAAATTAAGTAGCTCATTAATCAACTTAAACAACATTCCATCATTCCCAGCTAATCAAAGGGTGCAATCTTGATTGACTACTGATATTGTTTCAGCAGCATTTCAAAATTTTTAATTTTACTTGATAGTGAAGAGTTAGTCAACCTTATGTCTGAAAAGTTTTGTATTTTTCGAATAGTATTTTTCATATTTTGTTGTGCATGAGTAAATACACACTGGAACATCCACCAAATGTCTTTTTAGCCATATCATCCATCCTCACTCTGAACCTGATCCTATCAAATACATTTTGGAAAGTACACGTTTTCTTAGCTATTGACTATACGATAAGGAGAAGAGGGTGTTGAGCTTTCATGAAGAAGTTTCTATGTGTAAGAGAGACAGATCTCCATGACTTACAAACAACACTGCATTCAAAGTAGCCCACAAGATCCAGCCGCATCAGAATTAAAAAAAATTATAACTCAAGAGAGATCAATGACTACTCAAAACATCATAGTAACTCCAGTTCGTCCCAAAAGGGGAAGAGGGAAGATTCATAAGGAAGTGTTCAGACCCCGTGGTTGTACTTCCAAAGGCACGACATCCAGAAGTAGCAGCAGCAGACAGAAGGTAATCTGCTGATAGAAACACTGTTTTTGTACTGAGGTAGAACTACAGCCAAAGATTGATGGTGCGTACTATTAAGATTCGGGTTCCGTCTTAAAATATCAACCTTGTTAAGAGGAATAGCCTAAGTCCTTATATGTTGGTCCATATGTCGGCATTTAATTGACGTTAGATTTATGCCTCCATAAGACGGTGACTCGTTTGAGAATTTACCAATCTTGGAATTCAGGTGCTCCTTTGAGTAATAACGGGATCGAATTGCTTATTTGAATTTACTGCGATCCGCTACCATATGCGCAATAAATACCATATTTGGAGGGGAAAATAGTCTCTCTCTTGTATTATTCTTTGATGTACAATGCCTTAATTTATACACCTAAACTAGAACTGCATAAGGTAAGTTAAATATATAATAATATTTTATCCAAGGACAAATACAATTGAATTAGGACACAACATGTCTTGTTGATTGTCTTTCCTCTTTTTTTGATTATTTTTCCAAAAGTACTAATACCTGCTAGTGTCTGTTGGAAAGCATGAGAAATGTATCCATAACTCTGAGGCAAGACAGGATAACCAATCAATAAAATTAGTAGTTGATTTGTTCCTTATAATTGCTCAGTGTCTATTTGTAAGTTAAGAATAATTGCTTAGTACTTTATTGGTGGGTTGCTATATCTTTTATCAGATTGACTTGATGAAAGGTCACAAGCTTTTAACACCATATTTTATCAAGCTTAAGTTGGTATCGAAATGTCAAATGGACATATTGGTATTTGGATTTTTGTTATTTACCACTCTTCCTATTTCAGGCTTTCTCCATGTTGATAGACTAAAAGAAACTCTCGAGTTTCGTAACATTGTTCATCGATTAATTAAAGCCACAATGTGTGGCCAAAACTCTGTGATAGCAAGTAGTGGGAACACATAATGGGAAAAGATGTAAGGTTAGATAGAAACTTATGCATTGAATAGCTTAGATATTTGAATTGAACACAACTGTTTGATAAAGTTGTAGAGCCAACAACAAGAAGAAGCACACGATCAATAAAGGGCATTGAAATGACGAAGGAAGATAAACTCCTTACAAACTGGCCAAAGATCATATCCAAAGATCAACTTGAAGTTCTAAATGTTTCTGTTGTTTCTATTCTGTTCCATGTTTGTAATGCTAAATTATTTGTTGATTAGCGTGCCAATTTCTTTTATACATGATGAAGCGCACAATATCATCTCATGCTTGTCTTTCTGCACATTTGATCGCAATATTGAAGCAAAGCTCCAACTCTGAGAAAGGACATGAAGAGATTAATGTATCTTTATACCACCTAAAATGATTGCAAAATATGATAGAAATACATATCCAGAAGCAACAGCATCAGAGGCAAGGTAATCTGCTGACAGAAACACTGTTTTTATACTGAGGTAGCACTGCAGCCAAGATTGATGATATGTACTGTTACCGGCTAGTGTTCGTTGGAAATCAAGAGAAAAGTATGCATAACTCTTGAGGCAAGAAAGGATAACCAATCAATAAACTTAGCAGTTGATTGCTCAGTGTCTATCTGTAAGTGATGATAATTGCTTGGTAGTTTCTTGTCTGGTTGTTATATTTGTTATCAAATTGACTCGATGAAAGATCACAGGCTTTTAACAACATATTTTTACAAGCTTAAATTGGTAAAAAAATGTTTAAAGGATTTAGTAATTTTGGATTTTTGTATTTACTAATTTTTCCTATTTCAGGCTTTCTACATTTTGATAGTCTAAGAGCTAAGCTCTCAAGTTTCATAACATTGTTCATTTATTAATTAAAGCCAAAGTGATCATTGTGCTTTTTCATTATATCTTTTAATCAACCTTGTACTTAGAGTTTCCTTGTTTGTTGAATTCTCTCCTTCCCTATGTGAATTGCATGTGTTGGATAAGTGAAGTATTCGTGCAAGTTTCATGTTTGACTGAAATAAAGTTGTTGAATTATTTGCATATTGGGCAGCAGCAGCACTTTGTGACAAATTTACAGGATTTGGACTTGATATTGAAACGGCTAGTATTGGTGGATTCGTATTCCCTGGCATTGAAGGTGGCACCACCATGCTCAGTGGCTGATGCTGCGCTAATACTGGCTGTGGAGCATTGCTTTCCAAAGCCTCTAATTGATCCAAAAACCGATAAGTCTTATCAACTGGTTTCGCCGCCCAGCCTTCTTTTGTTCTCTTGTGGTACTTGTACAAGTTCTCTAATTTGTCTTTGCATTTCTTGATAGTTCGTTCAACTCCGAGCTCCACTATTTTTCAGATAAGAAAAGTTGCAAAGGAAAAACATGAATTGATCTCATCTGGAATTCTCCAATAAAATAAAGTCTAATAATTAAAGACATAAAATAAACAAAACAAATTAACGTCAATAATCCAAACAACAACAAATAGGAGATAAAACAAGAAAATATTAATCGGTTGAAAGTCCTACTATATTGTACTACCACATCTAGATTCAGATGAATTATATTAAAAAAAAAAGCTCAAATTGAAGAAACAAATTAATGTATTCTATTTTTGGCAAAAAATTAAAAAAAGAGGCGAAATCCCGAAATTTAATTCTAGAGAAGCTGCTAAATTGTTGTGAAATGAACTGAAAAACAACGACCCTTTAATCAGAAAGTAATAATTCAATGGCATTGTGATCCACAAGTACTTTCTATAGCAAAGCCAAGAAGAGTTAAAATAGTATACGAAATCTGTGGCAGCCAGATTTCATGTGCATTAGTGTGTGCTTTGTGCTCGAAACAATGAAAGTCTAATTCATGAACACATAATGAGGATGTAAGGTAAAACAGAAATTTTGCTTTGAATAGATTTGATATTTAAATTTCACACTGTCTGATGAAGTAGTGGAACCAACAACATGAAGAAGCACGCATAAACGCATTGGATGCCCAAAGAAGATGAAATCCTACAAACTGGTTGAAAACATGGTGGAATTACATTACAAATCATATATAAGGTTCAACATGAAGTTCTAAATGTTTTTGTAGACTCTATTATGTTCCAAATTTGTAATGCTAAATTTGTTGTAAATTGGCGTTGAATTTGGTGCAATATATGACGAAGCGCATCATATCATTCAATGCTTGCCTTTATGAACATTTGATTGCGGTATTGAAGCAAATATCCAATTCTGAAGTGTGACAGGGCACGAAGATTCATCTTGGCTTAAGTATAAAGATAGCAAATTTTACATTCCAAACGGTCAGGCAAAGACATCTGAAATGTGGAAGAACCCACGGGATATTTCTAGTCTTCAGCCAGAATATTATTGCAACATGCCTGGGCAAACACCTCATGCTTCACATGCCATCTCACCCTCAAAATTGCCGTCACTAGAACACTTGTATGTGATTATTACAAAGATTTTAGTTGTAGAATCTGTAACAGAAGAACAAAAATATGAGAAATAACGAAAAAGAAATAACTTTGTCACATGCTTAGCACGAATGCTGCACATTTATCATAAGATATGTTATTTATTGCTGGCTAGACTACTGATTGCACTTGAAGATTTGATTTCTCATGAGAGACGAAAGTATAAAGCAAAAATTATTAATGTGCAATTTTAGTGCAATTGTTGGTTGGTTAGTGAATTTCAACTTTCTACAATTAATAAGTTCAGTTTGACAAACAATGCTGTTTCTTATCCCGACAAGTTAGTTTGATGAATTTGAAATTTCAATTTTTTCTATTCAATACGAAATTTATAAAATGTGAGTTGTCATTTAGTA
This sequence comes from Fraxinus americana, assembly GCA_035079005.1. Lineage (NCBI taxonomy): Eukaryota > Viridiplantae > Streptophyta > Magnoliopsida > Lamiales > Oleaceae > Fraxinus > Fraxinus americana. The sequence goes on from CM068712.1 coordinate 30,590,227, forward strand.
AGAATGTCCTTGAACTCTCTATTTTTTCCATTATTTATCCAAATATATGAATATTTGCTAGTATTTGTTGGAAAGCATGAGAAACATATGCATCACTCTGAGGCAAGAAGGGATAATCAATCAATTTAGTAATTGATTTGTTGCTTATAATTTCTCAGTCTAGTTGTAAGTTATGAATAATTGCTTGGCATTTTATTGTTTGATTGTTATATCTGTTATCAGATTGACTTGATGAAAGGTCACATGCTTTTGACACCTTTTTTTTACATGCTGAAGTTGGTATCGAAATGTTGAAAGGATAGCGGAATTTGCATTTTCGTTATTTACTTCTTCTCCTATTTCAGGCTTTCTCCATGTCGATAGAGTAAAAGCAAACTCCCATGTTTCGTAACATGTTCATTGATTAATTAAAGCCACAGCGTGTGGCCAAAACAGTTGCCAAAACTCTGATAATAAGTAGCATGAACACATAATGGGAAAAGATGTAAGCTTAGATAGAAACTTATGCATTGGACAGATTAGAAATTTGAATTTCACACGACTGTTTGATAATGTTATGGAACAAACAAGATACCCTCTGATATCAATTGTTATGAATTTGGATCGAGTGATAATGACGATAATGAAAATAAACAAGAAGAAAATAAACACCAAAATTTACGTGGAAACCCAATATGAGAAAAAACCACGGGCAAAGGAAGAGAAATCCACTATAATCAATAGCACTTGTGTTTGCAAGATTTGAATGCACTTAATTGAAATCTAAAACTCTCAAGATGTTATATGAATCTCTCTCTGTTATGTTCCATTGTGTTATTCTATACAAGTCGTGCTATATATATAAATCCTAGAGAACAAGTTGTAGAAGAATAGAAGTCCAAAATTGCATCAAAAAACGAAAAAGGGTCTGGACCGGATAAGCCTGTCGCTTGAGCGATAGGGCAACTCTAGGTGAGCAACCAAGTCTAGGGTTGTTTTCTACCGGGCTCGCTTGAGTGTCTAGCTAGCGCCAAGCTAGTGAAAATGCGACGACTTTTTCCTTCTGTCCATAATTTTGATTTCTTCAAGACCACTCCAATTTAGACTTCAATACCCACTAGAATTGGGTCAAACCACAACAGATAAAATTGTGGAGCCAACAACAAGAAGAAGCACATGTTCAATAAAACGCATTGGAATGACAAGGAAGATGAACTCCTTACGAACTGGACAAAAAAATTGTGAAAGAAATTGGAAATACATTACAGATCATATCCAAGGTACACATGAAGTTCCAAATTTTTCTGCTGTTTCTATTCTTTTCCAAATTTGTAATGCTAAATTAGTAGTTGATAAGCATGCCAATTTCGTGTACTACATGACAAATTGCACGATGTCCCATGCTTGTCTTTCTGCACATTTCATCGCAATATGGAAGCAAAGCTCCAACTGTGAAGTGAAACAGGGCATGAAGATTAATCTCGGCTTAAGTACAAAAATAGCAATCTTTATGTCCCAAAAGGTCAGGCAGAGATATGTGGATGAAACCCACAGGATCTTTCAAGTCTGCAGCCAGAATCTTACTACAACATGCCTGGGCAAACACCTCATGCCGCTTATTTGCCATCTCACAGTGGTCATGCTTGTTGCTACTGCGCAATCTTCTCATATGCAGCTTCCGGGCATGTTCCATTCTGCCCCACAACAGAACGCAATGGCCAGTCGAAAGCAACTCGTGAAGGAAAACCAGGCGCCTATCAGCAACAACCTGAACTGGGAAATCTGAATTGGCCAGAGAACTTCTCAAGAGTTGATTTGCACATTTTCTTCTAGGAATGGGCATTAGATGCAATATTTTAAATTTTATCATAGAATGTGAAGAGTGTTATCTTTCTAAAGAAACACTTTCTTTCTAGTTTCTAAGAAATGCATTAACTATTAGAAGCTACAATATATGGCCTTAATATACTCATAAAGTATTAATCATATAAGAAAATATTAAATTATGTTTCTATCATTCCAATCCTGTAAGTCCAAATTTGCACTTGATTAGTCTGCGAATTTCGTGCATTGTATGATGACTTTCCAGTGAGTTGATTGCTCGCTTATGTTCCTTGGCTCGAACTTCCCCCTGGAGAAGTACTTCTGGATGCAGTAGTATCTGGCTGTGATGCAGTCAAACTTAACGATTTTTAGCCTCCGGGGGCCACCATTCTTGGGGACTGTTTCTTCTGCTGCTGCTGCTGTTGCTGATTCACCTGTGAATGTCCCATTTGTTATTGATGCGACTGAGAAGATGAAGTTTGTTGCATTAGTTGTTGCTTCCTTTGTTGTTGAGGATGATATGAAGGAGAATTCGGAGAAGATATAGCAGACATGATTAACAATAGATTACTGAAAACAAGTAAGGTAGTCCAAGACTGCAACATGATTAACAATAGATTAAAGAAAACAAGAATTCAAATTTTCTACCATAGATTAAACTTAAAAATAAACGACGATATTTATTCATAAACAACAGAATCAAAATTTCAATTTGACTTAATTTCGGGCTTTATGCGGAGAATCATATGCATAGGAGTGAAAATTCCACTCTCACTGCCTCTAGTGAGGTATTCTGCAGTGACAAATAGTATCATGTGCACATCAACAAAACCCTTTGGAGCAATCCCAACCCACGCAAGAATTATAACCAGTATGCAATCCTCCCTATTTTAAGCCTCCTCCACCATGGACTTGCAGGTGTCTTCACCAAATTCTTCTCTTTTCTCACTTTGAACCCACTTTTTTTCTCATCAAACTTGAAATTTTAATTATGAGTGAAGATCAATAAAGATGAAAATTTGAACTAACTACCTATTTATCGGGCATTAATATTGCGTAAACTGAAAGCTTTTCTAAGTATATGTCATCTAGATAACAATCTAAAGAATGCAGTGGAGATGCTCTCACAAATTCTCTAAAAAAAACGACGTGCTTGACAAGTGGATAAGGTGGGTGAAAAGTTCGATGAAGTGGAAAAATTCAAATCCAAGCTCCGCTATTTTTCTCATAATAAGAGTCGCAAAGGAAAAACATGCTTTGCTTCCATCTCGAAACTCCAATAGAACGACGTCTAATACTAATAATTAATCACATAAAATAAACAAAGAGAATTAACTTCACTAATTCAAACAACCATAAATAGGAGATAAAAAAAGAAAGAATTTAATCGGCTGAAAGTCAACTAAATTGTTCAACCACATCTAGACTCAGATGAATTATATTGTAAAAATAAAAATTGTCAAACTGACGAAATGAATTAAAGTATTCTATTTTTGGCAAAAATAAAAAGAAGAAGCGAAAACTGAAATTTAATTCCAGAGAAGCTGCTGAATTGTTGTTAAATGAACTGAAAGACAATGACCCCTTTAATCAGAAAGTAATAATTCAATGGAATTATGATCCACGAGTACTTTTTACAGCAAATTCAAGAAGAGTTGAGACAGTATATGAAATCTATGGCAGCCAGATTTCATGTGTGCGAATGTGTGTTTTGTGATAAAAACAATGAAAGTTCAATTCATAAACCCATATGAGAAAACATGTAAGGTAAAACATAAACTTTGCATTGAATAGCTTTGATATTTGAATTGCTATTTGAATTGCACACACTGTTTGATAAAATACAGGAGCCAACAACAACAAGAAGCATGCATAAAAGGCATTGGAGCACGAGAAGATGAAATCCTTACAACCTGGTCAAAGAACAAAGACATAGTGGAATTACATTACAAATCATATGTAAGGTTCAACATGAAGTTCTAAATGTTTTTGTTGATTGTATTATGTTCCAAATTTGTAATGCTAAGTTGTTGTGGATTAGCGTTTGAATTTTGTTCAATATATGACGAAGTGTACCATATCATCCACTGCTTGTCTTTATGGACATTTGATCGCAGTATTGAAGCAAAGCTCCAACTCTGAAGTGAAACAGGGCTTGAAGATTCATCTCAGCTCAAGTACAAAGATAGCAATTTTTACATTCCAAACGGTCAGGCAGAGACATCTGAAATGTGGAAGAACCCACGGGAATTTCTAGTCTTCAGACAGAATATTATTGCAACATGCCTGGGAAAACCTCATGCTGTTTATGCCATCTCAGACTCATAATTGCAGTCACATGTATTCACTTGCACACTTGTATGTGATTATTACAAAATGTTTAGTTGTAGAATCAGTAACAAAGAACAAGAATATGAGAGAGAAACTAAAAAGAAATAATTTTGTCAAATGCTTAGCACGAATGCTGCACATTTATCCTAACATTACCTTATTGTTTAGTTGGCTAGATTACTGATTGAACTGGAAATTTATGCATCGTTCTTGGCAATTTGATTCCTTGTAAGAGAGGAACATTTAATGCCAAAAACTATTAGCATGCGATTTAGTGCGAGGTTTGTTAGTGATTTTGACTTTTTGCATTTAATAAATTCAGTTCGACGAACAATGCTGTGCTCTATCCCAGAAGTTAGTTCGGTGAATTTGAAATTTGAATTTTTTCGATTCAACGTGTTACAAGTTTATAAATCTGAGTTGTCATTTAGTACGATGTCCTTGAACCCTGTATTTTAATTCAATGATTCTTCTTCTAATCAAGTTTGTATCAAAATCAATCAAGAAAAGATGTTTGTTTGTAGCTGGTATAAAGAGAGAATGGCAGAGCCAAGCTTATAAACTGAGAGAATGGCTGAACCAAGGCCTTATGCAATTGAGATCAATGGGCAAAAACAGTATGGTGGATAGATGGCCCATTTCCAATTTTCCAAGTCTGCCATCATTCTTTAGAATATAAAAGGTGTCCTTGAATATTGCCAGATCGCGAGTCTATTAGACACTGTTGTAAATTAGTTTATTTATTAAGGTAGTTTGATCTATTATGTCATGTGGGTTTCGCACTTTATATAGTCTCTTTGTAATATTTTGTTATTATTGAATAAAGTTTCTCTCTTCTTTAACATTGTATGAGAGCAAATCGATCCTTTATTGAATTAAAGTATCCTTGGATTACACTTCGGGCAAGCGGGCTTGTGTCACTCATCTCGCTTCTTCTTGATTGCTTATGTTTCTCTATTTCTTTGTTTCTTTCTTTGATTTCTGCTTTTTCTGTCTGGTTCTAGTGCAATTCATCATGTCTATTATAGTTGTTTCGAGGTGTACTGATTCTCGGCTTTGGAGGTCATTTGTTGGACCTTTTTCTTCAGATTTTACGACTCTTCATTGCTTGTATTGCTTCTGGTGGTAGACTGCTATTGCAGCCCTAATTTGTTTTGTTCGTTTCGACCCTTGTTGAGGTGGTAGCGCTTCTAGGTGTTGTAGGCCTGTAGACTTTTGGTGGGGTTATTGCTTCATTTTTTGATTGGGATTGTGAGCTTTTATGATAGTTTTTGAGGTTCAATCATCGAGAAAATGATGTGTTTTGTGGGTTTAGCTGTGGCCTGTGGAATCATTATTTAATTTACAGGCTCTTATGTGGCGGTTTGGTGGGACTTTCTTATTTTGGTGTTGGAGGTGGGCCTTAGTAATTTTCTTGGTGGATGGCTTGTCAAAAGATTAGAAAAAAAAATGGTATTTAGATGATACAAGAATTATGTTTTCATATGAGTCTTGGTGTATGGTGCTATAGATTTGGATGGTATATACACCCAGATAATGTGAATCTTGAATTTGGTATATGTCCAGTTTATCTCGAATTTATTTGGTATATGTCCAGCTGCATCAGAGTAAAGAGAAGTAATAACTGAAGCGAGAACAAATGACTACTCAAAACGTCATAGTAACTCAAGTTCATCCTAGAAGGGGCAGGGGAAGATTCACAAGGAAGTGTTCAGGCCCTGTGGTTTAACTTCCAAAGGCACCATATCCAGAAGCAACAGCAGCAGACAGAAGGTAATCTACTGATAGAAACGCTGTTTTTATACTGAGGAAGCACTACAGCCAAAGACTGGTGAGAGCATGAGAGGATAAGTGAAGAAAGGAAAGCATGAGAAAGGTATGCATAACTCTGATGCAAGAAAGGATACCAATCTATAAACTTAGTAGTTGATTTGTTGCTTATAATTGCTCAGTGTCTATCTGTAAGTTATAAATATTTGCTTGGTATTTTCTTGTCTGGTTGTTATATCTGTTATTAGATTGACTTGTTGAAAGGTCACAGGCTTTTAGCATCATATTTTTACAAGCTTAAGTTGGTATCGAAATGTCAAAAGACATCAGAATTTGGATTTTTGTTATTTCTTTTCTTATTTCAGGCTTTCTCCATGTTGATAAACTAAAAGCAAACTATCAAGTGTCATAACATTGTTCATTGATTAATTAAAGCCACGGTATGCCTTATGCTTTTTTACTAGAGCATCACTACGTGAATTGCACATGTTGGATAAGTGAAGCACTCGTGCAAGGTGCGTGTCTGAGATCACTTGGTGTGCACGTGCACCTTAAATCAGTCTCAAGTCAGCCATTGAATTTTTGTGGCCAAACCTCTGTGATAGTAAGTAGAACGAACACAAAGATGTTAGCTTAATATTTGAATTGCACGACCGTTTGTAAAGTTGTGAGCCAACAAGAAGAAGGACACGTTCAATAAAGGGCATTGGAATGACAAGATGAACCCCTAACAAATTGGTCAAAATACATAGTGAAAGAAATTAGAATTACATTACAGATCATATCCAAGGTTCATTGAAGTTCTAAATGTTTCTATTGTTTCTATTCTGTTCCAAGTTCGAGAATCAATGCATAGGAGTGAAAATTCCACTCTCATCGCCTCTAGTGAGGTAATCTACAGTGACAAAAAGCATCTCATGCACATCAACAACACCCTTTGGAGCAATCACAACCCAAGCAAGAATTGTAACTAATATGTGATTCCTCCAGTATCCAATCCTCCCCATTTTAAGCCTGCTCCATCATGGATTTGCAGGTGCCTTCACCAAATCCTTCTCTTTTATCACTTCGAATCCCACTTTTTTCACAACCTCTGCAATATCCTTGTAACTCCTCAGCCTTGGTAGTGCATCACCTCTCTCAATCCCCTGGGGATCACTTCCACGTGCTCCAACTCATCCCCATGGTACAATTTCTAAGATCTTGAGAGAAAAAATAAGGGTCTGTTCTCTTTGTCGTTTTCAAGCCGTTCTCTTATTTTAATTTTCCGAAACAGTAAAAACGTGTTCTCTTTCTTATTTTCGAAAACATGTTTTTGAAAATGGAAAAAAAAAACAACTAAAAAGGGAAAACGATTAAAACTTCTTTTTGGAAAAACAAACAAGAAAACAGGGGAATTTGTCAAAACATGGGAAAAGCATTTCCCTTCCCTCTCCCTCTCTCTTCCCTCTCCCGTAAGGAATCACGGTCTGGAAATCAACTCTCACAAACCCACAATCCAGAATCGAAAACAGATCGTGTTGCCAAATCGAAGGCTTCTTGAAGGGTTGTTTCAATCAAGGTTTGGCATCTTCAAATTGCAGGTTTATATTCTGAAACTTCACAAAACAAGACGAACAAGACGTATTAGGGTTTTTGTTGAATAGTAGTACGGAATTCTCCTAATCGAAATACAAAGCAACAAAGGAAGCAAAATCCAAGTATAAGAATGGGAAGCGAAGAGGAGAGCGCAATGAAGGAGCATTGGACCTCATCCGTCTCAGTCTCGACGAGCGCATTTACGTCAAGCTCCGCCATGACCGCGAGCTTCGCTGCGAGGTCCATGTCCGTTTTTCTTCTTTTCTATATGTTTATTGCATATATATATATGTATGTATTGTGTATGTTGGAGGCAATTGTTGCTGTACAGGGTGTGCAAAAAAAAAAAAGACTGAAATTTGATTTATGGAAAGTGATTGAGGGATTAGGGCTGTGAAAATTATGATCTTTCCATTAATTGGGATAGCTTGTTAAGCTAAATTTAATGTTTCTTTGTGTTTTTCTGCAATCTCTCTTTTATGTATCTCACTTTCTTGTACTGTTTTCTGTGCTCATTTATAATATTTTGAATGTATGAGATAAAATGTTAAGAAAGATCCAAGGGTATAAAGAAACATACTTTTGATATTCATAAAGCTTGGTGGCAGAAGTACCGAAAAAAGACTCAATGTTTTTTTGCATCAACATGCTATCTGTTGAGTCCCAAGTAAAAGAGAGATCGGTAAAAGAAGCGCTGATGTGTTGGAAAAGCTAAAATTGGAGGTGATACTGTGTGCTTTTGAAGTGAAGGATTCATTTGCAAATCTTGCTTTGTTCAAGGGGTCCTAAATGGCCTTAGCATGGCTCATTATTACTTATGGATGTTTAAAATGAAACCATTTATGTAGCTTGACTTTTCTTGGCTTTTTTTTTTATTAGCCAAGCTACTGTGTGCTTTTCTGTGCTTTTTTTTTGGCTTTTCTTACTGTTTGGTGGTGGAGGTGGATTCAGAATTAAATTCGCTTCATGCCAGTTATTGAATTATTTCCCTTCCAAAAAGAGGGGAGGGAGGGGGGAGGGGGGGGGGGGGGGACCATACGAGTATACTCCATTAAGGAGTTTATATTGCAATAATGGAGGGTTGTCGAATTATTGCTGAAACAGAGTTTATGTAGCTTGGCAATTAGACTGGCTCTTGTTTAGGAAATCATCTTATTCTGCTAACACCATATTGCTATATTATATAGACGCTGAAACTGTTTTTGTCACTATAAACTGCCCGATATTAATGCAGATGGAAAGTTGGCAGTATCTCTTGTCAAATGAAGTATGTCTATCATTTGTGCAAAATGTCATTGAAATTCTGTCAAACTTAGATATAGATACTGAATGGTTCTTGATACGTTGTTTGGATATCAATTTGGGATCATATTCCAGTTTTGGTTCACCTGCATGATTTCTTGAACATTCTATAAGTAAATTGGTGAAGTATCTTGCTGTGTGATTTCTTTATACAATTTGAATGTAGTCGCTTGGAGCATGTATATCTCTTCTTCACGCGTTTTGTTTTTCCTCCTATCATTTGTTTTGTTTATACACGAAATGACTTTAGATGTTGTCCACTTGACAGTCGAAGACCACGAGATGCTCAGAGATGTAAGCAAAAGGAAGGTGACTCCCGGAATAAGTAAGAGTTGAGAATTTGAGGCTCTTGGTAGATATTTATCGATTGGAAGTGGTGAGAACATGGTTCATTTGGTTAATGCCGAAGAGGGTCAGATTTTTAGAGGGGACTCCGAACTCGCTGCACCTCTTATTCAGCATAGAATAATTGTCCATATGAATTCAGAGGAAGATACAAGTCCAAATGAAAATTTTGCTCTAAAAGTCATTTGTAATTTGGTTCTCCTATTGTGCATGCTATTATTTATTCCTGTCTGACAACAATGAAAATAGCAATGACATATTCATTTTGTTTCAAATGGGCTACTCATTGTTTACATACGAGTCTTCTGTGATTTGTATACTAAGGGTCAAATGACTATGCGAAGCCAACTAATTGATTTTTAGATATTGATAATATTTGTGATTTGCCTTTTTACTTGTAAGTAGTTTACTTATAATCAAGGAGTAATGTTATTTATTATCACTTATGATAGTCATCGTGTTTAGACGATCAAAATTGTATTTGGCAAGAATTGTGAGAACTAACATGAACTCGATAAAATTGATTTCAAAATATTTATTAACATGTCAATATGAGATTAGTGCTCCCCTTTTTTACAACTTGATTAGGTTTGATTGTGACTTGATGCTAATTAATTATTGTCACAAGTTACGTACAAGGACAAAAATAAGGATTTGTCAAATTTAATTTAATTAGGTTATTTTTTTATATTTGGAAAAAAAATATTTCAAGATTCACCAACTTCAAAATTTATATGTTATTTAATATTATATTAATATTAAACTATTAAAACTTATTGAATAATCAGATTTCTTGAATAAAATATTATTTTAAAAAATTCTCAAAATTTCAAAGTAAACGCGTTTTCCATTTTTATGTTTTCAGAAATAGTTTTTCAGAATGGCAAAAAGAACGCATTTTCAGAAATTTCAAAACAGACACTCAAAACACAAAATGAATTCAGAACTCAAAACACAAAACTGAAACACAAAGAGAACATCCTTTTTTTTAGGGAAAAGATTCAGTGCAGACGAGGAGATAGAAGACAATATCGACAAAAGACGAATAATACCGAAAGGAAGGCGATGAAAAAATAAACTGTCATTCTCGTCATAGCTAACATCGTAAATGAGGATTAGAGGTTAGTTTTTGTTTTCTAGAAATTTTTTGGTTATTTTTCATAACTCCGACATCTAGGTGATCTTACCATGGCATGTAGGGAACGTGTCGACCACGAGTCTAACTGTAGAAAAGCAAAAGAGAAAGGGGATACACTGTGTGGCATATCTAACATATGTCGAAAGCGTGTCAGAGTACATTTGGTCAAACATAATCTTTCTAGTTTGTAAGGGAGTGTTTGACACCCATTTTAGTAGAAAAATGTGTTTTTGAATAGTGATTGATTGAAGAATGTGTGGTTAAAAAGTAAGGAGAATTTTTATGTTTATGTGTAATATTATTTTATTGATAGAATGTGTGGTTAAAATGAAGAATGAGAAAAAGAATGAGAATGAGAATGAGAAAAAAAAATGAGTGCCAAACGGGGGCTAATTTATATGCCATGTTGACCAAAAAAAGGAAAAAAAGCTCCAACTATTGGAAGCTATAAAATATGGCCTCATCATACTAATAAAATATTAATCATGTCATAGTAATAATTATTTTTAAATATAATTTATGTAGACAAGTGCAATCTGTGTGCAAGGTTCGTGCTAGACCGCAAGTGATGTGCATGGGTTACCATTCCAAAAGCTCTCTGTTAGGAAAGGAGACTGGCTAATCCAACAACTAGTGATATTTTCTTAGCATCAGTTCTTAATTTTCATATCATGATTTGGCAACAAGAAGATGATCACTTCATGGACTTTCTCGAGGTAAGGTTGGGTATTGAAAAAAAATATTCGCTCTAGTATTTATTCTTTTTCCTTCACCATTTATTTGCTTGTTTCTTTATCACATCACAAAAAAAATATTTAAAAGATGACATCATCTTGTCTTTTACATTATTGGCTTCAATGAAGTATTAATGTAAAAAAAAGAAAGCATTAATGTGTTATAAGGATAAATTGATGAGCATATATAAAGTTAAACTTTAGTTGATGCGATTTTTATATGTGGTTCCCTCATTTGCACAACACAAATATACAAGGTTGTTGCCCTACACTTCTTTATATACTTGATCTGAAACTTTGAATTTTTCTGTACCCTTTTTATTAGATTGGAGAATTAACAGTATCAAGAACCAGTTTCTTGAATTGAATTTCTAGGAACAAGAAATGTAAATTAAACACAACTGAAGACACCCCATGTGAATTCCTATTATGTCTCTGTAAGTCTAAATTTGCAGTGTGCAGATTTCGTGCGTTGTACGACGACTTTCCAAGGAGTTGATTGCTCGCTTCCGTTCCTTGGCTTGAACTTTCCACTGGAGTAGTATTCCCAAATGCACGAGTGTATATGTATGTGATCCGGTCAAACTTGCAGATTTCTTACCTCTGGGGGCCTCCATTCTTGGGGACTCTTGTTGTTGATTCACCTGTGAATGGCCCATTTGTCGTTGCCTTGCACAACTGTTGTGGGTTCAATCCCATAGGATTTTGATGCAACTGAGAAGATGAAGCTAGTTGTTGTTGCATTAGTTGTTGCTGCCTTGTTATTGAGTATGATATGAAGGAGAATTAGGAGAAGATATAGCAGACATAGCTGGTTTTTTGTTATGAGACAGTCTGGATAATTGAGAATTCATAAATAACGTCCTTGCTAATAACATTAATGCACCTAATAATGACATCAAATTATGTTTGTCTTTATGCGCCTTGATTGCAATACTTCAGCATTTAAGCTCAAACATTTTGGATGCAGTAATATATAGCCTCATCATACTAGTAAAGTATTATTCTTGTTTAGTGTGCTATGTGCGTGCCAAACCATATGTAATGTGCACGTGCAACTTACCCATTCCACACACTCAAATAGGCTATGATGCACCGACACGGACACATGTGTCCGACACGATGCATGTCGGATACGCCGACACACGATTTTTAAAAAAAGTACAGGCATGACACGTCATCGACACGTTGATTAAATTCTTAAAAATTCTTCATTTATATAGTATAAATTTAGTTTTATACTTGTTATTAATTTTTCTTGTTGAAATCTTTTAAACATAAGTATCTATTTAATACTTGCCAATAACTTTGAATTGACAATATACAATATTTCTAATATAAAAAGAAAAATAATTACGATAGAGTGTCTGAGAAGTGTCGGTATTGACACGTGTCCGACAAGGACACGCTACCCTAATTGAAGTGTCCGTGCTACAGGGCAAATAGGCAACAAGACAGTGGAGGTTTTTACTATTGATGATATTGTTTCAGCGGCATTTCAAAAAAAAAAAAATCATTTGATACTGAAGAGTTAGTCAACCTTGTAGCTGAAAAGTTTCCATATTTTTCTTTAGTATCCTGCACTAATTGAATTGCACTTTCTTTCTGGATAAATATGTGAAACATGAGTGCAAGGTTCATGTTGGACCACGTGTAATGTGCGTGTGCAACTTATCTATCCCACAACTCTCAATTAGGCAACTAGACGCTGAATTAATGGCCTTTATTCTAGTATCAGCAGCATTTGAAAAATTGGAGCATGACTTTTAATGTCTCATTATTCTTTTTCTGGTATTCTGTATTCTTTAGATATAATTTTACTAAATTTTTCTCATGGTATAATGAATGCTAAAGGCTTATAGGATTGAAGATATCCAAGTCACATATTTAGATTAGAATATGGGGTAATGTGCGTGTGCAACTTATCTATCCCACAACTCTCAATTAGGCAACTAGACGCTGAATTAATGGCCTTTATTCTAGTATCAGCAGCATTTGTGAAATTGGAGCATGACTTTTAATGTCTCATTATTCTTTTTCTGGTATTCTGTATTCTTTAGATATAATTTTACTAAATTTTTCTCATGGTATAATGAATGCTAAAGGCTTATAGGATTGAAGATATCCAAGTCACATATTTAGATTAGAATATGGGGTCTCAAACTCAAATTCACCACAGAATTTGGCACAAACACACCCACTACAACACCCCAATTTACCAATGGGAGTGATGCAATCTCACCTTTATCCACACTCCCACCACAACCTTAATTACGCATTCCACATTCATCACCACCCTCACCAACTAAAATTTCCACCTCCAGATTTTCCATAACCCTCAGCCTCTGCTCCACCACATTGCGGCGTATTTTCTGTAAAACCACCATAGATGGCAGCCATGAACTCTAGCGTGTTGGCATGCAACTATGTTGTGTCAGGTACCGAGCTTAACTCAAAGGTTGTCTCAATGCCTTCAGTTGCCACCCCGATAGCGCCTGGTCAGAAATTGCCTGTGATAAGGGCCCAACAGGTTAAAATTTCTGACTCGAATGACTCGGGAAGAAGAGCAGCCCTTCTTGGTCTTGGTGCCATCCTCTTCACTGCCACTGTTTCCACCTCCTCTGCCAATGCCAGCATCATTGACGAATACATCGAAAAGAGCAAGGCCAACAAGGTCAGCTTACAATCATACAGTATGGTTAAATGTGTTTGTGCCATGTTTAGTATACTAGAGAATTGATAGTATTAAACAACAAAAAGAACAAAAAACTCGTACGCTGTAATGTATCAAACATGGTCTTAACGGTTTAACACTAAAAAATTTTGGCCGCTGTAGGAACTGAACGACAAGAAGAGGCAGGTCACCAGTGGTGCCAACTTTGCTCGGGCATTCACAGTTCAATTTGGCACTTGCAAGTTCCCTGAAAACTTCACTGGGTGCCAAGTGTTAAGGGATATAAATCCCACATCGAATAATGATGTAAACACAGACCAATTAATAAAGATCCTGGGCTACTCCTATTAATAAGGTTGACCTTTTAAGATGGACCCCCAATTCTTTAATATGGTATCAGAGCCCATTATGCTCCAACGAGCGATTCCATCCCGGTAAGACTCCAAAAAAAAATGAGCACGTGGATTTCAAGATTTGTCTGCTTAAACGAGCCACCATCTTGCGAGGGCGTATTAAGGGATATAAATCCCACATCGAATAATGATGTAAACACAGACCAATTAATAAAGATCCTGAGCTACTCCTCTTAATAAGGTTGACCTTTTAAGATGGACCCCCAATTCTTTAATATGGTATCAGAGCCCATTATGCTCCAACGAGCGATTCCATCCCGGTAAGACTCCAAAAAAAAATGAGCACGTGGATTTCAAGATTGGTCTGCTCAAACGAGCCACCATCTTGCGGGGCGTGTTAAGGGATATAAATCTCACATCGAATAATGATGTAAACACAAACCAATTAATAAAGATTCTGAGCTACTCCTCTTAATAAGGTTGACCTTTTAAGATGGACCCCCAATTCTTTAATACCAAGATCTTGCCAAACAAAAGGTTTGATCCTATGCCCACCAAAAAAATTCTTTTCTATTTATTTTCCGGGATAGCTTTGATAAAGATGGACGCTAATTCTACTACGACATTTCGCTTTATAATTGCAGAAAGTTCCATTCATTTCTGATGACTTGGAGTTGGAATGCGAAGGGAAGGACAAATATAAGTGCGGTTCAAATGTGTTTTGGAAATGGTGAATATTGTAAAACCTCCGTAAGTCCGTAACCACCCTTCCCCAACCTGTATTTATATTTTTTAGTTGAGAATTGCCAATCTGAGACATTGATTCTGCAATTTTTTATCCATTCTTCTGTCCTGCTGTTATGTTCTTGTTCTCAATTACATTGCTAGCTATTAGGGTCATTAAAAAAATATATTGTACATGGAATTACAAGATGAAGATGGGCAAGAATATTTTGGAAGGAGAATGTGTAAACTAGTAACAAATTGTAAAACAATGAAGAAGAAAGATGAATTTTTATAATTAATATATATCATCAAAATTTCAGAATCCTCGACTTCTGCTCTACAGGGAACTAATATAAAGGATTTCAGAGCCTTTCTGACAAATCTTGCACTCGCAAAAGAAGTAGGCAGCGGAAATGTTACATTTTCATATATTTCAACTCTTTCTCTCTGTAAACATTTGTTTTGGGAGGTTAAAAAAAAATGGACATTCCATCACCTGAACATCGAAAACTAACAAAAATGGACAAGGAACTCTGTACAGGGAGAAACTGAAAAAGAAGAAATGCCAAATTGACGCGGGTTGCCATAAAAAGGTTCGTGCATATGATTAAGACTTTGCAATTGATGTGGGCTGTTCCAACGGAAGTATTATTGAAAGGACCATGCTACATGTATATAAAGGTTGACACATTGATTTACACCCATATGAGTTGACAGATTTTGGTATATTGATCTTTACAACACCTTTTTCAATCAACTGCCAATTTTTTAACACAAAGGCAGGTGTCCATCAAGGTGTACACTTTGTGTGTAGGTAGTTTATCCATCAAGGTGTACACTTTGTGTGTAGGTAGTTTAATCTTTCTTGAAAAAATGCATGTACAACTGAGTGTAAAACCCGGGATCATACCAAAATGAAAGCCAATGGGAATTTTTCCTTCTTATAGGAGGCCTTCGATGAACCCCAAATTTCCTTTCTACACAGGATGGTTGCATAAAGACAAAGCAAAACCATCAACTCCTATCGAGTGTTTTGCAACCAGAATAAAATTACGGTCTGCTATAATACCACAAATTTTTACGCCATCATAGAAAACCTTAACATTATGGACACCATAATGAGGAGCAATTTTTCTGCAACTCTATACAATGCACTGGGAACACCCCTTCACTAAAACTCGAGACAAACTCACAACTCCAGCTTATCGACGGGGATGAACCTTGTAACCTAACATTTTTCATGCAAATATCCTAAAATGGTGCACCTTCTATACCCTGTAGCAAGGGACCTTCTCTTGAATCAACACTAACCACATGAATTATAGAAATCCCTTTCGCTTTTGGTAAGTCTTTCAGATCAAATTTCTCATCGGGATGGTCGTTTGCACGGTCTCACGGCTTCCAGGTCATCACCACTCTCAATATAACAATCTTCAATGCAGATATTTGTGCTTGAATCTGAGAAAGAGACTGTCTGAGATATTTCTTTCTAAATTTATTCTATAGTGTCTAAGATTAGACACGCAAGGCACCGAAACCTTTTACAATGTTATGTTTAGATTTCTCGTTTTTACCTGGATCTATGCCATCAGTATTTGGGGCATTGAGAGGTGCCAAGATTGTCATGTCTTTGAGCACAACATTTCTGAAAATCCCCAAAAACTAATCAATTTTGTTGCAGACTAATTTTAAATAAATGCGTCCAAAGAAAATTGTGAAAATTGTGCATGTGTTGGACGACATGCAGGTGTCAATCTGATTTTAATCCCCACATCAATTTTGTCACGGCTTGAGAAAATGTACATTCTTTAACTAAGTTTATAGCAATATCTAGTAAGATACGAAACTTAATACTCTTATAGACAAGCATGTTGTGGCTACACTCCCGCGGGCTGACTAAGGGCATCTCCTTGATAATTATGAGATCACTCCCTTATTCAAGTGACACTTATCGAGAAGCATGTTGTGGCTACATTCCTGTAGGCTGACGAAGTGGGTCTCCTTGATCACTATGAAATCACACCTTTATGCAAGTGCCTCTTACCGAGAACACATTGTGTCCAGGGCATAATTCAATACTCGATTAAAAAAAATAAAAAAATATGAAATATGAAAGCAAAAGACAATCAAGAGAATTAATTTTCCACATTATTCGCTTTCGGCAAAAAGACAATAAATATTCTATGTATAAATTAAATTCTGAAGTTCCTTCCTTATTACAGGAACCTCAAAATGGGGAATTTTGGACCCATAATTTTGAGATAATCCAAAGCTTATATGTATGTTTTTTGACTTTTACTTATTGGCACCAACTAGGCGCCGAAAATATGGACTGGTTGGGAAATCTTTACTTTTGACTTCAAATTTTAATTTTTTGATGGCCAATTTTGTGTTTATCTTTCTGTTACATGTATAGGCTAAAATGGTTTTGCCTACCAGCACTAACAAAAAATAATAAAGCTCATGTTTACTTGTACACTTAGGGTCCGTTTGATAGGCAAATGTAAAAAAGAATTTCAATTCCATTTTAGTTGGGAAAAAAAAAACCCACCAAACCCATATCAATTCATTTTACATAAAAACAAAGAAAATACAGCTTAAAGTGGTTGTACCTTAGAATTCGATTTATATTTCCACGTTACAATCAAACAGCCAAAGTGAAATTCATTTTCCTCGAATGTGACATATTTCATGGAAAACGTGGCAATCAAATGGGGTCTTACACTTTTAATTCATCACAAAATTAGCTATTCAATATCCAAATAAATTGTATTCGTAAAAATGAGTAGGATGGTTCTATAGAAGGTTCTTTAATATCATAATACATTGTCATCTATTGTATATCTACGAAATGAAGGATGGGGACATGCAGAAGTATTTTCGAAGGGTGTGTCTTGTACGAATTTGTATTATTTTGTTACAAGAGAGAGGGTCGCAAAAGTGCAATGAGCAATTCATATGCTTCGAAGAGTAATGTTAAGATAAGATTGGGCTAGACACTTAAAAAAAGTACGAGAATAAACGCCGAGGATGAGGAAAAATGGTGCACTATCATTGAATCTAAAAGATGCGTCTAGATTCTAAGGTAGTGAAAGAAATGAAAAAATAAAAAAAATTGCTTTCCACGAGACTTTAACAAAATATATAAAATAATATGCACCATATTTTGACTACAATAAATTTGAAAAACAAAATATTATGTTTCAACTTCATTTAAATAAATTAAAATTTATTTTCTAACTTCTTTTCTAAAATTTTGACATTAATAAATAACTTTTGAACAAAAACCTATTTAAAGAAACTTCTAATAACTTATAAAGAGAAAGAACCTCTTCACAATTAGGTACTAAGCATCTATTACAAATTGGATGCATAGTTTCAAAATAAATAAGAATAATAATTGTAATTTTCTTAAATGGAGTGAGTGTGGTGGCTGTAAAATTGAAAGTTGAAACTCACCCCACATCCACAAGTCATTGTCCCATCTAGAACCCATAATTCTACTATGACATTTCGCTTTATAATCGCAGAAAGTTCCATTCATTTCTGATGACTTGGAGTTGGAGTGCGAAGGGAAGGACAAATATAAGTGCGGTTCAAATGTGTTTTGGAAATGGTGAATATTGTAAAACCTCCATAACCACCCTTCCCCAACCTTTATTTATATTTTTATGTTGAGAATTTCCAATCTGAGACATTGATTCTGTCCTGTTGTTATCCATTCTTCTGTCCTGTTGTTATGTCCTTGTTCTCAATTACATTGCTAGCTATTAGGGTCATTAAAAAGATGTATTGTACATGGAATTACAAGATGAAGATGGGGAAGAATATATTGAAAGGAGAATGTGTAAACAAGTAACAAATTGTAAAACAATGAAGAAGAAAGATGAATTTTTATAATTAATATATATCATCAAAATTTCAGAATCCTAGACTTCTGCTCTACAAGGAACTAATATAAAGGATTTCAAAACCTTTCTGACAAATCTTGCACTCGCAAAAGTAGTAGGCAGCGGAAATGTTACCTTTTCATATATTTCAACTCTATTTCTCTCTGTAAACATTTGTGTAGTGAGGTTAAAAAAAAATGGACATTGTAAGATTTTGGGGTTCCAATCAACCACAAACCGGGCTCAGAAAACCAACCAATCGACACCACAATGACAACCAACCTCCAAACTAGAAAACCGGTTTAACATCATTGCCCGGATTTATTGGGTATCAAAAAACCCAACAAATCTCCACCTTGATCCCAATAAATCTGTAAGCAAACAAAACACACAGTTCATACTCGCACAATCAAGGCAACCAATAAAATTGGTATCACAAACCTTACCTCGTGTTTCGCACCTGAAACACATACCATACCTGCTCTATATACTCACCAGGGCTAAGGTCAAGAACACCCAAGTAGAAGCAGATAATCACAGCAATCAATCAAGAGCAAATAAACATGCGATGGAGATATTATATAGGATAACACAGATCTTTTCAACCATGTTCACACAGAACAGCAGATTAACACCAAGTCAATCAACAGGCCAACACATACGCAACAAATGCATAAATGACCTCACGAAGATCTCACTACACTTATCATATCCCATTCCGTGTTGCTCACTCCTCGAGAACACAAATCTCACATCATCGTCCATAATGCTCACTAGACTAATCACTCAAACAAAACATGTCTAACTAGTAAATCTCTATAGATCCTAAGTTCTCGGGATAATCCTCTATCAACACATCACTTATCCCAACCTACGTGGATAATGGGTCTCCACCTAATAGAAGTGATAGAAGTGCCTCACTCGCACTCCACCTGATCAGGGTCTCTTCCAGATAAAGGATTCTAAAACATTTGATCACATCTCCACTGTGATCCAAATGTCACACTCCACATCCCACGGTACAAACCACAATGTACCCCTAGGCATCTATACTCCACCTTACCAAAAGACATACTCACACACACACACACACACTGCCAAATGCATCCCGAACCCACTATGGCAAATCAACACCTTTTGGCGACCACAAAGGTTAGGGCTCAATTTAAATTGACCCACGCACCAACAAAGTTACTCCAACACCAATGCTCTAAAAAATCCACAAAAGATTTATCCCACAAAGGGAAGGGTGACAGTGGCACTCACAAAGAGGATAGAAGAAAGAGTTGGTTACTTCACTACACTCACACAGAGGCTCACACAGAGAACAAAGATAACTCTCACAGGCTGCCTTACACAATCTCACAAACCACATAGGCTCACAAAGATGAAGGAGAAAATGGCTGCCCCTCTAACTTCCCACTACCACACTCTCTTACACCACTCACAGAGCAAAATGGAGTACGCCATAGATCTCAACCCACTATGCATGCAAACACATTACACAAAGTAATAAGATCACTCCAAAAAACATGCCAATGCATATCAAACACATTGAAATGCAACATATAATCATGCAACGGAAATGAACGATCACACACATGCAGAAAGGATTACACACGGATGCAAATGCAATAACTAGGGTAACACTCAATAGGGTTCCTTAGGGTCATCATTCGACCCTAAAACCAAATTCGTCTCGCCTCTCAACTTACCCTTCTTCTTGGGACAATCCCTAATGAAGTGTCCAGACTTACCACAGCTGTAACACCGTCTACCACCGGACTTGTCCCAACTCTTGCTCTTCTCCTTACCTCCATCATCACTCGAGTCACTACTCGAATCACTGTTATCTTGAGCTCTACCAAAACTCATTTGCTTAAACTTCATTCTACTCCTCATCATATGCAACTCACCAGTTTGCCTATCTTCTTTTTCAGCCTTAATCTCCATTTCCTTACTCCTAAGGGAATCAATGACAATTTCGGGGGTTAAAGTGTCCCTACCATACTTAATCGCATTCTTAACCTCTCTATATGACTCAGGCATAGAATTAAGCAAAATAATGGCTTTATAGGTTTCAGACACCGACTCTCCACAGTTAACAATGTCTTGAACCAACTTGTTAAAAACATCCAAATTGTCATCTAGATCCTTTGAAGGATCCATTTTAAAACTAAAAAATCTTTCAAGCAAGTACAACTTATTAGGAGTGGATTTAAGCAAATATAAATCCTCCAACTTTTTCCAAAGTTCTTTGGTAGAATCAAGTTTTCCAACTTTTCTCAAAACAGTGTCAGACAAGTGTAAAATGATAGAAGTGTATGCAAGTTCATCATATTCTTCTTTTTGTGCTTCTGTAAAATTTTCTGAAAATTTGCCATCAATAGCTTTTGAAACTTTTTGTTGAACCAGAATACCCTTCATCTTTTGTTGCCAAATTGAAAAATCTTATTTCCCGTTGAAAATCCCAATTTCGAAATGTGAAGACATTTTGAAAAACAGAACAACCAAAAAATGCACAAGTAGGTCACACAGAGTAAACCTAAGGCAACAATATACACCGTTCTAGATTCCCAGGGTTTCGTGAGACTCAAAATCTCAGATCAAGGGAACGTTCGAAAGGGTCAAGTCCAAGGTGTTCTAACAGGATAATCAATGCAACACGAAGATATACAAACAAAATTCAAAAATTTCCACGCAATGCAGTCTCACACAGAGACAAAACAACAATTACAGCACAAAAACAATTACCAACTTGCAGTCAAAATTCAACACTTCAAATAGAGCAATTAATTCCTAAATTTCTAGCACAAGCAATGGTTACCCCTTCACGGTAACCCCAATCCTAATGTCACCCCACACGATGACGCGCTAATGCTGAAATTTAAACGGGATAAGCCAATTTACCAGAGCGGACCTATCTGAGTCCGTAAATTACGAGAAATATAATTTTAACACTTTAGGGCCACCACTATTCGCCCTAAAGTATTTAGCAACTACAGCAACCACCCGAGCAACAATTGGACTACGAACGTAGGGGCAAAATCGTCCAACTTTTCCTGCGCAACCTGAAACACTAAACCAAAAATATCAGTACGTTCACAAAATCAAATGTAACAAACTGCCTGAAGAAGTCGAAGCCAGAAAACGCCCCACGCGCCCTCACGCGCCCTACCGGATTCCCCACGCGCCCAACGCGCCGTCGTCGACCACCACGCGCCGGCCACCCAGCAGCGCCTCCACCTGCACGTTCCAAAATCGGTCTCCGTTTGTCCAGACGACCACTGGTTTGGCTGGAATTTGAGTTTGCGGGTGTGGTTTTCGCCCAAAAACTGAGCAATTTTTCTGCTAGATTTTTCCTACTATTTTGATCGATTTTTGGTCAGAATTTGAAGCCCAATCCACCACTAACTTGCTCTGATACCATTTGTAAGATTTTGGGGTTCCAATCAACCACAAACTGGGCTCAGAAAACCAACCAATCGACACCACAATGACAACCAACCTCCAAACTAGAAAATCGGTTTAACATCATTGCCCGGATTTATTGGGTATCAAAAAACCCAACAGACATTCCATCACCTGAACATCGAAAACTAACAAAAATGGACAAGGAACTCTGTACAGGGACAAACTGAAAAAGAAGAAACATCAAATTGACGCGGGTTGCCATAAAAAGGTTCGTGCATATGATTAAGACTCTGCAATTGATGTGGGCTGTTCCAACGGAAGTATTATTGAAAGCACCATGCTACATGTATATAAAAGTTGACACATTGATTTACACCCATATGAGTTGACAAATTTTGGTATATTGATCTTTACAACACCTTTTTCAATCAACTGCCATTTTTTTGACACATGGGCAGGTGTCCATCAAGGTGTACACTTCGTGTGTAAGTAGTTTAATCTCTTTCTTGAAAAAATGCATGTACAACTGAGTGTAAAACCCGGGATCATACCAAAATGAAAGCCAATGGGAATTTTTCCTTCTTATAGGAGGCCTTCGATGAACCCCAAATTTCCTTTCTACACAGGATGGTTGCATAAAGACAAAGCAAAACCATCAACTCCTATCGAGTGTTTTGCAACCAGAATAAAATTAGGGTCTGCTATAATACCACAAATTTTTAAGCCATCATAAAAAACCTTAACGTTATGGGCACCATGATGAGGAGCCATTTTTCTGCAACTCTATACATTGCACTGGGAACACCCCTTCACTAAAACCCGAGACAAACTCACAACTCCAGCTTATAGAGGGGGATGAACCTTGTAAGCTAACGTTTTTCATGCAAATATCCTAAAATGGTGCACCTTCTATACCCTGTAGCAAGGGACGTTTTCTTGAATCAACACTAACCACATGAATTATAGAAATCCCTTTCACTTTTGGTAAGTCTTTTGGATCAAATTTCTCATCAGGATGGTCGTTTGCACAGTCTCACGGCTACCAGGTCATCATCACTCTCAATATAACAATCTTCAATGCAGATTTTGTGCTTGAATCTGAGAAAGAAACTGTCTTAGATATTTCTTTCTAAATTTATTCTATAGTGTAAGATGATTAGACATCCAAGGCACGAAAACCTTTTGCAATGTTATGTTTAGATTTCTCGTTTTACCTGGATCTATCCCGTCAGTATTTGGGGCATTGAGAGGTGCCAAGATTGTCATGTCTTTGATCACAACATTTCTGAAAATCCCCAAAAACTAATCAATTTTGTTCCAAGAAAATTGTGAAAATTGTGCATGTGCAGGAGTCAATCTGATTTTAATCCCCACATCAATTTTGTCACGGCTTGAGAAAATGTACATTCTTTAACTAAGTTTATAGCAATATCTAGTAAGATACGAAACATAATACTCTTATAGAAATTTATGTGCCTAACTCATCTCACAAAATCGGTTCAGCAAGAGAGGTTTGCCACATTATTTATAAGCTGGCCCAAGATATTGTCCACAAGCGAGATGGGATTTATTTCCAACAATTATGAAGTCACACCCTTATTCAAGTGACTCTTATCGAGAAGCATGTTGTGGCTACATTCCTGTAGGCTGACGAAGTGGGTCTCCTTGATCATTATGAAATCACACCTTTATGCAAGTGACTCTTACCGAGAACACATTGTGTCCCGGCATAATTCAAGACTCGATTAAAAAAAATAAAAAAAAAATGAAATATGAAAGCAAAAGACAATCAAGAGAACTAATTTTCCACATTATTCGCTTTCGGCAAAAAGAAGAAATATTCTATGTATAAATTAAATTCTGAAGTTCCTTCCTTATTACAGGAACCTCAAAATGGGGAATTTTGGACCCATAATTTTGAGATAATCCAAATGTATGTTTTTTGACTTTTACTTATTGGCACCAACTAGGCGCCGAAAATATGGACTGGTTGGGAAATCTTTACTTTTGACTTCAAATTTTAATTTTTTGTTAGCCAATTTTATGTTTATCTTTCTGTTACATGTATAGGCCAAAATGGTTTTGCCTACCAGCACTAACACAAAATAATAAAGCTCATGTTTACTTGTACGTCCGTTTGATAGGCAAATGTAGAAAAAAATTTCAATTCCATGTTAGTTGGAAAATAAAAAATTCATCAAACCCATATGAATTCGTTTTCCATGAAACCAAAGAAAATACAGTTTAAAGTGGTTGTACTTTGGAATTCGATTTACATTTTCGCGTTACAATCAAACAGCCAAAGTGAAAGTCGTTTTTCTCTGATGTGACATTTTTCATGGAAAATGTGGCAATCAAATGGGGTCTTACACTTTTAATTCATCACAAAATTAGCTATTCAATATTCAAATAAATTGTATTTGTAAAAATGAGTAGGATGGTTCTATAGAAGGTTCTTTAATATCATAATAAATTGTCGTCTATTGTATATCTACGAAATGAAGGATGGGGACATGCAGAAGTATTTTCAAAGGGTGGGTCTTGTACGAATTTGTATTATTTTGTTACAAGAGAGAGGGTCGCAAAAGTGCAATGAGCAATTCATATGCTTCGAAGAGTAATGTTAAGATAAGATTAGGAGGGTCACAAGAAGTTTTTTTCAATCCTAGATACTTAAAAAAAGTACGAGCATAAATGCCGAGGATGAGGAAAAATGGTACACTATCTATCATTGAATCTAAAAGATGCGTCTAGATTCTGAGGTCGTGAAAGAAATGATAACGAAAAATAAACATGTTTTCTACGAGACTTTAACAAAATATATAAAATAATATGCGCCATACGTTGACTACAATTAATTTAAAAAACAAAATATTATGTTTCAACTTCATTTAAATAAATTAAAATTTATTTTCTAACTTCTTTTCTAAAATTTTGACATTAATAAATAACTTTTGAACAAAAACCTATTTAAAGAAACTTCTAGTAACTTATAAAGAGAAAGAACCTATTCACAATTAGGTACTAAGCATCAATTACAAATTGGATGCATAGTTTCAAAATAAATAAGAATAATAATTGCAATTTTCTTAAATGAAGTGAGTGTGGTGGCTGTAAAATTGAAAGTTGAAACTCACCCCACATCCACAATTCATTGTCCCATCTAGAAACCCTAATTCTATTTTCTTGACTTTGAATTTTAAAGAAAATGGGCTGCAAATTTGGGGTTGGATTCTTTCTGCCTTTAAGAAGGTCTACTACGTATCTTACCATCTTTTCAACCAAAAAACATTGAATCAATTATTATTCAAGTTGATGATCTATAAATAGGATTAATGTATGACTGACAAATTCGATCGAGTCATTTAACTTGCCTTTAATTTGTGAACTGTATAAATATGCTTGATATATCGAACATAATAGAAAATCTATCGTTATGCAGGTTGCGAGCTTTCACGGTCAAACCTAATATGACTCGACTATAGAGGCAAACTTGGCTATCGCTATGACAAGGCTTGTCTTGTTAAGTTTTTGTGCAAGCCATGCTTTCCATGCTTTGAATTTTGAGATACAAATATATTTAGACATTTTTAATTGAGAAAATTTTGCAGCAAAATGTTTAAGACCTTTCAAAAATGTGTCATCAAGTCCTTAACCTTCTAGTCATAGCAACTATGCTCCAAATCATTTAGTAAATGTGCACGACAATTGAACTGTTAGTTGAACAAAGCTGATTTTACCAAATTTAATAACGGACAATTGGATGAAAATCGCCCGGTAATCCTTTAACCTCACATTTATTAAAAGATTTAGGACACGGATACTAAAATTATACCGTTTGAAATTAACATTTTAAAAAAATCTTGGAAACTCTATTGCAAATTCTCCCTTTAAATTTACAAATCAAACATGGTACGAATGTTTGGAACAACTAATGGAAGGCCCTAAAAATATCTTTATTTAAATGATAGTACATGTCGAATAAGTAATTATGCCTTTGGTTAGAGATGGCAGTGGGCCGACTCAGCCCGTACGCACACAAGCTCGGCTCGTGCCGGTCACGAGCCAAGCAGAAGCTCGTTACTAGTGGGTCGAGCCGTGAACTTGTGGCTCGTGGGCCGAGCCGAGTTTCAGCTCAATAGTTCGTCATTTTTATTTTTTTTAAAGATAAATCTTTTTAAAAAGAAAAAAATTAACCCTTCACCAAGACGAGCCCACGAGTGGCTCGCAAAATTTGATTACGCCCAAAGTGTTACGCGGTGTTGTAGTATAGCTTTGGGGTGTCGTATCCACAGGGAGATGGAAAAATGAATCAAGAGGTTCAATAACTTTGGGTTCTCGTGAATTTGATGAAGGGAATTTGTTTATTGCATTCAAATGTAAATGTCGCCGGAAATAATGATGAAATTTAATATAATATGTAAAATAGTGAAGTTTCGGGGTTCCCTCAATTAGATTGGATCAATCAACATCAACAATTCATGCATTCTCTACTCAATTAGAAGTTTCTGTCCTAACTTTCTAATCGGATGATTTAAACGATACAAACCAATTTAATTGCACATGTAATTCTAGAATTTATGTTTCCCAAAACATAATCATACATTAATTTATTGAAATCAGACTTAAAGAGCGACTATATATCTCTAACATATAGCAGTAATTAAATCACACCAATAAATGATTTGAAAATCAAACTTGAACAAGTATTTTAATTATTCAACGGGAGAAACATGATTAAATCCATGAAAATCTGAATAAATGTTAAATCTAACTCAAATCTAATTCAAAATACGGGAAAACATAAACCCTAGAATTATTTAAACAATGAAAAACACATCCTAAATTCTAGATCTCCTTAACAATTATCACAATCATCTATTGAAATCAGATTATAAATCGTTCATATACATGTAGCATAAGAAAGTAAATAATCACACCAATAGATTTAATGAAATAAAGATTCAACACATAGTTCAATTATTCGATAGGAAAAACAAGATTGATTCTATGAAAAACTTAATACATGTTAAATCAATTTCAAAATTAATTCATAAATATGAAAATCTAGATCTAGAAATGTATAGCAAAATAAATACCAAAAAGCATGAATAAATGATGTTGAAATCTCCGAATCCAATTGAGTTCCTCCCTTGCTTCACCTTTAGTTTAGTTCTTCATAGAGTTTCTTGAGCCAAAAGTGATGGAAGAATGGTGTAGAATGAAGAATGAGGCGTTCTGGGGTGTTTTGGGATGTATTTAGGGTTGAAAAGTCGTGCAAGATATGTTGCCAAAGGAGTTTGAGTCGTATAAGGAAACCAGAAATTTCGTCCAAATTTAACCCCATGCGACCGCAAGGTACAAACTCATGCGGCTGCATGGAACAAAAAATTGATGCCCTTAAAGTCTCGGTAAGTGCCCATGCGGCTGCATGGGTTTTATAACCATGCGGCCGCATGGTTATAATGTTTTCCTGCCGATAGATTTTAGTATTTGGGTCATAACTTTCTCTACCGATGTCCGATCAAGGTGATTCAAGATGCGTTGAAAAGCTAACTCAAAGGGCTACAACTTTGCTTCAGATTCTATCTTCGAATTCGATTGTTTTCCATATCAAAAATTGGTCTCAATAGGAGGCTGAAAACCGGTGCGAAACTTTTCACCTTGAAAGTTGATATTTGATAATGTTTTGGCTATTCTTTCACCCCTTTGACTCTTTGCTTCATCCAATTGACCTCTAAGACTCTTGAATCTTCATCACAAGGTTAGAAATAGGTTTAGAGTATTTGCACTTTAGTCCCTGAACTTTCACTTTCTTCCAATTTGGTCCTTTTTCGCTTGGTTCACCTCAATTTCGCTACATTCATCACTTTGTTCTGCAAAACATAAATTGCATAGAGTTAAGCTATATTCCAATATTTTAATCAACGATTGCTCATGTTTTGACAGTAAAATAAGTATGTAAAAACACACTTATCACCTAGCGAGTCAGCCTGCTCGAATTGGCGAGCTCGAGCCGTTTGGCCCGTTTACCACCACTACCTTTGGTTGGTGAGGATTAAAAATTGATATTTAGTAGATTTTAATAAGAATTGATGAAATGTACGGTTAAAAGATTGTGGCTCCTATGATATATGTGATTATAATTTATTTTTTAACTTTAATTTAGATTAAAATTTTATATTTTAATTTTTACCAAACAAGGCTATATGTGTACTTCAACGTCACTCTTGCATGTTTTAAATATCTTGATTGTACTTAATTAATAGATTATGGGTAAGTTGGACTTTTTCAAGCTGTGACATCATCTTCCCCATTTTCTTCACTCGAGGTTCGCACAATGTGTTTGTCATTATGTAAGTTTTATCACCTTAATTTTTTAATAAACCAACTTTTTGTCCATCATTTGTAACGTTCTATTTGTTTTAAAGGGTGATAATATCATTTGTAAACCAATCCCTTCTTTGGGTTTGGCAACATGAATTATTTAAGCAATAATGCTCCACTTATTTGAGGAAATTAATAAACAAATTATAGGACAAAAACCTTCCCAACTAGCATATATCTTAACTCATGGGAAAATGCATCAAACAATTGTCAATTTAATACTCGATTCACAAGTTGAGAACCCAATATCATGGTATTCGAAAAAGGTTGTACTAATTAAGTATTTTGCCACACTTAATCGACTCTAAATTTATTGAATTATGAACGTAGATCCAGCAGAACATGCTCATCGCCTCAAAGAGCTAGCCAATGGCTGCAAATATTATTTAAGAGAACATTTATGATATATCGGTATACAACAGTTAAAGTGCACTAAAAACAACGAACAAGATTCTAATTGTTTTTTTCTAACAATGACTTGTTACGAAGATTCTAAATCATTCATGTCGATGCCAAAAGGGTGATTTAGAATTTATAATCAACTATACAAAATAAGCAAATCCCATAATATATATGAGTTACAAGGCATGATTTGAGTCTTCATTCCACTTTGATCTAAGCAACTTTAGCAACATTCTTGCCTTAGTTTTAGTCCTCCCACTGCACTGGCTTTGAAGAAGCAACAGCAATTGAGTTAAAACCCCACTAGAAATTGCTTCTTCTCTAGCAGTTTTCGAATCAACACACATAATTAGTAATGAATTTACAGCACTCTCGCTTCCCTCATGGTCTGATACTCTGAAAACCAGCTTGACTAATGCATTTACACCAGAGGGGTGATTGACAATCACCTGTTTTGCGCCCTCTACGGTTAAAAGATTCTCAATTATGGACACTGCTATCGGCGCTAGGCTTCCTTTGTGTTTTTTGGACCTTGAAATATATTCCACAAGTTCTTCGACTGCACCTTCTTTTACAAGCTTTTCACGATTGGATTCTGTCGAGGATAATGCTGATATGGCCTTGATCCCAGCTTCAGCAGCCTCGGAATTGTTATGAACAAGATGAATTATTTCTTGCAAAAGATTGACTGATTTTCCAAGTTTATTGCAAAGTTCTTTTGTCTCTAAACCTTTTGCAATTGCCTCTACCAAATGACACAAGCAATTCTTGATAGCCATGTTGCCCTTTTCAAAGAAGAAAACAAAATAAGCAAATTCAGACTCCTCTTTGAGCATGTTTATGGCCCCCAAGTCACTAAATGGCAACAACTTAAGAGCACAAATAAGTGCTTTTTCTACAAACCTCAAATCTTCTTGAAACTGTAAACCTTCTGAATTTCTGAAAACCACTTCTAACAGTAAACAAAAGAAGTCTAATTGTATCAAACAAGAATTCTGCAGGGGTAGCTCATCTGCCAAAGCGTGGATGATATCCAGTATCTCAAGCTTATTCTCCAATGCGGATTCATTCGACTCAAGATTGTGCTTGATTGCAGCAATCGAACTATCAGAGTTGATTATTTCAAGGTAAACAGGATTGATTTGAGTACCCGAATTGAGCCACTGATCGATCAAATGCCGAAGAGTGTTATTCGGTATTATAGAAGGATCACGGAGTTTCTGCATTGTGACTGGACATGTTAAGTTCCCAGCTGCTAGCCATTTTTCTATGCTGGACCTATCATAGGTTTGTCCAGTGCACAGAGTGACTGGATCTCTAAACAAATCTAGACTTATGGGGCATATAAACAAGGGAGGTATAATCATTTCACCTTCTCCCATGAACAATCAAGAAACCAAAATAACAGCAAAAAAAGTTTCTATATTAGATCAGATTCTAGACCTTCCCTATCCATGAGATTGGATCTAGCCGAAAGTAGAATGCTAACTCACTTCTTGGTATCTGATTCGACCCCTCAACACCCGGATCGCCGTAATTGGGATGTGTCTATTTATCTATCTTGACTCGAAAATAGAGCAAAACTACAAATAGAGATAGATGGGTAAAGAGATAAGAAGAATGTTGTCCTGGTGGGACAAAGTCGGGATGTTAGAGGGTGACTTAGCTTGTAAATTTGCAGTACATAATGAACACAAACACATGGGTGAACAAAAGCCCATGGGGAATTAGAAGAGATACCAATATTTCAAACACAAGAAACGACAAGACATTGAGGCCTTATCCCATTCTACTTGGGGTGGGGGAGATGCCAAAGGGGTTTGTAAATAATAATTATAGAATAATGAAAAGTGGACCCACCTTTTCTCGGCTTAATTACAAGATATGCGCCAGTCAAACTGAACCACCCAAGAAAACTAGATGTTATTGTCTGGGAAAGTTTGAACAAACCAAATAATAGTGACAGGTTTGAATTGAAATCTTCTTAGCTAGATGGAGCATCTAGAGACGATGACAAGGTACGTCGTAAGAAAATGAATTATCGAGAAAGTATAGACATCGATGAACGACGACTTACAATATTACTATTCAACAAAAGAATACGAAAGACATAATAAAAAAATTTATTAATTGTCGAGTCAATTCTAATTAAGTTAAGCTACAATACGACAGTAGAGCGTGTAAAGGTATTACAATCAAGCCTAGACGAAAACGAATTTACATCATCATCATGAATCCAAGATAATACCAAATTAAAGAATAATCAACTGAATGGATTCGACTACAGATATTCCCAATTTTGACTATATGTATTCTCTTAACTTTTGCAGGCACCCAATTGAAAATTATTCACAACAAAAATTTCGTCAAAGTTTTAACAATGTAAAAAGAACAAGATCTCATAATTTTGGCAGGCAACTATTTGATTCTCATTCCCTTAGTTTCATCAGCACTTGGAATCTCAATGCATTAATCTATAATGGCCATAAAGTAATTCCACATTCACATTGTAATTATTATGAGAATAAGAATTTGGTTTTTATTTATTGCACCACATTTTAATTGTTCTTAAGATTTTTGATTTTTGCTCATTATAAAACTTACGTCCTTAACAATTTTTCATATCGTTCTCATCTTCAAACTTTTCATTAGTTAACACATTTTTGTATTTGATGGTATTTCTAAGTCCAAAAGTTCGTTGAAATGACGTAAAACAACTTATATTTTCATCATATTTTTAAAAAAAATAAATAAAAAGTGAAAAAAAATTATTTTTCCCTCGTTCCAAATCATGAAAATAAAATATTTTTATATAAATCACAATCAAGGATGTGGCGTACTAATTAAAGAAATGTTGAATATAATAATTCAACGAAAAAGGAAATAAATGTTTCAATGATCTTTTAAATGGCAGAACTTTGCAGGTAGTGTGAGACCAACAACTTTCTTGATCATTGTTCAAGCGTCCATTGCAAGTTGGAGAGAAAGTGAATTGGTGACTCAAAAGTAGGCACTTTTAAAGCTAATTATAGTTCACTCTCGTGGCCTTTAATTCTCCATAGCTTCATTCAACTCCTTTAAAAATTAATGACAACTATGAGTAAAGATCTAGTAGAAATCATAGGTAATTTGATCTTACAATACTTTTAAATAATTAGTTTTCAAAATATTTGTTATTAGGGATTTTTTTCCCCATCATTTGTGCTTCTCGAATATCAGTAAAAGAAAAACATGGGATACACAAGTGATTAAATATAAACTTGAAGGACTTGAGTTGAAACACGATTTTAAACGTGGAGGAGCTTCCTTTAAGGTTTGTATGATTCACTAGTATTTCATGGGAGTTTTTCTCCTTTGTGCGATTTTAAAGAGAGAGATGAGATTTTGTAAAATTCTTGATACATGTTCGACGAGAATGTAAGTATTTGTTGTTGAGTCTCGGTCAAATCATGTATTTTCTACATTTCCTACATTTTTTTTTGTGGTTGGATATGCTCTCTTTTCAGAAAATGAAAATAAATTGAGAAAAAAAACCAAGAAATTGCCAATTCCTTTCACCGATTTTTATTGCAATCCCTTTCACCAATTATTGAGTATAACAAATGATGATATCAAATAACTTTTAATTTATTATTCTTAAATGAAACTGATGTTACCAAAAATCGTCACATGTTGATTCCCAAACTTGATGGTTGATGATGATCACAAACGGAATCTTTGGTACCTGAAACAAAGGCGTTGAGATGTGCTCTCGTCGCCCATCCGATACTTAAATTAGCGAAAATCGAAAATATAAGCGTAAAGCTATAAATTGATTGTAAAAAAATATATATAAATAATGAATTAGAACTTGTATTTATAGAGGTAAGTAGCACACTCTTAATATAATTAGGATATTTGAAGCCTTATCTGTTTAAGAGATGTAAAAGATTTGAGTATTCCAATGTAAGTAAGAGTCGTAAGCTAGTTAGGATCCAATCTTATTGGAATTGGATAAGTTTAAAGATGGAAGTAGAGTTCTACTAGAGTATATCTTTTGAAATAGAGAATGAGACAAAGGTAAAAATCCGAGATGACGTGGTGTCGTCACGTGCGACAATTAAGCTCGAGGAGGGCACCATGGGAAACTCCCAAGATGACAGGAACAACCTCGAGCATTGTTGTTCTGAATTGATCAAAAAATGACCATATCAGAAACTATGATAACAAATTATTATAACTAAATAAATAATTCTTAGAACAACCAACTACTACTAGAAATAAATAATTTAAATAATAATTAAAAAAACTACTAGAAATTAATAATTGTTAGAAAGGTCTTGTTTTGAACCTACAAAAAGTCTATTTTTAAGTTTTTAACTAAGGGTCCATTTGATAGGTAAATGTGGAAATGAATTCTAATTCCATATTAATTGTAAAATAAAAATCTATCAAACTCATAGGAATTCGTTTTTCATGAAAATAAAGAAAATGAAGTTTAGAGTGGTTGTACCTTGAAATTCGATTTCCATTTCCATGTTGCAAGCAAACAGTCAAAGTATAATTTGTTTTCCTCGGATGTGATATTTTTCATGGAATTCGTTTCAATCAAACGGGGCTTAAGTGTTTGTTACGAAAAAAGTTAACGTCCAACTCAACAATTAATTTTAATCATACATCTCACGAGATTCCACAATCGAAACTAAGCACATTTCTCTTTCTCATTCGGAAGGCTCAATAACACACTCTGGCTTCCATGATAGGAACGACCTTTGAAGTTCGTGCATGCCAAGTCATCACTGTTGCTGCTAAGGTTTTGAGTTTTTATTAACTTTACAAGAACACATTTCTCAGAGGAAGAAATTGATTTTTTGCCATTGCAGCAGGACATTTTTTACCCATTCTTTCACGAGTGGGACTCACTGACCATTCCCAACGGAAATATTTTGGATTTTAATTTGAAAAGAAGCTGCACCAGATAGGTGCTTATCAATTTTTATCAAAAGCTTCCACAAATAACTTCAAACCATGTGATGGGCTCTTTTCGGGAAGCCAAATTCACTTATTTGAGTGGCCTTTGTTAGGCTTGTGTTGGACCAAGCTTGGATAAAAAGACCTCAATTTGTTATGTAATGCACATTGTATTGCCAAGAGTTTATCTACGAAGCTCTCTAGTCTTGCTTATTTTCTATATAAAAAAAATGTTGTGGAAATTACACAAAACAAGAGTTTTTAAAATTTAATTTCAAAATTCAGATACAAGGCTTCACTTTTCAAAAATCAGATATTAAATTAATAATTAAATATTATACACACCCAAACCCTAATTTTATTTCATTTCTGTCCCTTCTCTCTCTTCATTTCTTTCCCTCTTCTCCCTCTTCATTTCTCTCCATTTTCTCTTTCCGGCAACCGACTGCCCTTTCAAACTTCAACAACCGGCGACGAAGGAGATATGCCAGCCGATGCTGCTGGCGTTAGACGCTGCTGAGAACGACTCAAATCGTCGCTGCTCCGGCTACAGATCTGAGTTGTGGCGCCTTGAGTGCCGTTGACCTTAGTAGCGACGTTCAGTTCGCCACTGCGCAGTGGTGAACTAAGCGCCCTGTGCGGGATTTGTGTCGTTTTACAGTGGTTTGTGGTGATTTTTGTGGGGTGTTGGATATGGTAGTGGATGTTGTATTGTTGGTGGCGGCGGTGGTTGTGATGTGGCAGTCTGGTAAGTTAATGGTGGTTGTGGTGCGGCATCCAGGTTGCTTTTAAGTCCATTTTGGAAAATGATTTTTTGGCTGCGATGGTGAAGTTGGCGGTCTGGGCAGGAGGTGACGGTGGTGTTGGTCGTGGTGTATGTGACCAACTATTTAGATTAACTGTGATCTTAAAAATTGGACAATTTGTGATTAAAAATTAACATATGACTAATAAATTTGAAAATATGTGATTAAACAAACAATCATGATGCGTTGTGACTTGTGACCTGGCATGTAACTTGATTTATGACTTGTGAGCTGGCATGTGACTTGTGACATGGGCTGTGACTCTTGACTTATGACTTGTGACCTGAGTTAGGACTTGTGATATGGGTTGTGACTCTTGACTTGTGACTTGTGACCTGAGTTGTGACTTGTGACATGGGCTGTGATTTGTGACATGTAACTTGTGACCTGTATTGTGACCGTAAAAAAAACATGTTAACCGTGCAAAAAAATATAGCGGAGCAGTCGCCGAAAAAATTGACGCCGGAACGGTCGTCGGAATAGTAGCCGGAACAGTCGCCGGAATCGGAGTAGTCGCCGGAACGATCGTCAGAAAGTTCGTCGGAGTAGGGCGGTGATCGGAACGGTCGCCGGAGCGATAGGGTGGTGAAGGTGCAATAGGTTAATTATATTATATTATAATTAAATATTTAATAATAAATTAATTTAATAATTTATTATTTCATAAATAAAAATTTTAAAAAAAAATCTGATTTTGGTAACTTTAAACTTGTGTTCTTATTTTTGAAATAGACTAAACTTGTACTCTTGAATATGTAATCTTCCCAAAAATGTTTTACTTGTAGACATAAATTCCGTGCAATCAAATCCAAACGTGACATGATTAAAAGATTGTTTGACAAAAAAATTGATAAAATTTAATAGCGTGTAGCTAAAATTAATAGTTGACTTAGATGTCAACTTTTCAATAACTTTTAAGTATTTTCGGAAGGAAAATTTCACTTGTACATAATTTGTCTTGCCTAAGGGTATCCACCATCTCACACGAGGTAGACCCCACATGAATAAAATTCTTTTTTTAATCATACGCGGTCCAGCCCCATGTGAGAGGGTGGACACCCTTAGGTAAGACAAATTATGTACCACTAGCATAGCTCTTTTCGAGATATGTATGCTTTTTTATTTCTTTATTTGGGGTCCATTTAATATGACTTTTGCTTTTATTTTTACTTTCTATGAAAGAGTATTTAGGAGAAAGCTATTTTAATTTTTGTTTGAAAACTAATTTTTAAAAGCATTTCTTATTCCAGAACTGCTTTTAGAGAAAGTCGCAATGGACCATCTTCCTATAAAAGTTCTTCTAATTGTTCAAAACACTTTCATAAAATTAGCCAAACGGATAAAAAAATTTTGGGTCTCAAAGACTCCTTTTGACTTTTTAAAAGTTATGCCAAACGAGTCTTACAACATTTTTAAAAAATTATCAAACTGTAAGATTTACTGAAAATGGTTAAACTTAGGGTCCGTTTGATTGATTTAAATTCTATGAAAAATGTAACATCTGAAGAATTCAATTTCTATTTTGACTGTTTGATACGAAAGTGGAAATAGAGTTCGATTTCCAAAGTACAACTACTTTAAACTTTTATTTTGCCAATTTTATGGAAAATGCATTCTTAAATGGTACTTGGATTTTTATTTTCCAACTTACGTGAAATTGAAAAGTCTTTCCACCTTTACCAATCAAACGAACCTTTAGAAAAATTTACCCGCTACGAAGAAACAAGAAAAAGAAAAAAAAAAAAGAGGGGGTGAATAGCAGTAGCGGTACCAAACATTTCATTAAGTAGCAGATTTTGCCCAAATCTTTCATTTGTGTCGCCCACGATACCAAACCTTTCAAAATGTCGCAGTTGAAATCAAAATGGATTAAAACTATTAGTTTGACAGTTAGTTAACCAAAAATAAAAAAATATGACCAAATGTTGACTAATTTTAAAAAGGTAAAAATGTTATTTTATATTTTACATATAAAATAACTAAAACAAAAGAATTAAGTAAAAAAGAAAAAAGCTTCTGAAGAAGAAAACATTGTTCATCTTCTTCCCCCACCCCACCTCCAAACAGTGTTCTAAAGGATTCCTTATCAAATTGAGAAGTTGTAAAGTTTTCGAACAAAAAGAAACTTTAATTTCACTTCGAAAATTGACTCACACCAAGGGGGAAACCAACAAAATGTAAATAATTAAGTAAGCCAACTCCATTTAATGCTAACAGAAAAATGCATATTGTAAAAAAAAAAAACTAACATTTATATATATAACTCCGAAAAATGAGAACAAACACCTAATGTTTGGATGAATTCCAATTCAAATCGCCTAATTTTTAGAGTTCGATGCTCCTCACTTGGAAAAAGAGGAATAACTTTGTTAGGAGTTTCTAGTCGAGCACTTCCAAAGGAGCTTTTCGGGGTTGAAGTCGTCGTTGGGTGGTGGAAGGGCGATGGACGGCGATGGATTTTCTAGTTTCGATTTGGTTTGGAAGTGGGTGGGAAGAAGATGAACAATATTTTCTTTTTCGGAGGCTTTTTTTTTTTACTTAATTCTTTTGTTTTAGTTATTTTATATATATAATATAAAATTACATTTTTACCCTTTTAAAAGTGGTCATTATTTGGTCAGACTTAAAATTTTTGGTCAACTAGCAGTTTTCATCCATTGGACTTCAGCTGTGATATTTTGAAAGGTTTGGTACCGTGAGTAATACAAATGAAAGGTTTGGACAAATTATGTTACTTAATAAAATGTTTGGTACCGCTACTGCAATTTTCCCAAAAAAGGCAAGGAAAAACTCACGGAAAAATAGAGCGAGAATTAAACACAGAAAGGCGAGAGATGGTTGCATCAATTGTACGAACCTTGCAGTTAAATCCTACAACACTCGCACCCATATCAAGGCCCCTACTATTCTCCTCTGTCCCTTTACAGCTGCGTGCAGTGAGAAGAGCATCTGTTTCAATGTCTTACGACAGACAACTTGCTGCTGCCAAGAAAGCAGCCGCTCTTGCTGCTCGTCTTTGCCAGGTTAATTGTTTTATTGATGATTTATTCTCCTGTTTCATTTTCGTTTAATTTCGTACTTTTTATTGGATTTCAGTGATTCTTTAGTGTATTTTTTGCTAATTGAAGATTTTTTTTTCTAATTTAGTGATACCCAGATGAAAAAATTGCTTTATTTGCGCATTTTTGGTGAATTCACAATGCCCAAATGGAATAATGGTGAATTTGTGATTTTGGATTATGGAGTGGGCTTTTTGGTCTTACCATTGCACGGATTAGGTCTAGTTCTGTCGGAACGTATGTCTTCAGCATTAAAGGAATTTTCTTTCTTTTCAAGGAAGCGGTACGAAATGGAAATGTAAAAATTTCAGATCAAGGGACTGTATAGTTTATTGATTGAAAATCAAGGATGAAATTTTTACGTGTACAACCAATGAATATTGCACGCAAGTTAGAAGTATATACGTTAAGATAATCTTTAACAAAATTCGCAGTTCACGCTGTTAATTAGCGCTTTGATTTACTGCACAATTGGATGTAATTGGTGTGAACCTACTAATTTCTGCAGTCGTCCAGTATGCAAGATGACTAACACTCATTGCTGCTTCTTTCTACAGAAGGTACAAAAGGCATTGCTACAATCAGATGTCCAATCAAAATATGATAAAACTCCTGTAACAGTGGCTGATTACGGTATGCTAATCAACTGCTAGATCTGTTCATCTAGGATTTGCACTTGGTGGAATTTAATTTTGGCAATCATTGTTTCTTTTTTTCCTTAAATGTGTCCTCACGGTTTCTTGTATATTTGACTATTGGATGTCTG
Source organism: Fraxinus americana (assembly GCA_035079005.1). NCBI lineage: Eukaryota > Viridiplantae > Streptophyta > Magnoliopsida > Lamiales > Oleaceae > Fraxinus > Fraxinus americana. Next base: position 30,628,655 of record CM068712.1, read on the forward strand.
CAGAAAATAAAATGATCCAACTATGCATAAGATTGGTTCATATATTTGACAGGGAAAAACCTGCATTTTCCCAATTAAACTGTAGGATGAAGACTGATTTAGATGGCGATTTGACTGCAGCCACTTTGGATATCTAACATGTTTTATATTTGTTGTTTTCAAATACTGCTGGTCTATTAATATATAACCTCTTCGCTCATTATTTCCTTTTGGAATCGGTACTTGTTTTGTTTGTTGATTATTACGGTTTGCTCCCCAATGGTCACCAGTTCGAGTCCCCTCAGTGCCATTGAGGTGAGTATCCAGCCGCCCCGTGGGATTAGTCGAAGTGCGCTCAAGTTGCCCAAACATCCACGGTTATCAAAAAAGGGGGGGGGGAGGGGGGGGGTGGGGGAATCAGATGGAAAAAACATTTAGGTTGCCTGCATGCTACAAATTAAAGCACTTTGTAGTCTGAATGACAGTGTGGATGTGAGTTTGAGAGCATCAACTTTGAAAAGAACATAGGTAGAGAGTGCTTCACTTGGTCAAAATATGAAGCATAAGCTATTACATTTGGCAGTTAGGGGGCTAAGGAACTTGGAAGGTTCTCTTCTGATCGTGTTTATAGTTTATATAATTCAAAGTGTTGATTATAATAATTGTTTTCTCTTTGTCTGATTGAATGTATGGAGTGATTGATTGAATCAAATAGATTTGATTGAGTTAGCTTTCTAGGTAAGCCTTTGTTTGCTTAGTGAGGGTGAGCACAACACAATAATATCTTCTTAATAAAGGCCAAATCTTTCTTTACTCTAAGAAAACCCAATTAGGGCTGAAGTTAGTGAGCATCATTTCTTGTGCAAGATTGGTTTTCCTCAGGTCTGGCATACATATGACTGCTTGTCACAAAATGAATGGTCAGATACTGAAACTGTCCATGTGGGCGTCTTTTATGGCAAAAGCATTGCTCGTAAATTTGTTGCAGAAAATTGGAAGATGCAATAAAATGAAATTCACCTTTGTTTCATACAAGGAGGAGAATTCAGGCACTTAATTCCAGTGTTCTCAGAGAAACTGAAGGGAGGGGTAAATTTTGTTGATGATGAGTTTTCCACTTCTCCTGTTTAATAAAAAGGCACTCATACGCTAAATGCACTTGAAGTTTACATATTATGCCTACAAATATCAATTTCCATGATGAGGCTGGCCATTAGACTCCGAGAGACCAAATGCAATCCAGTTTTCTCAATTTAACAGTGCTTGGATTTAATTTGCAGGTTCACAAGCTGTTGTTAGCTATATACTGGAGAAAGAGTTGCCATCAATGTCATTTTCACTGGTGGCTGAAGAGGTAGTCTTAAAACTTGGGATTGGTTGTTATACTGGTTATTGAAAAAATATCCGTATTTGTGAACCTATTGATCTAATGATGTGGCCTATTTTGGCTTCAATCTTCATTCCTCTTTCTACAAGGTGGTTTATTTCTTTCTTTTAACAGGAAATAACTTTTGAAAGCTTATTCTCCCATCAAACATGTGCAAGTTATTCATATTTTTCTGTTTGAATGGAGTATATGAAGATTGAGTATTTCTAGGATTCAGAAGACCTCCGCAAAGAAGAAGCCCAGGGTACTCTAAAGCGCATAACGCAACTTGTGAATGAAACCCTTGCCAGTGATGGAATGGCAGATGTGTTGCCTTTATCTGTGGAAGATGTACTTGTTGCCATTGACAATGGAAAATCTGAAGGCGGTCCTCATGGTCAGCACTGGGTTTTGGATCCTATTGATGGCACCAAAGGGTGAGTTTGAAGATTGAACTAAATTTCCTCTTGGCTTGATGTGATTGCAGAAGATTTAGTTTTATTTGGCCTTTTTCGGTAGATAAAGTGCTAAATTGAATGAAGTGGCATATAATAATAAATTAGTCGACTCCAAGTTTATTAGAATAAGGCAGGGTATAGAAGGTCATACAAGACTTGCAAGTTGCAGGCCTGCTGCCTCAGTTGTTCCAAATTTAGAGAAGAAATATGTTCTTCTTAATTGTTTTGAACTACCAAGGCAACATACTAAGACACTGAGTGGCACATTCTTCATTCAATCAAGCATTTATGAATGTGATTGAAGTTGTTTCATAATTTTGAAATTTAAGTCATATGGTCAGAGAGATACTTCAATAACTGAGGATAAAAATTAAAAAGTAGTAAAAGAACCTAGAAGATTAGGCCCTTGTTTGGTCCTCATTATTTTCAAAATACATTTCTCTTATTTTCAAATACACATTCTTCAATAAAATAATATTACACGCAAACCCAAAACTTTTCCTTATTTTTTAACCACACATTCTCCATCAAAATACTATTCCAAAATGCATTTTGGGCATCAAACAGGTTATAGATAAGATTCAAACGTGCTCTCTCTGACTCTCCCCACCTCCTGTGCGCAAACACTTGCACGCACAACTATATGGGTTTGAGAGCATATAATATTGGATGTATATGAGTCTTGAGAGCCCATTGTTAGCATTGATGACTTGTGCCTGCACTATTGCAGATTTTTACGGGGAGACCAGTATGCCATTGCATTAGCATTATTAGATGAAGGGAAAGTTGTGTTGGGAGTGTTGGCCTGCCCAAATCTTCCTTTATCATCTGTTGCCAGCCACAATCAGCTCATTTCTAAAGATGATGTTGGTTGTCTTTTTTATGCCCAAGTTGGTACTGGAACTTATATGCAGAGTCTAGATGGCTCCAAGGCAACGAAGGTTTGTATCCTTACACAATTACTTTAACTGATGCTTCAACCAGACATTGAAATCCAATTTTCCTATTGTCTTTCAGGTACATGTTTCTGCAACTGAAAACCCTGAAGAAGCATCATTCTTTGAATCTTTTGAAGCAGCACATTCGATGCATGACTTATCTGGTTTGATAGCCAAAGTACTCTCTCTCTCTCTCTCTCTCTCTCTCTCTCTCTCTCTCTCTCTCTCTCTCTCTCTCTCTCTCTCTCTCTCTTGTATATTTTTGCAAAAAGCTTGTAATTTTGTATTTGATGATAGAAACTCGGTGTTAAAGCACCTCCTGTTAGAATAGACAGCCAAGCAAAGTACGGGGCTTTGTCTAGAGGAGACGGAGCAATATACCTGCGTTTCCCTCACAAAGGATACCGAGAAAAGATATGGGACCATGCAGCTGGATACATAGTTGTTGCAGGTTTATAAAATCTTCTTATCTTGATAGCAGAATCATATCATTGTTCACAATTTTTGTTTATCTGTAGTAACAACTGATCTCCCGTTAGTTAATTGCATATGTTACTGTAAGTTTAGAATTAAAACAAAGAATATGTATAATGTTCAAAAGTCAGACAATCTAGCTGCTACTTTGGGACTAGCAAATTATACAAACTGCTAGAGGAAGGATCATTGGTCCATCATCCAGACTGTATAATTAGACTGAATCTGAGCTAATTGGATATTGTTCCAGTTTTATGATGTATGCTCATATTTAATTTTTTTTCTTGCAACAAATGGTTTATCGTGTTTGCATGTTTCCCTTAATAGTTAGATTCACATTATGAATACAAAAGGATCTCAAATTATGTGCACAAAAAAGAACTTATGATGTTATTAAATAGATATGTAATTAATTAATTAAAAAGATGCACATGACATATATTGATCCACGATAAATTTTTGCTAATGTTCTCAAATCTGGTTTTGTAGAAGCTGGAGGTGTGGCTACAGATGCTGCTGGAAATCCTTTGGACTTCTCGAGGGGAAGATATCTCGACTTGGACACTGGCATAATAGTTACAAATCAGAAGTTGATGCCGGCTCTATTGAAGGCTGTTCAGGAGTCTCTAAAGGAGAAAGCTTCGTCCTTGTGATTCTATTTATAAATGAGTAGTTATAACTGGTCAATAGTATTTGCAACGCGATTAGGACAGTTCATTTTGCAGTTGTAAGTGAGGGCACTGTTTGCTCAACTGCTGTTTCTTGAATAACAATGATGTTCCAGAATAGTTGCAAATCAACTCAGTCATCACCGAACTCCTTTATCAAATTGTCTACAAAGAATCTTGACGTTTAAATTGTTCTGATTTACATTATTCTTTTATTATTTATATATGTAAATTACCTCTGCCATACTCGTGGCATGTCTGGTAAAGAGGGTACTGATAGTATTAAACCAGAATGAAAAATTTTACCATCCCATTAAGTACCGTACCGAATATGAACTTGTAGTGCCCTCAGCTGCAATTATTATCAGCTCTGGTTGACAGACTTCACTGGTTGTTGGCAGAGGGATATCCACTTTCAAATGCATTAAAGTGAGTTTTTAATAGTTTTGCAACTGACAATTTTAACAGCATTTGAGTTTGGGTCGACGGAATACGAAAAGCAACATGACAAGAACGGGAACGGAAAAACAGTCTTATATTTATGCTCGTCGAGGCCTTTATAAAAAATTGTCGACAAGCAGCTTAAAATAGAACGTAATATATGCAATTATGCTGTCATCTACCATTGTAAGACAATATACTTGCCCTATACAATTTTACACCAAGGGTGTAAGGCCTATTTATAGAGGGGTGCCCATATAGAATCTAATAGATACAATGAACGTACATGATATAGGGCATCATCTGGATTTCACAGAGAATGTATGTGCTGGACTTTCTGAATAGCTTCCTTAACCTTATCTGATGGCTCTTCATAGAGGAAGGCCGGGTCGTCAAACTCCGCGGCCAAGCTCGGCTCCCCAAGAAAGGCACGGAATGAGTCCGCAACTGAATGCGAAAGAGAACTGAGGTTATACCCTCCTTCAAGGAAAAACACACAGCGACCCCTGCATAAATCTTTGGCAAGTTCCTTAATGCTCGAAGCCAACATGTAATATGTTCCTGTTGTGAATTGCAGATTTGCTAGTGGATCCAACACGTGTGCATCGTATCTGGACGAAAAATTCATAAACCTCATATAATATAAGCAAGAAGCACGAATACTTTTAGCTAAATTGACAGGGAATGATAAGAGATCAAAACAGGCTTGAGAATTGAATATACCAAGAAATATATGAAAATATTACTCACCCAGCTGAAACGAGAATTATATCCGGCTTGAACCTCCTAGCACACGGTACAATAACTTCATCAAAGACATTTTGCATGGCTCTATCACCCGATCCTCCTGGTAAAGGCAGGTTAAGCGTTGATCCTTCACCATCTCCACGACCTATCTGATTTATTTTACCAGTGCCAGGATAAGTCCCATCCTACATTAGATATAAATCAAATTATAAAGTGGACACAGCGTAAAAATAGCGATAGGGATTTATCAATCGAGCTCAAAAACTAAAGATCTGTGCATGTTAAAGTTAATAATGCAATCCTGCTTAGGGAATCTCTATTAATTCAATTATATGTTCTGTTTCGCCCAAAATAACAATCTAAATATTAAGAAATATACGCTTCATTTTGAAAAGGTGGTATTATGCAAACTAAATAGCTGGCAATGTCAACATCTCTCAGAAAGATTAATACAAGGCTTACAGTGCAGTTGCTTGCTAAACATGGGTAAATATTTTCAGATTATCAGTAAGGTATTAGCTAAATATCCAGAGCTACATTATCTTGCTAGCAGATCAGAAATTATCAATTCAGAAAACATAAAAGAAAAAACGTGGTTGCAAGTTAAGTGAAATCCTTTTTCTTTTCACAATGAAGTTTTCCTTTTCTTTCCCTAGACCGATGACTTGTTCAGTGCTGTAAACAACTAGCTTTATGCACGTGATTATGAGTGTGCATGTGAGAGAGAGAGAGAGAACAGGAGGTTCCAAGCTGAGGAAGAAGAAGCATAGCAAGGAAATAAGTTATAATATAAACGCAATCACTTAAAGAAATATTTCTATATGTTGAAGCTCAAATAATAGAACAGGCAAGAAAGACATTTTTGCCATCCCACGAGGGGAATGACTATCCAATACAAAAACTTGGCTCAGCCATTGAGCAAAATAATAAGTTCTAGTAAATGGGTAGGCCAATAGGCAAAAAATTACGTTTCATTTGTAACAATTGTAAGCTTCCCGCACAGAATGATGGTTACTTGTTTAAAATCTTCTCTCCAATTGTTCCAGTATTTTCAGAGTGCACAATTTAGGCAGGAGAAGCAGAAATTTTATATGAACTATATTCTAGTTTTGCATGATCTAGGATATCTCAGACCTAACTTTGAAACTTCGAATGGAAGAAATTTATGACATCCATTAAGCTTCATAGTTTCCAAGAAATTATACTAAAATATGAATATAGTGGTAAGGCGTAGTTGGGAATTTAATTATAGCATGGCTTACTTGGTGAGTAGAAAGAAAAAATATATCAGGGTCTTCATAGAAGGCATCATTTGTCCCATTCCCATGATGAACATCAAAGTCAATGATAAATACACGCTTCAATCCATGTACACGTTGGGCATAGCGAGCAGCTATAGCCACATTTCCAAACACACAAAATCCCATGGGTCCCTTGGGAATAGCATGGTGACCAGGAGGCCGTACCAAAGCAAAACCAACTGGAGGATCATGCCTAAATTTTGATGCCAAAACCTGCAACATTGGGCCACAGAAATAATCAGGGTTTCCAGAAATAGGTATCTCCATCTCATTATAGAAGAGAAACTTTCATAACCATGACAAAAATAACACAGAATTAATTCAAATAAAAAATGTATACATAAATAATAGTATCACGGGGAAAGGAAAGATCATCACAAAAGCGACTAACGTATTAGATTGAGACATCACCACTGAATCAACCAGCGAAATTCCAGCACCAGCTGCCAATATCGACTCATGGAATGTCTGTATTGAGAATGTCAAAATGAGAAATAAATACATCATTAGCACATCATCATTGGCAGATACAATTACTCGCCAGAAATAAACGAGAGGACATATGCATTTAAACTTGGTGTTCTTTACATGCAGGCCAGATTCTTGTTTTCATCAAATTCCTTACATGTGCACAATTTTCACAAAATAGTGCCAAGAGTTGATTACAAGACTTTATTTGCTCTCATACCGTTTTGAATTGTCTCATCTAAATGCTTAATACTCTTAGAGAATGGGTAAAATTATTTTTTTAAATTTTGACATCAAACAAAAATTGTCCAAAAGAAAATTATTATCATGTATGTATAATTAGTAGTTATAGAAAATTATTATTAGAAGTTGTATACAAATCATAAGTGATAAAAATTTCATTGAAGACTTACGAAAAGTACACTTATTTTAGACATAAAATTAAGAAATAAATTCTGATTTATTTTCTGACCATAATAGGTTTAAGTTAAGAAATTTACAATTTTATTATTTCCGAAACTTGCTATTTTAGTTAAATTTTATAAATATGACTAGTGTTTTTGAATAATGTCGACAATTGATTTGATTGGTTAGTGTACTGAAACTATTCACCTTACAATTTCTCTAGGATGCTTATCTTCAAAGCCAGTACTAACTTTCTTATAATAAGATATCTAAATCTTCAAAAGATGAAAAGATTGTCATTAAATATAGCAGTGATGAATATCAGTTTGCAGTAATATAGCACTGAAAATGGGGAGAAACTACAGTTCAAAAGCGTGTTCTCACCGTGGCAGTAGCGTAAGTTGGTCCAGAGCCATCAATAAAAATAAGACCTTGTTCTGAGGCCTGAGCCATTGCCTATAAAACACAATAGAGAGAGAGAGAGAGAGAGAGAGAGAGATGAGATAACTATAGTTCCACATTATCACATTAACGAAAAGGGTAAATTAGCCATTTCCAAATTTAAAGTTATAATGGCTTCATCCTTCATGATGAAGCAAATTAAAAATTAGTGAGGACATGACCCTGAAAATACCACCAAAAAGTTAAAAAAAGATTGAAAAGAAATAAGGCTAAGACTAGTCACTGAGAAGTTCATCTAAATAGGATTACGTAGAAATGATAAATCAGACAATCACGTGCTTATTCTTTAGTCGAACATACTAACAATTTTTCAAAAATATTTCATATCAATTAAATGTTGTGAAAAAGATGACAATAAAAGTAAAAGATAAACACACGGATTTGCAGAGGAATTTTATTTCTTGAGGAATCACAATACAGTAGTTTGGGCGACTACTAATTTCGCTTACAAGCCATATGTCATAAAGTAACATATATATAGTCAGAAGAAGAAAAACCCTAATACAATGAAAATACCCAAAATACCCTTGTGTGAATTTTCGCCAGTTGTGGCTGGGTGTCCAGTGTAGTCAGGCTCCACACAACTCAACATTAAAGACCAACTTCAAGAGATAAAGGGCAATATAGACATACCTTCTCAAGTCCAGACACATAAGCTCTTTCATGAACACTTGCTATATCATCTACACTAGCAGATCTGAAACTTTGAAGTTCAATAATCTCTGTGCCGCGGTACTGAAACACAAGACGGCATGATGAACAAGAAGGTGATCTTATGTAACTTTGAAGAGAAAATTACAAAACCAAGAACATAATTTCCCCCACTTAGAACACAATAATGGAAACTTTGGACCAAAACGGAGGATCTGAAGCTAATATATTAGGGCACTGTTTGATCCACTTTCTTAAAAAAATGCATTCTTTCAATATTCATTTTCAACCACACAATCTTCAATAAAATAATATTACACGCAAATCCAAAACGTTTCCTTCTTTTTTAACCACATATTTTCTATCACATCACTATTTAAAATGTATTATTTCCTTAAGAATGTGCATCAAACGGGGGCTAGATATTCATAGTAAGAAAAAAAATTGATAAATTGCTAAACATGTTTTGCAAACAGTTTGACAAAATCATCTAGCTATGCAAAGATGTGAAACTAAATGCGTAATCACTTTTGTACCTTTGAAGTCAGTTCCATCTTTTCAAGAGCATTCACAATGGCAGGAACTCTGGAATTGCATTCAGGGTGTGACTCCTGATATACGGAGTTAATTAGAGAGAGAGAGAGAGAGAGAGAGAGAGAGAACTGAGGAATATTTAGGAAGAAGCAATGAAGAAAATCTTCAGAAACACTCAAGTGATAAGCTGAATAATTTGCATAATTAAAAGATCTGAACGAAATTGAGAAGAAGAAGAAGAGAACATGGTGCCTACGTTGTTCTCTTCCTAGAAAGTTATGTCATACAATGAGAGAGAACAAGAAAACCCAATTTAGTAAGACAGTAAAGTAAAAATGCTAGCGAGTGGCTTCTTTAAAGCTTCCAGTTAGAATAATGAAATATGCATGCTAAATCTTTGCAAAATATCAATTTTCAACTCATTTTTCTGAAATTAATGAATCATTTGCACCAATCTGTCCAATAATGCATTGTTTTTATCTTTTACAATTTTATATGTGCTATATAATACATCAAGTGATAGGAAATAAAAATGAAAAAAGATAAAAGGATACAAAGTTCAGTTACAAATACACAAAGAGCTTTAACAAAATAAAAGAGAACAAGAAACCATAATAGAGTGAAAGTGCTAAAAGAGAACATAAGCAATCTGTTAGCTGCATTGATAATAATATTTAGGTATCAACATAACTTCAAATTTACAACACATGGCAGCTTTTATTTGCCAATTAGAGCTTCAACTGAAAACTCCAATGAATTGGGTTTGAGGTGGCGAGGAGGGAGGTGATAGCAGGTTATAGAGTGAAGTTAAAAGATTAATGATGATAGGACACTAGGTAAAAGCTCTTTAACCAATAATTCAGTACCATCCTATCCCCTGCAATTGAATTAACTACAATCTTAGAGCTCTCATAACTAGTTATAGAGATTCAACAACAAAAGACAGAGTCTTGTTCCCAATAAATTTGGAGTCGACTATTTGAATTCTTCATTGCCACTCCATTCAGTTAACTGCCAGATTACTCATTTCATTAAATAGGGTTCCAAAACCACATTTTACTTATATACTTCAATAATCTAGAAACATGACAATTTTATGGAAAATCCTGGTAGAAAATATTTTCCTATGTTATGATTAAATATTAACAAAAAGGCCAAATAACAATATTGTTGGTAGTGTAGTTGAATAGGATAAGGGATGACTGAGTTTAAGACTCCAGGCAACAACTGAGTTATTTTCCTGATAGTCTGATATTTAGAAATTACAAATGCAACGTAAGAATTAGTCTTCCAGATAAAGTGGAGACAAGCAGGAGGTATCAGTTGGTAAGTATTTCGGAGATAATTGTGAAAAGTGAACACAACATATACAGAACCCAAACGGAGTGATCACAATTTACTTTTCCAATTTATTACAATACAAAGCATTCCTGATTAAAGAAACATGTACAAGCATCGAGTCCAAAGGAATATATTCAAGCAAAACTTAAGATTATTCTAGAAAAAAATGATTATTTGCAACTAAGTTCAAGAAAGCTAAATAAAATGTGCTTATGAAACTATTGAGACAGAATATACACTTTAACTCAACAATCTCTCAGTTTACAATTGTAAAATCAGGGAAAAACATACTAAAAGTTAAAAATGTCAAATAGACAGGATCCATGTGTATGAAAGTACATAACACAGAAATCATACCTTGTTATGGCCCATGGCAGGAGCAACAGAATAAATCACTTTGGCATTGAGTAGTTGAGTCTCCGAAGGTACACAAGGATCATTCTCCGGATTATTCAAACAATAAACGGAACCTCTACTTTTCTTTGAGGAGTATGCCTTTTCTAATTTCACATTCTTCTTGAGAAATCTGTTGTTCACATTAGATCCAAACTTATGATACTTCTTCGTCCACCTGTACATGTGATGCCTAACCTGGAAATATGACACTACACACTTCGTTTTTGAGTTTCAAATTACAGGTCAATGACCAAGCTTTAGAGTCTCGTATGTATTAACTTCATATGAAATTCACTAAAATAATCCGAAGTGGTAATTGATACACAGATACAATCTTTACGTGAGTTTCTTTCAACCCATCTAAATTGTTAAAGAATTATCATCGTCCAGTTTCTTAAAATTATGTTCAATTCAGCCAAATCGACAAATTCTTTTGAACTTCAAAGTATTTATAATTCTTTTCTTCTTCAAGTTTCCTAGACAACAACAAATTTAACCAAAAAACGGATATCATAAATAAAATAAAAATCTTTTTGTCATAAAATAATATTTAAATTAGCAAAATGTATCCTTGAATCAATGAAATAACTGGTTCTGCTCAAGTAATCGAGAACACACTACTGGAAATTCCAAGAAAAATGCTAAATAATTAGCTCGATGAATAATCATAATACTGCAGTTATTCAAACCAAAGAAGACACACAAATTTATAGTGAGAAAGAGAGATTACCAGCAGGAGATGGAGACGAGAAAATTCGGAGCTCCATTTTACCACACAATGATGCCTTTAATTTTTAACGATAAGTTAAATCCAAGTATTTATCAGCAACCAAGTTTTGTTACAGAATTGGGTACTATCAAGTATGTTATGTCCACACGTTTGAAATATCAGTATAATTAAGCTGCTTGTGACCAAATTTTATTAGACTACATCTCTACAAATTGGATTCTAACAACATAATTTACTTATAATCAAGTTTTATGATATTATGCCTCTATAAAATTGGATACTAACAAGTAAATATCAACTTAATTAAGTTGCTTCTGATCAAGTTTTATTAGATTACGTCTCTATAAATTGATACTAATAAGTATGACTATACGTACCTCTTTCAAATACGAGCACAATTAAGTTGCATCGAACTCTTAAGAGTAGTTAACAATGGGATAGTTTAAATTAAAAACGTGGAATCAATTTATAGGTTGAGTTGGGATAATTTTGGAGTTCAATATTCGAGAAATGTTTCGATGGGACAATTCTATTTGTACACGTAGTAGAACTGGTCATATACATCGTAATACTTCGATTCCAGACCATTTAAATCATGACACATCGACATCCAAGATCCACATTGTTCCCCCTTGTTCCCCCTTATTACTTTGAATGCTAATGTGGCATGATTTTAATGATTCAGGTCGATGCGTTATGATTTTAGTAGTTGGAAAGTATATGTACAAGGGTTTATTTGAGCTCCATTTTTAGAAAAAATGGATTTTGTAATATTGGTTTTTTGGAGAATGTGTAGTTAAAAAGTAGAAAAAAATTTAAATTTACTTGCAAAATTATACATTTTTATTTGAATTATTCCTTTCTATGTTTTCTCCTAAATTTACGAGTAAATCTACAATACTATTTAGCTATTTATCTTCACAATGTAAAAGATGTTTAAAATTTTTATCAAAATTACAAATAAGGAAGCTGTGTCTAAAGTATCTTTTCTTTTAAAATTTCCTAGAATTTCTAGATTTAAGTAATCTATTCTTTTCATAAACTAATTACATGGGACAAAAATTAGATCTGATACCAATCTACAGTAAGGAAGGAATCTTTTGGTTTTTTTGTCTTTCTATTATTTTCTCTTATAATTTTTATGGCTTTTTGTCTTTCTTTACAATCTTTCAGATCTTCCATCAAGAATCTCCAACACTGAGAGATAGAAAGCTAAGTGATTTGTTTCTTGATCTGTAAAGAAGAGTCACATCTATCTCTATCTAATGCGGATAATATGTGGCTTCCTATAATAACCAATCTACCCATTTCTCGATTTTCTAGATAGATATTAATAGATTTTTTAAAATTTTCTAAAGAACCATAAAGTAAAATATAATCGTCTAATGATATAAATTATAGGAAATTAAAAACAATATGTTTGTAATAGTCTTAGAGTACTTTACCGTTCAACAAATTAATTTCTTCAAATACTTTTTTTTTAACTCTCTCTCAACTTTTCTCTTGACCTTCTAAAAAGGCTTTAAAATGTAATGAAAAAGGATTTTCATCATGTTTAAAAGGTTTGATCAAACTCACTTAATAAGTAAAATAACTGACTTAACTCAGGGGATTACTTTATCCTTTTTAGTCATGAAATCAAGAATAAAGAGGTTAAGAGCGTTAGGATTATATATGAAAATAAAATATAATTTTTGAATAAATTGATTGTTTACTTAATGTTTCATCTTTTAGGCTTTGTCCGAAAAATAAATAAAGTAAATAGAAATTATAAACAAGAGAAAGTATGAAAATGACTTACTTTATTTCTGAAGTCTTTGTATCTACAAGGATTGAATTTAAAGGGGTGTCTTTGAATTTTTTATTTTTTTGAGTGCAAATGTTATAATGTGTTATGCTGCTATTTTTCTCGGTGTGTTCTTTCTATAAGGCCATGTTTGATATCATGCATTTTCCATACAAATTCCATTTTCCATGTTTGGCAGTGTTTGATGTGCATAATTTGCCATGGAAATTGACTCAAACATTTTCCTTCTACGCGCTAAGTTCCATGCGTGGCTGGAAAAGATTTTCCCACCTTTTAGGTGAGAAAATAAATTCTGAGTTCTGTTTTTTTTTTTTTTTTTTTGGACAATGAAAACAAATTTCACAATCAATTGTAAAAAAGAATTTCACTTTAATAGACAATTTTGATGCAAACGAAGGCCAAACGAACACTAAATTTTGATAAAAAAATGATTTTTTAGGAAATATTTTTTTTTGTTTTTTTTTTTTTTACTTTTTGGCAATGGAAACAAATTTTATAACCAATTGTAGAAAAAATTATCACTTTAATGGACAATTTTGATACAAACGAACACAAAATTTAAAAAAATTTCGGGTGAAAAATTATACAAATTAAACACACTTAATTAACAATTCTCTACAAAACAATTTCTAGACAATTATTTTCCCTAGAAGTCATTTTCTTTCCACCTATTTTCCACCCTTACAATCAAACGCACCCTAAGTGGCATTGGCATTGGCATTTATAGACGCTGGCACATCATGTCTATACTTTCTACACTATAAAACTTTATAGGTGTGTGAGTTACAATTGAAGAAAAAGTAATTAGTACTGTATAACTTTACAAATGTATGACATATAATTAAGTAATTAAATGTTTCTTTGCAGTTGTGAGAATCTTTCTGATATTTTTGTTTTCTTAGCTCCAATTTTTTGACTTTCTTGATTTGATAATTGTCCTTTGAACACTATTCATCTGTCTTTTACTTTTCCTTTATGTATTTTCTCTTTTAATTGCCTATCTATCCATTATCTTTATGTATGCTTCTTCTAGTCATTAGTTTGTCCATCTGATATGTATTCTTCTTCTTCTTCTTCTTCTTCTTCTATATCTGATTGTCTTTCTGTAGATTCATCATTTGTTTCTTGGAAGGTCATCAGATATAGCTCATTTTGTTTAATATTTGGTACTAAATTTTTTTTGTTTTAACCTTTGAAGCAAGATGCTCTTAACAAAAAATAACTACATTGTTCCATTGAGCTACAAGTCTAGAATTATTGTATTGAACCTCCATTATTGCCATGGTTTCTGAGATTCGTCTTTCGTAGTCAACCTGTCTAATTTTTATTTTTGTATTGATTTTAGAGGAAGATAGAAATCTATTGACTTCTTCATATATTAAAATATGGTGATAAACGGGAATTATTATACCATTATTTACAAGAGGTGTCTAGAAATGAATTGAATAATCAGAGAGTGATCTTTTGACTGATTAAAAATATATTTCAGTTTAGGTGGAAAAAATCTGAAAGATCTGTTTAGAATGTATATTGTGTCTATCATGCCGAACTTTAAGGCTAGATAAAAAAAGGTATTCTCCTTCAAAAATATATAGCCGAAAGATATTGTAGGATAATTATGTCTAAAAAATGCTGAGTTAGTGGTTGCTTCATATTTGGGGCCATGTTTAAGAAAGTATCGATTTTCGTTGTGTTGCTTAGAATTTGAGAGAAAACGATAATTTCTTGTACCACTGACTCCTTTATAGCACTTCGAATGATACTGGCACAATCACCAATTTTCTGTTCTAATTCATATAAAGTCTTTTCTTGCTCTTCAGTTGTAGAGCCTGTTAATTCAATAAGTCTTTCTATTTTATCGGAATAATTTCTACTTGTAGATGCAATATCTTTAGAGATAGGTTTTTCAACAACATTTTTAGAACTTAATCTTTTTAAATTATCATGTAACCAGAGAATCTCATGTTGATATCTACTAATAGTTTGTTCAGATGAAGAGATTTCATCTTCAAAGTAATCTTTCTTCTAATATTGCTTTTTAAGATTTAAATTTCTAATAACATTGGTCATAGTTTCACAACTATCACAAAATTGTATTGAGGATGAAGATGACGCTTGAGAAGTAGCAGGTTGCATAGTCTGTCTAACCCTTTCAGATATATAAAAGTTAAATCCTATCATTTCTCTACAGAAATTTAAAACTTCTTCTAATGTCTAAAATCCTTCGAAAAGGGGATCTGAAAATCTTTAAACTTGTTGCAAAACTTCTGGCCAATAATTATATATATACTTGGCTTTCTACCTTTAATTACTGCAAAGAAACTAAAATTTCTGTTTTCTACCTGATTGTGAATCTGTATAAAATGATTAGTTAAAGCATTAATGCAACCTAATTTTTGTTTAGAATCACGTGTCATCCCGAGATTATCTAGTAGACAACGCTCCCTTTCGATAGTCTTTCTAAATTATTTCATCTAAATCGGAGATTAGATCCTTATGGGGCCACTCTTAGAGTGACATCCCCAAAATTCATCATCCTCTGTCTGCACCATGAAAATAATGAATTAGAAAATTAATAACTTGTCTACTTAAATTATCATCCAAAATATTATTTTTTCCGTCTATGTGTTCTATATTAATTTTAAAGTTGTTTAATATCTCATATAATTTTAACCATCTTTTATATCTTTTTTTATCAAAGTTTGTCTTTTAAATAAATTTTGTTATAGCTTCACAATCTGTCCTAATTACAAATTCAGTATTTAAAACTAATTTAAAGCTTTCTATATTATGTATGATCGCTATTATTTCATAATCTAAACTAGTCAAATATTTTTCTTTCATCTTATACTTTCCGCTTGCATATCTACAAATTTTTTCTTATTTTTTATCACTATATTTATTATGTTTGGAATATAAAACATCTCCCCATCCAAGTTCACATCTATCTATTTCTATTATTTTATATTCGCTATCTAATGGTGATAAATTTTTTATTTCTTCTTTTATTTTTCTAACTAATTCTATATTTGACTCATTAAAATATTTATGTCCTTTATTAGATAGCTTATTATACAATGGTCCTACTTTCTTTCCTAAATCTGTAATAGGATCTCTAGCATAAGTCAAAATTCCTAAAAAGGCTTGTACTTTTTTATTTTCTTTTATTTTATTTGGGAGTTGTAGAAGTGTCTGTACTATATGTGATTGCAACTGGATTTTTCATTCTCCTAAAATTATTCATAAAAATTCAATTTTTTGTTTATTTATTTCCATTTTCTTTTTACTTATAATTAAATCGTTTCTATAAATTTATTTAAAACTATTTCTAAATGCTGCATATGTTCTTTCTGATTTTTACTATATACCAAGATATCGTCTATATATACGCAAATAAATGGAAAAGAATGAAAAATACTATCTATCTTTCTTTGAAAAATAGAGGGTGTATTTTTTTTAATCCAAAATGCATAACTAACCATTTAAAATGTCCTAGTCGTGTAGTAAAAATTGTCCAAGGAATAGAATTTTTTGTCATTTTATTTGCCAGAATCTAGATTTACAGTCAAATTTCAAAAATATTTTACTATTTTGTATTTTATTTATTAACACGTCTTTATCTGGTATCTTATATCCATTTTCTACAGTATTATCATTAATCTTTTGTAATTTATAATCATTCTTGCTTTGCCTCTTTTAATTTCACTTGATTTCTAACCATAAAAGCTGCAAATCTATGTTGACTACTAGATGGTCTTATTATCTTTAAATATAATAACTCTTTAATCTATATATTAAAGTCTTCTATGTCTTGATTTGTGTGTTTAATTTTTGTCTTATTTTTATATTTTTGTTTATGATTTCTAATTTAGCTTCAATTTTATTTTTATCTCAATATTTTATAGGGTATTCTCCTACTATTATGTATTTTTTCAGTTAATTCTAAAATTCTATCTATATTTTCTACCTTAGATGATATTTTATTGAAAATTATTAATTCTTTGATTCTTGGTATGAAATCAGTTTTTAAGGTTTCTAAAGATAAATACTATAAACATTCTAAACTGTCTAGATTATCTAAATTTTCATCTACTGGTTCTGTTTGTGAATGTAATGGTCCATCACGCTTGGCTCGTAACTCTAATGAGTCTATAGTATTAATGATAGAAGTTTCTTTTCCAAAGATTATAACATGAGTGGTGATTGTTAAACTTCATTCTACTTAGTAAGAATTTTATTCCTATAACAAATTCATTTTTTATTAATTCATTTATTAATGTAGTTGTTAGATTATACTGTTTTTCTTGAAATTTGATTTTACAGTTATCAAAAAGTTTTTCTTCAAATCCCATTTTACTACTATCCATTTGACTTCCTCTTATTTCATATTCTAGTTTCTGCCTACAATCTTCTGGAACTAAATATTTTCTAATTATGTTAAATGTACAACCTGTGTCTATTAAAGCTATTAAGTTTAGTTTTATCATTTTATTTATTTGTATTTTAATCGGTATTCTGAGACTTTAGGTTGGCTTTACCCTAGAGATTTGACAAATTATTTTTTCTAGATTTTCTGTTTCTAAATAATTATTTTCTATGTAATTATTTGTAGGTTGTTTTCCTTTTGTTTCTAAATTTTTAATCTTATATTGTATTTCTCATATAGTTTCATATATTTTATCTATTCTATTGTTCGTATTTACTCCCTTGTCCTCTAGTTTTTATATATCTTCACTATAGTATTTAATTTTATTATTATCTTCTTCTTTAATTCATAAACACTTATTACATTGAGTTTCTAAACAATTTTTACATTGATTTCTATTTTTATGTCCTGGGTATATTTTACAGTTCTTACATTTATCCATCATTGACCGTTGTCCTCTAACACATTCATGGTCACATTCATGTTCTATATTCATCATTTTTGTATCAAGAATTGAAAAATCTAATTCTTCTAAACTGCTATAACTGCCTTCAGAGCTACTTATAATTTCTAAATTGTCAAATTCGTCATTTGTATAAATGTTATATAATGAACTATAAGATTCATTATCAGACAATTCTATAATATTACACTGTATGTCCTCAATTATTATAGATTTAGCTACTCCTCCTTTATTTTTATACTTATTGGGGCATTTATTAGCAAAATGTATAGTGTCTTCACAAATGTAACATTTACAATCCTTTTTATTTTTTTGGTTTTCTAACGTATCTATTACAATTGGGTCTTTTATTTTTATAATATGTTCTACTCGGTCTAGTATTATATTTTTTTTATCTTGATGTTGTCTTCTATATTTATGTTTTTTTATCCTTTTTATATATATTTTTTTCTTCTTCTATAATCATAGATCAGTGGTGTATATAAATCCGAGCAAAAAGAATAATTTAATTTCTTTATTTGCTTTTTAACTATCTCTTCTGTGCAATATTCTTTTAGTTTATCTATAATTTTTTTATGGTAGTACTAATAGTTACTTCTTTTGTTGGTCTTCTATATTTATGTTTTTTATCCTTTTTATATATATTTTTTTTTCTTCTTCTATAATCATAGATCAGTGGTGTATATAAATCCGAGCAAAAAGAATAATTTAATTTCTTTATTTGCTTTTTAACTATCTCTTCTATGCAATATTCTTTTAGTTTATCTATAAATTTTTTATGGTAGTACTAATAGTTACTTCTTTTGTTGGTCTTGATTCTAAATCTTTTCTAATCTTATCATTCTATGGTTGTGGTATCTTTCTATATAATATTTCAAGTATAAGTACATTTAGTGCTAAACCTGCTTTACTTGCTAATCTTTCAAAGTCTAATAAAAAATGGTTGTATATATTTTATAATATTAATACTTAATTTTTCCAAATCTTCTAAGGCTTTATTTTGTTCGTAAGTGTTGTCTCTATTAGGATCAGATCTTATAATTAATTCTCTAATAAAACTTGTAAAATTTCCAGAGTTATCTCCTCCAGTCATTCTTAACCTAATTTCTTCTGGTTTTAATCGCTTAGTCGTAACATATATATCTAATGCTGTATTTTCTAAATAAGTTTCTAAATAAGCCCACATTTCTTCTACAATCATTTGTATAGGTAAACTATTATATGCTCTAATTACATAACTATCTCATTTAGTTATAGTGCTAGGTTTGTATTGAGGTTTACAATTATTTAATTCTAAAACTAATCCTCTATCACTTGCTAATGGTAAACTATATCATTCTTCCGACTGTCTTTTTCCTAGGCTTCTATATCTTTTATCTTCTCATTCATATTCTCTAGCAGGGAAAAATGGTATTTACCCCCTATATCATATTCTGTGTTCATGGGTTTTTTTCTTTTTCCAAATTCTTGGTCCGTTTCCCTTTTAGTTCTTTTACTGGCTTCCTCCATCTTGGTCTCTATGTTTGCTTAGTCTTTTTTTTTATTCACATTCTAATTTCTATTTCTCTAGTTTTTCTAAAATTTCTATAATATTCCATATCTATATATCCAAATTCTTTTTCATCATCTTCACTTTCGTCTTCTTCACTATCTTCATTTAAAGCATTAACCTCATCTTCACTTTCTTAGTCTTCTATTTCAAAATATCGACATTCTCCTTCATCTTCTTCATTATTCTTTGTATGTTCTGCTTGATAATTATAATTTTCAAATCTAATACTTATAATTCCATTACTATTTTTATACATGATATTATCTTCTGGTACTAATATCGGTCCTTCTAAAAAATTCCCGAAATTTCAATCTAATCCTGCATTAGTTTCTGAAGAGAATTTCTTTGCTGGTATAACTTTTATACCTTTTTGTCCTAATAATGTAATTATTTGATCATTTTCTAATTTATAGTTGTAGTGCTATTTTCACAGTCTCCCCATGAATCATGTGCAAATTAATAAATTATCTTCATCTCTTTTCATTTGATATCTTTTAGTTTTTATTCCTATTTTAATATCTTTGTAAAAACTTTTTGTTCTAACTATATAATTAGGTGTAAAATATACTATTCCGCATTTATTATTCATGTCTAATTCTATGCTTCCTAATAATCCTTGTTCTATGTTTGTAAATCAACTATCATATAGATGTACTAGTACTTTAGCTCCTAAATTTTCTTTATGAATTCATTTTACTCATATTATTATTAATCCTAAATGAGTTCGTTGAAGATTTTTATTAAGAATTTCTTTATAAGATTCTTTTTCTGTTAAATCTAAGGATATAAATTGATTTTCATGTGTACAAGAAACATATATTTCATCATAACGTTGATATATTAAAGATTTGCTAAACATATTCCCATTTTTATATATATCTAAAACTTTTACTAATTTTAATTTATTTTGTCTAAACGTCTCTATATGTTCTTCTATATTTATTAAGGATTCTAATCTTGTTTTAGATTCCGTTTTTCTACTTAATGTTCTTAATAAAGTATTACCAACTAATCTACTACTACTAGCTACAATTTATTTTTCTTTATCCATTACGTATAAATCCACTTAGTCTTCTTAAATCTACCAAGCTTTTTAGTTTTTTCTAAATCTAATTTTTCTAGTTTATTTATCATATTATCTAAATCATCTATTGACTTTTCTTTTTCTAGTGCTTTAACTCTACTTTCTAATTTCTCTAAATTAGAACTAGTATCTACTTCTCATATATGACTAAATTTTTTTTTTTTAATATTTCAGTGTTTTGGTTTTTAATATATTCTAAATTACTTTCCAAAGTCTTTATATTTTTATTTATATTTTGTAATAAAGTTTTGACCTTTTTATTTGAATTATTCTTTTCTAAGCTTTCTCCCTAAATTATAATAAATTAAATTTATAAAAATAACTTTGTTCAAATATTGTATAAGAAAAAAATTTACTTGAAAATTTCATGTTGGTATAACCATTGGAATGGAGTTCCTTTTAAACTCTTAGGGTTCGTTTGAATGCAAAGGTGAAAAATTTTTGGAAGGAAAATGAATTATAGGGAATTGAATTGTTTAGAAATTATTTTACTAGGATTCGTAATTAATTGTGTTTGATTGATATAATTTTCCATCTGAAAAATATTGAAAGTTTGATATTCGTTTTACTTTATTTTTTATGAAAATTGTCCATTAAAGTGATAATTTTTTCTACTATTGGATCTAAAATTTGTTCTAATTGCCAAAAAAAAATTACCATATCGAATATCATTCGTTTGGTTTTGTTTTACATGTAAATTGTCAATTAAAGAGAATTTTTTTTTTTTACCATTATTGATAGAATTTTTTCCAATTACCTAAAAAAAAACTGGAAACCATTTTCCCACCACTTTGGTGGGAAAACCAATTCACATAAAATATGGGAAAAGGGGTCACGTGGGGGGTTGGATGGAAAATGTTTTGCCAAGAAAATTTTTGCCATCAAACAACAAAAAACTTGGAACTTGGAAAATACTTGAATCAAACAGGCCCTTAGTTAAATGTGTAGCCATCAACAATTGTTCACTTGTTTAGAGGTTGAGCCGACTTTGCTTCCATGTCTCAAAGTTGGTATATTGCTATTATTTATTTAAGACTTCTTCAATCAATATATACAACTTAATTATTTGAAATTTTAGTTCGATATTGACTATCATTTCTCACTTGGACCCACCTGCTTTAATCATACTTTAATTTGGCCTAAACTTTATATAAATTTTATTAGTGGCTCATAATTTTTAGTTATTTATTTAATAACAATAATAGTATACTATTAATTCCAACTCGGATTGGTGACAATTTGGAACACAAAAATAGGTTCACGGGCTGCTTCAGATGAGAAAGTGTTGGGACCCTTCAAAACTTTATTATATGAAAAGGAACACAAAAATAGGTTCACGGGCTTTGATCAATGTATTTGGTTGAGATAAAACTTAATTTAAAAAAAATAAAAATTGATAAAAGTTGATGAAATGTGTGGTTGCAATGTTATGAAGTCCAGAAAATGTGTGGCTAAAATTAATTCTTGACTTTTGTAGCTGAACCAAATAGAAATTGGGGCCAAACAAACACGGGGATTCAACTAAGTCATTTTTTTTTTAATATTTAAGCTTAATTATTTGTTTTTAATTACATTTGAAAGCTATAAATTTCAAGATTAGAAATTCGAAGAAGTATATAAAATGGGGAAAAAACTTAAATCCATTTACCATGAAGTTCTAACCAACTCATTCATGCATTCATTTTTGGTACAAAAAGTTTTCTAAGAAAATGTGTAACAATGGACCAAAATAGGATGTTAAGTGGGGTAAACAATAATTTTTTAACTTGTAACTAGGATGTTAAGTGGGGCGAACCGCTCATCAGCTTAGCCCTCCCCACTAACGAGCCGAGCAATGATTTTTCCAAGCGAGCTGCTCGTTGACTCGTCATAAGAATAATTTATGTAAATACTGAGCTAACGATAAACAAGATTTGTCTCACCCCATTTAACGCTCCTACTTTTAAACCCCACCCCAAAAAAAAGTGAGTTCTTGAAAATGATGTACAAGTTGACAACAAAAAAACACAATGGATTGGTTTCAGAGAAGAAACAACAGAGACAGATAAGGGAGACATTGAAAATGGCATGTATGATATCACAATATATGCTGATGTCCATGACACGAAGATAGAGATACGCAGGTACAAACTGCACGTGAACTATCAAACAAATTCAAGGAGTCAAATGTCATTATTCGATCAATTCCATCCAGTAATTTTCCAATGGTCTTGAATCTTTTGAATTAATAAAATAGAAAGAGTAGTTTAATTTTGAGCAATACATGTTGAGCGAGTAGCTTAAAGAGGCAATAGCAGAGTTGTCTTCAATGAAGAAAAAAGGTTGTGAAATTGAAGCAATAGGAATAAATTACGCAATCCATGCACACAAAAGAGAGATTTTTAGCACAAGAAAACAGCAAGAAAATGTACCTAAAGTTGTGCTCAAAGATGTTAATTTAAGAGCCAAACCATGGGAAGTTCTTGCCATTGTTGGTCCAAGTGGTGCTGGAAAGTCCTCATTGCTCGAAATCCTTGCCGGAAAAGTTACGCCGCAATCTGCATCCGTTTATGTCAATGAGAAGCCATTTGATAAAGCTCGGTTCAAGAAGATTTCTGGCTATGTCACTCAGAAGGATACGTTATTTCCACTTCTTACTGTTGAAGAAACCTTGACGTTTAGCGCAAAACTGCGGTTAAGGCTCCCGGGGGCGGAATTGAGGTCAAGGGTGAAATCGTTGATTCAGGAACTGGGCTTGAGTCATGTAGCCGGAGCACGAGTAGGGGACGACAGGGTCCGGGGGATTTCCGGTGGAGAGAGGCGGCGTGTTTCCATTGGTGTGGAGGTGATACATGAGCCCAAAGTGCTGATTCTTGACGAACCAACTTCTGGACTTGATAGCATTTCAGCTCTTCAGATCATCGACATGCTTAAGGCCATGGCCGAAACCCGGGGCCGGACAATAATTCTTAGCATTCACCAGCCAGGATTCAGAATCGTGGAACTGTTCAATTCGATTCTCTTGTTGGCTAATGGCTCTGTTCTGCACCAGGGATCGGTGGATCTACTGTCTGTCAACTTGGGGCTGATGGGATTAGTCCTTCCTACACATGTAAACGTGGTCGAATTCGCCATAGAATCCATTGAAGCAATTAAACAAACAAATAATGTGCAGAAGGAAACGCAGTCCCAATTGCCATCAATTCCACCAAACAGGAAAATTGAAGGTGAAAGCAGAACTGGCAGGTGTACTCTGCAACAACTCTTTCAACAATCCAAGGTTATGGACGAAGAATCCATCGATGCTGAAATCGATTTTCGAACTGGTTTCACAAATTCCAGATTGTGCGAAACCATTATTCTGATGCAGAGATTCTGGACAAACATTTACAGAAGCAAAGAACTGTTTGTGTGCAGGACAATTCAAATGCTGGTATCTGGCATTATTCTGGGCTCAATCTTTTACAATCTTAAAGACAGTTTAGTTGGTGCAGAAGAAAGAGTGGGACTATTTGCATTCATTTTGACATTTTTGCTTTCAAGCACAACCGAAGCCCTGCCAATTTTCCTGCAAGAGAGGGAAATACTAATGAAGGAAACCTCTCACGGCAGCTACAGAGTATCATCATACGCCATTGCTAATGGTCTTGTTTACTTGCCATTTCTGCTTATTCTCGCAATATTATTCTCAGTACCGGTTTATTGGCTAGTGGGATTACATCACAGTTTCACAGCTTTCGCCCATTTCTTGCTGCTAATTTGGTTGATTCTCTACACAGCAAATTCAGTAGTAGTCTGTTTCAGTGCATTGGTGCCAAATTTCATTGTGGGGAATTCAGTAATATCAGCAGTTATGGGATCATTCTTTCTGTTTTCTGGGTACTTCATATCGAAACATGGGATCCCAAATTACTGGATTTTTATGCATTATATTTCCTTGTTCAAGTATCCATTTGAAGGGTTGTTGATAAATGAGTTCTTGGATTCGAAAAAGTGCTTGGATTACATGTTTGGAACTTGTGTCGTGAGTGGTGAAGATGTGCTCAAAGAAGAAGGCTATGGAGATGAGAAAAGTAGGTGGAGGAATTATGTGATAATGGTGTGCTTCATTTTGGTTTACAGGTTTGTTTCTTATCTTATTCTCAGGTGTAGATGCTCACATAGAGGAATCAAAGGGATCCTCATTTGAACGCCAACGTTAACGGTAGCGCTCCGCTCTATCGAGTCGCCAACGATAAGTTAAAGTTTGGTTTACAAGTGCTTGTCACAAGTCAGTTTCAAGTGAGTTCTGTTCACAAGTCGGAGTAGTTGTGGTCGGGCGACGAAGCTCTCCCTCTACAACTTCATTCCTTTGATCCTTTCCCCTTTTTTTTTTCCTTGGGCAATTCAGAACAGTGTGTTTATGTAATTGCCTAATTGTTCTTGTTATTGGATCAGGGTTACATAAAACATATGGATTAAAGTCAAATTATTATTGAATAAAAGAATTTTGTGGAAGAAATTCTTTTAAAAATCTTATTGTTCAAACTACATGCATGTAGAGTATTGATTAATTTGTTCCTAAAAGATATTGAAAATGCGGTAATTTATTTTAATCAAATCACATTACGTGGGTATTTCATTAATAATGAAAAAGAGAGTTACATTTGAGAGGGGGCATAGACCAAAAAATAATGCTACTTGAACATGGGTTTTTGACCGGATTTGTTGACAGGTGATGCGTGCGTGGCAGCACCTATACGGATGCTTCTTCTTTTTTTCTTTCTGTCTTGACACGTGTCCCCTTGCTAAAAATCCTATCGTTGAGCCTGTTGCTATAGCAGGGTTGTAGACAAATTATAAGAATAGTAAATAATCCCATCTGAAGATGGGTTGTATAATGAAACACGAGAAATAAATCTATGAACTCATGATGGCGCATCCCTGGTTAGGTCATACTTCTAGCCGTCATATATTTTGTGCAATACATGTCTTCATCGTAATAGTAGGTGCGCTTAGGATCACTAGCCAGGGGAAGTGCTCCCGTCTATGGGAGGGAGCTCCAGATGAAAAGGCTAGACCTCATGTCGGATCTGACTGAACTTGTTAACAAAAGTGTACACACCTCAAGCAACAATTTGGTTACTTCGTAAGGTTCTCAAACTACATTATCCAGTGTTCAAGCCAGTCAGTCAGCCAACCAGCCAGCTCAGGCTAGCTTTAAAGATTTCGATTTCGATTTCTAATCTTAAACGAATTTAAAAATTTAACCAATGGAAAATTTTAAACTATAAAAATTGAAATATCAGTCACATAAATTCTTCCATTCCAGCTAAGAATGTGTGGCAAGCAGAGTTCAGTGATTCACATGTCAATAAAATTCTATATCCAAGTGCAAGTTGCAAAGCCCGTGAATGTGATGCAAGATTTATTCACGTGCTGAGTCTGTACAAGTGCCAAACTAATTTCACGGACACTTCCATTGCTGTTTCCACCTTGTCTATTTCCGTACACATTGCACCACGCACACACATACATATGCAAGGATTATGTATAAAGAATGAGAGAGATTCACAGAGACAGCCAGGACCAGTCACTCATATTTATCTTCTGGGCTACAATTTTTCTTGAGAAAATTAAACATAACAACATTTGAATACTTTTTTTTTATCGTCAAAAAAACAAAAAAAGGTCAAAAGGAAAACCGATCTTCCTCCTCCCCAAACTCGGCCGCTACTTCCCCCATTCCGAAACTGCCCACATATTGACGAGGGAGAGAGACTAATTTAGGGGGAATTGGGGATGAGCAAGACAATGGATTTGAAAGCTCAGCATGACTGAAGCATAACTAAACTACCAAGAATAACTCAAATCAGTTATAAATGGTCGGTAAATTATTCGAGAAAGTAAAGAGTTTCTGCAGCAAAGACTGGCTAAATTTACATAACGGTCTAGCAACTTAAAGTAGCCAAAAATTTGAACACCAAAAAATCACAGGACACTAACCAATGTCAAAGATATTTTTTAATTAAATACTTAGATGCTAAAAATGATGCATATTCAGATAATACAAAACTAGAACATACAAAAAGATTGTGTTTCCATTAACTGAAAATAGCTAAATGAATGTCCTGGAGGAAGGGAGTCCACCTTAAACGCTGAGTAGAGCATAATTCTTGGAAGCTCGAGTAAGCAAAACTTATATCAAGCAGATGGTATAAACTGGTTTGACTTTGAATATAGAATGGAACAATACTCTAAAGCAAAAGTCTTTCTAATCAGTTGTACCAAAAAATTGATGATTATCTGACAGCAGCAAATAGTGGTATTTCCAATTCTTGGAGCATGGTAAGTTCGGCCTTATTCTGCTCCTCATCAGCATCCAAATCACCAACATCTGGAGCATATCCAGAAAGTTTCATCATATTAGTTAGCAATTTCAATAGTGAATATATTTCTTTCTTTTGTGAATGCCTCTTATCTTTCACCAAGAAAACATGCATCTGGCCCCCTATTTCAATCCAACTACAACCAGGCTGTTTGTTGACACCATGCTGTTTCATGAGTTTCCGAACCTTTGTAACATCTCTCCACCTCCCAAGTTCAGCATACATGTTCGAGAGAAGAACATAAGGACCAGAATTGTCAGGATCAATTGCTAAAAGTTTCTCAGCCACAAATTCCCCCAATTCAATGTTGTGGTGAACCTTACAAGCAGCAAGCAGAGATCCCCATACAACGCCATCAGGAGGCATTGGCATTGACTCTATCAGATTCCTAGCTTCACTCAGGTAACCAGCCCGGCCAAGTAAATCGACCATACATGTATAGTGATCTTTCAGAGGCATTAGGCCATACGTTTTGGTCATCGAATCAAAATATTGACGACCCTCCTCAACCAGTCCTGCATGACTACATGCACAAAGAACGCCAATCACAGTGACATGGTCTGGTTTCTCTCCAGATGCCAACATTTCCTTAAACAAGTGGAGCGCTTCAGTCCCATGTCCATTTTGTGCATATCCAACTATCATGGCGTTCCATGAAACCCAATCTCTTGCAACCATGTTTCTGAACACCCAGCTCCCGTCTTCAACCGATCCACATTTCATATACATATCTATGAGAGAGTTACCAACAAAAACATCAGGCTCGGGTCCATACTGGAATCGAAATCCATGCTTCAAAATGTGGACGTGAGCTTGCCTGCCGAGCTTCAAATCAGCAAGACTTGCACAAGCATTGAGGAGATTCCCAAAGGTATAGTGAGTTGGCAATACAGATTCCCTTTTTAAAAGAAGGAAGAGTCCTAGTGCCTCTTCATTGTCCCCATTCTGAGTATAGCCCGCAATAAGAGCATTCCAAGATACAACATTCCTCTCCATCATCTTGGTAAACATGGCTCTCGCATTTTTCACGCTTGCTACCTTTGCATAACCACTAACCATGGAGGTCTCGGACACCACATTTCGAATCGGCATCCTATCAAATATCCACCTAGCTTCGTGAATTCTATTGCACTTTGCATACATATCCACCAATGCATTACATATTACTAGATCATCCCGGAACCTATCAAACTTCACCACTCGGGCATGAATTTCCCGGCCTTCTTTGACCATACACAGGGTGGCACAAGCACTCACCACACTAGCCAGTGTCATCTCATCTGGCTCAACCTTCCAATCCATCATCTTAATGAAAACCTCAAGTGCCTCACTTGCGGGCCCATTTTGTTCATAACAAGTGATCAAACTATTCCAAGACACAGCATTACGCTCACTCATCCTGTCAAAAACCTTCCGAGCAGAGTCTACATTCCCACATTTTGCATACATATCAATAAGTGCAGACCCCATGTAAACATCCAATGAGTATCGCGACTTAACCACTGAAGCGTGAATTTGGGTACCCATTACCAAGTCCCTCAACCCAGCACAAGCACTAAGCCCACTGCCATAACTGTATTCATTCAACACAAAATCCTTCCCGTGCATTTCCACGAAATACTCTACCGACTTATCAAATAACTCGTGCTGAGCAAACCCCGAGACCATTAAATTCCACGAGCACTGGTCAGGCTGAGGCATTGAACTAAAAAGCATTTCAGCTTCAGTAACAGAACCCAATATGGTCAACGTCCCGATCATCGAGTTATAAGTAAAGGTGTTCCTATCCGGCATTTTATCAAACACTTCACGAGCGTAGTCAAAGCACCCACATTTTCCATAAGCATCAATGAGCCTATTGTTGATGAAAATCTCATCACTGAACTGGGATTTGATAATTTGGGAGTGGACAGTACGGGTATCGCGCGATGACTTGGATTTGATGCAGGCGTCCAAGAGCTTTGCAAATGGTGAAGACGAGTTGAGGACTGTGAGTTTATTACCAAGTAATGCATGTCTTGCCATTCCATTACAAAATGATTATACACTGTAATGGACATGTTTTGGGTTTAAAGCTTTAAGAATTTTGAAATTTTAGCATTTGCCAATATGGTATAAATTATAATAGCCATTGAAATTCTTGAAACAAAAGGCAAACTTGGATATGCTGATGTGCTTTTGATTATAATTATAAATATTCAGAAGGAATTAGCAGTCAAGATTTTTGAACAATTCTGCACTTTAACTAGTTAAATTAGCAGTCAAGATTCAAGATAAAAGCATCTTCCAGTTCTAGAACTTCAAACAAGAAGTTTCTTGTGAAATACTTCAAGCAATTTTAAAAGATTAATGTTGTTGGAGGTTAATGTAGGTGTAGCATATCATAGTTTATTTTAGATGAGTAATATTTTTTTTTTTTTTTATGTATTTAATTGAACCTATAATTCAATGTCAATAATTTTGTCACCTAAATTGATGTTAATATCAGTGATACTAGCTAACATTACTCATTTTAATAAGTTCGACTTCGGACTTTACTCGACTATGCTCATGAATAGCCATGTCTTATTGCTATATATGGAAGTATAGACCGTTATTCTTTGAGCTTCGTTCGTGTAAAATTATTTGTAAATTTTTAATAGAAGTAGTAATGGATCCATGAAATGTGTGAATTATGTTACGAATATAGTATTGAAATTAATGCTCGACTTTTAACAAAAAATAAAAAATTGGGTTATTAACAATTTTAAGAAACACAATTAGACGCGTGCAATAATTCAAGTGGTTAAGTTTGTGAGTTGCATTGTAACCAAGGTGTTAACGTAAAGATTATTTGTTATAGCCTCTATTTGGGGTAGATCGAAATCATATTTTTAATAAATTTTGATAAAATTTGACGAGGTCTATGGTTAAAAAGTTGTTGATCCCATGAAATGTGTTATTAAAATTAAACGTCGACTATAATTTGAAACTTTTATCAACTTTTAATCTACGTCAAATTGAGGCCTATTCTAAAAGACTTACAAGCATATATTAAAGAAAGTGATTATCCTTGGTCGTGGAAGAAAGAACTTCGTGTAATCATCTCTCCTTGAACCCAGATATGTGCTGGTTGGGTATAGTATTAGCATTTGTTTTGAAAAGATTATTAGTTGAAGTAAAAAATTTCAAACACGAATATCAGTATTAAAATGGTCAATTTAAACTTTACTTTTATTTATTAATTTTTTTCATTTTCAACCTACATTACAATCTTTTTAGCATCGCATTTGTCAATGAATTATTCCACAAGTACAGGAAATTTCTACATATTGTTGACAGGAATTTGAAATGGTTTAATGTTATCCGTGTTGTTTTCCCTCTTCCAATTTTGAATGTAAACCCTCCATTTCAAATTCATGTATGAATTCTGTATAATTTTCCTGTACCTATAGCATGATTTTTTGTCAATTGTTGGACATTTCAACTTTTTGCAGTTGTCACTCGTATAGATCAACTTGGACCGGATATTCTAGGATTCTACCTCCTGTGATGTCCTAGTCATGACTCATTCTTCCGGATAATGAATTTTTAGTGAAAAATAAAAAGTAATAATATTGTAGAATACTAGTGTGTATAGTCGTTGTACAAAATCAATATTTGTTTAATAAATATTCATTTAGGACAGTTTATGAATTTTATTCTTGTAATTTCGATTTTGCCATAATTCGTCTTATAATAAAGAGAGATTTGAGAAAATAGAATGTACGATTTTGTCTTATAAATTTCGTTTGATCATAGATAATTAGTGTAATAGTGAAAGAAGATTAGTCTCACATTGTGACGAACTTTTATAAATCTTGCATTTTCTGTTGTCTTTATTTCCTTATTGCGATTGAATTACTCTCGATGGTATAAAATTAGAGTTTCTAATTCTCAACATATGTAAGGCCATGTTTGATAGCCTTTATTTTCCCTAGAATTAGGAATTCATTTTCCATTTTCTTACTTTTGACTTGTTTGATGGTATAAATTTTCCATGGAAAACCATTTCCCACTTTGGTTCACACGTGCACATTTTCTCACTTTTTGATGATTTTGTTTTCCCACCTTTTAGGTGGGTTTTTATTTTCCAGTTTTTTTTTTTTTTTTTTTGCAATGGAAACAAATGTCATAACCAATGGTAAAAAAAATTTCACTTTAATGGACAATTTTCATATAAAACAAAGTCAAACGAACACTAAACTTTGATGAAAAAAATGATTTTTTAGGAAATAATTTTTTTTTCCCTTTTTTTTTTACTTTTTGGCAATGGAAAC
Source organism: Fraxinus americana (assembly GCA_035079005.1). Lineage (NCBI taxonomy): Eukaryota > Viridiplantae > Streptophyta > Magnoliopsida > Lamiales > Oleaceae > Fraxinus > Fraxinus americana. The sequence continues at coordinate 30,659,991 of CM068712.1, forward strand.
AAATTTTATAACCAATTGTGGAAAAAAAATCACTTTAATGGACAATTTCCATGTAAAATAAAGCCAAACGAATAGAAAATTTAAAAATTTTCCGGGTGGAAAATTATACCAATCAAACACACTTAAAATCATTTTCCCTGCAAAATATTTTCTAGGCAAATCTTTTCCCTATAAAACATTTTCTTTCCACCTATTTTCCACCCTTGCAATCAAACGCACCCTAAGAGAAATTTTAATAGTATATGTTATCTTCCTTAATTTTCTTGATGATAAACTCTCTTTTGTATTGGCATGCTTATTAAGAGTGTGTCTGGCTCAGCTTTTTTTGACTCTTTTAATTGATTTTTTTATCATTTATTTCTAATTGTGGGACCCGCATGTGAGATGAGAAGTCAAATGTTGTGGGTTGAGTAGATGATTAACGGGTGAAAAAATGATTAAAATTTGTCAAAAAGCTCAACCAGACACATTCTAACATGGCTAAAGGGCAATCAAGAAGACTTGCAGCCATAGTGCTAACTGCCAAGCTCAGTATCGACCCATATGGTGTCCCGATGCATGACCGCTCACTTTGACACCACTAAATTACATATGATAAGCGGAGTGGAATAACTTGTAAGGTGGGGAACACCTTTTCTAGAACACATTTTCAAATTCTAATCATCCCATTGTAGACGGCAAAGACTTCGAAATAAGTAAACTTTGAATACTTGTTTGTTGAAAATGTCATTTACTTTGTCTTCCACACAATATATACATGCATCAGGCCTACTCTTAAGGTCTTTCTAATCACCGTCTCCTTTCATTTTTATCAGGAAAAAGCTACTAGCTAGCATTTCCCAATGACAGGAGGATCAAGTGATTTTGAATTTTGGGTTGAAAAATCACCAGAGGATCATACAATTTATGACGATTCCGGGGATACTGAGGATCAGTTCCTAGCTTGTTCTCCTCCATTGTGGACAAGGACATCAAGAAGCTTTCCACATGAAGCTTATCCTTTGCTTCCATCCAACCACCATCATAGTTGTTCGTCTCCAACTTCAAGAATACGGGCCACTGCCAATGCGAGAAGGGAGCTCATGGAGATGATTAAGGACATCCCGGAATCTTCATATGAACTATCATTGAAAGATATAGTAGAAGATAAACTCAGCAAGGAGAAAGAGAAAAATAGAACAATAGTAGAAGAAAGGAATTCGAACAAGACAAAAACTAGAAACTCAACAAAGAGTAAAACTGCAGGGAGAAGTCAAATATCAAGGACTCCGAGCATGGACAGTGGAGTTTTCCTTCTAAAGATGCCCCTCCCAATCCCTCTAAGTCCTAAAAAGAACTTGAAGGCAAGAAACTGCACAAAAATTTCTCCAGGACCACCATCCGAGGGATCTGAGAAACACGCTAATAAAGATTGGTGGAAGATGATATTTTCATCCGTAAAAGACAGAAATAAAACGTGTAATATCAGAAGAAGTTCAAGTGACAAAACTAGCAGCAAAACCAGGTAACGAATTTACTAATCCTTTGTTCTGAGCATCATTAGTTCTCATATCACGAAGTGAACATCAGATAAATTAGGAACATCACATCAAAAGATAAGCTGATAAAATAGTAATAAGACAGAATCAGAAATAATTGTGGATCAGATAAATAATTTGATCGGTCGCACATAGGCTCATGCATATGCACAGAGTAGCTTTGACTGATAACTGCTAAAAACACCGTCCAGAACTACTCTTATGGTATGTTTGGTGAGATGAGTTAGTTAGCATTGTACACTGATTTAAGTGAGAAAAATTATCCACTATATTGTCTAGTACAATACAACTCGTCCCATATATGCACTGAATGTTTGAGCGTGTGTAAGCCTTTAGCACTAAACAGCTTTAACATCATGCAGTATGGTTGAGAGCAACTTCATGCCTCGACAGCTGTCCCTGACCAGTAAGAAATACAAGTCAAGTGGACAAAGAGGGTGCTTGTTCTGAATAGAATAGCAGTGGAAGCAAAAGAAAGGAGCATAAGAGACAGATCTCACATTGAAATCCAGACGTGCAAGCAGCTGATGGCCTCAAGGGAACTTCTCTCCAGACAAAGACCATCCAGAATTAGATTTATGCTGTATTTGTAAAATATATACTGGCAAAATATTAAAAAAAAAAATTGGTTTGACTGGTGCATGTACATAATTGATAACATTGAAATCAAAATCTCTGACCAAACATTATATAGAAAATAATCATTCGACTAGAAGTTAGTAATTTTTCCAGATTTTGGGTTTGTTTGAGAGATTTTTTCAAGTGAAAAATGTTAAAAAGTAGGGAAAAGTTACGTGTCCCATGGAATTTGTGGTTGAGAATGATTTTAAAAAATCTCTCCCAAACAAATTCTGAGAATTATGTGGGGTCATCTTCCAATTTCAGTAAAGAAACTAAAGCTTATCAACAAAGAAACAAAATGAGCCAGAAAAATCTTCTAGGTGTCAATGTTGGAACATCTACCAATAATGTATCACAATGATCTGCATAACTTATATATTCCTTAACAAAGAAACAAAATCAGTGAATGTCATATGCTAAATTGAGCCACAGTGCTTGCGAACAATAATAAACCTTGCACTTTCCTATTGCCCATACATCTGCATGGTGTATTCATATAAAGAACATAATAAAAGATGAGACTTCGGACATGTCCTGCCAGACAACAAGAATAAGGTGTTGAATTCTTCCTAAAATTATGAATCATCATCTTCAATGTCCACCAAAACAGCCCCTCTCACTTTTGCCCTGCCAGATGATATATGTCATCAAAATGAAGTTCCTATGATAGACAAAAACAAATTGGATATACTATTAACCTGCGGTGTGCCGGTACAACACGATTAGGGACTTTTGTTGAGTTTTGGTTTTGAGTAATTTGGTTTTCTGCAAGTAATAATGAAATGAACCTCAGAAGTGAGAGGTGACATATATGGAGAGAGCATTCTCAGTCAATACAGACTAGTAATTTATGAAACAGGCAAACACAATACTTATAGCTTCATAATATCTGATGCATTTTTTAGGTTAAACATTAATATTATGAAGTTATTTAAATATAGATGGTGATGGAGATGTATTCAGGCTTGAAGAAGAAATCAGTCTCCATAAAGAAGTGATCATGCTCTTCGTTAAGCATACCTGAAGCATCTTGTGGGCTCGAAGCCAATTTAGAATCTGAGTTTTCTGTGTCCATCTTTTGGGACTTGTTCTTTCTCGAATACAGCATATTCTGGAGACTGTTATTCTTTTCCTGGCAAACAAAATGGAGAAAAGAGCTTACAGAAGAGTAAACTGGTGATCATAAATGTGAGAGAGAAAAAGGCCATAGCATGTTGACTTTAACTATTAGCATCGTTTTTTTATTTCTTTGATAATCTACTTGTAAATTAAATTTAACTCATTACTTAGGCTGGTAATATATTATTATTTAATTATAAAAAGTTTCCAAGAGTAAATGGAGGAATGTGTACCACTTAATTGACCTACAGGTGTCGCTTTCAGTTATCAGATTGAGAAACCCAAACATACAAAATACTGCTCCATGTTGTATCTAAACAATACCCATTTAGACAGCTAAGAGGAATTTTATAACAAAAAAATTTAGCCTATGTTTGAGTCCCAACTTTTTGTTGAAAATGAGTTTTGTAATAATGAATTTTCGGAGAATGTGTGATTGAAAAGTACGAAAAAGCTTTCGGTTTACATGTGAGACTGTGTGGTTGAAAAGGAGTTCAGGAAAAATGAGTTTTTAGATAACGAGGATCAAACGGGGGCTTAGAGAAATAGTAGTTTCACATTAATAAACAAGAGGCAAGATATGGTAAGAAATTATTCAGTTCTAACCAATTTGTCAGATAACAATAATCAGTTCATTGTTACAAGATGATGTAGCAGCCTTTCAAACTTTATTTCCCATGCATCAAATGAGGTATAACACCTAGTAACTATATTAGGCAACCTCGTGTGAACGCAAAGATATTACTTAGATTTACTTTCATGTAAACATCCAATATCAAAGGTAAAAACATTCTCCTTAACATCTCAATGCAACAAGTTAAGCATCAAATTGTCAGCGAATAACAGATAAAGATGGATAAACAACGAAGTTAAGATAAAAGAATCAATTTACAGTCAAAATATGATATCAAGGACAAGTGCTAATACCCGTTCAGCAGCTACAACTATGGTCAAGTTAAGTGAACGCTCTTGCTCTGTAAGATACAATAACAGACAGAAAAAATAGTTAGGAGAAACAGGGGAATAAAAAAAGCTACACTTGCAGTTCATGGCACAACAAGGGGGAAATATTAGGTGACACACAATATGTCAAAAATTATAGTGATATGCAGCCAATAAATATTAACGCAGATCCATACTATCTATGAAATGTGCACAAGCACAAGAGGTTTACGGTTTGAAGACAAAAGTAACCCCATTATATAAATACTGATGTTAAAAGTTGATTGAGTAATCCAGTGAAATTCACTTCATATAGTAGATAATCACAATGAAGATTATAGTAGGTGGATTTAACTTTTCTATTTTGGTTATTTGTAATCCTATAAATAAGGTCATTCACTTTGTAATGAAAAGAAAGAGTTAAACAAATTTTCAATTCCTCTTCGTATTTCTGTCTCAATTACTTTCACTCCATAATTTCTAGGAGCAATGAATATGATAGATAGCACTAAGAACCTGTTTGATTGCTCTTTCTTTTCCATAGAAGATGGAAATTAAAATTTATTTCCACATTTTTTAATGTTTGATTGACTAAATTTTTCATGAAATTGGTTTTCCACAATTTCTTGGTTTTTGAGGAAAAGCTTTTCTCATGGGTTTGGTAGGAAAACTTTTTTTTTTTTTTTTTTTTTGCAATTGAAACAAATTATATCCTTTTAATGGACAATTTTCATGGAAAACAAAGTCAAACGAACACCAAAAGATCCAAAATTTCAATATTTTCCAGGTGAAAAATTATACCATCAAACACAATTAATTGACAATTCCCAGTAAAACAAATTTTAGGCAATTCAATTCCCTGAAATTCATTTTCTTTCCGCTCAAATTTCATTCTTGCAATCAAACAGACCCTAAATGAATCTTAGCTGGAATATCAGGTGAACCAAATCTCGGATAAGTATATGTTGGTATTAGAAACCTTATCCGAAACTTTATCCCTATTGAACTAAACATACCAAATGGTAGAACAATAACTACAAATAAATATGAGTCATGTGTTTCTATGGTTGTTTCATTCCCCTATTTGAGCACTCCTATGTCTATTTTTTAACTTTGGGATGTTTTCTGCTCTTTCCATTTTGTACAATCAAACAACATAGAAGAGTGTATGTCTTGCTTAATGTATTGAACTTATTTCTTCTTCTTTTCCAGCAGTGTAGAATACAAGTTGTAGATATGGAAAAAATAATCTCTATCAATAGACCTGCCAAATCCACATCCCCTACCAAGTCCAAAGCATTTACTCGGTCTTTCATTTTTAAAGCGATTAACATTAATGAGCCGGCAACATTTCTATGCAATGGATTCACAACCTTCTGTATTGGTACTTTCCTAGATACCTATGATCGACAATTGAAGGATTAAATGGAAAGTATTGCCAGAATATCATTAATAACTGGCTTGAAACAAGAAAGGAACACGTGTTACAAATTCAGAAAATAAATTACCTTCTACAAGTGATTTGTGAACATTCTTATACTCTTTGTAGAGCTCCTTTGAAAGATTGGCCATAGCTTGACTAGCAGCAACATCCGAAAGTTTAGCAAGGGAAATAAACATCCGCGGCATTCCTTTTCCTTTTTGAGCAATTAATTTTGCATGAGATGCACCTGAGATAGGAAGCAAGTGAGATACACAAATTGAACGCATTTGAATTAAAAAGCCCGTGTCCCAGATTATAGAAACTGATTGTTAATGTCATATTAAATGCCACGCACTCAGCCATTAAGGCAGAGTGCATCAGATGCCAAAGTCTATCTTTTTAGATGCAATTTTTTTCTGATGTGTCTCATAGGAATTTCTTTATAAGAAGCAGAAGTTCTCATAGGATTCATGCATTCAGGGAGCCAAGAGAGGTAAACACATGCGCTAAACAGAGCTTAAAATTGAATCAAAACTGACTAACAAAGGATATTAACTTTCTTTTAAGTTTTTTCGAATCAAGGTCATCCACTCTGGTCAAGAAATGTCTGTGAAACAATTGAAAAGCATTTTTGCACATTGGCACTAATAAATCCAGAATGTAACTCAAGTTATTTAAGTATGAAAAGCATACATCATTGTACAACTAAAATACATTAAACCTTAGATCTAGCTAAATTCTATTGCTTCAGAAGTAAGAGCAAGCTTGCCTAAGCTTTAGAAAAAGTTTTATTTTGAGTAACTTTTTGTAACCAAATATTCTTACATAATGTACTTTTTCCTTCCTTTTAAGTAAGAAAAGTTATTTTTTTGAAAGTAATGTTTATACTATCAAAATAACTTATTTTAAACTTTGCATACTAAGCCTCTGTTTGGTATCCATTCTTTTTTTCATTCTCATTCTTCTACTAATTTTCAACCACACATTCATCAATAAAATAATATTTTTCATCACATCAATAACTTTTCCTTCATTTTCAACCACAAAAAAGGTGTGATTTGACACAAAGAATACATTTTTTTCTAGAATAATGGTTACCAAACGGTGCCTAAATATAACTGTTTATTTTAAGACTTAAATAAACTTTTTAAGCTCAACTAAGGGTGTGTTTGAGCCACATTATTTTGAAAGAATGTATTTTGAAATAATAGATTGATGAAGAATGTGTGGTTGAAAATGAATGAAAAGTTATTGATGTAATGGAAAATATTATTTTATTGAAGAATGTATGGTTGAAAATGAGTAGAAGAATGAGAATGAAAATTTTAATGTAACTCAAACGAGAGCTAAGTATACTCTAAATCTTAGTTATTAAAACCGGATCGGACAGCCAAAAAACCCATGACCTGACGTGTTAAATGGTTTGGTTGTGGTTGATGACCAGATTGCAATTGATAACCCAATCAAACCAGCGGTTTTAGAGAAAACCTATTGTTGACCAGTTTTTTATAAATTTATTTTAGAATAAGGAAATCAAGAATTGAACTCCTTATCACGAGTTTGGAAAGTGAACAAGCTAACCATTGAGCCAAAGTTGATATCTTTACTTATTTATACATTTATAATGTGTATATTTCTACAAAGGAAATCATGTATTTGTTGCCATTTCTAAATCAAATTAAATCCTTTTTAATCTAAACCTATACAAAGATTACATAAAGTGCATATAAATATAAATTTAATAATCAAGTGCAAAAATTTGAAGAAAATATTTTACTAGCTTTTTAGTTATCAGAAAAAATCTGTTAATATGTACAAAGAACAAAAACATAGCAAAACTAAATGTTTTTCATTATTAAAATATTATAAGAAAAATATAAACATTATGGTAAAAAAATTAGTTTACAACAATAAAGTAAAATTAATGATAAAAAATTTAAAACTACCCATTTTTCTTAAAATGAATTTTCTATATTTTGAAAATTTTATATGATTTTACAAACACTGACCCAACAGTCCAACCACTAATCCAATGCCTTGGACGAGTCGATGCTCAAGTCAAGTCTAATAACTATGCTCTAAATAGAAAAAGAAATCCATGATGCGTGAAGAAGCATTCATCACTATACAAGTAAAATAAACATCTCTCTAACGAAGTGCTTGCTTAGCTAAGCTTATATATAAGTCCTTACAAGTAGTGAGTTCCAAGGAAAGTGTGGTGAAAAGTAGGTGAACGTTGTAAAAATAACATGACGTGTGGATAAAAATAGAGTTTGACTAGCTTATAAGTAAAGTATAAGCTTAGAGAAACCAGCACGTTCATCTTTGTCCTAATAGCAACAATCAATTGCAAGGGATGCCCGCTCATGTCTTGGTAAGACCAATAAATCAAAACTATTAATCGAAAGCCATCTTTGAAGAAAATATCCTAAAGGTAACCGCACATCAATTCATCAACAAAGCTAAAACAGGCAAATTCATTTTAGTAAGCATGTTTCTTCAACTACCACCAAGCTACTCACAAAAAAATACACAGAGCTCACACAACATTTGGAGGGAAGAAAAGAAAAAGAAGAAGATGGGTATGCGTAAATATTCTCTTCTAGGTTTTTATAATAGAAAAGCCACAATAAAAATGAAAGAAACTGACTTTCGACAAAAAAATAATAATTTTGTGTTGCTTTGATTTTATTTCACATTCTCGCAGACCAGGCAACACAAAAGGAATCTATTTAAAATAAACAAAAAAGGAAATAAAATTTTCTGTTTTCCACTTCCGTTCCTCTTATTCATTCTCTCAACTATGTTCTCTTCATTGCGAAACACACTGTTAAAATGATGTCCTCAAAACAATGAGCTTAAAAGTATTAATTACCTCCTGATTCTGATTGACCCTCCAGAATGAGCTTCACATCTTCAGATTTTATGGAAGCTCTAATATAATCAACAAATTCAGACCAGTTGCCACCAATTCCAATGTTATCTCTCTGTGCAAGAAAGGAGATGAGAAAATGACAATTATATCAGAAGTGAAATAAAACAAGAATTTGGTAGGTTAAAGTTAAACAAGTGAAAGTATCACAAGTAATAGTCATCTCTAACAAACGAACTGGGTCTATTTTCGGAAAGTTTGTCATGGAGAATCCTATTCCCTGTTTGGTTTAGATAAAAATTATTATTTTAGTAGATTTTGATAGAAGTTGATGAAATCTGTGGTTAAAATGTTGATAAAAATTGTGGGTCCAATGAAATATGTGATTGAAAATGAGTTTGAGGAAAAATGAATTAGGAAAATGGGGCCAAACAGGGGCTTAATGTGATAGATTTCAGGCCATTAATTTGTAAAAAATTAAGATAGCAAGTCCAATCCACAGTTGACAACAAATAATGAGCTTTACCAATAGTAATGCATTTTACAACGGAATAATAATTTCAAAATGAAATGACTAGGTCGTGAGCATCTAGAAAAGGCATTGGGCATACTTTCAGCTAACACCATCGTGCACACATGCAAACATATCATGTCAGAGATTTACCTTCCTTATTTGCATTCTCTACTCATTGTGATGCAAGCAATTTGCTAGAGATTTAACTCCATATTCTTTCAAACTGATCTCTGTAATGTTCTTTAAGTCATAATACCAAATATAATATGTGGAAAACCGCAGGCTCAAATTAACAAAGAAAAGAATATTAACTTTTGCTGCAGGTAGTTCTAAGCAGAGTCAAAAGATCCTTATGAAAAACAGCAACTTTAATTGCAGATGCTCCTAAAAATAATAGAAAATATTTATTGAAATTGCCTGACAAATTATGGCTTTACTTAAATTGTGCAAACTCAAATCTATACAAAACAAATATCTTATCTGTTGTCAAGTGCAATGTTACAATTGTACTTCCATATATTACAAGCTGCTAGTCTATTTATGGAAAAAATTAAAACAACAAAAGAGTTCTATGTATCTTCATCACTTGGTTTAATTTAAGGATACATTAGGTTTCAAGAATTTTAACACCATTAATCGAGATGTACTGAAATTCTTCCACTAATGACTAGATCCACTCTCTTGGACCTGTGGAAAGTAAAAGCATTTCAAGCTCTTCCTTTTGGAAACGGAGGATTCGGGAAATCCTTTTTTTTTTTTTTATCATTTTTAGGCAATCTTGTTGCCAGCAGCTTTCTATAGGTAGAAACAATCAAATCAAATACTTAGTACACTGAAACCTCAATTTTTCAAATTACTAAACTTGCTTAAATGATAAAAAATTTCAGTCCTAACTCAGTCGATGTATTAAATTAGTAACATCACTAAGATAAAAAAAAATTATTTAAAATCCTGTAGAGACTAACACGTATATAAAATAAATAAATGATTAAATACATAAAAGTTCATAGTACATAATAAGAAACTGTCCTTGACGACTTCTATTTTATCTATTCAACTCTTTCTCAGGATATGTATCTAATGCCATTTGCTTTTTCTTTGTACCCAAACCTAACTCAACTCCATCCCTAAGTTTTTGGCAATGCATACATCACATTTGGTATAATTTTTATTATGACCTAGATCCTAATGCCCATTTAACAATCTCTTCATTATCATTTCATTTTGCTTTCATTTTCACCAACTCACGATTCAGAAGCATATCTCCATTTACCGAATCATGCAATGGTGAAAACAATTTGCACCCAATTTTTTTTTTATTATTATTATTTACAAGTCCTAAATGTATAAAAGTATACATGTACAAGTAGTAAAAAACTAAAAATATAGAACACTTTTTGAATTAATAAATATTCATTTATCTAATTTATAAACTCTCTAAATAATAAGTTTTCTTAGTCCTGAACTAATATTTTATAGGGGTTTTAGTGTAGTAAGAGTTCGTTTGGCTGAACTTATTACTTCACCTAAAAGTAAATAAATAATAATAAATAATTTTTTTACTAGACAAAGTTAAAATTAAGCAAAAGTGATTATTCAAAAATCACTTTTCCCCATACTAGTTTTCAATCACACATTCTCCAAAAAAATTTACTTTTCAAATAATTATTTTCACTCAAGAACTAAATAAGTAAGTTATCCTGACAATATTGAAAAATTGCTTTTATAGTAACCTATTTACTTAAAAGTGGAAAAAAAATGGAATTCCTAAGAGCATGTGTGGCTAAGCTTGAAAAAATTACAAATACATGACAAGTAAATTTTTAATTCATAGACATTAAAGATAAATAAGTTAGTTATTTAAAATTGACATAAAAGAAGTTACTTTCAATGAATAATATACTCATTCAAAAGTGACTTCTACTTGCTTTAAACTTAGCCAAACATGTATCGTCTTATAATGTTTGGAGTGAAACTTGACCTGACCAATAATTTAACTTTAGAGCCCCCATTGTTCCAGCGATATATCCACTGCTCAAAAGTCAAAACATCAAAAGATGAGGACGAAAAACGTTCATTTCAGTAATTGCACTTTACGCTGAGCGAAGCTGTAACGCTAGCATTTTTAAAAATAAACACCAGAATGATCGAAACTCGGCAATCACAACCCAAAAGAACGAAAAAGATTCAAGAAAAAGCAGCATTTACATGCATCCAATGCAGCGATTTTATCTATCACACACGATCCAGGTAAAAACCCAAATTAAAAAAATTAAAAATTTAACCAATAAAGTGAAAAACTGACCATGTCTTCGAGCTGATGACGGGACCTGATGGCCTCAAAGGTATTGGACTGGAAGTCAGTCACGATGATTCTGAGGCCAGAAGGGTCATTTTGCAAGCCGTGAACGCGAAAAAGAAAAGGCTCTAACGGAGTGGTGCTCGGTGCGGACCTGACTGCCGTTACTTCCCCGAATATCGGTGTCATGTCGCCAAAATCCATTTTTGCTCCCTTTTTTCCTGATTTATTATAGCACTGTTCTGTTTTCTACTTCTTTCTTTGAATTTATGTCAATCTTCAGCGTATGCAAGGAAGGAAAAGTGTAGCAGAATCGCAGAGCACAGAAGAACAGGGGAAGGGTTTATATAGGACACGAGAGAGAAACTAGAATTGGGACAAAAGGATGAATAAAAAATTGGATTTGGTTTGAATGTCTTTGTACCACGAGCTTCGAATGTGTTGAAGGTTTATGGATTATTTTGGTGCTTAATAGCACAAAATATCGTTGCGTTTGGCATGTACTGTGCAAAACATTTTAAGTTATATTTTTTTACATTTTCATCCTTATTTCAATGTTTCATGATAGGAAGCATCCTTTTTCACTTTTTTTATTGTAAAATGATAAATATACCCTTCTATATAAATTAAAAAAAAAAAGAAAAGGAAAAGAAAAGAAAAGAAAAGAAAAATAAAAATAAAAATAAAAAAATAAATTGTAATTATACTCCCAAACTTTTTAAAAAATGCAAGTGAGTCGAAAATACTTATTATAAGGTTTAAGCACAAAACGTTTATACCTTTGAGACTTATTGCGGAAAATGTCCTTACGTTTCAAACTTTTTGTATTTGGCTCAATAGCACAAAACGTCCATACGTTAACACTTATTGTATAAAACGTCATTGCATTTCATTTATTTTGCATTTTCGTCCTTATTTCAACGTTTCATTGCGGAAAATGTCATTTTCACTATTTTTGAATGTTAAATGACCAATATACCCTCATATTTAAATAAAATAATAAATATAAATAAAAAAATAAATTACAATTATACTCCCAAACTTTTTAAAAATTACAAACGAGTTCAAAAACTTTTTTAAAACATTCAAACCATCAGTCTTCTCTTCCTCCCTCAGCTAGTGGTGGCAAATGAGCCGAGCGGCTCGTCGGCTCGCCCGCTCGGCTCGTACTGTTCACGCCCACGAGCCGCTCGGGCTCGTAAAAAAACGAGCCCGAGCACGAGCCGAGCGGGCTCATGGGCTAGACGAGCTGGCTCGTCACTGTTCACGAGCGGCTCGGCGAGCCGCTCGTGAGACGAGCCCACGAGCGGGCTCGTGGGCTCGTCTTAGACGAGCCGCCAGGCTCGTCTTAGACGAGCCCACCCAAGTAAAATAAAAAAAAATAATAATAATAAATAAATAAATAAATAAATTTAAAAGTGACCAGAACGGTCACTGAACCAGTGACCGTTCTGGTCACACAAGTGACCAAACGGTCACTGGTTCAGTGACCGTTTGGTCACTGTTTATTAAAAAAAAAATTTTTTTTTTTTTTCTACTTTTCTCCAATTCTTCTCCTATAAATACCCAACCCATTACAACATTTTTTTCCCACCAAACTTTTATTCTATACTCTCTACTCTACAATTTACAATTTACAAATCATTATCAACAATTCTATAATTCTCTTCTACATTTTTTTACATTAATATTATCTTCATTTTACAAATTCACATTTCTACATTTCTACATTTCTACATTCTATTTCAACAATTCACAAATGGATCCACGAGTATTTGTTGAAAACTTGTTCGGTATGGAAGGTGAAACACCTGCCCAAAATCAATTTGGGAATGAATTTGCCGGTCTCAACCAACTACCAATTCCAGAAGACATTGACGATTTCGACGTTCGTGAAGGCGATGCCGATCCGATTGATTTGGATGACGTTGATGTTGATTCCAGTGTTCCTATTGATTTGGAACAAGATGAAGAACCATCACTAAATATTCCCGATGCAAGAGGGAAGAGAAAGGGGAAGAAGCAGGCAAAATGTTGGGACCATTTCAAATTGGTTAACACTGGTCGTGTGATCGATGGAGTTCCAGAAAATAAAGCAGTATGTAAATACTGTCAACAACGACTGGCATGGCAAAAAAAAATTGGAACCACTCACCTCAACCGTCATTACAAAGCATGTGCGGCCAAACATGGGCTTCTTGAACGTGGACAAACGCAATTACAGTTTGGTACTAGTAGAGACGGTGCTACTACTTCGCCACTTTCTACGTGGATGTATTCGGAGGAGGAAGCACGAAAGGGAATGGTGAAGTTCGTTGCCGCGGCGGAGCTGCCACTAGCAATAGTGGACAACGAACATTTAAACTACGTCAAACAATATCTTCAACCAAGGTACGTTGGGAGTAAGTCAAATACTCTTCGTTCTAATACAATTGAATATTTTCTTAATGCAAAGCGATTATTGATTGGGGATTTAGAAAAATACGGGGGTGTCATATCTTTAACTTCGGATTTATGGGAAGGGATTAATAAGAGAGGTTATATAGCTGCAACTGCACACTATATAGACCCACTTTGGGTTATGCATAAAAAAATTATTGCTTTTAAAATAATTGAGTATCCTCATAATGCTAACACTATATATAATGCAATTATGTTAATAATTAAAGAATATAAATGCGAGAGTAAAATTCGTTCTTTTACTTTTGACAATGCTTCTGTAAATAAAGTAGTTATCGATAAATTGCATAGAGTACTTCAACCCGATTTTGGTGGTTATTTATTCCATATTCGATGTGTGTGCCATATTTTTAATTTAATTGTACAAGACGGTTTAAAACATGTGAAGGACGAAATTAGTCGAATTAGGAATGCACTTACGTATATCACGATTACACCTAGTAGAAAACAATCATTTGAAGAATTTTGTGAACAAGCTGGGAACTCTAATACAAAAACTTTTATTACTGACGTAGGTCATAGGTGGAATTCAACTTACTTATTATTAAAATCATGTGAAGGTTTTGAACCGTTTATCACTGAATTTTATAACAATAGGCATATTAGAGACGACGACGATGATATCTTAAATGAATCCGATTGGAATACGGTATTTAAAATTAAGAAATTTTGGAAAGTTTTTATACGTCTACGAATATATTGTCTCGGTGTTTATTATCCAACTAGTTGCATGGTTCTTGAGCGTCTTTATATAACTGCTAGGACTTTTAATAGATATCAAAATGACCACGATTTGCATGCGTCTATATATGCTATGGAATTAAAATTTAGAAAATATTGGGAAGAATTACCTATGTTATTTCCTTTAGCATGCGTCATGGACCCCCGATATAATTTATCGGGTACTAAATTTATAATTGACCAAATTTCAAATGCTTTAACTTTTAATATGCCTATTACTTATAGGAATTTGGAACAAACGTTAACTGAGATGTATGAATTATATGCTTCAAGAATAGGTACACAAGTTACTCATGTACCTACTCCTACTCCCACTAATATAAACGATGACGACATAAAGATAATTAATTTATTAGAAAACATAGACTCAATTAGATATGATTCAACCGCATATGCATATGGTTCCTCTAGTAGTAGTAGTATGTCTTCCAACTTTGCATGTACTCAAACTGAGTAGTAGTCCAAATGCATTGCCATACGAATTAATTGATTACTTTCGTTATACTATGCCTAGTAACAAATCGGTTAAGAAAAGTTCAGAAGATGTAATCAATTCAGCGAAATAATGAACGTCGATGGCCAATTGTTTCTGCAATTGCAAAAGATCTACTAACACCTCCGGTTAGCTTTCGTAGCTTCGAGTCGCTTTTAGTGCAGGAAGAGGTTCTCTCAAATTCAAGTCGACTAAAAGAAGATATTTTGGAAGCGTTAATGTGCGTGAAGGATTGGGAAGACGCTAATTATCGAATTCAACATAAATATGCGAAATTGCATGTAATCAAGTAAGTGATATTTAATTTCAATACATTCATTACAAAATTTTATTTTCATACATTTATAATTTTTAAAAAATTGTACACGTAAAAAGTTTTTCGTGTACAATTTTAACTCCGCCTACACGAAATTGAAGTAGCCGGTCCCAAGCCCGGATAAAGGAGGAGGGTTTATCTTTTTTTTTTTTTAAATAAATGTATATTTACAATTTTAAAAATTATAAATGTTTTGACGAGCCCCGATAAATGTTTTGGAAAATATATATTTAAAAAAAATAGAAAAAATAGACTTGTAGTAGTAGCGTTATTTATTTATATAATAAAAAAAAAAAAAAAAAGAGGCGAGCCGGAGAGCCGAGCTTAAGCTCGGCCGAGCCGCCGCCTTGGCGAGCTCGAGCGCGAGCCGAGCTCGCCCAAACGGCAACGAGCCGAGCTCGCGCTCGGCTCGTTGCCGACGAGCCACGAGCTCGGCTCGTGCGAACACGAGCCGAGCTCGTTCGTCAATGGGCCGAGCCGGCTCGGCTCGGCCCATTGCCACCACTACCCTCAGCCTTATCCTCCCTCCACCACCTAAACCACCAGGCCCCACCACCATTCAAACCATCTCACCTCCCTCTACAATGATGGGGCTAATTGTTGCGGCCAGCATTAACGGTGGTGATGGTAGTAGAGGTGGTTCCCGGCCAAACATTGATCGAAGGGTATATTGGTCATTTTTTTGTTTTATTTAAATATGAGGGTATATTGATCGTTTTACATTAAAAATAGTGAAAATGATGTTTTTCGCAATAAAACGTTGAAATAAGGACAAAAATTCAAAAGAAATGAAATGTAAGGATGTTTTACGCAATAAGTGTCAAATATAGGGACGTTTTGTGCTATTGAGCCAAATACAAAAAGTTTGAAATGTAAAGACGTTTTTCACAATAAGTGTCAAACGTATGGACGTTTTGTGCTTAAACCTTTTAATAAGGCTTTTGAACTCACTTGCACTTTTTAAAAAGTTTGGGAGTATAATTATAATTTTTTTTTGTTTTATTTTATATAAAAGGGTACATTGGTCATTTTACACTAAAAACAATGAAAATGACTTTTTCGCAATGAAACGTTGAAATAAGGACAACAATGTAAAAAAATTAAACGCATGGACGTTTTGCACACTACATGCCAAAGTAGGGACATTTTGTACTATTAAGCCATTATTTTGGATAGCAACTGGGCATGTCAGTATCGGGGCAACATTTCCCGTCCCGTTAGGCAATTTTCCTTTCCGTCCTCACACCCGTTACCCGTTTAAAGCGGGATCGGATCCTTGCCTCATTTACTATTTCGTTTATTTTTTAAAAAAAAAATTTATAATTCATTTTATTGTCATCATTCACTAAAATGAGACAATAATACATTTTTAAATTTTTTATTTATTTTTAAAAGTTAAATTATTTAAATATATTTGGAGTGTGTTTGGGACACATTCTTTTGAAAGAATGTATTATTAAATAGTAGATTGATGGAGAATGTGTTGTTAAAAATGAAGGAAAAGTTATTGATGTGATGGAAAATATTATTTTATTGAAAAATGTGTGGTTGAAAATGAGTAGAATAATGAAAATGAAAAAAATAATGTATACCAAACAGGGTCTTGGTAAACTAAGATTTTTATTATTTGTCATATTTTTTAGATAATTTCAGTTGCCATTTTCTATTAAAACTAATGAAATTTTGTGAAATTTTCATTTAAAATATTGAATTCTAAAATAGGGGGGACGGGCCCCGTGGGTATCAAGTTTGTCGGGTTTTTTTGCCATCCATATTCATTAGACTTAGATCCAGCTAAGATTTGCCTTCAAAACCAAAATGCTTATAATTTCATCTGGAAATATAATGTTTTGCTTAAACCCCCCCAAATTAAATTATTAGTGATATTGGAAAAAATTTGTTCTTGCAATTTGAATATTCATTCGTTTACGATGAAATTTTAATTTAGAAGATGAATGTGGAAATAAATGGGCAAGAGGGAACGAGTTGAATCACATCAACTAGTGCTTGAGCTTTTGAGATGTTCCATATTGATGAGGCGAAAAAGCATGAATGCCTATTAATAGAATTTTGCTGTCAATTAAGAAAAGAACAAAATGTTCATGCGTCTTTTATATTTATTATGAAATTCAAGAAGATTGACCTATTTTGCACAAAATCATCCTACCTAGTTTACTAATTCATTTAGGTTAAAAATGGAAGAACGTTTGAAGATTTTTGTGTGTAATTGACATGATTAGTCTCAGCATAATCTAAAATTTGTATGTAGTTGACATCATTAATGACTTCACAACCCGCAAAGCTATTAATGCTTTTAGGAGCATGTTTGACAACAAAAATTGTTATTTTATAGGTCGGGGACTCATAAAATGTGTGAATCAAAATCCACACAACTTCGTGTCCCATAGCTTATAAGCTAGATAAGTTGAGAATTTTTAATTTATTTTCCTTATAAATTGACTTGTGAGTTTTGATCCACTAGTAGTTGCAAAGAGTTATGTTACCCCTCTCGTGAAAAGGTTCCAGATCATCACAAACGTGGCAACCAATTGAGTAAACCAACAAAGCTCGCACTCTACGTAATCTCTTACCTGATCAAGGTGAGGCCATACAAGGTAGCCAAATTGACGGATTATTTCAGCCAAAGTGTCATGTCGAGGCCGACATTCCATGTCCAAGCCAAAGTGTCATGTATGCCGCAGAGTAGAAGTACGAGGCTCTTAGCCTCCACATTTACAAAATGCTTCTTTCGGTTCACATCTTCTCAAGAGATCTTTTGTACAAGATCCGCATATGATTGATTGATATGACAACTCACTACAACAATACTTTAAGGTCAAATTGTCAGTCTACATATTGAAAGTCAGACCAGGCAACATGGTGGCTACTTTTCAGAATCATTAAATATCGTTAGCCTATAATTGATAGAGTGACACTTAAAAGAAGACCTCGGCCATCAGGATGAGGTCATATGTCACTTCATCCAACGATTATCACTTCTCCTCTACTATTATAAAACCTCACACATTGTGTCATTTAAAAGTAATGCAATTTTATACATTCAAGCTCTAACCTTGCTCTCTCTATATTTACTTCATACCCTCTCAAATTTGACCTTTCAATACTTAGTTGCTCATGCTTATACATTGACTGTAGGGGTGCACGCGACCGCCTCTCCCCAATTCGAAGAAGATCATGTATGACTTATGATTTGTCCAAATGTACAGGACTAAAAACTTACGTGGACACGAGATGACCTAGGATTTGTTGGCCACGTGGAGGTACATTTTTTGAAATCAACAAGTTATGTGAAATCAACAACCAAATTTAGTATTGAAGTGTCTAACCCGACATTTACTGTGATTTATGGATATATGTCATGGATTTGAAGATTTGTATTAACAGATTCCACCTTGTCGTCATAGATTTGAAGATTTATAGGTGTATTAATGGTTTTGTGAAAGAATATAATGAATTTTCATTTCAGTTAGTTATGAAAGTGCGATACTGGAAAAAAAATGTGTTCTTGAAATTCGAGTATTCGTTTTATTCACTATGGATTTTTAGTTTAAAAGATGAATGTTAAAGTAAATAAGCAAGAAGAAACGAGTTGAATCGTGTCAACTAGTGCTTGAGCTATTAAGAGGTTCCATATTGCGAAGAGAAAGTATAGTAAGAGTACCTAAAAGAATTTTGTTTTCAATTAAAAAAATGTTCTAATGAATTTAACATATATTATGAAATTTATGAAGATTGAACTATTTCGCACAAAATCATCCTAAATGATTCACGAATTCGTCAAGGTTAAAATTGGAAGAATGTTTAAAGGATTTTGTACGTAATTGACACGATTAATCTCAACGTAACTTAGAAAGTTGTTGATGTAAGTGTTATGCCCTAGGTCCAATCAACTTTGGACATAAACACTTTGAATATACATAATCAATGTATATATATGGCAATATCTATTATTTAATTGAATTAATATTCTAATAAATTAAATAATAGAATCCGTAGATTCAAGTCTTGGTGATTTGTTAATCACAAGGAGTTGTGATTGTGAGATACAAATTACATATGACTGAATCTTAAATCGTCCGTGGTCGAGGTAATAATGAGATACGGATATCGTTATTACGGATAGGCTATCGCGTGTGGCATCCTTACTTGTGAAGTAAGTAGCTGATCTCACAAGCTAAAGTGTGGTGACACTTGAATGAACACGTGGATGTTTTGTTATAGAACAAAACATTGGAGACCCCTGAGAGATTCCACATGGATAACTATCTAAGTGTTAGTGGTTAATCTCTAACGTTCGGTAGTGGAATTGGTCCTTTGACTTGAGGTCATCATAGTACCTTATATGAAGGCAGACATACTTTGGTGGTGTTGGATGTTGCTCTGTCAAGGGTCGCTAATACAGCATTGTTCGGGTATGTCAAAAATCATATGAAGGTTGTGAATGATCCATAGAGGATTCGTCACTCTTAGATAGTAAGAGATTATGATCTACATTTTATCCAGTTAAGTTGATAATGAAATCCTTGGCCAAGGTGAACTCATAAGTCGGAAAAGAGTTTTCGACGTACATTGACTTAACAGTGGGATAAAAGATATGATCGATAATTGAGATTAACACATATCCATATCTCATAATTGATCGGATCATATTGACGAAAGGATTATAGTTTCACGGTAAACGAACAAGTTTGGTTTTGTCATGCTACGTGATATTTCCCGTCACATGTATTGCCCTGATACATTGCTAGATGTCAATCTGGGACAACGAAAATGAATTAGTGATAAATTAAAAGGGGCGTTTTAATTTATCGATTTTGATTAGATCAAAATAATAATTCACGTCGTTCGACATCGTGATCGGGAACCTAATGGGTCACACACAAAAGAAAATCAGAAGAATGAGATTTACGAATTAATTAATTGACAAGTGTTGGATAATTAATTAATTGGGTTGTTTATTAATAGGCCCGAATTAATTAAGTGGATTAATTAATTCATGGACCGGATTTAATTAATTTGATTAGTTAAATATCGGACCGAGTTAAGTTTAGAGATGGGCCAAGCCCACTTGGGTTTATATTAATAAGTTGTTAGGGTTTGTAAACCGTAGAGAATTTTCATTATTCTTGCTAGCACAAGAAAAGAAACCCTAGCCGTCATTCTTGTTCTCTGTGTGGATCACCATTGGATTTGGACAATTGAATGACTTGGATTGCAGATCGTGATCATTGGGATTCAAGAAAAAGCAAAAGAGTTTGTGGAATTCATCAAAGGTATCATTCTCATTACAGTTTCTATCTAAACACATTGCAGATCCTCGTTTGGGAATTGAAAATTGTTTAATTTCCGCTGTGCATGTTAAGTAAATTCCCAACAGTTGATACTATTAGGGCAAACTAGCCCCCGTTTGACACTCATTATTTTGAAGAATGCGTTTTTGAATAGTGATTGATGTAAAGAATGTGTGGTTAAAAAGTAAGAAGAATTTTTGGGTTTATGTGTAATATTATTTTATTTGAAGAATGTGTGGTTAGAAATGAGTACTGTAAAAAAATGAGAATGAGAATGAGATAAAAAATGGGTGTCAAACAGGGGCTAGATTTTATATGTAGTTGATGTTATTAATGACTTCACCCCCGACTGAAATTATTAATGCTTTTAGGAGCATGTTTGATAATAAAAGTTGATATTTAGCCCCCGTTTGGCACCCATTCTTTTGAAGAATGAGTTTTTGAATAGTGATTGATGTAAAGAATGTGTGGTTAAAAAGTAAGAAGAATTTTTGGGTTTATGTGTAATATTATTTTATTTGGAAAATGTATGGTTAGAAATGAGTACTGTAGAGAAATGAGAATGAGAATGAGATAAAAAATGGGTGTCCAACGGGGGCTTAATGACTTACGAATTCACAAGTTGTGCGGCTTAACTTTGGATCCCGTAATTTAGAAGCTTCATAGGTTGGAATTTTCTTACACGCGTTTAAAAATGGATGACAATTTATTTCACCGCAATGTACCCATTTGGTGCTTTGGTGAATAGTTAACATTTTCAGATACATTTATGATAATATTTTCAAAGATGGTAATAAAAAAATTGTACTGAAATAAATTTTCTATTTTAATCAGACTAAAACTTGGGGCATAGGTTTGGGCTAATATTCTTATATGTGGGCCAAGTCTAATGGGCTTGTCTCTCGACTAGACACGTCTCACTAAAAATACGAGGGAAATTACAAAAATCAGGTGTTTAAAGATTAGTTTTTAAAAATCAGGTCTACAATTTATTTACTCAAAAATTAGGTACTATATTAAAACCCTAATTCATAACCTAATTTATCTCTCTCTCTCTCTCTCTCTCTCTCTCTCTCTCTCTCTCATCTTCCCTTCTCCCTCCTTTCCCTACCCCTACCCCTCTCTCCCTTGCCTCTCTCTGCGTTCGACGCTACTGCCGACAGCGTTGCGATGACGATGCTCAGTTCGTGGCAGCGTCGCGACGTCGTTCACACAGCAGAGTCGCGATGCTGCAAACTGCAGCAAAGTCACGATGCTGCTGCAATTCGCAGCAACGTCAGCATCGCGACACTACCAACGTGAACGGCGGCGTGGTGGTGTTTTGATGGTGTTCTGTGCACATCAGCGTGGTTGGTGGTGCTGTTGATAGTCATTCGACAGCGGTGGTGGTGTTTTATGTGGTTGGATGCGACAGTGGAGTGGAGTGGAGTGGTGTGGTGTGTTGTGTGGTTGGATGTGACAGTGGTGGTAGTATTTTGTGTGGTGGTTGTTGCGATGGTGGTGTTTATGAGATCGTGGTGGTGATGGCGACGGCGGGGTGAGGGTGGTCAAAAGTGGCTAAAGTGGTAGTGCCAGTGGTATGTGACCAATTATTTGGTTATCTGTGACCAAGTATTTAACTGTGACCTAAAAATTTGACAATACGTGACTGAAAAATAATTTGTGACCAACAAATTTGAAAATATGTGACCAATGAAATTAACTGTGACCTATAATTTTTTGAAACTGTGACCTCGAAATCATCATTGACTAATTAATTTGATAATATGTGACCAATAAATAAATTGTGATCTATAATTATGTATATGTGACTATTCATTGTATAATTGTGACATAATTAAGAAATATTTTTAATTAATTATCTAATACCCAAGTTTTAAATTGTTAAATTATCTACCTGACTTTTGAATTGGTGTAAACCGTACACCTGAAATATGAATTTTTTCCAAAATACAATATTTTGAAGTGCTTGACGAAAAATACTATAGAAATTCGGGGCATTTTGTTAGGCCCAAAACACGTCTTGTTAGGAGCAACAATGCTTCTTAATCTTAAGCTCGGGAATTGACCATTGAGTAACTTGAGCAGTGATGGTTGAATGTCTACAACATTTAGTCTTTCTTTACTTGACTTCTATTAGTTTTCACATAATTAAAGATTGATATTGTTACGCCCCTCTACACGAGGACCTCAACGTGATCTCAACCATCCTAATTGGCAAGCGGCTTGGCGGTCCCACGCCCTGTACATTAACATGAGGTGAAGTTGAACCGATCCTCAAGCGTGGACAACCCACTTTCCCTACGAAGCGAAGCTGGACCGACCCCATTACATGCAGACCGCATAGGAAGAGTCTGTCTAGGATGAGGTTATAAAATTTCCTAATAAAATGATGAAAATTATATTGAGAATTTGTATTGCAAAAATAATAAATGTTAATGAAATAATTGAATTTTTTTTTTAAAAAAAATGCGAGTTAGACGTCTTTCTTTAAAATTTACGTTTAAAGTATTTTTAACTATTTTCGATATCTATTTGGATTATTCAATATGCCCATAATATAGTTTTTGAAATAAGTTTTGAGAAGGCATAAGCAATTTATAGATTCGATTAGCGTACGATCGTCGGATAATTTTTAAAATTAGCATGTTATCGAAATTCAAATTTATTGAACTACATAGAAAGGAAATTGAACTGGTAAATAGAATTTCTATCAAATCTATTTGCTACTTCTCTAGGAGAACAAATTTCTTTTTTGAGATAGTTCACGTTCTAAATTGGTCTGCTTAAAAGTAACTATTAAGTTTAGACACATTTACTCAAGTCATTGTTACTCACCATTAAGCCCTTTTGACTTCCATTAAAACATAACAACTATACAATCAAATATTTTGCACGTAAATACAATTTTTTTAAAAATTTTTTAATCACATATTCTTTGAAAAATCACTATTTAAAACATTAATTTCTTTCAATTTCTCTTTAAATGACCATCAAACACGCTTAAATATTTACTTATTATGGTTTGACTACTGCTTATGAGTGGAATTTGACCACCACATTGCTTTCAAAAGCCTTTGATTTCGCATGTGCCTCTGGATGATTAGCAGTAAAACGGTGTCGGTTGGGGCAAGGAATGGGACCTACTCTTTCTCGGTCATTAATATATTATTATTACTTTCTTTTCTGATGCGCGTGTAGATTACGAGCACATTGCGCGTGGTAGAGAGTTCTGGTTTATCAACACCGACGCGCAATTTGCACTGTCCAGCTTTTCCAATCGAAACACCCATTCAGATTAGAGCATCATCTCCAAAAGTCATGAAAGAATAATTTTATTTGATTTATCGCCTGTTGTACGGAGAATTAAAATTAAATTTTTAGTAGCTTTTAATAAATAATGTATTTGAAAAGTTGTGAAACGCATAAAATATGTTAATAAAATAAATTATTGACTTTAACTTATATTAAAATATAAATTTTAATCAGTACCATGTAGAGGCTTAATCGGTGCTTAACATAAATATATCTAAAGATAGTGAGATCTCCAACAGAGTATTCAATAAATTTATAATGAAATAATGAAGTAGAATAGTAGATTAACAACATTTAAAAAGCTTTTAAAGATTTATGTATTGCAATGACATATAATAGTGTTATATAACACCAATTTAAGTGAAGAAAGATCTCAATAGGTTCGTCCTATGGAAAGGTTGATTATTTAAATCATGACATATCGGGATCCGAAAAGAAAAAGAAAATGGATTTCGAACGTCGAAATGTCATGGTTTGAATGATTTTGAATTTGAGATATCATGATTTAATTGGTCCGTCTTACCGCGTGTACATGTAGGACCGTCCTATCGAAACATTTCTCATCTTTATTGCTTTCAAGTGGTAAGTCATTTTAATTGAAGTTTATAATTTCCACCTAAATTGCATTTCAATTATATCACACATAAATGTGCATAAAAATAAATTTGGAAGATTAGGGCCCGTGTGATCCTAACTCCCAAGTCTGTAAGAAGTATTTTGCGTAGATCAGGCTGGCTGGCTGGGGGCCTGTATTTATGCTGGTTTTGAGGTTGCAGCTATTGGATGGTGAAGGAATTGTGTTAATTTGGTTTTTCCATCTGCTTTTTGTACATTGGATGACTTTGTGGTAAATTATGTTTTAGCATAGTAAGAGTATCTCAAAGAGACTCTCTATTTTTAAAAAGCATATTCTATCATTTGGAGAGCATCTATAAATTTAAAGAGTTAAAATTTTGATGTACTCCAACAAACTCTTTATATTTAACACTTAAATTTACTATTCCCAAAAAATATTTATTATTTTTCTTTATTTTTTATTTTAACTAGTTTTTCTATAGATTATTTTATTGCTTTTCTACATTGAAAATTGAAACTTTTTGAATACATTTAATTATAGAGAGTGAGTTTGGCTCTCCAAATTTGGAGAGCCAAACCCACTTTCTAAATTAAAATCTTAATTTAAAGAGTCTATTGGAGTATGATTTTACATGTTGACTCTTTAAAATAGAGAGCATCTCATGTTTAAAGAGTCTGTTGGAGATACTCTAAGCACTTAAATTCTCTGAGGAGCGAATTGTGTTGGAGGTAACTCCTCATTATATCTGTTTCTTGCCACTTTGATGTTTAATGAATTGCATTTAGAAAAAATAAAAAAAAAAGTGCAGAAAATTAGCCAATATGATCAATAAAATATTAGTTTCTTCATTAATAGGAGTCAACAATATAATCTCCACTCTACCTGACAAAACACAAACTCTAATATCTTCAAATATTAATTTTTTTGCCCCATTTTTTTAAAAAAAATATTTTTTAGCAAATTCAATTTCAACCGTTTGTGAAATTTAATAACTCTTATTTCCCGTTTGACACCCATTAATTTTTCATTCTTTATTTTAATCAAATATTCTCCAAATAAAATAATATTACACATAAATCAAAAAAAATTCATCATTTTTCCACCACACATTCTCACATCAATCACTATTATAAAATTTCTATTCTCCTAAAAATTAAGTGCCTGTTTGTCTACCATTATTGTGATGAAAATGATGTAATGAATAGTATTTTTTGGAGAATGTGTGGTTAAAATTGAAAGAAACTTTATCGGTTTATGTGTAGAATATTTTATTATTTGAATGTGTGGTGGAGATTGATTACTGTAGAAAACAATATTTTGAAAAATGGTAGACAAACAGGGGCTAAATTCAAACACAAGAAAAATTTTCAATTATATATTTCATAATTTTTATTAAAATTTATTAAAAATCTAATACTCAGCTAAAATAAACGACAATAAGAATCTAATATAAAAATGTGGGCCTTAGGACTAATTTCTCCATACTGGCTCTCTCAAGTCGGCGCACGCACTCACTCGCGCACTGTTCAACAGAATTTCACGGCACTCTCGTTATCACTAATCCTCCTCCAATACCAGAATTAAGCAGATTAAACCCAGGATTAATATAAAATTAATAATAATTCTGAAAAAAAAAATAAAAAATCATACACAAGTTCAAACCATTCACACTTCTTCTTGATACCACCATCGTGTGTATATATACACACACACACACGCACTATCTACTTATCGTCAGTACACTTCTTTCTTAACTAAAAGTAACCCATCAATACCATACGGTCGGCACACAATGAGAAAATGAGTGAAGCTGATATACTAGTATCAGATCTGAATTCAGAATAAAGAAAAGGTACTTGAAAACCCAGCTGCCACAGCTGATTTCTTGATGCATTCTGATTCGTAGCGTATGCAATCTTGAATTATTTGTTTGCCTATGATTGTGTTTTGTTATGATTCGATCCTGTTCTTGATTTATGTTATGGGGTTGGTTTCTTGATGATGATGCTTTTTGTAGTGGGGATTTAATTTAGATCTGGGCTATTGAAGATTGTTTTCCTTTTACTACGATTGGTAAGATTTTAATTGCGGGACACTTTCAAATAGTGAAATTTTAACTAGATGCAACTCAATTCAAGAAAAAAAGGGATTAATTTTCTGGTATTATTTTTATCTGGCTATTAGTTTTTTCGGCTGATCTATGGATGATCCGCTATTGATTAATTAATACCTATTTGTGTACAAAATTCGGGGGCAATGTCGACTTCTAAAACAGTTTCATTCTTTTATGAGATCACACTTGCTGATTAGAAAAGATGTATCTTTGAAGCTTTAATTAGGCAGTAATACTACATGCTAATTTGGTGCTCGTACCATATCCATCCATCTATCTGTCTGTCTGTATGAGCTCAGCACTACATTCTTGAAATTAATTGAAGAGAATTTGTCTTATATGTTTACTTTTCAGGTGTAGTAATAAAAAGACTGAAGGATTAATTCAAGATTGCAATTTAAAGCATGGCTTTGGGAAAGTACTCTAGAGTTGATGGTAGGAAATCATCATCAGGCTATTGCTCAACGGTTACGATAGTGGTTTTTGTAGCCCTTTGCTTAGTTGGGGTATGGATGATGACATCATCGTCTGTGGTTCACGTTCAGAACTCAGATGTTTCTCAGGAGAAAAAGAATGAGGTAAGGACACGTGTGAGTGAGAGCAATGAAGATAATGACAATGATGCTACAAGCAACGTGAGTGGTAACAATGCAAGCGATGATAGTAGTACAAGCGATGATGGCAAGACAAAGCAATTTGAGGATAACCCTGGTGACTTGCCTGAGGATGCAACCAAAGGGGACAGTAATGCGAGTTCAATCCAGGAGGAGAAAAACGATAAATCTGACGAGACAGAAAAAACCACAGAGGAAAGTCCCGAAGAGAATTCCAAGGATGAAAAGAAAGAATATGTCGAAGAAAAGAAGGAAGACGAAGAAGAAAAGAATGGAGATGGATCTAATAACGGAGAGGAAAATAAGGACGATAGGGAATCTCAGAAGGAGAATAAAGACTCTGAAACTGGAGAGACCAATGAAAATAATTCTGATGATAATGAGAAGAAATCAGAAGAAAGTTCTGGCATCGCGAAGGATGGGTATAAGGGAGAGGATCAATTAGAGGAGAAGGTGGATGACAAGAAGGATAAGGAGTCGGATCAAGTTTCTGGTGAGAAAAAGGATAAGTCCAGCGAAGTCTTTCCTTCTGGTGCTCAATCAGAAATTTTGAAGGAAACAACCACTCAAAATGGAGCCTTTTCAACTCAGGCAGCAGAGTCGAAGAATGAGAAAGAAGCCCAAGAATCCTCCCAGTTAGAGAAAGAAAGTGGTTACAGTTGGAAACTTTGCAATACCACTGCTGGGACTGATTACATTCCTTGCCTAGATAATTTGAAAGCAATCAGGAAGCTTTCATCAACTAAGCATTATGAACATAGGGAGAGGCACTGTCCTGAGAATCCTCCCACGTGCCTTGTTCCGGTTCCCGAAGGATACAAACGCCCAATTGAATGGCCCACGAGTCGGGAAAAGGTATTGTAATTCAGTAAATATTTTTGTTTTAGCTTCAATTTTCAGTTTTCTTCTTACTCACATGATTTTTTATTTCTAAATTTGTTCCTGCAGATATGGTATCATAATGTTCCCCATACCAAGCTTGCAGAAGTTAAAGGACACCAAAATTGGGTTAAAATTAGCGGTGAATACCTTACATTCCCTGGTGGTGGAACTCAGTTTAAGCATGGCGCCCTTCATTATATTGATTTCATACAGCAGGTAAGATATTGCAGTCACCTTAACAAATTGAACACTGGCACAGGTATGCTCACATCTGCCTCGTTCAAGTACATGCTCCCTATTGCAAATTCACATGGGAAATGGACAATCTAACATGGAAAACAGTACATTTGTACTGGATGCAAACTTCGTATGAAATTTTGTTTGTTTACCTGAAGATTGCCAGATTTCGTTTCATTGTCTGCTGTTCTTCCTTGGATTGCTAATTTTCTAAAATTACCGCCTGTTTGATTCTGAATAACTCTAGCATGCTTTGCAACGTGTGGGTTTTTACCACAATAAAATGACTTCTTACTAGCTTCTAATCTTGCCTCTGAATTAAAGCATAATCTTAACAACATTGTTGAAGTGCTGCAAATCTAATTTGGATTTCAATTGAATATTTTTCGGAGTTCAAAGCTAGTTTGAAAAATGTTCTTAATATGCCATGAAAGTCATGGGTACTAGTGCTTTATAGAATCATTAGATTCTTTTAATTGTTTTTGCTCATATGAAATGATTGTTGTGCAGTCTGTGCCTGAAATATCCTGGGGAAAACGCTCACGTGTTGTGCTGGATGTTGGATGTGGGGTTGCTAGCTTTGGAGGCTTCCTCTTTGATAGGGACGTGCTAACCATGTCATTGGCTCCAAAAGATGAACATGAAGCTCAGGTCCAATTTGCACTTGAAAGAGGAATTCCTGGTATATCTGCCGTTATGGGTACAAAGAGACTTCCATACCCTGGAAGAGTTTTCGATATAGTCCACTGTGCACGTTGTAGGGTGCCTTGGCACATTGAAGGTAATTCACTTCCAGTTACTTTGTTCTAAAAGGAAGTTGAACAATTATAATATTTAGAACTTGCTTAAGCCCCATTTTTAGTCAAAAATGCATTTTAAAATAGTGATTTGATGGAGAATGTGTGGTTAAAAAATAACAAGTTTTGAGTTTGCGTGTAATATTATTTTATTGAAGAATGTGTGGTTGAAAATAAAAGAGAAAAAAATGTCTTTTGAAAAAAAGTAAACAAACATGCTCTTAAACATGAAATCTTCTAGAGAAGCACTCCTATTGGGATGGAGAAAGTTATCTGGATTTCCAATGGTTGTGTACTTTAATTGTCAACTTGACAACTTTTCACTGTTGTTGTCCTTCTGTGAATGTGATTATAACCAGCAACATCTAACGATGTGCAGGTGGTAAACTTCTCTTGGAGCTGAATCGTTTGCTCCGTCCTGGGGGTTTCTTTGTTTGGTCTGCGACTCCCATCTACCAGAAACTTGCTGAAGATGTTGAGATTTGGGAAGGTACATAAAATCTGGTAATATTTGAACCTAACAAAAAATCACATACCCTAACGAGTTGTGCTTATTGGGAATTATTTGCAGCCATGAAGAAACTAACAAAGGCAATGTGTTGGGAAGTTGTGTCCATTACCAAGGACAGAGTGAATGGAGTAGGAATAGCTATATATCGCAAACCTACTTCAAACGAGTGCTATGAGCAAAGATCACAAAATGATCCTCCACTGTGTAAAGACTCTGATGATCCAAATGCTGCCTGGTATGTTTTCTTTTCTCTGAGATAGGACTTCCTTTTACATTCTTCTCGGAGGGTTTTATTGCGAGGCTCTGCTGCTGGGATACAGAAAATAAGGGCTGCACGCATGCAGGGTATGTAGAATAGGATTTTGGTTTTATCGTTGCCTTAATGTTTTCTATACCTCATGCATAGGAATGTGCTTTTACAAGCATGCCTGCACAAACTGCCTGTTGATTCGTCTGAACGTGGGGCTCAATGGCCTAAACAGTGGCCTGCTAGGTTGGGGCAAACTCCTTACTGGTTGTCTAGTTCCCAGGTAGGAGTTTATGGGAAACCTGCTCCAGAAGATTTTGCTGCAGATTATGAACACTGGAAGCGTGTTGTGAGCAAGTCATATCAAAATGGATTGGGAATAGACTGGTCTAATGTGAGGAATGTCATGGACATGCGAGCTGTCTATGGAGGGTAAGAATAACAAACTATCTGGATCTTCCTAGTTATAAAAAATTCATTTACATTTCATTGCCCAATCAATTTTTTATTTTTGTTGGTATGAACTGCAGTTTTGTCCCAGATTTTAACACAACCACCAATGTTACTTTAAATATCTGGTGCTACATACAAAATCCTGCATTATTTTTCACTTAAAGGCTAGAGCTGATTTCTTCGAAGATTAAATTTCATGGTGAACTATGAATACTAAATCGAAAAGTTAGTGTAAATTTTCATTTTGAAACATTTGAATTCGTCAAGGTCGTCGTCTTATTTTCTATTTATTGAGTGGAAATATGCTGTATTTAATGGTTAATATATTTATTTCATCATTTCTTATGCTGAACATCAACTCTACATAGTGATACCATTATTATGTAATTAAATAGCATCTTTTGGTTACCGTTTGGCTTGTCCTAAGTGATGGCTCCTTTTGCAGATTTGCTGCTGCACTTAGAGATATGAAATTGTGGGTTATGAATGTTGTCTCCATAGATGCTCCTGATACTCTACCGATTATTTATGAACGAGGTCTATTTGGAATTTATCATGACTGGTGTGAATCGTTCAGTACTTACCCACGATCCTATGATCTTCTCCATGCTGACCATCTCTTTTCGAAGATTAAAAACAAGTTTGTACATCAGACTCAATTAACTTGGTTTGACGCTTGAATGTTTATGCTTTGTTCTAATTATTCTGGATTCCGGGTCTCAGGTGTAATTTCATGGCCTTGGTTGCGGAGGCTGATCGGATTTTGAGGCCGGAAGGAAAACTTATCGTCCGAGACACTGTTGAGATCATTAATGAACTCGAGAGCCTTCTCAAGTCCATGCACTGGGACATTCGCATGACCTTCTCAAAGAATAAGGAAGGAATGCTGTGTGCCCAGAAAACTGTTTGGCGCCCTAAAGAGAAGGAGACAATTTCCTACGCCATTGCTTAAAGTATCATAAAATGGACAGGTCAATTCTTGAGTCTTGCGTGCTACAAATTAGGCATTTTTTTTTTGTATTGATGCAAGTTCGAAGTTCGAAGCACGGGATTGCATTCATCTTCAGGGTATCAGGTATCATCATGTCTTGACATATTTAGTGTTAAGTCGAGATTTATTTTCTTAGGGGTTGGGTTAATGTTCTTTCTTTGTCTTATGTTAGTAGTGGTCGTCCAAAAGTTTGTCCATTGTTTCAAAAACAGCAGAAAACAGTTATTGAAATCAAAATCTTGAAATATATTTGAAGATTAGTAAATCAAACTTCGAAATGCCAACACGACGTGTATTGAGTTTGTTCATTGTGACTATAGCCATTAGAAATCTTTATCATCTTCCAGCAACCCATCCTCCTACCACCACCTGAGCCAATGACATTGGTGGTCGGTGGAGATAGGGGCGTCGTCTGCCTATCATGTTGGTCAAAGATTTAATTCAAGTCAATTTTCTGTTACAATTTTCTCTGTGTTGACAATGGTTTGCTAAAAAAAACCAGGTTGCAATAAGAACAATGAGTGGTGAACAACAAATTCTCAAAGGTGGAGTCTTGTTCACTCTTCAAGGGAGTCTGACATTTTGAAGGGATTCAGATAGATTAATTTTGATTTGACAAAATCCCAACTATTTTTTTCATAACCAGTTACTCCAGCATTGTTCATGGCCGATACCCGCACCATATTTCTGCTCCAACCTTGTGCGGACAATTCCCATACCTAACTACTATGAACTTGGTTTCCTTTAGTCTTTGTTTGCCTCTTGTTTATAATATTGGTCAAATCACTTGTTATCCATATTTCACTAATACTATTTATGCATGAATAATGCTACTCAAACAGACTTTGCAAACAGGGCAGGGACAGGTGCTGTTGCAGCACCTGTGTGGCTAATTTATTTATTTATTTATTTTTTTCTTGAACGGTCCAATGATGTTCCACGTGTGACGTGTACCCCTATTTTTCTGTTATTGAGCTTGTTTGTGTAGCATGGTTCTTTATTCATCCACCATTCATATTTATTTATAATATTAACCAATTATAAAGAACTCCCAAAATACTTATAGTCCAATATATGTGGTCTAATTCTTGAAATTTGAGACTGAATATGAAATGGGTGGTTTTCTTTCTCGGTTCGGCTAGGGGTACATTATGGATGCCATAAAGGCATTCATAATGCCCAAGTGGCAGCCCCCCATTGGGGGGTTGGCTGACGCAGCAGGGTCGTGTCAGCCGACCCCCCAATGGGGGGCTGATTAATCCTTTCTTTATTGGGTTTTGTTGGGTGTACATCCGGGGTTTGAACCCCGGATGATAGCCTCCTCACAAGAGAGGACCCATAATTTTTTTTATTTCGCGCGGCCCCCTCTTATGAGGGGACTGCTATCGGTCACCCAAGAGTATTTAACCTTATAAGATGGTCAGTCATAAACTTTGTGTTTGTGAATAGAATCTCTCGATGGCTTGATGAGAATAACTAAGCTGACATGTCGAAGTTGGCAGATTCTTTAGCACTCGTACCTTCATTATGGATTAACTAGTACGAGTAGTAAAGTGAAGTCAAATCAATGAAGTGAACAACCCAACATCTGTCTGGATGTACAAGTCAACAAGCATAACCCTTCTTTATTATGGATTGTTTTTTGTTGAAATGATCGTTTTTCTTGGTTTTGGGCAAATTACATAACTCTATTGAGATTTATGATAATTTCATACACACATTTTTCTTTTCAAAAGTTATACGGATGATCATTATTTCAAATTTTAAATAATACATGACTCTGAACATTATGATAATTTCGTAGATATTTCTTCCATTTTTCAAAAATTACACAAACTTCCATTATTTCAAGTTTTTGAATAATGCGAACATCCTTCGAAATTTATTATAATATCGGAGATAAATTTAATTTTGAAAATTACACAAACCACATTTCTCGTTTTGAATAAAGCATAGCTTTATTGACTACTATTCTTTAACATGTTAGCAAAAAATATATATATAATAGACATTTCATTTTGATTTTAAGCCAGCCACATTATACAAAATATAAAAAAATAATTAAGACGTAAAGCAATTGTAGTGTTATTTTAAACTCCACTTGATCAATCATTCAACTTCATTTTCTTTTCAATTTTCTATAAAGGCCAAAAAAAAAAAAAAAAAAAAGGATAGAACCCAAATTTCCAAGTATTCACTCCCTTGTTTGATTTTCATTTTTTAAAAATTATTTTTCCACAACTTATTTTAATTACATTCTTCTAAAAAAAAAAATTTTGCACGAGAACTCATAACTTTTCCCTATTTTCAACAATGCTTTCTAAAAAAATTATTTTTCACAAAATCACTTTTTCGAAAAATCAAATTCAAAGAAGAACAAAATCAAAACTTGAATCCTTACATCCTGTGTTCCCCTATATAATTATTCCAATCAATTAAGTCACTGTTTGAGTCACATTAAAATTTTCATTCTCATTCTTCTACTTATTTTTCACTACACATTCTTCAATAAAATAATATTTTTCATCACATCAATAATTTTTCCTTCTTTTTCAACCACACATTCTTCATCAATCTACTATTTCAAAATATATTCTTCCAAAATAATGTGGCTCAAACACATCCTAAATATTGAATTATTTTTGAAAAAATTAGTAGTCTAAACAATAATTTATTGTTGATTTAGTATTATACGTATTACATATAAAAAAAAGAGAGATTTAGTAATTTTTGAAAAGGGATTGAGTGTGTCTGAAATTGTATGAAAAATTAAGTGAGCTATGTGACATTCGAAACTTGAACTAAGAGAAGTTTGTGCAATTTTTAAAAGGGGACGAGTATCTTTGAAATTGTTATAAACTTCAAGAAAGGTAGGGGCGAGGGCGGTTTGGTTTGGTTTGGTTTTGGTTGCAAGAAAATCAAAACCAATAAAGAACCAATGTATTTTTTTTGTAATGAAACAATTAAGTTACGTTTGATTGCCAATATTTCCATGAAAAACGTGTTTTTTCCACTTAATTTTCTACTTTTGTACTGTTTGATTAGCAATTTTTTCCGCGGAAAACATTTTCCTATTTTTAGTTACGTGACCAAATTTTCCTTGAAAACAAGGAAAATATTTTTATTAGGGAGATGCGATTTTTATTTTTCAAGTAATTCACTCGCTCTTTCTTTCTCTAATCCATCCCCTCTTTCTCATTCAACCACCAATAAAAAATGGAAAAGTATAATATTTTATATATTGAAAACTAAATCAATCAAACACATTTAATTAATAATTTACATACAAATAAGTTTTAGGCAATTCAATTGCCTAAAATTTATTTTATTTTCATGCAAATTCCATACTCATAATCAAACACACCCTTAGTTCCATATGTAATAATGAAACCGAACTAGAACTAAACATAACTTTCAAACTATAAATACAAAATAAATTAGTCTACTCATAGTTTTGTTTAATTGATTTTTTTATATTGTTAGACGACAAGGATGAAAGTGATATTATACTTTATTTTTGTATATTTTCAATTTTAACAAGTAGTTTTATACTTTATTATTATTACAATAATTTTTCAATATAAAAAATGGGATTGGAATCGAATGGTTTGATTCTTGTTCAATTATATAATTGGATACGGAACCAACGGTTCCATTTACAAATTGGCTTTATGTGCTAATTTCTTCTACATTTATCAGGCATTTTACAACATTATTTTAATCATGCATTTCAATGTTAAACAAAACTGCATGTTCGGTTATGCATAAAATATTTACTCATAAATAATATGTTTTAGTTGAAGCAGAAAAAATGTAAAAAAAAAATTATTAATCAATTTATAAGGTAAGAAAAAGAGAATTTAGGCAAACATGATTAGAAATAAAATTTACTCAAGGGGTTGTTTGAGCCCATTTTTTTTCAAAAATGCATTTTGCAAGTGTTATGATGAAGAATGTGTAGTTAAAAAATAATTTTTTTTTTTTTTTTGAATTTTCATGTTAACTTTTTTAATAGTGGTTCAAGAATTTATATGCTGATTATTTCGATATTTAATCGCTGTAGAACTCTATCAACTAACATTCTCTCACAAGCTGCTGGCTCATTTTGAGCACATCAATATTGAAGTTGAATGTTCATTTGAACTTTAGATAGATGGAATTGTTCATTTGAGTTCAATAACTAATAATATAATGAGATTTGAAGTTTTATTATAAAATGTTTAACATTTTTAATAGAAGTAATCCAAAATCTTTATCCGTTGATTATTATTTTGATATTTAGAGCATGTTTGGCTAAGTTTAAAATTCAATTAAAATTGAAAATATAGTCATTATTGTGTCTCATTCGTCTAATAAAAGTTTAACAAAAACGGCATGTTTAGAGCATGTTATATCAACAATAACGGCATGAAAATATAGCCGTTATTGGGTCTCACCCGTCTAATAAAATATAGCCGTTTTTCTGTTGATTATTATTTTGATATTTAGAGCATGTTTGACTAAACTTAAAATCCAATTAAAATTGAAAATATAGCTGTTATTGGGTCTCGCTCGTCCTTAAAAGTCAATAATAACGGTTAGTTTTTAAATTTTAATCCGATTTTAATTTCTACCGAATATTGTCAATATTGAATTTCATCCCTTAACCATACGAAATATATCATTAAAAGTAAAAGTTTATTGTCGTAAAATAAGAGCGTGAGGCTTTGTGTACCCACGAGGATTACTAAACCTTGGTATGCTCTTAATTGAAGGTTTTTTTTTTTCTTGATTAATCATTCAGGGTTGAAAGTTGAAACAGGTTCTTATCATAGACAACTTTTACCATCTAAATAAAATATTTATTTTACCATCCTTTTTTATTATTAAATAAAAAAATATAAATAAGCGAAAAATGAAAAAAAAAAAAAAACACACACACACACACACACACAAATACAATAACATTTTTGACATGTACCTAACAAATTAAATTCCTGAAAGTGAGGATTGTGACATGGAAAACAACTGGTCACACGTCAAGCTGTTTGTCTAGCAACAGGATTTGTATCTTATTATGTGAACAAAATGTAAAAATGCACGAGGGAGGCCATGAGGCAAGTAGGGTTCTATTGCTTATTAATCTTTCCTTATCAAGAATTAATATGACATTTCAATTATATAATTTGTCGCCTAGTATTTTGGGTCCCTTGTTGCATTTAATTGATCGATACATTTGTATTAACAATATGGGACACCCCTTGTGAAGGTTCACCTTTATTTCTTTTCTTTGAAGTCGACTTATGGTAAGAATTTTGAAGAGTTAAAATCTGTTTCTAAACCTAAGAAGTTTCTTTTGAACTTGTTAGATAATTTTCTGAAAATATTTTGTCTGGTTAAAAAATATTTGACCTAAATTGACTTTCTAGAGAAGTTCTTCTACAAGAAATATAAGTAAAAGCAAATGCTCTACGAAACGATCCCTTAAAATGCCGTCAATGTTAGAAAATGAAGATAAAATTTGAATAAATAAACTTTTTCTACTTTAAATAGTTTGAAGTTATTTTCCGATAAGACGATTCGATATATTTATTTCATCTACTATAGCTACTTTTTTAGTTGTGAGATTTTATGTGTTAGAGTCTTAGGGTGCGTTTGATTGCAATGGTGGAAAATGGGTGGAAAGAAAATGTTTTACAGGGAAAATGTTTGCCTAGAAAATGTTTTGCAGGGAAAATGATTTCAAGTGTGTTTGATTGGTATAATTTTCCACCCGGAAAATTTTTAAATTTTTTATTCGTTTGGCTTTGTTTTACATGAAAATTGTCCATTAAAGTGATATTTTTTTCCACAATTGGTTATAAAATTTGTTTCCATTGCCAAAAAGTAAAAAAAAAAAGGGAAAAAAAATTGTTTCCTAAAAAATCATTTTTTTCATCAAAGTTTAGTGTTCGTTTGACTTTATTTTACATGGAAATTGTCCATTAAAGTGAAATTTTTTTTTACCATTGACTATGAAATTTGTTTCCATTGCAAAAAAAAAAAAAAAAAAATTTCAGCCAGCCTGGAAAATTTTTTCTCACCAAAAAGGCGGGAAAATATTTTCATCAAAAAGCCGGAAAATGCACACGTGTGGGCTAAACCCGGAAAATATTTTCCGTGGAAAATTTCGCCTATCAAACAGCCAAAAAAGTGGAAAGTGGAAAATATTTTCCTAGTTGCCTGGAAAATAAGGCGTATCAAACACGCCCTTAATGAAAAACGGTCATTTAATTTGGTTTGTTTCTTGAATGCCATATTCTCTTCAACTGAGGGCATGTTTGATTTGTCCAACTGTCCATGGAATTGGAAATGAAATTCCATCTTTGTCCAAAAATAAGTGTTTGATTGGCTTGATTTTCTAGACAATGGATTTTCTTGCTTTTATCCACACGCACACCAATTCAAAGATTTTGTGGAATTTGGGTTCTCACCAATTTGGTGGGAATTTATTTTCCAGTTTTTTTTAAAATTTTTGACACCAAATTTTATAACCAATTGTAAATAAAAATTTCACTTTAATGATCAATTTTCATGTAAAACAAAGTCAAACGAATACTAAATTTTGATTAAAAAATGATTTTCTAGAATTTTTTTTTTTTTTGCTGTTTACATTGTGGCAATGAAAACAAATTTTATAACCAATTGTGAAAAAAATTATTACTTTAATGGATAATTTCCATATAAAACAAAACCAAACGAACACGAAAAGATCCAAAATTTCAAAAAATTTCGGGTGGAAAATTATATCAATCAAACACATTTAATTAACGATTTCCTCGAAAACAAGTTCTAGACAATTATTTTCTCTGAAATTCTTTTTCTTTCCATCAATTTTTCACCATTACAATCAAACGGATACTTATAAATAGAAACTGGTACCATGCCTTTGTCCCCATATAGAATGGGGAATACTGTTAGGGTGCGTTTGATTGTAAGGGTGGAAAATGGGTGGAAAGAAAATGATTTACAGGGAAAATAATTGCCTAGAAAATGTTTTGCAGGGAATTGTTAATTATGTGTGTTTGATTGATATAATTTTCCACATGGAAAATTTTAAAATTTTGTATCTTTTTGTATTCGTTTGGCTTTGTTTTACATGAAAATTGTCCATTAAAGTGATAATTTTTTTCATAATTGGTTATAAAATTTGTTTCCATTGCCAAAAAGTAAAAAAAAATATTATGAAAAAAAAATAAATTTACCATACCGAATATCATTCGTTTGACTTTGTTTTACATAAAAATTGTCAATAAAAGTGGGAAATTTTTTTACCATTATGTCTAGATTTTTTTCCAATTGCTAAAAAAAAAGCAGAAAAAAAAAGAAGGAAAAGCCAGAAAATAAAAAACCAGCCAAACCCAAAGAAAACATTTTCCTCACACGCATGGAAGTAGGCGCGTCAGGGGGTAGGTGAGAAATCACTTTCTAGGTAAAATTGCACTCATCAAACACTACAAAAAGTTGGAAGTGGAAAAACTTTTCCATTTTCCCTAGAAAATGAATCATATCAAACACATTAAGGTTGTTGGTCTGGACAACGTACTAATAGACATATCATGTTTTGTTGATTAATAAAGGGTGATTAGATTCACAACACATTATTTGGTTTATATATATATATAAATTAATTATAATGAAGGCTTTTAATCTTTGCTATCGCATTCGTGTCAACAACTTTTATTTTCGTCACATTCTTATTCTTGACATTCACACTGCAGGCTTTTTTGTTTTTATTTTTATTTTTTTGCATCACATTTTTATTGTAATGAAAGTCCTAAAGCTTTGCATCGCACTTATATTCCTAATTCATTTTCTTATCATATTCTTATACTCAACATTAAATATTATATCTTGTCCTTGATCACATTTTACATCTAAAATATTTTGTTAGCATGCTTTAAAATGTGGGGCAAAATATTTTTTTGAACTCATATATTTGTCTTTTCTTGCTTATTTAAAAATATGAGAGTATTTTTGATAAGTGTAATTTATACATTTATCTAAATCGATAAATATAGGCATTTAGGAGTTCTTTTGATTAATTATGGCCTAATATCTTGTATATTTTGTTTGTTGTGTGAAGGTCGATGATTGAAAGTGAGATTGAAAGAAAGGAACCAAAAAAGGGGAAAGAGTGCGATATTCAAAGTTTAGGGACTAAATTGTAAGTTTTTAATAGTTGGTTCAGATCATGAAACGATGATTGAAGATCTTAGGGGTTCAATTGGATACAAATGGAAGATAAGCGATGGAAGTTGCATGACGAAAGGACCTAAATATGCCCCGAGGAGTTTAGCTTATAAGAACTCATGTGTGAGAAGAATGCCAGTGCGCATGAGTCAGTCCAATTTCGACGACCCAAGAGTAGAATCCATGAACGGCTGGTTCGTGGTGGACCTTATGGCGTACGCACGTAGGCCAACTTTGGCTAGACTCTGCAATTTCCTATTTTTATCAAAACTCTAATTGGAAACTACTTTAGACAGAATTTTGATCTAGAATTCGACCTTTATAAATTCATAATAGTATCATCCATCAAGGGAAACCTCTCATGCATTATAACTTAATGTTTTTCAATTAAGTAGCTATTAATTGAATTGTTGTGTGAATTTTATTGTTATCGAGAGAGACGATAGGATAGATAGCACTCATAACAACCATTATGAGGTCCAATAAATGATAGTCACCGAACTTTGCCAAAAATTTTCAAGAGGTCACCGAATTTCAAAACTTCCCTAAATAGTCATTGAACTTTGCAAATAGTTCCTATGGGGTCACAGAATTTCCAAACTTCCCTAAATAGTCGCTAAATTTTGTCAAAATTTCCCTAGACAGTCACTGAATCATTGATGCATTGGGTCCCAATTTGCAAAGTTCGATGACTTCCTGAGAAGTTTTGGCAAAGTTCAGTGACTATTTAGGGAAGTTTTGAAGTCCAGTGACCCCCTAGGAACTATTTGCAAAGTTCAGTGACTACTTTGGGAAGTTTTGAAATTCAGTGATCTTCTGAGAATTTTTAGCAAAGTTTAGTGACTATTTAGTGTATTAACTATTTGTTTGTCTTGTACCTCAAAGTAACCCTAATAAAAGAAACAATAAATCCCATTGCGGAAATGTATAGTAT
This sequence comes from Fraxinus americana, assembly GCA_035079005.1. Classification (NCBI taxonomy): domain Eukaryota; kingdom Viridiplantae; phylum Streptophyta; class Magnoliopsida; order Lamiales; family Oleaceae; genus Fraxinus; species Fraxinus americana. Next base: position 30,700,523 of record CM068712.1, read on the forward strand.
ATAGCTTGCCAAAATAAAAATAAAAAATAGAATAGCAGTCTTGGATTAATGGACCAAATTGATGATAATGTACTATATTCACGTGGTTGATGTCTATATGTTTCGATTATTGATTGGGCTATCAGGTCAACGCTCTTCTTCCCTTTCTTCATTGATTTGAAATTTGGACTCATTAATCTAATGTAATTTGGACTAAAACGATTAAAAAGCGACTTGTTAATTTTAATTGATAAGTTTAATTCCGCGTTATTTATCTATTAGGTGATTTTATGATCAAATTAGTAACTTTCAAGTGGTATCAGAGATTAATAATGATCTTTGACCCAAAATTTTGTCTAGATGAGTCAATCAGTTTCTGATTCAGGATCTGAGTGTGATATGAAAGTTCGGAAGCTTATGAACAATTACGTGAAGAGAGTCTTAAGATTAAAAATGTGAATAAAGCCGTGCTTAAAAATGTTAATACACTTGAATTAGAAAAGGAGCCTTATAGCCAAATTTGAAGAGTCGACTAGATGTTTGAATGAATTAAGGGTTGAGAAAGACTTTTTAGACGTTAAGGTTAAATCTCTTACGAGTGATCTTGAAAAATTAAATGCCCAATTTCAAACTTTTTTCTAGTGGATCTAAGAAAATTGATAATATAATAGGTCCGAACAAACCAGCTGGGAATAGAAGAGATTTTGACGATAATGAAATAAATTCTGATATTATTTTCATCTTCTAACAATAAGTTTGTACATGTTTCAAAGTCTAAGGTTCAAAACTTGAAACCCAAAGCTGCTCCGACGTTCATCCTCACACATTGCGGTAAGGAAGAACACACAAGACTTAAGTGTCGCAAACTATTGAATAAGAACACAACCAAAAGTATATGTGTCCAAGAACCGAAATCATCGGTACAACATATGTTTTCTCCACCTAAGGTTCAAAATTTGAAATCTAGAATTGTTCCTAAATTTATCCCTACTTGTTTCAATTGTGGTGAGTTGGGACATATAAGAACTATGTGTTATAAATTTCTGAATAGAAATAGAAATCAAAATTTTAGTAGAGTTAGAAATCAAGATTTTGATAGCCGGATTGACTTCCTCACTAATCAAGCGAGTCATTTGACAATGTTAATGACACAATTGACTCGAAATAAATTTTCCACTAGACAAGTTTAGGTTAAAAAGAGTGATTTGAAAAAAATTGAAATTGATCACGGTGCTCTTAAAGGTAAGAGCGTTTGTATACCTAATTGATTTAGTGCTTTGGATAATGTGTATGCTTATTAATTTTATTTATTTTTTAGGTAGTTTGATTTTTTAAAGAAATAAAAAAAATTGAAAAATTGAAAAAAAAAAAGAGGATTTTTTTTTTATTACGGCATGATATATGATTTACTTGAACATGTGTGTTGTAATCAAGTATGAGTTTAATTGATGTGTTGTAGCATAATTTTAATTACTTTGTTTATGCTTATGTTTATGTGGAGTACTTAGTATATGCTTCTTCATGTACCATCTGTACTGCACACACTATGATCTTGTGAGTGAGTTTTGATCGCATGTGTGAGATTTGGGATGACTGTCATATGTTGGTAAGAAGACCTTGAAAATGGATTGACCTTAATTTTGTAAACCTAAACTCTAGTTTATCCCCTTAAAGAAAAAAAATATTTCGTCTTATACTCTTCTTCGAAATCTATTTGACTTGAAGTTCGAGGGGTTTCTTATAACCTAATGCCCTATGGTCAACTGGCTTGAGTCCAAAATTAGTTACATGAGTCATTTTAGTCGCTTAATGGAGAAGAGTTTGCACATAAGATGTGAAAAATTGAAAAGAAAAATGTTGAGCATAAAAAGAAAAATAGAAATTGTGCTAAAATATATATATGCTCAAAGTGAGAAGGAGAAAAGACTAATATATATGAAAAATGAGCTTCATTTATAGGTCATACTATACATTATTGATTTGACTTTCATTATTAGGGGATTAAGCTTACTTAACAATGATATTTAGCATATCATTTCTTACAAATTTAAGGTGTGAAGTCTTGATCACAAGGAATTAATTGCACTTTATACACATGAGTCATTTATACAATTTATTCCATTTAGACTTGAATTAAGTATGTGAGAAAGTTTACTAATAATTTATTATGTTTGTGCATGCTATCAACTGCATCTTCGTAAAAAGGGGGATATATGATGGCATTTTAATTTTATTTTAGTCAGGCATTTTGCATTTTAATTTTGGAGAGTTTATAGTAAAATGAATGATAGTATTGGAAGTTTTGTTTTATTGATTGCTTAGTTTTTTTGAGTTTTAATATTTCGTGATATTAATGTTTTAATTGGTGTCTTGATTAATTTTAGTATTATTTCTCAATCAAGCTAGTATATTTATAATAGTCTGTTTCAATTGTTATATTTTTTGTATCACTTGTTTTTACACCTGGTATTTAAGTTGTTGATTTCAGGTCACAATTTTCGAAGAATGCAAGAGACAAACATTCAGTTTGAGTTTGGGTGGATTAATTTTATATGTACATTCTTGACTTATATTGTATAGTTTTGTCACATATTGTCAAATGGGAATATTGTTAGGACTTATGCTGTATTAGCAATTTTTTAGACAAAATGATTATATATTATAAAAGAAGGGAATTATTATAAAAGAGTTGTAAAAGTCAATGAGTATTTTGGGAGTTGTATAGATGAATTAGGAGCCTTTGAGTTCGAGTATCGAATAAGGAGAAAGAGTCGTCGAATTTACGCTAGACTATCGCTTAATTGATGCTCGAACGAAAAAAGCAGAATCATTGTCGTCAAATTGTCTCTCGAGCGATGCACTTATTGCTCGCATGTCGCTAGTCTGACGCTCAAGCGACGATATACGTGAAACCCTAGTTCGCGATTTTCAAGAATTTTATCTATTCTATACTACCCAAATACTTCATATTATAAATACCACAATGCCCAATATGTTTTTGGTGGGTAGTTGATCGTTATTTACATTCCCATAACATCAATCCAAAATCCCAGAACACATCTGAACATTGAGATTAAACTTCTGATTCTTGAGATCAATCAACTACAAGTTGAGAAAAATATCAAATTCATATAATCTAAAACGCCCACTTCCTATATATAATCAAGAAAATACATTCTCAATAACTTTCAGAGATTGTTGAAGATTGTGAGAGATTGGACCGCAAGCACATGAAGAGTATAAGAACAATGCGTTCTACTGATCCACGAGAATAGACAATTCCAGAAGAACGAAAGCAGGTATGAGTGAAGCACGTTCTAGCGGGTCTTGGAGATTGTAGGAATTAGATCAATGAGTCTAGTAGATTTTCTAGGTTGGATCATGCTGTAAGTTCTTATAGTTTATAGTGGAAGTTACTGGCTTGGTTCCGAAATTTTTACCCAATTAAGGGTTTTCTCGGTTAACAAGTCTTGTATTTTTTTACTACTTTAATTACATTGTGGTAATTCGACATATCATAAAATTGACTTGATTGACTAAACATTTAGAACAATTAAAAAATAATTTCTTGTTTTTAATTGGTAAGTTTAATCCCACGTTATTCACCTATTAGGTAATTTTAGGGTCAAACCAGTAACTTTCACATATTATTCTAAAATCACTTTTTAAAATTTATCAAATATCTAAAATAATTTCTTATTCTTTTGAAAATCAGGTGCATTCAACTACAAATTCATGGTGCGCATCCATAGACTAAGGTTAGGTCATGAATATGACTTTGGATTTTTATCCTAAAGGGTCAACTTATTGGGAAAAGTAATTTATTTAGATCATGTTTAAATCACATTCTTTGAAAAACTCATTTTTAACCATACATTCTTATAATTAAATAATTTTACACATAAATTCAAATATTTTTCCTACTTTTTAACCATCACACTTTCTTTAAAAAACCACTATTGTAAAATCTCTTCCCATTAGTATTATTACAGTTTGTCATCACTGTTAGATATTTATACAATAAATATAATATGTGAAAGAAATAATTAATTCGGATGAAGTGCCCAATTGATAAAAAGTATGAAATTTTGTTGTGTGGGAGGTCGGAGGTTCGAGTCACACCTCACACATTATATTAAAATTGCAAATAATATTGGATCATCGTGGAGGCAGTTACATTATTTTTCTGTCTATATAAACACACATCGGGCATTATCTGAAAACCATTTGTGATTGCTGTACAATTGATTTATTTGATCGTTGTATCCTGAAGGTGGTTGTCCACAGAGGTCGCAGCAGTTATCGATGAACAATTTCGCTTTAGGATATTGTGTTGTCACGAGACTCGATCAGTCGATAAGTTTTATTTCTACACTTTATTGTACTGCAACTAGTAATATTTCTAACAATCACGTCACTATCTTTTTTATTTATTTGCTAAATACTATCGATAGTAGTTTATATTCTAATTGAATTATAGAATTGTTATTTTGCGGCTTATTTTATATGAATTTTACTACATTAAAATTTTTAAATATCAGCACTCACTAACAAAAACCTGAATTTTTCCCTGCCCGTAGTTGATATGGTGTCATAGAAGACAAAATAGCCATGAAAATTGTGTTGTACAGTTAATGCAAATTTGAAAAACCTTGGGCGTGGCAAGTTATGCATTTGGGAAACTCAATATTTTCTTTGTCCTGCATGTCTTTCACTCGACATCTGATGCAAGTTGCAAATTTGGCCTATATGTTTTGTCTTGATTTTTCACTTCAATAGACTTGGGTGTCATCCTCAACTTTATTCATGTCTGTATGTAAATCTATGTCTATTTTGTACTATGCTTAAAAGCTGTGAATAATAAAAGTGACCACACCCCCCACGTCCCAATTGCTGAACATCTTCACAAATATTAAGGAAAAAAGAAGAAGAATATATTATCAAACATAGCTTAATAATTTAAAATATGTTTCGTTTCTTGCCAGGGTATTGTCTCATTTAGTTGTTGAATTCAACTTTTAATCTGTTCCAATCATACAAGGGGAAGTCTTTGTCGAGTTGGCGTTAGCGTTAGCGTTGATCTTGATATGCGTCGATTTTTAAATTCCGGTGGTTAAGTTACATAGTGTTTTCTTCTTTCTTTAGATAACCGAATGCAGAATATTGAATTGGAGTACACGGATCATTTGACTATTAGCTACATGAATGGATGGAGATCTATTTGCAAAGAACGCGCAAGTCTACGTTTAAGACTTAATTATGAGTTAAATTTTCTTTTTCAAGGATTAAATTTGATGAAGCTATTATTTAGTGAAATGTGTCGATAAACCTAGTATATTTTTTATATTTTGCACACTTGTAATTAGAACAATTTGTACCTTTTCATCATTAAAAAATAATAATTTCTAATTCTTGAAAACTATCTGATACAAGGAAACGGACTTCCATAAGTTATTTATCAAACATAATAATAATAATTTTGTTCATATTTATTGTAATTACTATTTTTTACACCAAAATATATACTATATGATCAGAATTAACTAGAAATTATTCCTCAAATCTTTAAATGGCCCCCCAGAATTGTCCAGCACTTTCTAGAAATTGGCCAGCTTGTGGTCTGGGATATTTTTTTTGTTGTAGTAGACCCTAATGGTTTCCCTTTTGTACATTTAATTCCATAATATTTTTAATGAAAATTTTTCTTAGAAATTCTAATTAATTTTTTCTTTTATTTTTTTCAATTGAAATGAAGGTATTATATATTTTCATTTTGCGAAATATTGACATTCACTTCAGACGAAATATGTCTCTACCAACTAGTGATGGCAACGGGGCCGTGCCCCACCTTAGACGGGACGGGACGGGATGGGGGCCCGCCCCATTTGTTAGTATTTTTTTTTCCAATTAAAATGCAAATTCAAAATTTTAAAATCCAAAACAAATAATGTTCAAATTAACTACATCAATATCAAAAGCAAACACTCGAAACAAAAAATGTCTAAAATAATTTTTTTTTTAATCCTTCACGGGGCGGGTTGGGGGCGGGGCATCTCCGCCCCGGCAACCCGTTAGGGGCGGGGCCCAGCGGAGACGGGGCGTGACGGGAAAAATTGCCATCTCTACTAGCAACTCAACTGATCATAGCCCTATTTGAACCCCGATTTTAGAATAAATTTTGTAAAAGGTGATTTTTTTAGAACGTATTGTTAAAAAGTAGGGGAAAAAAACCTTAAATAATTTACGTGTACAATTATTTTATTCAGGGAATGTGTGATCTAAAATGAGTTTGTAGAGTCTTAAAAAGTAGTGCTCAAACATAAGAGTATAGAACGATGATAGTAGAGGTAATGTCTGAAAAAAAAAATTAGAAGTAGGACATTACAAAATTATTGAACATGCATAAAATGGAAACTTCATTCTCAAAAAGTAGCTTAAATTTTATTTATGTACATAGGAGAAAAGAGTACACTACTGAATCTTCATACAAGAAAAACAGCAAAATGCACACATATTCATATAGTTGGCATTTGGCTTGTAGCACACATACATTAAGACATTCACAAGGGACATCATATTTCATATCTAGAGAAAAATGATAATTGAGAAGCATCCAATCCAAAGATAGTACTACTTGGAAGTATTTTTGGAAGATTGAAGCCAGTGGGCAAAGTTTTGTAGTGTAGTGGCATCTGCCCTATAGTGCTTTTGTGTGAATTCCAACAACTCTGACCATTTGAAATCTGGGTACTTCCTAGCCTCTTCATTGCCCAATAGATCTTGAGGGGGCCTCAAAATTTTGTCCTCGTTTGGGCTCACAAAATACACCAATGATCTTCTCACCTTCTCCTTGTTCACCACTGCCCTGTGCAGGCAACTCTTGTACCTTCCATTGCACAATGCCTACATGTTCATTTATGAAAATTATGTACGTGTCATACATATAATGCTTGAAAAGAAAGATTGGTTGATAGTACAATCGAATTATACGACATGTAAGTACCATGAATGTATCGCTAATGTTAACAGCAAAGGCATCGGGGCGAGGTCGAATTACTTGCCACTTGTTATTCGCAAAGATTTCAAGTCCTTCAACTTGATCTTGATGAAGTATTGTTAAGGAATTTGGATCACAATGGGGACCAGTTCCAAGGGTGAGTCCAGCTTCTTTGCAAGGTGGATAGCTATTGAACCTCATTATTGAGTTACCATCTTCAAACAATTTCCTATAGTGTGACCTATCAACTCCCAAGCTAATTGCCAATAGTTCCATTATTACTAGAGATAAATTTCTCATTGCTTCACAATATTTCTGATAAACCAACCTGAAATAAGAATAAAAAAATCCATGTTAAGTAATTTCTTTAATTGTTCAGTTTTGTGCCATTATGCATGGTGAATGCAATACAAGTAAATTAAGTAATAGGCAGGGTTAAGAAAAATGAACTAAAATCTTGTTCATCGTACAGTAGGCAAACTAACCCGGCCTCTTCAAAATCATTCCCCAGAACAGACTTGAAATAATTAATCACATCAAGTTCCTGGGAATTGTCATGGCTATATCCAAATGAAAATGTCTCCTTCCATGGCAGTTTTGAAGAATATCTATCAGCATGGGCACCCGAATAACCCCATACACTGCCTGGATTCCTTTTTACAGCAAATTTTCTGCTCATCGGAAGATCAAAAAAGGCATTCACATGCTGATGCGCATCACGAATTACAGTTGAATCTACACCATGGTTGATAACCTGGAAGAAACCATGGTTCGAACAGGCGGCCTGAATCTGCAAAGCTGCAAAAGAAATGGCTTCTTCATCGCCATTAAAGAAGCCCTTTAAGTCTACTGGAGGATCTGTTAGCTCATCTTGTGTGATACAAGTTAAATCTTCATGAGGCCATAGGAATTGTGTGGGCAAATTTGCTTGTTTTTGAAGTTGGGATGTGTCGAAAACAAATACCGGCGGACCATTTTCGATATCATTTTTGATGCTTAACTGAGGACGAAGAACTAGAGTTGAGGCATTTGAATCCATTGAGTAGGCTAAAGACTGGAATAATTAGAAGACACTGAGCAGCTATGTATATATAGCTAAAGAACAAGGAAAAGATAAGAATTAACAGGGTGTGAATCAACTACATTTTAATGAATTTCAAAAATTTGAGAGGTCCTCAATTGAGATTTTAGTTCATTTTATTAAAAATTTAGGTGTTCCAACTAAGCTTTTAATTGATTTCCAAATAATTAAAAATTAAAAATTTAGGCATCCTCAATACTAGTGTGAATTTATAAGGATTTCAAGAGATTTGGATTAATTTCAAGCTTAACTGAAAGGTAGAATTAAGTGATTTACGGGACGTGCTCAACTAAGATTTTGACGGATTTTAAAAGATTATAAATTTTAATGAATTTCGTGGACTTAAATAGATTTTCACAAATTCAATAAGAATCTTATTTAAAAATGGTGAAATTTCAAAAGATTTTGTAATATGTAATTTTAAACTTGAAATCCATACAGATCTTTTAAAGTTTCTTTATTTGATGAAATTCTTGTAAATCCGTTAATTATTGAGGATACTAAATTTTGAAGAATTTCATTGAAATTCATTAAAATCTCGAGTTGCGACACTTAAAATTTTAATGAATTTCATTAAAATCATTTAAAATCTCAATTGGGGATATCAAAACTTAGAAGAATTTTTAAAATTCATCAAAATATAGTCACACTAGAACCACATAGACTAGTGTTTTAATACCGGTGATAATAAATATTATTACTCTAAAAATACACTTCACAAACTCTTTTAAAATTTCACAATTTTTAATGAATCTTATGGATTTTATGAAAGTCTATTCAAATTCACGAAGTTCATTAGTATTTATAATTCTTTAAAATTTGTTAAAATTGTAGTTGAAGACACCCCATAACACTAACCCCGTTTATTGGCAAGATCTCTTTAATCGTAATCTCTATTATATAAAGTTTTTAGACGAAATAATTTAACATATTTTTGCATCTTTTGAATACTTAAAAATTCATAGAATTGAAAGGTAAGTAGTGGGAATTTCAAAAATTTATCAGGGATAGAGATGTTTCCTACATTACCTATAATACGTGGAAGTATTGACATAATTTCATAACTATAAATCCAATTTAATTATGGTATATCATCCTAATTAATTAATCTCTAGTCGACCAATTTTCAACTTGTATTTAGTCGTGTTTGAGCCCCGTTTTTTCTCAACTTCATTTTTTTCAAAATTCATTTTCAACAACACATTTTTCAATGAAATAATTTTACACGTAATTCTTACTTTTTAACCATTCATTCTTTCAAAAATCACTATTTAAAAATATTTGTTTTTTAGCACTCAAACAAAGGCTTAGATTTGCAATCACACAAGAATCCCATGATTTGGCTTCTCTCTCTTATTTTATAATAATAACACTAACACTGTTCAAATCTTTGTCTTTTTCCCAATGATTTGTTCTCTTTTTATACAAATTTTATTAGGACTATGCTACACTGCCAGGGCCACATGGGCCGTGGCAGTGCCGGGGGCAGAATGGAAAAAACCCATTTTATTATTTATCTGATCACAGTTCAATAGTCTGTAACAATCCATGTTTGCAAGTTCCTAGGTCGGCAAAACAACAAATATTGTTCGCAATCAATTTCCAATATAATTTTATCTTTCACATATCGTTCCAAGTTAAAAATTATTTTTGAGATTAAAAAGTTATTTTTGGACCTATTTAAAATTCATCAGACGGGATTTTACTAATATACGATAACTTCGTCAAAAAACTCTTTTACAGAAAGGCGGTATGGCATGTAACTCTTTTTATTTTGAGCTGGGGAAATATATTTTTTATTCTTAAATTTTGAACTTTGTCGTTTTCTCAGAAAATTAATATGAAAATTACATTTCAATGCTGTACTTTATATTTTGATATTACACACAAAAGACATTTATTTATGTTTTGACTAAAATGAACAAACATAAGCAAGGCAACCTTGGGCCATCCGGACGAGAAAATTCGAACATTACATGTACACCTTATCCCTTTAAATTAATGCACATGGCAAGATTTTATTTAGTATTAAAATTGATAGGAATTCAAGTGCAGACAACTAGAAATTTTGTCGATTTAAAGGTAGGCTTTATTTTAAACATTGATTCGAAGGATAATAAAAAGTCGAGAACAATGTAAAAATCAAGATTCATAGTATATGCATAATCGATACACATGGTTATATATACGTCATATTCCACAAGGCAATTTGATCTTCAATCGTGATCCATCTCCTCAGGTTGCTCGGTCGGGTTTTTCGAGTTGTCATCTTCCACTTTAGTATGTAGTGATTCTGATGTTGGCGCTTCTACTTCTATAGGTAAAGTAGAATCCTGATAGGGAAATACGAGAACTTCAAAATTGTTGGGATAAGAACATTAAATTCATAAATGTGTAGACAATATACGAGAATACCTTCAAGCACTCTGTATCATTCAATGACTCATCCGCCTCCCCCACATCCTTGTCTACTTCCATTTCATCCTTAATAATTTTGAAAGAAACAATATAAAAGTACTAAAATAATTTACACAATTTTTATATCAATAATATAATGTATTAAGCACACGTTCAATCTATAATAAACATCATACCTACATTACTTCAATTTTTACAGATAACAATGTATTGAAATTTTGAGGTGGAGCCATGCTACTTGTCCCAGGATTAAATCTCGGCTCAAACCAGGGGCTCCAAATGGCGCCCCCCTATTGGAGGGGGATCTGCTGGGGCAGACCTTGGTGCCCCTGGTTTGACCCAAGACAACCAGTCTTTTCCTTTGAGGTGATACATGCAGCACTAATGCTGTACATTTTATGGATTTCACTGAAATAATGTCTCACATAGTCAACAAAGTTAAGAAGCTTCTAATGCTCGTTGAAACCACTCGTAGAGCCTCAATTTTGGATGTAACCATCCTATATCGAGATTAAATAAATTTATTGAGAACAAAGGTTTTCTAGATAATTGAAGTATTAACCGGCATGCGTGCAAGGTTCGAATAGGAGAAAGGCTGCCTTATCTGTGGTTCACTAACTAAAATAGACAAATTTCTCCTTCGACTTTCAATCAAAGACTTCATAATTGCACTCCATTCTACACTTATTTGATAAAACTTTCTACTACAGGCTTTTTATAAGGCAATAAAGTTGATTTTCTATCAAAAGACAACGAAATGAGAGATACCTGATCTTTAGCTTCAGGTTCAACAGATTCCATCTTCACTCTGCTAGGTGTGGTTTCTCTGTAAGGACACAATAGGGAATGATCTATGCTTAATGACACCAACTTTTTTTCTCAGAATTTGCCACATATTCAGAAATAGAAAAGCACACGTGTGAATCGAGGATAGGGAAGTATACCTCAAGTAATCAACATTAACATCATCATCAGGATCTTTTCTTTCATCTTTATTATCATCTTCATCTTCGTCTGCCTGAAATTGAAGCAGCATAAATGAGCATTCACATAATTATCCATATTTTCTTTTCCAATATACAAATAACTTGTTCGGGTTTCTTTCGACAAAGTCATTCTCTAGTCATGAAGATGTAACAAAAGGGAATTGCTACGCATTTATCTCTAGACACCCTCCGTCTGATATCTGATTAAGTTATTTCCTGGTACTTAAACTTTACATTGTTCCTTAAAATGAAATGATCGTGGTAAAGAGGGGTGGAATAGAGCTATAAAATGAACAAAAAGCATTTGTATCTTGGTAGAGTTGACATTTTCAGGAATTAATAAGAATACATGAAAGATATATAATGAATAGTACTCGTGATCTTTTGTTAACTGAAACAATACAGGGTTGTAAAAACAAACCTCTGGGATTTCCGTATCAGGCGGCCGCTCTTGGAACTGTACACTTGGTGCATGTTGAAGTCTTGAGAGATTATCAAGGAGCTTTGCTCTTATATTATCCAACATTTCACGAGAGTTCTTATTTTCCATGTTACTCAGAGCAACGTGAAGAGTGTAATCCGGACCAAAATACTCAATATATTCGTGCTCTGGTACCCCATCGTCAACCTCAATTCCAAGTGCTACTCCTGTCTGCTCAAAATTCAAAAGGGCAATATTCAATCAAAGATGAAGATAATGAAAATTTGAGAAAAGAAAAAGTTTCCTCTAAAAAGGGCTTGTAGAGGACATATTTGCACAACGATCATTTGACTTTATACATTTTTGAAATGATTAAAAGTTCATCATTGGACCCAGTTCAAAGTTAACTAATATACATACAACATACCTCGTAGCACCAGCAACGAGCAACATTGCGTATTGTGTAGCCACCTCCACCCAACAAAAGAAGTGGCACGTTAAAAGATCTCATGAATCTGACACACTCCGCGTGACCTTTAACGGATATATTGAAGCAGCCTAACCTATCCCCAGATAAGGAATCAGCTCCACATTGTAAGACCACAGCTCCAGGCCTAAAAACATCCATCACCTTTCTCATTATTGGCTTAAACAACGACTGATAGCTTTCATCATCAATTCCATCATCTAATGGAATGTTAAGAGCATAGTATTTCCCCTTCCCAAATCCAATATCTTTTATGTCCCCTGTACCAGGGAAATAATCTCCAAATTTGTGAAATGAAACGGTCATGACCCTGTCTGTAATATAAAAAGCCTCCTCAACACCATCGCCATGATGAATATCGATGTCGACGTATAGAACACGCTAAAACAATGGAAAAATGGAGAAATCAAATTCAGGAATGTGAAACTAAGCAAGTCCTCAACTCCAATTTAGGGAAATCTGATCTAAAGAGTGTTCTTTATAATTAAGCAGCAAGAAACTATTAAAACTGTGTGTACATAAAAAAAATGTAAATGTAAAGGAAACAAGATATAATAGTCAAGAAGTCACTGTTATCATGCACGGTGTTAGAAAAAGAGACCAACCTCGTGAAACTTGAGGAGCTCCAAAATAGCCAGAACTATGTCATTCACATAGCAGAAACCGGAAGCCTCGCATTTCTTTGCATGATGCAGTCCACCAGCCCAATTTACCGCAATGTCACAATGTTGATGGTTTAACTTAACTGCTCCTCCAATAGAACCTCCAGCATAAGTTTGACAGAAGGAGTAAAGACCGTCAAAAACAGGGCAATCTTCGCCAACATTAAATCTCTTCAGCTGTCTCGAATATTCCTGCACTGTATCTGGCGTGATTCTTCTCAAGAATGAGACATAATCATCTGCATGAAACCTGCATAGATCCTTCTCTCGAGCAGGATTAGGCTTCAATACATGCATATGTTGTAGTAAACCATAGTGAGCGAGGAGAGCATGAGTCATTCGCATCCTGTGTGGCTTCATTGGGTGACCTTGCCCATAATAGTAATTTCCAACCTCTGGATCATAGAAGTAGCTCACTTTTCTCTTAACCGTATCTGATGCAGATGGTAAGGAATTTCCGCCTATATCCATTTTCCTATCATACAAATCATGACAAAGATAACTCAGATTGGATTTACTCAATAGGTTGCAAAGACAGCTTAATTAAAATTTGGTAATCAGAATTGCTATTTGTAAGAATGATGGTACATGCACATAAAATGACTCATTGCAGACATGAGGAGACTAAAAGGAAAATGAGAAACGACAGGAAAGTTCAGAAACAGACCTTGGCTAAAACTCAAGGCAAGGAAACCAATTTAGAGGCAGTAAGAGTGACAGGGAAATGACAGTATTTTCCTGCTCTGCAGCAAATGAAATAGTCAATATTAGAAGCAACAATAACTAAAACTCACAGATTTATATGCACGTTGAGAAATCATAACAGTCATTGTATCCACGTGCCATAATAAAATGAAAATGTCTACTCCTAATTGTTATTTCATTCCTTTTGCATAGTATCTTCAGAATATCACCCAACCTATTTCAACCTTAGACATGGAGAGAAAGCATCTCAAAAAGCCATTTCTACATACTGCTTCAAAAGAGCCGTAGGCACACACCTTGAAGAACTTCTCGTGCGATGCATTTATTAGGAGCCTGAAAACTTAGACTTCAAGTGCCCTTTCAGATGGCTTATGCTTTGACTTATTGAGGCGCGCTCCTGAGGACATAAGCCTTATGATGGCTGAGGCTTACATATTAAACAAAATCATCTAAAATTTCTGTTGGTAAGGAGACACATTTATTTCTTTAAATTTGTATTCACCTTCCACCCCCACCCAAATGCAAGCCGGTCACCATATTCATTCTTTGTAAAATGCCTAACACGTTCACAATTTCATAGATGGATGACAATCGGACTTGAACTTAGGAGCAGTGTCTGGTCTAATACTATGTTGATTCACGCCATCTAAAATATAACTTGTTCGAGATGGAACACATTTATTTATTGAAATTTAGTCTTCAACGGTGTGCCTTTTGTTAGCTTCAACTTTATTCAAAACACAAGTAAAACTGAAGGAAAGAAGAATGTAAAGAATAACAAGATATATCTAGAAGAAACGAACACTAACAAGAAATGAATAAAAGAAGCAATAGTTTCCGAATCAAGTTCGAACAAACAGGCACGCAAGTCAAATGAAAGTGCATATATTTGTCCCATTACGAAAAGCGTTTTCAAAAAAGAAAACAAAAAGTTGCAGAAGCTTTCTTGGAAAAAGGGAAAAAAATAGCACAAAGACTAAGTTCGGTTTAGTAAATAAGAGCCCCACAAAGCAGAATAAAAACAATATGTCCTTATTTTTTGTAGTAACGTTATTCATGATGAAGATTATCGATAGTTGTCCTACATGGTTTACACGCGCCACTTTGTTATTTGAAGCATTATATTCTATGTTATCAAGAAATAACTAAAGGAGTGGCAAAGTATTTCAGATTTTTACCTTTCACAAGTCAATTCACAATTTCACCCGTTTCACTTGAAGCATCCCCCGAATCAAGATTCAAGAAAGATAAATCTTAGAGAACTTTTTCAAGAAATACTCGAAATCAGCATCTTGTGTTCATAACTAAACAAAATTAAAAATAAAACAATCGTGAAAATTAAAGAACGTCCAATTTCCCCATTCGATCACAGTTAAAAACCCTAATCAAACAAGAGAAATATAAAACATTCCTCGGCAATTTATTGATTCAATTTTCAAACAATTTTAAACATGAATCATACCAAATCACCAAAAAGAAATGAAAAGAGCCGAAAAAACGAGTCCACAGTTTCTTTGGGAAAATAAGTAGAAAAACTCAGTTTCCATTAGAAACTGATACAATGTAAGTACAGTCCATCGATACACATGCATGGCGATAGAAAAAGGTGGTTCAACAAGTACCAACTCCTGCATGACACATGCAACCCTACTCTAAAATCGAATCTTTTTAACCCAAATTTATTCAAGAAAAAAATCAGTTCTGCAGATCTTAGTTTCATTTCATCGATCTTCCCCAAGTCTTAAAAGGAATTAAACTAAAAACCCCATAATCTTTTGCATCATAATAGATAGAGAGGCGTAACTTTTATTGCAGTTCTCGAAAAAGAAAAGTGAATGGAATCCCTGAATTACATGAAATAGAGGAGAGACAATGGGGGCATACCTGGAATCGGGAGCTGCGAATGAGAAAGCAGAAAGGGTTTGCTATATTTTTTATAGTGAAGAAAATCATGGACGAAAATGGGGACCTATTTATATATTTATTGTTTTGTGAGGATGAATTCATAAACTTATATTTTTTTTTGGAAAATGCTTGTTGTATTTACGGATTGATGAAATGACGATAAATTGAATTAAAACGGTCAAAATCTATTCATGACTTAAACGGTTATCTTATATACTGTGGGTTAGTGGCAGAGAGATTGGGGATTTTTTTTTTAAATTTGTCAAAATCTCACTACATCATATATTGGTAAACAAGTCTCTGAGTAATGATGAATTTTTATTTATATTTAATGATTTCGATAAGATATAGCCCTTGTTTGAGCCCCATTTTAGGAAAAAAAATTATTTTTGAATAGTATTTTTTTGAAGAATTTGTGGTTAAGAAATAAGAAAAAGTTTTAGATAGTAAAATTATTTTATTGAAAAATGTGTATTGAAAATAAATTGTTGATAAAATGGGGCTCAAACAAGGATTGGAATGGATCCTTTAATTTAGGGAGAGGAAATTGGAATAAGGAAAGTACAACCACAACCCACTAAGATTGGGCTTGGATGAGTGACCTCATAAAACATCATGATATGGTACATAGATTTGCCATTAATTTTAACAATACTTAAATTAATCAATAACCTCGATTTTACACATCATGAAATGTCATTCATGTACAAGTAAGTTAATTCAATTTATAAACCATAAATAAATAAGAAAATGGATTAGGTGGCCCGACCCATTGGCTCCACAATCCATAATTTCCTTGTTTTCACTATGGGAAGATTACATAATTAAGAGGTCGATTCATACAAGCTAAATCTTCTAATCGATAATTAGGCCAAAGAAAGAACTAAGTTTCACCAATTTCAAATTTAATAGATCAATATTTCAAATTTCAGACTTTTTCAACTTTTATTTATTAATAAATTAATTAAACATATATTTTATTGATTAAATATATTAAGGTTACAATTTCATATAATTTGGTCACATTATTAATTGATCACAAATCACAATTTTTATATGTCACAAATTATTTTACAATTACAAAAAGCTAAAAAATTATAGGTCACAATTTGTTCATCGATCACAAATCAAACATTTATATGTCACAATTTATTCATCAGTCACAAATCTATCAAATTAATAAATCACATATTATTCATTGGTCACAAATCACAAATTTTATATATCACAAATTATTTTACGCTCACAATTCAAAAATTTTATATCACAATTTGTTCATCGATCACAAATAAAAAATGTATAAGTCACAATTTATTTATCGATCACAAATCACAAGTATTATAAGTCACTACTTATTAGACAGTTACAACTTATCAAATTATCGGGCACATATTAACAATTTTTTAGGTCACACATTATTTCTTGATCATAAATTATCGAATTTTAAGGTCATATTTTAATAGTTGGTCACAATAAACCAAATAATTGGTAACAAACACCAAAACACCAGCGATCCCGATCCACCACCAATACTTGGTCACAAATCAACCAAATAATTTGTGACCACAACCAACACTTGTGATCACCACCTCACCACTCCCACTAGCAACACCGTCGTCACCGTTGCCGCTAGAACCACAACCACTTCTAGATAGCAACATCATCTAAAACAAATTAACAAATCGCAGAAAAACACCACTAGATCATCACGTCAGATCCACCACCACCTCGACAGACCATCGCCACCAACACCGTCTAGCTGCTGCACTGTCATCTCTAGAACCACCATCACCACCTCCCGACAGAAAAACCATTATCTCAAACACTACAACCACCACCACCAGCCTACCACTCCAAAATCACAACCCCCACCAAAAAAATTCCCAAATCTACCGCCGGGCACTAACTTCGCCGCCACCATCACCGCTAAATCAACAACAACACCACCACACACAACCACATCACCTCTGAACACAAACCAACACTGCCACCTATTGTTCCTCTTCATCTTCAATTGTTGTCCCACAGATTCAGTTTCTAGAAGATTTCCAGTAAAATAGCAATAGAGCTTTAATGGGTCATTTACAGCCTTCGTGTAAAACTTGGTTTCGGTCCATCCATGGCATGAAGCAGTGACGATGCGCGTCCCACCGCGGCTGCTTCGTGCGAAGCGGCCATCTGTTCCTCATCATCGCTACGTCGTGTGCTATTGTGGCTGCGGGTTTAGGAATATTTGTGGTGGTGATAATGGCGACATTGGCGGATGCTGTGGGTTTGGGAATTTTTTTGGTGGTTGTGGTGCGGTAGAGATGGTGAGGTAGTTGAGTGTGAAAGTGGCGAGGTGGTGTCGACGGTGTGGTGGCGGCGATACTTTCCGATGAAGTCTAGAGAGAGAAGAAAATGTGGGATAGAGAGAAGAGAGAAAATGGAGAGGATTAAAATAATTAGGGTGTCGGTGTGGGTGGTTGGGTATGGGTTAGGTGGGATGAATATGCATATTTAATTTTGTAATATAATTATTGATATTTAAAATTTCAATTATCATCTGATTTTTGAAACAAAAACTTGTAAATCTTAATTTTGAAATATGAAGTTTAAAATTCTGATGGCATATAATTTCCACTTTCACTATTTCTCACATTGCTTACTACTCTATTCTCTTACAATCTCTTTATTTACTTGTTATTAAAATTTTCAAATGATTTACATATTATTTAAATTTATTATGAATTTCTAAAGATAAGATTGGAGGTTCTACTCCAATTTTCAAACATAATTTCATTCTGCATTCGTCAAGCTGCCCCTCTACTCTTTTCCTCACTTGTTTAAAAATATGAGGGGAAAATAAATCTTTTTATGTCCTCATAATAATTTATTTTGGACATAGACTTTTTATTAGAAATAAGATGTGTTAATTAATGAAAAATTGATAATAAGAATACAACGAAAAAAAATTGATGACATAAATGTGACAAAGAACAAAGGTTGTGACCTTTACAATTAACATATGGTGTAGCAAAAAAATGTGATTTGAATATAATTAGCCATAATGTAATTTAGAAATGTTAAAATGAATCAGAAATTACATTGACAAGACGAATTTCCAAATTTCATATAATAGAAAATGAGAGCTACTTCGTTGCCAGAATGATATTTTAATCTAGAATTATGCTATAGGGCCCGGCTCAATGACCGGGCCCAAATACAGGGCGCCGAGGTGGCGCCCTATTATTGGAGGGGAGGGCGCCACCTCGGCGCCCTGTCATTTGTCTCGGTCATTGAGCCGGGACAAATGACATCATTCTTTAATCTATCATTTCATCAAATTTGAAAATCTACATGATTGGAATCTTGAAGAATCCACAGCTACTAT
Source organism: Fraxinus americana (assembly GCA_035079005.1). Classification (NCBI taxonomy): domain Eukaryota; kingdom Viridiplantae; phylum Streptophyta; class Magnoliopsida; order Lamiales; family Oleaceae; genus Fraxinus; species Fraxinus americana. The sequence goes on from CM068712.1 coordinate 30,719,537, forward strand.
CTCATTTGATGGTTCTTTTTATTATCTCCCCAGAAATTCGATACCTCAAAATGTGCAACTAAAGTTTTGTGTAGAAGGACAAATTAAGAAGAAGATGTTGTCTCTTGATTCTCCTATTTTTCTTTGAGTTGATATGTTGAAATGTATAGTTTAAGAACGAAATATGTATACCTATGACCGGTACACAAACTTGAGGATGGTGTGTTATGTCTGAATTTATACAACACGGCTTATGTACTTGGAACATTTTAATATTTTACTCATTCTTAAATTATACCAATCCTTCATAAATTAAAACGAGAATTATGAATTAGAATTCAATCTTTTTTACATTTATACCTTTGTTTTGAACCTATTGTTGATTTTTTTTTTATTGAAACATAAACTTTATTAAACATTAGGAATTGCCAAGATTTTCATGTCAAATTATCAAGGAAATTAATTAATGCGGAACATAGTTGTATCTTGAATATTAAATCTTGAAGCTTAAATTGCAATAATTTAATCTCGACTTCTTATTCTTCAATTTGATTGTTTAAATCCTTCTTCTTGATTCTTAAATTCTTTTATGCATGGTTTTTGATCTTTCTCTTCAATATATTTTATCTTGGGATTCTTGTGTTGATGGGAGAGTTAATTACCTTGTTAGTCACCGAACTTTGCGCAAAGTTTCTAGAGGGTCATTGAACTTTAAAAGTTTCATCATTAGCCAATAAACTTTATAAAAAAAATTTCCATTAGTCACTAAGTGACATTTGTAAAGTTCGGCGACTAACAAGAAAATATTTGAAATTCAGTGACTTGTCAGGTAATTTATCAATCTTATGTTATTTTTAGTCGTTTTCTCTTTTTCATTTTTTCTATACTCTTATCCTACAATTTTATTTTCTCTAGCATTGTCAAACTAAAAAAAATAGTTTTTATCTCAAGGATAATCGACACTGTTGTCTATTGACCTCTCTAATATCAAAGATTCAACTATTTCAAAAGAGAATTGTTTCAGCATTGATCACTTCGTAGTATTCAACATTAAAATTCATACGCATCTTTAGCTAATAATCTAATAGATTTTTTATTTTTTATTCAGGTGTGTCATGATGAAAAAACAATTGAAACCGAAGAAGCCCATAGAACCATCATCTATTGTCGCTTTGATCTTAGAGATGTCAGCAGACAACCTTATCGATTTTTCCTATGATAAAAGACTATTCTTTTTTCTTAGTTTGGTGATACTGAAGAGAATAAAATTATGCAGAGTACAAAAAAAAAATGACTAAAAAAATATAAAGATCAATTAATTACTTAATTAAGGTTTACAGAGGGTCATTGAACTTCAAAATTGTTCCTGTTAGTCAATAAACTTTATGAAAGTTTCCCCATTAGTCATTGAGTGATGGATAAGAATACATTTTGTAAAATTGATTGACTAAGGGAAAAACGTTTGAAATTCTCAGTGATGGGGTGGGATTATATTTATAAAGTTCGATGACTAATGGAAAAACTTTTAAAATTCAGCAACTTTCTAAAAATCTTACGTAAAGTTTAGTGACCAATCATGTAATTAAATCGTTGATAGGATGACACAAAGAATGCGAATATTATATATGAATTGGGAACCATAATCATATATATAATTTTCATATGTATTCGACACATCGTCAAATACAATCTTAATAGATCCAGTCTCTATACATATAATTCGGTCCACATTTTATTTAGATGCTCAAAATCAAATTATTTAATTCTTTATTAGATCATTTTAATTTTGTGCTTAATTTTAAGATAATCTTTATACACAATTAATTACATATATCGTCCCACATGATAAATTAATAAATTTCCCAACACCTATACAATAAATTCAGCCAAATGCCATATCGTTTTGAGGAAATAGTGGTCAATGACTTGTTTACTCGGTTTAATTTTTAAAATGGTCTTTGACCAGTATTAAATGAAAAAAAAGAGAGAAGATAAAAGATAAAAAAAAAAAACAAAAGGTTTAGTTACCCATTAACCCTTTGAAAAGAAGAAAGAAAATAAAAAGGAAGTAGATCAGGACTTCAAGATTACAGACAAAATGGACGGCTCTGTTCATCTTCTAAAGTTGACAATGTTAGCATTTGTTTGAAATTTTTAGTATTTCATTGTGGTGAATGTAGATATTTGATTTTTTTTTTTTCATATTGAATGTGTTAAATTATGCATTTAATACAAATATTGATGTTTATTTATGGTTAAGATGGAAGAAAAGTCGAATTTGATGTTTGAATTGGCAAAAAATGGTTATTGAGTCCGGATCCACACGGCGCGGTCCGTTCCCTTTTTTTTCATTTTTTTTCAATTTAATTCATTTTCCTTTTTGTTGTTATTTTTTTTTTCCTTTTTTTTTTTCAAACTTAAATCTTATATTTTTTTCAATTTCTTTTTTATTTATTTTCTTTTCATCAATTTTTTTTTTGGCTTATTAGCATAAAACGTCCCTACGTTTGACCTTTAGTGTGCAAAACGTCCTTACGTTTCAATTTTTCGTATTTTCACCCCTATTTCCACGTTTTCTTGCGGAAAACATCATTTTCCTCAATTTTCATCAACTTTCTCCGTGACATGACAAATTTACCCTCTTATTTAAATAAAATAAAAAGTAAAGGAGAAAACAATAAAGAACTAATTGCAACCATATTCTCCAATTTTTCAAAAATTACAAATGAGTCTCAAACAAATAATTAAAAATCAAAACCAAAAACAAAAATAATTTTCATAAACCAAACCAAACCCTACCCCAGCACCACAACCAGCACTTGCACCACCAGAACCACCACCCCTACCAAAAAAATCCCAACCACCATCTCCATCTCCACCACACCACAATCCCCCACCAAAAAAATCCCCAAATCTTCTTCTCCTCCTCTTCTTCTTAATCTAAACCAAATCTCCACCCCCCTCCAAGTTACTCGACAACAAATGTTGTGACCCCAGTTTATAACCATCAATGACTCCTCGCCCGCCACGAAATTTTTCTCTCCACCACTCCTTTCCTTTTCCAATTTTCCTCCCTAATCTTCTCTGTATACAACAAGGATACTGATTTTCTTCTTTCTTTTCTTTCCCCTCCAAAACAAACCCATTGAAAAAATCACTTCCGGTTGTACCTCCGGCTCCGGTGGAACAACTCTTCTCGAACGCTAAGAAAATGGAGTCTCCTTTGGAAGAAACTAGGAAATCCTCCAACTAGTTCTTTGATTATACATTACTTGATGATATTCCTGTCCCCGACGGCGACCTCCCTCCTCTTGAAGCTACCACCTTTCACTGGACCCAACCTCATAATGATTTCGTCCCTCCTAACCCTGGTCTCTCTCTTTTTTTTTTCTTTTCGCTTTAATTTGATATTTTTGTGTATTAAATATTCGTGTTTTGTTGCTTTCGTTAATCTTTATAAAAAATTGAAGAAGATTTGGTTTAGAAGAAGAAGAAGAGGAGGAGGAGGAGGAGATTTGGGGATTTTCTTGGTGGAGGATTTGTGGTGTGGTGGAAATGGAGATGGTGGTTGGGATTTTTTTGGTAGGGGTGGTGGTGCAGGTGCTGGTTGTGGTGCTGGGGTAGGGTTTGGTTTATGAAAATTATTTTTGTTTTTGGTTTTGGTTTTTAATTATTTTTTGAGACTCGTTTGTAATTTTTGAAAAATTGGAGCATATGGCTGCAATTAGTTTTTTATTGTTTTCTCCTTTAATTTTTATTTTGTTTAAATAAGAGGGTAAATTTGTTATTTGACAGAGAAAATTGATGAAAATTGAGGAAAACGATGTTTTCCGCAAGAAAACGTGGAAATATGGGTGAAAATGCGAAAAATTGAAACGTAAGGACGTTTTGCACACTAAAGGTCAAACGTAGAGACATTTTTTTACCTTTTTGTATGTGTATTTTTGTATTTTTTTAAAAAAATTTGAATCTTGATTTTTTTTATTTCTTTTCCATCAATTATTTTTCATTTTCGTTTTTTGCTTTTACTTGACTTAAAATATTTTTTTTTCTATTTCAATTTACTTTATACTTTAATTCCATTTTTGTTTTTTTTTCCTTTTTAATGTGTTATGAAACAAATTTATTTGTTACATACAATAGCAAGTAATTTAAATTTTAAGATATTACGATCCCCTCAATTGAAAACTTCGTGTTCACTCTTGAGAACATTCTTCCTCAATAAAGTTACGCAAATAGGAATCAACTTGCAGCTTTGGTTCAATTTAATTAGAAACTTCATTTACTCTTCAGAAATAAACTTTTATAGGTTGAATCGGAATGGTTGAATGCTTGTGAAATAAAAATCTCAATTCCATATTGTACCGAGAGAGATCGACGTTGAGATGTTTTGTATATACATTTCCGTAAACGATGTACTCGCTGTTATCAAAATTGCAGCAACCTCATTTTCTTCATTCATCCATTTTCATTCCTTCGAAATTCACCAAAGTAACAAATCGAGACACATGCAGATGCCATATCTGCAATATGAATCAAAATATTAGAAAAAATTAGATTAAACATAAGAAATTAATATAAGGGTAAGAAGATGAGGAGAGAAAAAAATAAAAGAGAGGGCGCGCGTAACAGAAGACCTGGATGGTGCGGGCAGTTCGTAACAGACGTCTCTGTCTATTTGACCCCAATATTATTTTTTCTCCCATTTTTTTATAAAATTATCTACGTATGTCATAGCATTTGTCGAAATAAAATTTAACAATTTAACAAATATATCAATTTAACGAAAACGAAATTAAACGTACGCAAATATTCTTAGCAATTCGAAGTATTAGATATAAACAAAATATTTTTTTTGTAACGTTTGATAAGTTTATGGGATTTTAAGATTGAAACAGATGAAAAATGAAAGAGTTTTTATCTGTATTGGAGTAAATATATATATATATATATATATAAAGTAATTTTGTTTTAAAATTTTAAGTAAGAAATATTTGGTTTTTATTTTGTAACTTAAAAGGGTATTATTGTCTTTTTAAACAAATTCATATTTTTGCAATTGTATAAAGGATTATGCTAGTGGTACCTAGGGGTGTACCTAAGGGGTTACACCCCCTCACATGGGGATGAGACCTACTAGCATAAACCTTGTATAAAATATTTAAGAGTTGTCTTGTCTTTTAATCAAGAAACGACCATTGTCGTGATTGTGAATAGCAAATATTTTTTGCTGACGTGACAAAGTGACCGTTCAATCAAACTATTACTAAAAAGTATGTCTCACCGACACGCGTGAATCTGGTATGCGTGTTGAGGTGGGCCACAAAAAGAAGTGGTGAACCGGACTCAGCCTGTCATGTGCTGTTGCAATCTTCCCTTTAGATGGCTCAATCTATTTGACCTTCTATAGTTCTACCATATTTTTGATCATATTCACAGCTATCTTGGAACTTTCGAGCGTTCATAAAATGTAGAAACTCGAATCTACTTAATGAAATGCATTGCGTGCACGCATATATTGATGGGACCTTTTTTTGTGCCATTAATTCAAGGTTTATCTCACCCTATTGTCTCATCCGACCAAAGTTTGATTCATAAAATCCTTTCTAAAATTCCTTTATTTCATTTTTTTATTTGAAAGTGTTAAACCCTTAAAACAAATTGACCTGAAAGCTTGACTTGGATTATTATTCACAAATATCAGATTCTTCTATGAATATATTTTCTTTTTCTTTTCACTGAAGATTCTTTGAAAGAGCTTAATTATTCATTTAGCATGTATTTAACCCGAGTATTTGAAGAAAATAAACATTTCAGCAAAAGTGCGGTCCTAAATAAATAAAATTAACTTCGGTGGCATAGTAATAATGACTTCATGAATATCTAAATATTACTCCTCGTAACTTGGTCAAAAGGACGTTTTGATTTCAATTGTAACGCAAAGGGATAAAATTTGCATTGAAACTTTGATAATGCATAACTGTGATGCAAACATGAGTCCGTAATTCCGTCATATATCATTTTAACCATTGTCATGCACTTTCGCCACATATCATTTTAACCATTGTCACGCTACATGACGATTGTTAAAATGATATCTGACAAAAGTACGGATGATGACTTATTAGACTACTTAGACGGTCCATATTGTGACGTATATTTAGTTTGAATTCCCCATTTCAAAGGATTTGATTTTGATGAAAATCTAATTAGAAAAATTACTAATATGTCTACTTTATTATTGACTATTGAGGGACAATATGTGCCCGCATTTAACATTTAAAGAATACAAAAATTGGAGAACGTGCAGCAATAGCTTTAATAACCTACCACCGATTGCCTTTTGTCGACTACAATCAATTATCTAAGTATTATATTCTATGACCAAAAAAGCTTACAAAGTACTGCTTCTTCTTGGATTTCTTCCCAGTCTGTGTTTTCCAGTTCTCAACTTCTCTATCCAGCATACCCAACAAGCAACAGGTATATTCATCTTTCTATTTATTGATTCATATGTATATGTGTACTTGTATATACAGATTTAACTATTTGTACCAATTATGTTACTTTTAGCTTTGAAGAGACAGATTCCTAAATTTGCATTTCTTGGGTGTTCATTATTTTTCCTGTTGACTTAGATTTGGGGAAAGATTCTTGTATATGGTGAGCAATAATCTTGAACTAGTTTGTGTATCTGTGATGGGATTATGGATTATTTACCTGAAAAGTTAAAGGGGATTCTTGAATTCTTGTTTGCTTATATGGTATCAGATGTGGGAAAGCTAGTGCAGTTTTTGTTTGTTATACAATTGGATCCAAGGCGTTTAAGTAGAATGATTATGAAATCAATTTAGGACAAGTTGCAATAACATTTGGCTTCTGTATATGTTATTTCTTTTGTAAAAAATTCTGTGATTCACACAATCTTTCAACATTTGCTTCCCACGAGAAAATTTGAGCAGGATAACTGAAGAAAATCAATTTCAATTTTTTCATTTTTTATTTCTTCTTCCTTGCATTGAAGAAAACATTGTCTCTTATATGGGCACTTGTAATTATAATCTTTTATGGGGTTGCAGGGGTGGGGATTATAATAGGTAAAGCTCATCCAATCTTTTATTATTGTCTACGCAGAACTATTTTGTGATTGAAGTATTTAGATAATGGGTAACAGTGAATCGTCACCAGATGACGCTCACAACAGTTTTCCACACCAGCCCGCTTCATATGAAGGATATTCAGTGAATGCTGGCTATCGACATCAATCTCCAGAACATGAAAGAAATTCATCAAGCACTAGTAATCAAGATCATCCTCCATCATATGGTTCAGAAAATACTGACTATAGGAAGAAGAAACATTCATCCTACATAGCTGATAACTTCAGCTCCTTGGAAGAGGTAGGCTATGTTATATATTTATACAATAAATATAATATGTGAAAGAAATAATTAATTAAGATAAAGTGCCCAACTGGTGAAAAGTGTAGAATTTGTGTGGGAGGTCAGGTGTTCGAGCCACGCCTCACGCACTATATTAAAAAGTCTTTGATTGGGCCTTGGGCTCTTGGACTTTATTGATTCTAATAAAATAATAATAGTTTTTTTTAATTATTTTCGAAATTATTTATTGGGTCAACTAGCCGTAGAATATGACAGTTTTAACTGCCCAATATTAATACCCATTACCATTGGCCATTACATCTGCAACTTAATACTAGATCATGGTGGAAGAAGTTACATCTCTTTCTGCCTATATAAACACACTTTTGGGTATTAGAAAAAAACAAGAAAAACGAGATTATATATTTTTATACAGTACAAATATTGTTCTTAATTTTACAAATTTCTGAAGTATACTTGAGAGTTCTGGAAACCTTTTGTGATTGCTGCACAATTGGTTTATTTGATCGTTGTATCCTGGAGGTGATTGTTCACAGAGGTCGCAGCAATTATCGACGGGCAATTTCGCTTTAGGACATCGTGCTGTCACGAGACTCGATCTGTTGATAAGTTTTTCTGCACTTTACTGTTATTTTTTCCAACAGGCTATACCTTTATTAATGAGATTTCCACCCGTTTAGGGACCATGAGCATGTATACCTAATCTTAAAAAGTTAGCTTATAAGTATATTAGTACGTTTTAGAATGAATAAATTTTTTATTGGTGAAAGTTGAAAATCAATAAGTTATTTATTTTAACTCTAAGGTAAGAGTTACTTTAAAAAAAATTAATTTTTTTACTTAGTAAAAGAGGTAAGTTATCCATACGTATCTTTTTTTTTTTTTTAAGGGAATGTTCAAATTTCATACATATCTAAAAGGACACAGTCAAAATGTAGTATAACGTCTTACAATTGTTTTGCCAATTTCATCTCGTCCTGTAGTGGATGAACAAATATCAGAACAAATAAATCAGATTTACCGATTACATCTCTATGTTCTAATTCCTTAGCTCGTATGAGCTTCACATCTAAAGTTCCATATGCTAAAGTTCCTCTAGGCTTTAACTCCAGGTGCCTGTAACAAGAAAAACAATACTTTACGTTAGAGACACGTTCCTAAAGTTACATCCTTCTGTTTCCAACATGTTTATGGAACTGTTCTATTGACAAGAACGAAAATTCTGTCAACGCTTTTCAGTCAAAGTCGCTAAACTTGAAACCATTTTGAGTGTAACACAATAATTGGGGGCATTTATCAAATTGACCTAGTTGATCAAGCCTTTATAACCTTTTGTAAAATTGTCTATTTTGCCCTTAATGATATATGTTTTGTTTATTGCAAAGTATATCTTTTCTCTATAAATGGTTTTGACGATTGATATATTATATTTCTATATTTTCAACTCTATCCATCAAATCTATCATTTGATCTACTAGATTAGCATAATCTATAATCTTTTGTTCATATTCCTTTATAAGTTTTTTATATTCCTCATATGGTCTATTTCTATTTTCTAGTTGAGATCTAATATTTTTTATCTTTCCTAATATTCTTTCTAACAGGTTATCTAATCCTTTAACTGTATATCCTGGCATTTTCATCATATATTTCCTCTTTCTTGGTTTTTAATGTATAATTCATTTCTAAGTTGTAGTATGTCGGGATAAATTTCAATATATCTTATTGACTTTATATTAAGCTCTTCAATTATGGTTTCATCATGTTCTTTCTTAAGTTCTTGATCAATAAATCTTATTTCATCTAACATTTTATCTAACAAATTATCTAATCCTTTAACTGTATATCCTGACATATCAGATAATATAATGAGATAATAATTCAGACATCATGAATAGATATTCAAAATTAAACATTATGAATGTGATCAAATAATTAATCCCTACGATTCTTTAAGATCTAAGAAGAATTATTTCTAAATTTAACAAAAACAATATTTTTACCTTAATTCTGATCCTTTAGTTCATTTCCTTAGAATTGAGTGACCTTCAGACTCTGAATATGCAAACTATTCCCTCAAGCGGCCATCTGCCTTAACAGGGTTCTTTGCTATTTCAGCTTCTTGCCTTCACTGTGTCGGTTCTTAGAATTAAAACTATAAATCTTAACTAAAGAAAACTCTCTTTTTGTTAAAATAAGAAATAAATCTCTTCTTCAACCTTTCAAGAATCTATGGGAAAAGTAGTTTAGAAATTCATTTCTATATCAGAGGATTGGAATGTGAATGATTCTATTTCAATAGTATTGATAAAAGATTGATATAAAATTTAAGCAGAAGAGTGTTTGGTTTTCTCACAAAGGTTGAGTGCTCAATTCTGTTCTCCCTTTCATCTAGCCTAAAGGCCTCTATTTATACAAGCAAATGAGGCAATATTATTGCCTTTTTACATCATTCCTTACATCATACTCCAATTATGGAGTTTTATCAAAAGTTCCAACCACTAAACTATTGTGGCTCTATTATTACATAAAGCAAATGACTTTACATCTTTAGGGCTCCACCCTTCTATTTTTTCTTCCTCTTGGTCCTACATCTTTATGTGTGTCTTGGCCAGGCAATAACACTCTCGCAGCTGGCAAGATTCTTGTATAGTAGTAGGATTTCCTGGGAATTGATGAATATCAAATTTTGTAATATAGTCCTTCAAGTTTTCGGACTTTCCATATCCTCCATTTGTTACCAACGTCCAATTTTCATATTGGCATAGACATTAGAAATTTTTATCATAAAGATTTTTTGCTATATTGTATAGAGCTTTGATCCCAAGTGCTCTTCTATGTTTTATCCATGACTTGATAACTTTTGGTATTCTTTTGTCATTCTCTATGACATCTATGTTGAAGTTGGCTGCTACATATCGGATTGAAATTATATGATTAACCGGGCAGTATATAACTCCATCGTATTCTGGACTAATTGAGTAAAATTTTAAGTATACTCTTCATCCTCTAGCAAATCTTGATACTTCTTGTTTTAGCATATCATCAAATTTTTCTAATTCAATAAGGTTCTTTCCTGGATATATCAAATCCAAGAATCCATAATCTGCCCACATTTTTATGACTGTAGGATTACTTCCTTCCATGATTGTTACTCTGGGATAAACATTTTGTCCCGGAAAGATGAAGTATGAATCACATATCTTTATTGAGCAGACTGCTTGGACTATATTAGCATATTTTTCTTCGTTTTTGTCTAAAGGGATTTTATCTTCTGGGTCCATGATACTGATTGTTTTGGAATCTCCGTTATTTGCATCTGCTCTTATTGTCACATTTTTATTTGTTGTGACTGAAAAAGCATCTCCTGCTGGTATATTGTCCCTTCTGGGTCCACTGTTGCTTCCAGCTGTTCCTGTTTGGTATGAATTGGTATTTGTTTGGTATGTATTTGGAAGACCCATTTCTGGGCTGATTGGTATTTCTGTCTCAGACAATATATTTTTCAGTTGTGCTGTAATAGCATCAACCTGATTTTTGAGTTCTATGGAATTTTTATGCTGTTCAGAAGTTATTTCCAACAATGTTTTCATATTTGCGTTGTATTCTTCTTTCATTGTTGTAACTCCGATATCTATGTCCTCAGCTTCTTCTTTGAGGAAATCAGTCCTTTTTTGTATATGAAGGACAGATTGATATAATTCCATGATCTTATTTTTATCCATCAGTAAATTCTATGTTCCTGCTGAGGAAATCTGCAAGATAATTGTTAACACCTTTAATATGAATAATATCAAAGTTATAAAAAGATAAATATGCTTGCCATCTGTGTAATCTCCTATATTGAGGTTTCATTGGTAGCTTATTCCTGACTAATCCTGCAACTTGAGAATTATCAGTTTCAACAAAAAAATTTTTAGATAATAAGAATAATGAGAACTTTTTTATTCCTCTAATAATTGCTAATAATTCTTTTCCATGTGTAGTATAATTTATTTCTGCTTGATTAAAAGTTCCACTTGAATATCTGCAAATTTCATTTAAATCTGTTTTTAATATAGCTGCCCAATATTTATCTGAGGCATCTGTATTGACAATTAGATTATCTTTTTCATCTGGTAATCTTAATTTTGGTAAATTCTTACATTCTTCTTTTAATGATTTAACTATTTCTGTATGTTCATTATGTCATCTATTAGTATTTGTTTTTCTAAGTAAGATTTGTATTTTGTCTCCTTTTTTTAGAGATTTTCAATGAATCCTTCAGCATAATTTAGACATCCTAAGAATTTTTGTATTTGTTTTTTGGATTCTAATTTATTTGGAAAACTACTTATCTTTTTAGATATATGAGTTTGTAATTTAATTCCTTTATTATCTATTGTTAATCCAAGAAAATCAATTTCTTGTTTTTCTATGATAGCTTTCTTTTTAGAAAGGACAATTCCTTCCTTTCTGCATTCATTTATGAATTGTATTAAATGATTTCTATGTTCTTCTTTATTATTGGAATATATCAATATATCATCTACATATACTATTAGAAATTTATTAAATTTTCTAAATATATCATCCATTCTTCAATCCAAAAGGCATAACTAACCATTCATATTTGCCTTGAGGTGTACTAAAAGCTGTATATTATATACTATCTTCTTCCATTTTAATCTGCCAAAATATTGATTTACAATCAAATTTAGAATAATATTGTTTTCCTTTTGCAAGGTTTATTAGGACTTCTTTATTTGGTAAAAAGTATCCATCAAATTTAGTATATTTATTTAATTCTTTATAATTTATAACCATTCTGGCTTTTCCTCATGTTTCATCACCATAAAGGCTGGACTACTATGGGGTCCATTACTTGGTCTAATAAGTTTTTGTTCTAATAATTCTTTTATTTGAACATTGAATTCTTGTGTATCTTGTATAGTATATCTCATTGGTCTTACTCTTATAATCACATTTTCTGTTAATTCTATTTTTGCTTTAGGATGGTATGGTTTCCAAAATATCAATGGGTTTTCTCCATAAACTTTTGCTAATTGTTCTATAATTTTCTCTATACTTATTTCTACTCCTGTTTTTAGGACTTTTTTATACATTATTCTTTTATTTCTTATTTCATTTTGTATGATTAGTTTTTTCTCCCATTTATCACCACGCTGGGCTGGCTGAACTCTGTATGGTCTAAATTCTCTTGGTATTAATAAATGTCCACAAGGGGTTTGTATCATAATCATATAATTATTTTGTTTATAATATTGGAACTGTTGTATAAAGTCATTTCCTAATAATATATCACATTCTAAATTATCATAACTATATATCTTATTGATTATTATTTGCTTACTTCCAATGATTATACTAATCTTATCAGCACTATTTATTATTTGAGTTTCTTCTCCTGTAACTCATGTTATTTTTATTTTACTTTTATTTTTCCATGTTTTGATTAAGAAGCTTTTAAATATAGTTATATCACTTCCCGTGTCTATTAAAGCACAAGTTGTTATATCTATTTCTATAATAGTAACTTGTATATATATTGCTAATGGAAAACTTATTTGATTATTCATTTTTGTTACATAATATGTTTTGTCCCTTATGAAATATATATAATTCTTCTCTTTTTATACTGTAATCTTCAAATCCATTTAAGAAACTCATTCCTAATAATATATGAGGATTTATATTCATACTTTCATCTATATAACATGGCACTATAAGGTCAACTCCTCCTATTTTTATAGGTACTTTAACTTCTAATTCTGTAGTATGCATTTGTCCATCAAAATTTACATATCTATATGGTTTTGTTTTATAAGGTACTAGGCCCTTATTTCTTATTGAAGCTATATGGCATTCACTAGCTCCGTATCTATTAATATGTTTGGTCCTGATATTCTTCCTCTTCCATTGAAATATTCTCCATTTATTTTCATATTTCCTGTATTTCTATGTAATTTCATCTCACATGACTATTTTCTCCTAATAATCTAGGTATTCTAAGACTTGTTGATCTTCTAATCAATTTTCCATCTCTAAATATTATATTCTTATCAGGATATTCTTCTTCTCTAAATTCTATTATATCAGGTTTATCTGTTGATATTCTAAATTCATATTCTTTTGGAATCAAATTTATTTGTTTATTTGGCTCTATAATTTTACTAATATCTTTACATTCCTTATAAACTTCTATATATGGTTTTTAGAATAAATATTCTCATAATTAGAATTAGTAAATGTATATAAAGCTCTATATTTAATAGTCATGATTTGGTCTCCTGGTTGCATTATATCATTCCTATGTAATTTAAAATGTAATCCTAAAACTTCATTAAAGTTCTTATTTTTTAAAGAAATACAATATTTTGGGTAGCAGGTAAATATTAATTTCTTATATGCTAAATTTCCTTCTATTGTTCCTAAATGACTATCTCTTAAATTTATTATTTTTCAATCATGTAAACTTACTGTTAAAGGTGAATCTATTCCTTCCCTAAATAAGGATTTAAACATTATTTGTATTCCAGCTAAATAAACATATTGAATTTTTTCACTTCGTTTTTTATTAATTTTTGATAATAATTCATCAACTGTATTCTTTGTTAAAAGATTTAATTTATGTGTTCCTTGAGTTATTCTTACATTTATAGTTTTTTCAATCTTATGATATTCATTTATGACTATCCTCTCTCTTTTCCAAATTCTATCAAAGATTTCCCATTTTCCTACTTTCAAATCTAAAGATAATTTTTGTAATTTTTTGAATTTATTATTATCAAAAGTTACTTTTAATCCATATCCTTTTATTCCTTCGTATTCTTGTATTTCTATATTATTGTTTTCTATTTTTTCAATTCCTTTATTCGGATTCTGATTCATTTTCTTCTGATTCTGTTTCACTTACATATACTTCCTGACCATAGTATTGTTCAATATCAGATATTTCACTTAATTCATCTTCTATTCCTAAATATTCTATTTGTAATATTCTAACCTTCTTTTTATCACAATCTAAACTTATATGACATATTTCTCCACAATTCCAACATTTGCATTGACTTTTATCTTTTTTGTTATAAGGTTTATTCTTTGGTTGTTTATTTGGATTAATTTTTCTCTTATAATATATTCTTTTAGGTTTTATATATTTTTTCCTAAAATTTCTAAAATTTTTTAAATCTCCTATTTTTATGTTTTCTTTTAATATTTTTCATTTCAGGATAACATCCCCATTGTGTAGGTTTTTCCATATTTTCACAACATATTCTTGTTAATTTTCCTGATCTTTTTAATAATTGTCTTTGTTGACATATATATGCAAGTCTATCGAATAGAAATTTTATCTTGATCCTAAAGACCTTGATATTCCTATATTATCTTTTATATATTTTTCAAATTCTATTTTAAAATATATTCCCCATGTTCCAGGTAATTTAGTATAGTACATATCTAAATATAATTCCTGATTTTCATTACTATAAAATTGTATATAGTAGTAATTTTTAAATTCACAAGTGTATTCTTGTAAAACATTTGCTATATATGCTACTAATCTTTCTATTCCTTCTTTATCTGATTTTATTATTTCTGTTTGTATATTTCTTTTCATTAATAATCTTGTATCATCATTAACTCCTTCCCACCAATTTCTTACATTTCCTTCAAATGATGCTATTAAGTAATCTATTCTTCTATCTGTATTTTTTCAAGTATCATCTTTGTTATATAAAAAGAATAGTATCATTGAATCTGCCCAAGTCAATAAGGTTTCTTAGTATCCATTTTACAATCTAAATCTAATTTTGTTCCTCCATGATTAATTGGTTTGTCATAATTATCATTTAGTTCAAATCTATCTTTATATTTATTTCCTTTAGGTGGTTGTCTATTTATTATTTTATCATAGAATTGTTTATAGGGTTTATTATATATAGGTGCATAACTTTCGTCTGGATCAATCTTTTGGTTAGAGGTTTCTGTTGGAGTAGGTCCTCCTCCAGTATTCATTAGAACTTGGTATTCATCTATATTTTCTAGACTTAGTTGATCAAAATTTTCTATTAGTAAATCTAATTCTTCATTCATCTTTATTTTCTTCTTGAATTTCTTCTGTAGTTTTTCTTTTTTCTAATGATTTTTTATAATTTTCTTTTCTTCTATTATTTTTGGTAAAATATCTTTTCTAAAATAATCATCCATGCTTCCTGCTTCTATTACTAGATTTTTTTTTATATGCGTCTTCCATATTCTAGACATTTCTTTTTCTATTAATTTTTTATCTATTTTCTTGTCTCTGCATTTATTATTTTTTAAATTCCCTAATTTCAATTTTTAATATATTTAATTCCTCTTTTATTTCATTTCTTAATTCTTGTACATCGGTTATTAACTGTAGCACCCCGAGTTCTGTTAACCCGGATTGCCACGTCATCGTCTTTTGCCCTAATTTTGTCAATCAATTTTGCGGAAATGACCTAATTTTTAAAATCACATTTGCAATTGAAAACTACTTCGGCAATTAAAATATATTGGATAATTATTCAAAATTTAAATATCATGTTTTGGAATAGCGGAAACGAAAAATACGTTAACAATGTTTCAATACATAAATTCGAAAATTTAATAATTTCGATAATCAAATTTTATGCCACCACTGCCGGATCAATCTCGATCGCCTCCGAAATCTGCAAATATTGTTAAAAATAGCAGAATGAGTATTTCAAAGAAATACTCAGTAGACTCATCGCCGATAATTAATTTACAGAATAATTGAAAACACACTCATGCAATATACAACGTGATATCATCTTTGGTTCATTTTCTTGAAAATCATAGGCTCTTTAAAATACAGGCTATGGGTAGTCTTTCTTTCTTGTGCGGATGAAGCACATAAGTTATGTATAACATTTTTTTCTTATCTCATAAGAGATTCTTTCTTTCTTTCTTTCTCATGCAATTAAGCATATAAGTTATGGCAAGCATAACAATATCATATATCGCATATGACACATTCTCATCCTATGCATAAAGCATATAAATCACGTAATTCACATAAAGCATGCAATTATAATTTAAACTAATTAATGGTGGTGAGTCTACCTCAAAAACTTCGAGTTGCGTGAAAAGTGAGCGGGAAAATAACTTCAAGCTCCTAATTGCTCGTACATATCGTCTAGCCAAAAATAGAAAAATAAGTTTGAATTAGTATTTCGAACTTTAAAGTTTTAAAGTGTTGAAATTAAGTTTAAGGGCTTAATTGAAAATTATTGGAATTGAAATAAATGGCTTAAAATGATAAAATAAAGTTTAGGGCTAAATTGGAAGTTTATTAAATTGAATTTGACAAATCTAAGGGCTAAAAATATTATTTTCAAAGTATTGTGGCTAAATGTGAAAAATAGGAACTCTAGGGACTTAATTGAAAACTATTGAAACTGAAAAATAAAGTTTAAGGGCTGAAATTGAACTTTTATAAGTTAAGGACTAAACTGTAAATCTGTTAAAATTGAATATAAAAGTTTAGGGGCTGAAATGATAAATTTTACAAGTTAGGGACTAAACTGTAAATATTTTAAAACTGAAATTAAAACTTAAATGGCTGAAATAATAACTTATATAAACTAGGGACTAAATTAAATAACTTCTAAACTGAAATTAACAAAGTTAAAAGTTAAAATCAAAGTATTTAAAACCTAGGGACTAAAATAATATAACTTAAAACTTGGGGGCTAAAATTTATCAATTGAAATAAATATATACATAAACTAATCTAACTAAACTAAAAACAAAACAAAACAAAACATTTAAAACAAAATAAAAATAAACACCTCTCTCTCTCGTCCAGAGAGAGAGAAGTCGACGGGGGAAGGGGGCTTCGCCCCCTTCCTCGAGATCTCGCCACCACCGGCCGGCGGTGGTGGCGCCGACCATAGGGGGTGGTGATTGGGGGTTTATTTTGAGTGTTTTGGGCGCACAATCGACGGCTATGGCTCGATTTTGTTCGGTAAAAAGGTAAGTTAATATGGGTTTCTTGTTTTCGATTTTTGTGGAATGATTTGAGTTTGGGTATTTGCAGTTGGATGGTGGTCGTGTGATGGTGAAATGGATGTGGTTTGGTGATGATTTTGGGGTGAAGATGGCTGTGGGTTTCGGGGTTGTGCTCTCGGTTTGGGCTCGACTTTTGGTGTTTTCGGGTTTGGGCGATGTTTTCGGGTATCTTGATTTCTTTCTTGATTTGAAATGGTGGTTTGGCGTTTCTTGGATGTGGTGGTGGTGTTGGGTGAGCCGAAAATGGTAAGTCTTGAGTCTTCCTGTTCTTTGGTTTTTTTGTAGTGGTTTGAGGTGAATTTTTGGGTGAGGCTGGCTGTAGCTTGGTGTTCGAAGCTTAGGTTGAGGCTGCAGCTCGTGTGTCTTTGCAAGGCGGGTGGATCGTATGCCGACTTGGGTTTTGCGATCGGGTTGGTGTTTTGGCTATGGTTTTGGAGATGGTGATTGCAGTGATGGTTTGGTGAATGGTGTTGTGACTTGCAGTGACCTTGCAGTGGAGGTTGGTGGAGTTGGCTGCATTGTGCAGTGGCTGGGGTTGATTTGGTGATGGTGAATTTTCCAGCTTGCTGATGCTAGAAATTGTTCTAGCATCAAAGTGAGCTGAGATTGTTGTTGATGCTAGAAATTGATTTTCTAGCATCAACTAGAATTTCCAAAAATGAGGGAGGGGATTCTTACCAAAATGGATTGCTTGGGTGCGTGAATTGTTTGGAAATGGAGAGGATGGATGAAGTTGGTATATGAATAGTGATGATTAGGGCACAGATTTCAAGGTGGGTAATTGGGTTAGGAAATAGTTGGGCCTAGCATTTGGGCTGTAGGGTTTTTTAAATTGGGCTAAAATAAATAAATTCAGATTTGGACTCAATTGATTGGGCTTAAAACATTGGGCTTATGTAATTGGACTTGAAAATAATAATAATTGGATTTAAACAATATAAATCGAAACTGATACTAAAATAATTATTCGAAATTGGATTTGATCGAATAGATTTGAATTAAATTTTATAACGGCTAGACGAACGCGTTTCTCTAGAAAATTAGGGTTACGTTTTAGCGACACGTTTTTCGAGAAAATTAATTTATATAATTTAAAAGTTCGCGGTCGCTACATTAACATTTTTATTAATGTTTTTAATTCTTCCATATTATCCTTTCTTTGATTGGTTTAAATAATATATTCTGCATTCAGTATCTTTACAATCTTTTATCATTTTATCATACTTTTGTTTTTTATTTTTATCAGTTGTTAGTCTTTTTAATTCTTCAAAATAATTTGCTCTTTCCTTATATTTTTCTTGTTTTAATTTTAATATTTGGTTTTCTTGATATTTTGTTAAATTTTCAGGGGTTAATAGTTCGTCTAATATTAGATGGTTAATTATTTTTATTCTTTTTAAATTTTTAGACAAATTATTTTCCATATTTAAGAATTAATTAATGATAGTTCTTATATTTTTTCTTTACAATGTAGCATAATTTCTTCTTTTTAAAATTCTCTACCAATTTTTTCATATATATATTTATCAATTATAGTTCCTATAATTAGTTTATCTAATATTTGCTCTCTTATCTCCCTAGGTAATTCTTTAACTATAATTAATGTTATTATTTTTAATTTTTTAGGAAATGGTTCAATTATATAGTTTCCTTGATTATCTTCTAACATATAATACCAGTCTGTTTTGGTAATTGTAACATCTTAACTTTTTTATTTTTAGTCATATTTACTTATTTCTTCTACAATTAGATCATACATATGTTTTTCATAGGTTTCTAATATCATTTCATAAGTGTACATATCTCTGATAATATCTAGTCTTATTTTTTCAATTATAAATTGTTTTATTTCCATAGGTAATTTTTCAAGTATTTTTAATGTAATTGTTACTCTTTTATTATTTAATATTGGTTTTATAATTATTATGTTAAATTTTTCTCTTATATGGTATTTATCACCTAAATCTTCAATTTTCATTATGATTTTTCTTTTAATAGTAGTATTTTTATGATTTTTATAGATCTTATATGGGTCTTTTATGGTTCTTTTGGCTCTTATGGCTCTGATACCAATCACATGGGTGCTACTATAAGCGAACAAAAATCAAAAATCTTAAAATCTAATAATCAAAAATCTTAAAATTGGTCTTTATACTTTATAATGTGTTGAGTAAATCTTCAAAATCTATTAATATCTGGGAATTTATAATATTAAGATCTGTTATTATATCTATATTTGGACTAAAAGGAATATCATATTTTAAAATATTTTTTCTTCTTTTTTCTAATTTATCTATTATATCCTGTATATCTTTTGTTATTATAGATCTTACAATACCTTTAGCAAAATTTTCTATCATATTTTCTTTAAAACATTTTAGTATTTTTTGTGATGCAATTAATTGTTCTTGATATCCAATTTTATCAAATTCATTTTTAAATTCAATTTCCTTTTTATCTTTAGCAAGTTTCTTAATCTTGTATGGTCCTCTTTTAGATCTTGGTTTCTTGTAGGTCATTTTATAGCAATCTAATTCCTTAGGACTTGATTGTATTCTTTTCATAGTTTAATAAATATTATATTTAGGGGTATTTTAGGTAGTTTCAATTTTTTGGAAAAGTCAAAGGTTATTTTGGAATTATGGCTCTTTATTTGGGTCATTTATCCATATATCCTCCAATAATTGTTTGATGAAGTACCTTATAAAAATGGTCTTTTCTCCTAAGCACAATGATTTGGGTCATGTAAATTTGATAAAAGGAAGAATTGATGATAAATAAATAATAATAAATGTATTATTTTCGTTTTATACTCAAATCAAATTATTCAGACCAAAATTTTGGAACTTTGCTCAAATACTATACAAGTGACACTTTACATGAAATCAATCCACTGGATGTTGTATTAAGTGGTGTTCGACTTTGTGTCAAGCACCACTTGACAAAATTTCCCTGTTTTAAAGGTACTTTAGTGATACAAACTAAAGAGGGGCTAAAAGAATCATTTTAGAAACTCACATTTATTCTTAAGTTGTTGCTAACTTTGGATCTATTTCATCAAGTTTCCTGATTATTGTGTTGCCAGGTTACCAATGCATTAAGAGGAGCAGGCCTGGAATCATCCAATTTAATTATTGGTATTGATTTTACCAAGAGCAATGAATGGACAGGTGAATAAAAAAACATTGCTTATATTCAGGATACTTGATTAGTGGGAGGATCATCTGACTTATCCGTGGTTGTAGGAAAGTTGTCATTCCACAGGAGAAGCCTCCATGCAATTGGCAACACGCCCAATCCATATGAGCAAGCCATTTCTATCATTGGACGAACTTTATCTCCTTTTGATGAGGACAATTTAATACCTTGTTTTGGATTCGGTGATGGTTAGTCTTCACTTTATCATATCATAATTTTTATGATCCAATTTACATATGCAGTCTGATAATTTTCCTCCCTCCAGCCACAACACACGATCAGCATGTATTCAGCTTTTATGCTGACCATCGGCCTTGCCATGGATTTGAGGAAGCTCTTAGACGATATAAAGAAATTGTTCCATATCTGCACTTATCAGGTTTTGGTCTTGATTCTCATTCCATCTATTTTTGTTTGGTAAAATCTCTTTGAAATGGTTATGAGATTGCTAGAATGCAATTGGCATTGGTAAAAAGATTCATCTCCATTTGGTGAAAGCTAATAGGTTTGCCTCTGCATTTTTCTAACTAATTTCTTTGTAGGCCAAGTAGATCGATATACTTAACATGCATGTCACTTTCAAAGGTACCATTTAGAACTGAAATTCTAGTTGAGAACTAAAAAGAAAAGAAAGATCATTGTCAGACTAGAACATAGGGCTTTGTTTTGTTCTTTCAGGTTTCTCCTATGTTCTTGATGGAAAAGGTAGTTCAGAAATGCTCCTAATAATTATTATTTTTTATTTATTTTTCTCTCTCATTAATTTGGTAGGTCCAACCTCATTTGCCCCAATAGTTAATGCTGCAGTTGAAATCGTGGAAAAAAGCAACTGGCAGTATCATGTCCTCGTCATCATAGCAGATGGACAGGTTCTTATATCCCTTTTAGCCATTATTTATGAACTTCTGTTTGAAGTTTCCTCTCACCAGAAAACTATTTTCTGAATTTTTACTTTTATTTATCTTGGAATGTGGATTTAGGTCACTAGAAGTTCTGATACACCACCTGGAAGGTTTAGTCCACAAGAGCAAGCAACCATCAATTCTATAGTTTCTGCAAGGTAAAAAGGTTTCAATAAGTGCGGTTATCGATGTCATGGTCCTCGACTCTGATGTAATACGTGGCATGTAATATACAGTGAATATCCACTCTCAATTATTCTTGTTGGTGTGGGGGATGGACCTTGGGATGCTATGCAAGATTTTGATGACAACATTACTCAACGTGCATTTGACAATTTCCAGGTGCAGAATTATTCCTTAAAATTTTCTTATATATGGAGTTCATCTGTGTCAGTTAACTGTCTTTCCTAGTAATACTCATGTGGACATGTCAAATTGCTGAGTTCAGTTTTGTTTTGATATAATGCCACTAACACGGGAAATTATCTTATAAATTTTTAACTTTTGAGTAATTTCTTAGTGTAGTAATTTTTTTGGAAAAAAATCGAACTTTACAATATACTTCACATCTGGAGTTCTTACTGCTTCATCACAATCTAATTTGGAAACTTCTTTTCCTAATCCAAAGCGGGTGACTATTGATTCATCATGAAATTTGGTTGAATTTTTCAGGCTCGACTCTTCCATGAGACGGTGAATGCCATTAGCGTACTCTATTTTTTTTCTAAGTTTTAATATTACTACATGGTGCCTTGCAGTTTGTGAACTTCATGAAAATCATGTCTGAGCACACAGATATGGCAAAAAAAGAAGCAGCTTTTGCACTTGCTGCTCTCATGGAGATTCCTTTGCAATATAAAGCAACATTACAGCTACAACCTAAAGAGTAAGGCCAAGAAGTTCTGTTTTCTTGAACTTATATTGAAACCACTAGTGCTTAAGGTGTCATCACTCCAAAACTTTTGCCATTAAGGTTGGTGATTTGAGTTTATCATTGGTGCTATTGGATTCTACTTGTGTCGATTCTCCTTCCCCTTTATAACCCTTTCTTATGTTAATAAATATAAGAAGTTGAGACCAGGTCCTTCCCATAGTTACAAGTTGCTAGGAATTCCCATTAGTACTTATGATGCCATCCCTCTAATTATGCAGCTTATCTTTGGATCCTAGAGTTAATTGTTCTAAAAGTCGGTTCCTCATCTGCTTTATACCCTGTCTACCACTTTAATATACCATAATGACGAAGTGGGAATTTGTATCTATCTGTTTTGTACAGTAAATACAATGTAGGTCCTCCTACAAGGTCACTCCCTCCTCCGAAGGAAGTTATAGATCATGATAATGCCAGTAAAGCAGTCCTACATGCAGCAAGCTCTGAACCAGTTGAGTCAGGACCATCAGCCGAGCAAGTAAGTGATCTTTCATCCTCAGTTAGACCCTTATCATGTTGATTGTATTCCTGGCTTTGAAAATTCTTTTTTCATGTCAAGGTGTGTCCAATCTGTTTGACAAATCCCAAGGACATGGCTTTTGGATGCGGTCATCTGGTAAGCTTCTCCAACCTGTTACACAAATTTTAGCGTCTATACCATGATCTTGAATTGCAGAAAATTTTGAGTCATTGTGTAGGAAATATATTTTCTTTTCTTCACATGGGTTTGTTTACGATATTATAATATTTCCACAATATTCTTCGTAATATTCTTCTGATTTTTTGAGACCGTTTGTAGCACAAGTTTATGTAAATCCTATAAAGAGTTTCTCTTTGTAATTTATAGATATAAAAGTTTATAATTTCTCCAATCCCTTCAAGTATTTATGTAAACCATATCTGATAACTTGATATGATTGCTCCTGTTGACCCACATTCGGATTATGTCCCACCATTGAAATATAAGACTATCTGTGCTTTATACTAGTAAAATTGAGGCAATGATGAAATAAAAATGAAATGTAAGTTACATTTAGTTTCTAAGCATGTTGTATCATATGCTCATCTCTTCATCATTTAATTTTACTATAAAATTTCAGACATGCAAGGATTGTGGCGTCTCCTTACCATCATGCCCTTTGTGCCGGCAGCCCATAACAACTCGACTACGACTATATTCTTGACTAGGTCGAGGTTGCAGCTTGAAGCTGTAAACAAAGCTCAACCAGTTCAAGTTGAATCCTGGAGGAAAGATTCCTTTGTAATTGGAGGCTTAATGCTTCTATTTGTGTTATTGCCATCTATATTTTACTTTGTTCAACAAGACTAGTTCTACAAAGATGTATAGAATCACAATTATATGTTTATAGCATACTGTACGAGCGTCTGTACCCCGTGCATGAGAGACATTTGAGATACTTTGTATAACAGCTTTGGCAACATTCTAAATGAAATTTTACTTGTTAGAATTTTGTTTCACAAGAGTTGAGCTACGAAAAGAAAGAAAGCATTATAAATTACATTCTTCGAATCTGTTTTAAGAACGGGTACCACCAACTCAACCCAAAACCTGACACATCTTCAAAAAACAAACTTGCTACCCTGAAACTTGTTGCTACACCAGAAACTGGATCTTTACTCTCTGACTACATGATGATCCACCCCATCAAACACCAGCTGCTGGATCCTGGAAATCCATAACTGCTGACCTTCACCGATCTTTTAATCATTATACATTGCATTTTACCGTCAAAATACATTCACTTGAAGTGGTGTTGAGGCATTAAGAGCCATCAGCCCAGCACCAACCAATCACGAGGTGAAATATTACCTGTCCTAGTAATCTAACTGCTTTTCGACCAGTGGGATACATTCAGATTCCATAGGCACAGTTGAAAAAATCTGGAACTCTACAACAGGCATCTACCGTTTCACAGTGCCAAACAACCTTCGTAGTGGATCAGAAGTTCCATCGATCTAATTGAAGCTTGGCTTCAGCCATGTCTTTCTGTGCTTTCTTCCTTCGATAAAATATTGGGCAATCTCGACTGAAAAAAAAAATATAGCATCCATTAGAACTAACATACCAGTATGCAAATATAAGAGTACAACTGAAAACCAGTGGCCATAGTTGGGTACTCGGGGAACTACGCACGTGGAGATTAGGACATGCACAACCATGCCAATAGTTTCATAGGCAAACAAGGGGAAACCAACGTCGGAAGTTCAAACTCGAAATACCATACATGTCCTTTCTTTGGTTCTCTCTTGTATTAACTCTTGCCCCCTCCTTTTCTTTTAAGTTACAAGCGCAAGGATATAATATAGACTAGACAACATGGATTAGTACCTCATTTCTAGTGACGGCTCAATATAATGTAAAAAATTTGCAAACAAAATATAACTCAATATAAGCACATATACAAAACCAAGTTGATAGATCACACATCTAACCTAGTGCACAACACATCCTGGTGAAGAGAGCCTTGGCACTCCTGGCATTGTGTCCATAGCCTCCCGAAGAGCTGCTCTAACTCAGCAACTTAAAAAAACAGTTTGTAAGTTCTTTGACATTATGCCAATACACTAGAAAAGTAAAGGAATTTCTTGCATACCATTAGCTATAGACTTGCAGTAAAGTTCAGCCTCTCTTCCTTTGCAGTGCGGGCAGAGAGTATGATCTGAATTGCTGGTTGAAGGCATAAGAATTGTCAATACACTTACAGAATTATTAGCCCAATTATTGGTGCTACTATTTTGTCTTCTTTTTTTATTTTTCATTTTTTTTTTATCTATCATTCATTTTGGTGGGTTGTTTTCCTTCTCTTTTTTAAGCGACAAAAAATGAAATGAAAGTAGTTGAAAAATAAATGCACAACTGCAAGATTTCTTTTAAATGCATGGCTTTTTCGGAATATTGCTGTACACAATACCCATGAACGAGTCAATTTAATTTTTCAAAATATTGCTGTCCACCATACCCGTGAACCAGTCAATTTAACATGTGCACTTTTAAAGCTCTGATTACGAAAAGTAGGAAACTACACATCAAAGAAAGAATCTACGGTATTTTGAATCTAATGAGAAGCTTGAGTGTTAAACAGGCAATGTTCTCTACCTGATTAAAGCTTTGCATCCAATGCAAGTCAGTTGTTTTTTAGCGAATCTCATAATGCCACTGTTTGAAGGAGTAGAAATAGAAATGGATCTTGTGTGACTCCCTTGGAGAAGCTCTTTACTAGCATTCTTCAAGATGGGTTCAAAGATCCTTAGAAGTGGCTGCAAATAACAGTATTATTGATAGCATGGAAGGAGTACGAGTAAACCAAAAATAACAGCATAAATTGCCTCACCAACCTTGCTAATTTGATTGTCGAGGTAATAGTGAGGGTCTATAGGTATGTTGTGTTCTAACACATAAATGGGATCCTCTGATCTTTCGTAAGCCTGTTTGTCATCAGTTAATCTTGCAATGTGAACAAGCATATCAAGTGCAATGAAGTTATCACCTAAAATGTTAACGAAAAGGATTACCTTGGCACCTTTCGCAGCTTTAATTATGACATAAGGCACTCGATCCCCAACATTTGGAGCAGTAGCAGCATCTCGCTGTTGATAAAAAATAGTCATAATATTCTTATTATTAAAACTACTGTGGATGGAGCAGCAAAAATTTAACTATCAGTCCATAAATTAAAGTCACAAGGAGTTTCAATCTTTTCTTAATGAAAACGTTTATATAAAACCATCGACACTAAATTGTTATTGACTACTAAACTTATCTAAAGACCCCTGACACAAGATACCGAAGAAACAACAGTTATCTCCATAAAATGATGCTGAATAGAGTGCATATTACGACATACAAGAGAAACAATATGACCAAAAAGCCTGCTCAATGAGGTAGGCCTATGGTAATAGTTAAATTGGATATATTTCTTCTAGCACTCTGTTTAGCTACCACACCAATTGCTATTTAACATAAATAGTAGATCCGCAGTCGAAGAAGAAGGTACACCAGTAGAGAGAATATATCAGCAGAATTGAGAGGAAGGGTAGGACATACATGCTATAAGAGAATTTTTATCAGGATCATAGTCGAATGAAAAAGATCCAACAGTTTTGCAAAAGTTGCACTTTGCAGTATATTACATATGAAGCATTTCAGCCAAGTGAAAAGATATGCTGAGGAATCTGTTAGAAACTCCATATTTCAACATCTTCTAGTTTACTAACCTCAGTTTTTGGTCCCCCCACGGCCCCACCCCAAAATAAGAATATATATAAAAATAATAATAATAACAACATGAAACTCTGGTATTGTTGGCAAGTACGTGGAACTGCAATTAGCATCTTAAAAATGAGAACATTATATGGCATTTGGTAAAGGTATTGTACTGCAATGTCATGCTTCCCATATTGTATTCCAGGCAACTCTCAAAGTTGAACATGACAAATTCAATTTCTTGTTTTAAATTTGAAGTACAAGTTTGACGTGTTGAAAAATGTATCAAAGTGTTCTCCACTAAATCAGTTTTGACAGTGAAGGAAGCAGACGATTTTAACATTGAAAGCTATTATCCCCTCAACCACCATATATTTTATCCTAGACAGATAAAAATGCAAGCTAACAAAGTGTAATATTTCGTTGAATATTTGCTGTGTTTGCCGCAACAGATAAATTCACGTTTTTCAGTAACAGTGTTATGAAAATAATAATCTAAGAAATAAACTCTTTTGACCTTGCGCATCCGTTCTGCAAGCTCAACATGTGCTGCTTTAACTTCATAATCATCTCCTGTTTTTGTAAGACCCTATCAAGCTGGAAATGTTAGTGCAACAAAATGGAGACTTCACAAGCAGCCAATAATTTTAATTGAAGCTAGTTTCCTACCTTAGTAATAACTAAAAGAGATAAATCCATGCGATTCATAAGAAGATCTGAGATAGTGTTTTTGACATACTGAACAGCGCCAGGAATATCTCTGTCTATGAGTATTTTGTGAAGGCATTCATTTACTAGGTTTTTTACCAGCAAACAATTATCTCTTCGAACTGTTTCAATCCCTATTAAAAGAGAAACTCAAAATCAAAAGGGAATAAAAACAGATAATCCTAATAAATTAGTTAAAAGTATGGTATTCTGACATAACTAACGGAGACAAAACAGAATAAGCACAATAACATGAAAATCCCATGGAAAGGTCGGAAGCCTGGCTCACCTTTGGTGTCCATTTTGTCAAATTTGTTTGGGTTTGTCCAGTAGAGACCAGCATACCTCTTCTTACTAATCAATAGATAGGGATAGTAAACCTTCTCAAACTCAAGTTTGATTGGCTGTAAAGCAAACAGATCACACCAGTGTGATGAGAAAAAGAAAGCCAGGAAAAGAGGGCAGGAAAAAAGGGAAGCAAGAGAAAGTCTTAAAAACATATGATCTCTGAGAAATGAGTACATAACAGTCATTTTCCATAGCAAAACTCAATATAGAAGATTTGGGAACATCTATCAAAAAAAAAAAAAGAAGATTTGGGAACAAAAAAAAAAGGCAGAGAGGTTCAGGAGCAGAGAACTTGATGAATCAGAAGTTACAAAGCCAGTTAGGAGTTCAGAGAACTGACTTAAAAAGCAAATGAAGAAAGAGATCTTTAAAAGTAGTTTTTTTTTTTTTTTTTATAGATAATCCAATAATTTTATTCATCAAAGAAAAATACACAAAGAAGTTTATTATCAACTTATACAAGAAAGAAAATACATAAAGTTAGGCAACCCCTCTATAGGATTACCAGTTGCGGTATAAACCAACTATACAAAGTCAAATAAAATAATTCTCTAAGTTGCTGTGTGGTCCGTGTTTGGTTTTCAAAACATCGGTTGTTCCTTTCTCTCCACACACACCATATAATACATCCCGAGATAAGATTCCATACAAACTTACTATCCTTATCACGAAACTTTCTCCTCCATGCCCGCACCAAGTCCTCAATACATCTTGGCAAAACCCAATCTATATGTTGAGAAATCAGAATATTATTCCACATCCAACGAATACCGTCACAATGAATAAATAAGTTGTCATACGTCTCCCCATCACCCTTAAACATATAGCACCACTCGGTAACATATAAGTCTTTTCGTCAAAGGTTATCCATCGTTAATGTCTGTACCTTGGCAATCGTCCACAGTAAGAATGCCACCCGTGGAGGCAGTTTACATTGCCACACCATTTTTCATGGGAATGAACTCTCCACAGGTCCCAAAAGGAATCTAAAATAAAAGCGAACTGAAAAAACACCATTCCGTGCCAACCTCCACTGACTACGATCGTCCTCTCCAACTCGAATTTTCACATCATACAAATGGGTTAAAAACAGTGCATAATCATCTAGTTCTCAATCTTGCAACCCCCTCTGAAAGTAATATTCCAACTGTAACTCCCATTGTGAGCGACTAAAACGTCATTCACATAGCAGATGACGCCATAGTAATGCGATACAAGGAAGGAAACCCTACCTTTAGCGGTATATCTCCACACCAACAGTCATCTCAAAAACTAATATAATTACCATCCCCCACCACAAAAGTCAATTTGTCCCGAAGGTCGCTCCAACCTCATCGAATATATCTCCACAAACTTACCCCATAAGACCCACGACCCTCACCTGAACACCATCTCCCCTTCATCACTCCATACTTCGCCCCAATGATTTCTCTCCAGAAGCTCTCCCTCTCCACTCCAAACCGCCACAGCCATTTACCTAATAATACTTTGTTAAACAAAATGTGTCTCCTCAATCCGAGGATCCCCATCCTCACAGGAGAGCACACAATTTCTCAATTGGCCAAATGAAATTTCGTCTCCTCTCCCAAATCTACCCACAGAAATTCTCTTTAAATCATCTCTAATCTATTTGTCACTGCAACATGGATCGAAAACAGTGACAAAAAATAAGTAGGGATATTTAATAGAGTAGATTTAATGAGACTCTTTAGACACGTAGTGCTTGATTAAGTTGAAGAAAATTAAATAATATGACAGTTAATTTAGAATGTTATTATGTAAAAAAGAAGCAAGCTCCAAATGTAAAAGGCTAAATTAAGCTAAAGTTAAATGTATGTTTAGAAAGCATTATAGGATTACACTCTAAACCACTTCTCTGATGTTCCCCATTTTAAATCAACTCAATCCGTACTACCCAAGATGAGATAAAAGATAAAAATAGAACCCATGTTGAATCAGCGAGCATCTAAAGATAATAGACAAAAATAAGTGGATTGGTTTGTCTGAATTAATAATTAGCAGATAACACAATCAAAACTGTAGAAAACATTACAATCACTTTGCCACAAAAGAATCATTATAAGTATGTCTGTATGTGAAAGAACCCCCTGTTACACTCCTTGCCACGTAAAAAAAAAAAAAAAAAAAAGTTAACCCCGAGGGATTGCTCAATTGGTCAGATCTTGGATTTGCTCACCAATGGTCACCAGTTCGAGTCCCCTCAGGGCCACTGAGGTGAGTACCCGACCGTAAACTTCAGGGCCCCGTGGATTTAGCCGAGGTGCGCGTAAGCTGGCCCAAACATCCACGGTAATTAAAAAAAAATGAAAATTGAGCCTAATTGACCAACCTAAACTGATTTAACGCATACCAACAGGCAAAATCGCAAAATCCTTGTAAACCTATCACACCATCCTACACAATTACAAGCGACGTGCATGAGGAGTTGCAATTTCCCTACTTGTATATGTGAAATCCTGGCCGTATCTAACTCATTATGAATGCCCCACTCCAACATTTGAAGCTCAGCTAAGTGGATAGTACCACGATGGTGGCTGATACACCGTAAGGACTTAGGTGCAACCCCTGCACTACCAACAGTTGCAAACTAACCAACTGATACCAAAATGCTTAAACCAATATTGATGAGTACGATTTAACAAGTCCTTATAAACCATTCACACTATTCCCTCCACAGAGCATTGACAAAAATATATTGAGCAACAACTCTTAGATGCTCATTCCAGCTACAAAAGAGACACTTGTACAATTTGATTTTATAACAAACGCACCTCTCTCTATTAATTATTTTTGGAAAAGGAAGAACTGACACAAGCTCCACTATCCATCTTTCTAATTCTCATTCTTTCTCACTTCTCATTCTCTCTGTACACAAATTCAAGTGCTGAATCATATTTATAGGGGTGTCTGTCGGTGGCTTTGGAGTCTAGATAATTCCACCGTGTAAATAAAATCAGCAGCTTGCTAAGTCCAGATTCTTTTATAAATACCTGTGGATTTATTTCTGATGCAGATTCTAGATTCTTTCCAGTCTTCTTGAAGAAGAAGGTTCAAGAAATGGGCTGTAAAATATGAGATGAAGTGCCCAAAGGTATCTAAAACTTTCCTTGAGGCAGTGATGTATTTTGACAAGATGCCATAAAAGGGACAGAACAATCTTTTGACAAGATGCCATAAAAGGGACAGAACAATCTTTTACTATAACTTACGGAGATTGCACTGGAGACTTACCAAACACACACTTATAAAAGTAGATTTTAATTTCTTTCCTTGTAGTAATTATAAGTTTTAAGTTAGGAATTTTTTTTTTTATTTTTTTTTCATTTCATTACTTTTGCTACTATCCATTTTTGCTAGGAACTTTAAGTATAAACAGGACGAGTATTATTGAATTATAGAGATACTATGAGTGATATGGATATCCTCGTAATTTCTCTAGCAAATTCCCAAATCTTGTTATCTCTTCTTTTTCATTCTCTCGTTCTCTTTCCCATTTTATGTCATTTACCTTGATGAAAGTACCACTAATGTAGTCAGCAGCTTCCCTTCCCATGTTCATGGCTGCTTCCACTGAGGACACACCAAACTGCACCATAACTGAATCTGTATCTCCATATATGATCTGTCATGACAATATTATCACAATGTAAGGGGAGATCACACCATGGTCTGTGACCAAGAAAATGCAGTAGTATACAGATTATAGATACATATACTTAGCACGTTCTTTCAAAACTCATTTTCAACCTCACATTCTTCAATAAAATAATATTTTTCATCTCATCAATAACTTTTCCTTACTTTTTAACCACATATTTCCCATCATAACTCTATTTAAAACACATTCTTTCCTCAATAATATCCATCAAACACACCCTTAATGGGTGAGAAGGCAAATAGACAAGAAACTAACGTGAACTAGAAGAGAAAAAGGCTGGTGGTGGGCATAAACTTTATATAGATATAACGATTTAAAAATTTTATATTGTACATGTCAGATATGTCTAACAATGGCAAGAGAATTGAAGAAACATTGAGAAAGATGACATAATTAACCATTACCCTTCTCAACATAGGGAAATTAATCTCTAATTCTTTCCACTAATAATAAAAAGAGAATGGTATTACTTTGAAAAATCTTTTGTCCTGGGACAGTCATGAAACAAAATAACAAGCACCACCTACTAGCTTATGCCAGATCCTGTTATAATCTAAAACAAAGTCTTACTCTATTGTCCTAAACAAATATACCCAGGTGAGTTTCAATTCATTTTACTGGTTAACCACGAGAAAGTATACCAACAAGATACATTTCCAAGTATAATTCTTCGACTTCAGTTTTAAAGAACATTGATGGGCCAGATGTAAATTTCTGGTCAATAATTATGGATAGAATACCTCAGCATTGTGCTCATAGCCACCAAGAATGGTAAATTTATCTTCCACGAGTTTTTTTGTGTGCTCAATCATCTGTCGACCTTCGGAAAGATGGTCAATTCATCAGATCAAGAAAATTATGAAGCATTGCACAACTTTTATAAAAATTAGAAGAATATAACTAGAATTGCGCAGTAGGATGCAAGGCTTGTCAGCCAGATCTATTACCGTAGCTGGTAACACTTGAAGATATCTCTAAACAAGGTAATTGACCAACTGTAGCTCCTGTAAACCCATATACAGAATTCGCACTTATCTGAAAAATCAGCAAATATCAAACTCCTCAAATCATTGCAGGTGCATATGAAGCCAAACATAAGCATAGTCACGACACAGCAAAAACATATTAATCATAAAAGATGACTCTAGTTAATTGTGCAATAGAGAACCTTCAAAGCCAGTTGACGACCATCTAATACAGCTTTCTCAAGAGGATCCTTTGCTTCCTAAAATCAAACCACAGTTAATATAGAGAACTGTTCTCATTCGAAACACAATGCAGCATATAACAAGTAATTTTGGAGAAGAAAAATATTTCAGACAAGTATTGAAACAATTATCAGACAACACTACTAGAATGAATAACTTGAGCACCTTCAAATCTGCTTTAGCCCTTTTACGAGCAGCCAAAAGTTCTTCAAGAATTTCTGGAAGTATTCCCTGAAGAGAAATTTACACAATATCTGAGATATGACTTTTGCCACATGCATATGATAAATAATAGGATCTAAAGAGAAAAATTGACCTTCTGTAAATTCGATTTGACAAATGTTTCACCAGATGGAGTTCTATTAACACATTCTGGAGGCAGATTAAGTTTCCGGACATCTTCCGGAGTTATCTATACAATAATAATCGAAAAACGAAAATATTTGCGATTAAACTCACAAGCACCTCAGGGGAGACAATTATTTTGATAATTTATGTATCTTCTCAATTCCCAAAATCAGGATTCACTTCAAAAGAAAATGTGCATGTTGTGAAGAATATTCACCAGTGTGCAATAACACAGGTTATACGCCATCATAATGGATGGGTATAGAGATGCAAAGTCCAGTGTTGCAATAGGCTTCTCGTAGAATCCCGCCCTTGCCTCCAAAACCTGCATTATGAATTGTTTTAGTAAGCAAACATTTCATTGCTTATCCAGATTAGAGGAGCAACCCACTTAAAGAGACAGGTGAGGAACTATACACAGCCCACAACACAAAAAGCAAGAGTAATTACAGCTATCCAGGGTGCTTCTCACGACTATAATAAAATGATCACGTTCGCAAATTCAACTTTTAACCCTTGAATTTCTTTCCCAGGTCTAAATAATTAACTTTTCCTTCTCCACACAGCACCCATAAAATGCAACGGACAGCTAAATCCCAATCCCTGCATTTTTTCGAAATCCAGAGTTGACAAAAAAATAAAAAAATACATAATTTTTTTTTTAAAAATCCAGTTTTCTCTTTGAGAGACGTGGCTCCTCCCACTGCTTGGTAGCTTACGATTTCATGCTCTATTTCACTACTTTTACTAATTAAATGTAAAACATGTTTACATAATTTTATTACTTCTTATTGTTATAAAAACTTACCTGTAAGAATTCAACTATGCTTGCATTGAATGGCATATTTAATAACTTTTACCCTAATCTTTAGAAAACCTCCAATACAAAAATGTTAGAAGTTTCAAGCTAATCCCTTTAAATAGTCAGCACTTGCTCAGAAATCTTCCCGCAGAAAGATTAGTACACAAAAGCTAGGATTTCTTTTACCTCGAATAGTTGATATCAAAGAAAACGAATAAAGATGATAGAGCATTACTACTGCAATGCCTTGACCACCAGCAGTTGGGTGGGATTTATTTAAATGGTTGTAAGATCTTGGACAACTACTACATGACAAAATGGGCTTGAGCATTTTGGTCAATTGACAATGCTCAACTTGTTGCCAAGGACATTGGTTAGACAGGTCTTCACGGCTACTTGGTAGAAGGCCCCAGTTGATCACATTGAGAAGGAAGGAATCAATGTTAAGTAGATTGAGAGAAGACAAAATTACGATCTTCCTGAATGTGGATACAAATATGCGAGCATTCAAGTTTCAGACAATCACTATCTTACAACAATAGGATAAATAGAGTAGGACATTGAAACTAATTCTTTGTAAAGTTTCTTAATGTCTACAAAAGAACATTATCACTTACAGTTGCACCCTCGAAAGTTCCCTGTTCCGATCCAGCCTGTTTGGCATTTGGAATAACAAGATTCTTCTGTTTTGCTTTCCGTAGAAGCTGAGAAAGAACCTGAAGGTAATGGTCATATTTAAGATTCCCAGCTGGCTTACGACCACAAACTGATCAAAATTCCGGAGTTGTAAAGTGATGAAATAACCTTAATGCTCTGACCCCTGGATAGTAGAAAAGAAATGGGAACACCTGTGACTCGAGCCATCTCCACATAGTTGTAAATGAACATCAACTTATCCAAAAGCCGTTGAGGGAGGTAAGCATCCTGGAATTGTTTATTACATTCAGTACCCATACAGACACTGAAATTGAATTTTCCCATCAGACTATTTTATTTTTCTTATCTGCAGCGTTTGGAGTTTCAGCTATTGATTTCCCCTTACTGATGAATTGCCGAATTAGATTTAATCATGACAAACTAAACATACATGATGAAAAGCCGCCAGTCAGTTGATTCAACTAAGGTATTTAGCCAATATCTTAGAGACCTATGTTTTGATAGTTATTGATGTTAGTTTGAACTTTAGAATAGCTTTCACAAATAAAACAGTCACACTAACAAAGTGAACAAAATATGATCTTATTCATTGAGCATGATTTAAAACACAAATCAAAGTCATTTTATTTGTTCTATAACCATTGAAAACCCATCTGGATATGCATTTAGAACTGTTTTTGTTTACACTATGCATATATACCACAGGAATAAAGGAAAAAGATTAAAATATTTAACACTTTTCCATGTCCATTATCCAGATTTTAGAGGTTTGCAGACTAGTTGAAGACATAATTTAAGTTTTCCCTTCTGAAGATTTTAGATGAAGAGGTTCAATATCATATCAAAGTAGGCAAGGGTCCAGATTGAAGTCTCTAAGCAACCCACTTGTAAAGATTTGTTCACAGGCCAGGCTTAGTGGAACAAATGAATCTAGCATACACGTGAGGGAGCATGATGGAAACATGATTTAAAATAAATAAATGTCCCCCTCTTGTACAGCTAAAGCTTTTAGATTTTAATAGGCTTAAAATTTGGACAGTAGCCAGTGTTGACACTCCAGCTAAGTCCAAGCAACATACAGTGCCAATCTTATTATATTCAAGGAGCTAAGTGATACATAAATATCATAAAATTACATTTACTAAGCTTATTTATTCTTTTCATTTTTATAGGTTATATTCCTTTATAATGGATGAAAAACTACAGTAATATGATTTATACATTTCATGGACAAAGCCTTACAAATTTTGTTAAATCACGCTTCATGAAAATTCTATGGATACGATCCCAATTAAGTAAGAAGCTGGCTTACATAGTTACACTTAGTAAACGAGTACTTATGCATTAAGATGCTAGTCTGTCTCTCCAATCACCCATCTCTGGTGGATTATGCATCTAAAAACTTATTACGGAGAATCCAGTCAGCTGGCTTGGCTTGACTTCAGATTTAGCCAAAGTACATACACAGCCTTATGAATGAGTGGGTGTTACAGTCATTTAAAAGCTTGAAGCATAATTCGTCGTAACTTGATTCCTCACTGAGGGCAATATTTCCTTAATGTGGTGGAACATAATTCATTACATAAATGGGTTGAACTAATTATATTAACAATGAGAAAGGCAGCAAGCTTTTTTTTTTTCTATATTCCTTCTTCTCATAGGCAAGAAGAAAAGTTCATGCTACTTAATTGGTCATACAACTGCACTAGCTTAACCAAAGATATATTTGTACCTTCAAACAGTAAACAGCAAGACGCCTCCTAGTTTCTGAGTTTCCATTCTGAAGGTCAGATATTATTGAATGATGGACATCCTCTTTCTGCGTGCATCTTAAACAAAAATTAGTTAGAAAAGAACTCAATGAAACATGTTAAATGGTGGAACAAGGCAAAGAAAAATATAAATGCGTCGTAACATGGCCAAATCAAATGACAGGCAAATTGGACATCATGTTGAATGACACTCAAGCAGAACCACTATTGCATCTCATGACAACTCATAATTTCAATGTGACATTATTAATTATGCAGCAGAAAACTAGATTAGTTAGATTTCAAGAGGCAATAACTGCGTACTAAGAGCAGATAATTGCACATTTATACACAAGTTATTTTCATATTTCTCTTTCCTGAAAACTTGCATAAACATGGTATTTTTGGGCCTTTCTCAACTACCTCAAATCCAGTAAATTAAATATAAATGACAAGAAAGATAAAACTTTATTTTACATTTTCGTTTCCCTAATCATTCATCCAACAACCCTTCATTTGCAAAACTAAAAATCTTTCTTCAATGTTTCTTATGTCATTTGCTTGATTATAGTTTATCCCGCATAACAAGTGTTTCCTTAGTCAAACCAAGCACATGGCCAGTTTGGCTGGG
The DNA here is from genome assembly GCA_035079005.1 of Fraxinus americana. Lineage (NCBI taxonomy): Eukaryota > Viridiplantae > Streptophyta > Magnoliopsida > Lamiales > Oleaceae > Fraxinus > Fraxinus americana. Next base: position 30,756,366 of record CM068712.1, read on the forward strand.
CTTCTTCTTTTGCTTCTACTTCTTGCAAAAGAGCTTCATGCGAAAATTACTTTAATTAGTGTTTGGAAACCAATTTCTAAAAGAGTTTTCTCTTTCAAAAGAATATATAAAGGAAGCCCCATTGGACCAACTTCCTTTAAAAACTCTTCTAACTAGAAGAAGCACTTTTATAAAATTAACCAAATTGGTGGCTTCACAAAAGCCATGCAAAACGTGCTCATAATGTCCTTAGCAAATGCACAGTCAAAATTCTTCTTCTTGAAGATTTACATATAATTCTCTCCATAATAGCTTAAGTATTTGTAGTGAAAGGTGCTTCGATAATTTTTCTAGTGAGTTATCTTACCCTTCTGAAAGCTTTGCTGATCCTATCACATCATGAAACTAAAATTACAAAAGTAAATGTAGCTGATCGTGCAGAATAGTTTCACTAGAAGACTCGAAATCAGGATGAAAGGAATAAGGATATCAAATCCGCATCTAGACATAGGCAGAACAGTAAAACTCATCTGACTAACAAGTGTAACAGAAGCTGAAAGAGTGATTAATAGCAAATAAGTCTCAACTTGAACACACATTTTTCAATTACAAAAATTATTTGAATTCCAGCATCATTTCAGAATCCAATATTGGGACTTCCGTCCACAAAGAATTTAAGAAAAGGCTCACCTGCTCATTAAGAAAGTGTGCTGACACAGAATTGAGCGAATAAGAACTTAGTTTGTAATCCCTCTGCATAACCTGCACAAACAAGATGGGAAAGAGGATATAATTAACCGTACAAGGATTTTTGTGGATGCAAGAGGAAGACATCCAGAAGATATTTTGGATCATTCAAAAAGAAACCCCGATATCATCTGATACAATTCCATGTAAAATGAGAAAAAAGAGAAACCTGGAGCAGATCAAACTGAACTCTCCCTTCCACAGTAACTTCTTTACTTTCCCGAGTCCCTAACTGTCTGCAGGTCCAAAAGCATCAATCAGTCAACTTCTCAACAAGTTATAAGGCATGGAACTCCATTAAATGTTCCTTAGACAACATACAACACAAATGAACTCAAGTTTCATATATTGATATCAACATACATCCAAAGTTGTGGTTGTAGACAAATTTTTTGGAAATTATAGATCGTACATAATAAACTTGTCTAATTATTACGAAGGACAATACTTTATTTATAGGGTTACAAATAATTCTAAAAGAAAAGATTGTGTAATAACAAAATCAATATTCCCATACAATTGGGAAAATATCACAGAGAATATAATCTTTCCATCATATTTCTTCCACAAAAATCTCCACAGGAAAATAGTATGGGAAAAGGCTTCTATTAGAGGTCAAGAGACCTTAAACTGGCAGAAGATGCTTCCCTCTATTATCTTCATTCAAGTTGTGTTTGGGTCTTGTGTGTTGGTTGCGAAAAGCTTCAGCGAGGTTTCTTGATAATACCATGTTACACTACATTCTTTACAGTGGTGGTTAGCGTTTACAAAGTTTTGATGATGAAAAACAGTCACAATTCTCATTGTACAAATAAATGTAGTGGTCTAAGCAAAAGATAAGAGAAATAAGAACAATTTCAAGAGCAAAGAAAATGGAAAAGAGATGACACTTTTCACAACAGTAAGCAAAACTAACTGAAACCCAAATTATGACATGACCTGGATGAAAAGGTTGTATCTTTGACACGGACTCTACTATTTCTGATGCGTCCAAGTATTGGAAACTCAGATATCCCTAGTACCTCAGCCCTCTGATGACAGAAAACATGTAAATAGTTCATTAAAATAATTGCATATCAATGATCTGTGTCAACCAAGGTTGCATAGTGAAATGACATTGAAGCAAAAGTGATCGAAAAAGCACGATTTAATTTTTCCACCTGAATGAGGTAAGGCAAATCAAATTTGCAGATGTTATAACCAATTATAATATCTGGGTCCACTTCACGAATAAAATCCTGCATTGAATAAAAATTAGAAGTTAGTTAATATAAAAAGGATATGTTTCCACTACTTATACAGCAGATTTTAAAAAAGGAAAACACTGCTGCATCATGCAGCCGGACACTTTAAGAAAAGGAGAAACTACAACATATTTTTCAACCTTGTAGCATCTTTTTATTTTTAAGACAAGAGGGTTATAAATCTCGTTAACTTTTTGGTAAATCCCTTCCCATAATAACTTTTACCAAATCTCCGCCAACCTTGCCTCCTAACTAACATGTCAGCATACCATACATTAGAAAGTAAAAGCAATATAAGGGTATAAGAAGTTAAAAACTAAAGTTTCTGAAACACATAACAAAGTCATCAAGAAAATGCCTTCTGGCCAGCTCAGAAGAAAATTAATAGGCACAATAATGAATTGCACAAATGGCACTATCTTCTATAATTTTGCCTCGGGTACAAGTTTTTTATCCACACACAATTTCTGCTAAAAAACTTACTCTCCAAGCTAATAGAACTTCTTTTTCTGTCTCAAATGACATGACATCAACACCAACAATTGGTGCGCAGGACTGAAGGGTCATTACATTACGAACAAATGGCTGATCCTCTCCTTGCAAGGTAACCAGATTGGACACCTGGAAAACAAGAAAATTTATGTCAGCAACCAAAAGTTCAAGGACAGCAGCATACCATATAATTCCATATAAAACTAGTTCTCTAAATATAAATCAAGAGATGAATTTGCTATAAACCTGGATGACAGGATCATGAGTGGGCTCAGGAAAAAGACCTTTACGACCAGCGCACTCAATGTCAAAACTTAATATGCGAAATGGTGCCATCTTTGAGAAAACCCCTTCAGGAGCATGGCTGATCAAGTCTGAAAAACTGAGACAATTCATTGAGGAAATTTTTTTACAAAAAACAAATCCTAAATAAAATATACGAGCTTCCATTCTTAGCAACTACAAAACTTCCGTGCAAGAGGATACAGGCAATCAAACTCTAATTGGGAATAGGAGAGATTGCGTGCTGTCTTTTTATGTTTTCCACCTGGAACTTCTATCCAATTGCCACCGACGATGTTGCGGTCAATCATGAAACGGAGAGCAAAAAGAACATTACTCTCATACGTCATAAAGCTCTTCATACCGAGTCCATCAATTTGTATGCCTCTATCAAGGATACCTGCCGAAATACACATTTTAGCTGGGACGAGACTAACAAGAAATAAATGAAATGGATCATATACTCAGCCCCTTTAACATTTTTTTTTTTTTAATTAAAGCATCTCCACTTAACCTTCCGTGGCATGTGCTTCTACAATATCTCAATACTATCAATTATCTACATCTAATGATGCTGCATACAACAATTCAGTCAATTCAAGAATACTCACTGTGAATTGATACTGCAGGCAAAACCTATGGACCTCACATGCACCTCTAACAAATAAAGAGAGGAAATGCCAAGCAACTGGAAAACTACCAACAGTAGAAAAATAATGTTGTAGAGCATAAGAAAATCTAAATTTATACCACGGCAGCTAGCAACCATTGTTGGCAATGCCACAACAATCTTAAGGAAGGGCAGAAAACTCTGTTGTTGATAATACATAATGCTTCTTCTCTGAACCAGTTCAATACGGCGAACAAATTTCGGAACCTTGCTGTTTCTGTTTGATTCTCTCATCCTACCCTGCATTAAACATGCCAACAACAAGAATGCAACCAAACAAGTGAACGAAGCCACAGATGGAAGTATATTATTTAAAAATACAACATTATTAGTAGAATTGAAGAAACTACCTCGAGAGCTTGATGAAAGTGAGAGATATCATCAGGGCCCATTCCAGGAGGACAACTGATGTAGAAATATGGTTCAAATCCATGTACATGACAGCAAACACTATGCCCTGGCCAACACGAAAAACAATTAATTTTTAGAAATGCAAAACACATAATATCATTTACTAACTGTATGCAAGTGATTTCTTCTAGTATCTTATACGACCGAGATTATTAATTGCACATTAGACTTTACAACACAATAGAATGATGAACACATCCAACAGCCAGGGTTCAAACACAAACACAACTATTTGAAGCCAGAGAATTAACTTTCTTGAGGGCAAGAATCCAATCAATCAGTATGCATAGTAATAAGTTCGTATCAGATTTTATTGTGAACTAAAAGAAATGATTCACAACTTAGATCTTTACTTTGCTCTTATATGCTGGAACATGAAACAAGAACAACAATTATACTAGAAGAAAACAAGATTCATCTCTACTTTCAGACTAATAACAACCACTGTCTAGTTTCATACACTGCTTAACTTTCACAACAAATTTAACTTCAAATTTCAATGTGTTATAATCTCTTCTTCAAGCCAACTGTTTTGAACAAAAGTTCAAAGATTTTTCCCTTGTTAAGATCAACTTAAACCCATGTAACCACCTTACCTGTCTGTATGTTTTATGAGTTTAAAATTATGATTCACTCTAGAAAATTAAATTTCTTTCATGGTATTGAGATTGCGGGCCTCTGGTACAGAGTTGAGGTATAGAGAGAGCCGACCTTCGTTGGTTACACCAAATATCCTGATTATTGCAGCTGGACCTGAAGAGTTTGACAGCAATTCTTTGTGGCTATCGCCAATCACATAGTCAATCTCCAACTGCTGAAATACTTGATAATACAAGATTTTTAAAAAAAAATAGTTACAACACAAATCCCAACACAACTTCAAATGAAAATCTGACCTTTCCTTTCCAACCCTAATTTTTAATACATTTGGAGCAGTTATATTTGGCAATATCAAGGGACAATAATAAGGCGTGAGATCTAACTTAACATGTAACTTATGCAGCAAAGATTGTACCTTGCTAACAAAAAAGGGGTAAAAAGGATTGCTGTGGAAAAAATGTATAGACATGTGCTGCAAATAGTGAATTTAAGTGAAATGTGCATTATTGTGCAACGTATGGTTATGGTAAATTTATTTTAAAAGTCGATATTAGGAGTTCCAGTAAAGCAAAAAAAATACAACTAGATTTCTTATGGATACGCTTCGAATGTTATATCGACCTAAAATGTTAGTGCAAGATTAGCAAGTTGATTGTAGAACAGGGTCTGTTGACCGTTATGCTTCACTAATCGCATAAGTTCCAGAAAGCCCCAATTTTTTAAAACCCTGGAGGCCATCTCTTTCCCCAATTCCCCTTGTGACCGAGGTACTCGAATTGAAGCGTATGCTACGTTGGCAGAAGCGAAACTGAAGTGTTTTGAATTTTATTTCGTTACTTACTAATGTTCTGAGACTGATTGAGGTATGATGAAGAGAGCGCAGGACGTTTCCACTTCCCTAGACGCTCGGACAGGGCACGGCGCTGCGAGTCTTCCTCCTCGTACTGAAGAAGGGTTTCTTCGAGGAAAACGTCTTCGTCGAACTCCTCTTCTTCCATAGATGTGCGCTGTTTCTGCTGAGGTGACGACATCGCCGGCGCCGGAGTAGGAGGAGCTGGACGCTTCCGGGTGTTGCCGTTGGTGCCCATGGTTGTGGTAGTGGGTTGTGGGAGGGAAATGTGAGCGAGATTCCCGCCAGTTTTCGGAGGACGGCCGCACGTTTATATAGGCGGTCTGGAAACTTTGGTTGACGCTTGGATTCACGTGAGGCTCACGTGATGAAAAAAACCTTGTAAATGTTATTCATCCTTAATGGAGTTATGTCATACTAACATCATCTAAATTGTATTTATAACCCCACTGCGGATGAATAGCATTACTCTTTTAGTTAAGAATAGGAATGTCAAAAAGGTTCGTGACTTTTGCTTAGGGCTGCACAAAACTCTCGAATCGAACCGGATCCGAACTGAACTAAACCGAATCGAGTGGTTCTTCTTAAATTAAATAATCGAACGTGTTAAATTAAATAATCAAACGTGTATCTAAATCAAGAACCGACGAATTTGGTTCGATTTTTTGTTCTAGACCTAGAACTAAAAAAATCGAATGAGAACCGAATCATCCTAATTTTTTTTAATTTTTGATCTCAAATATATCAAATAATTTTATTTTTTTAAAATGAATTTTCTAACTAATTAATTTAGCTCAAACCTAAAATATGATTTTACTATTTTCAATTTTCAACCAAGCTCAACTTAATCAAATTGACTTAAATTTTGCCTAAATCGCTTATTCTACCGTAGTATTATTTCTATCAATCTATTATTGTGAATCATATCTATGAAGAACTCAACGAAAAAATGTGCAAAAGATATCATCAGATTAGACTACATTATTTTGTAAGAGTTAAAATTGAACATGTTATAGTCGAATTAATGTAGCGTTGTTGTAAATATTAAAAAAATTAATTATTGTACGAAACTTGAGAACCGAATCGAACCAAACCCGAATGGTTCTATAATTAAATTTGGACCCGACGGTTCCACTTACTAAATACTTGAAAATTTCGATTTGGTTTGGTTCTCTTCTCTTCAGAATCGAATCGAACTGGATCATGTCCAGTCCTACTTTTGCTCGTTGTACTTATGTTCTTATTTTTTTCGTTGTATTCTTATATATTAATTTTTTTCATTATTTATTAAAATTTTAATCAAATAAAATATATTCGTTTGTTGATGATGATTTCTATCTAAATATTTTGTTATCGTGTTTTAAAAATAGGGACAAAAATTTAATTGAACTATTATATTTATTGTTTTCTTGCTTATTTAAAAATACAAGGGAAATAAGTCCATGTTTGTCATTCATTTTATTAAATATTGTTTGCTACAGTAAACAATCTTCACCACATATTCACTCAATAAAATATTCTACATACAAATCAATAAAATTACTTTACTTTTCAATCACACATTAGTCAAAAAATAATATTCAAAACTCTATTTCTTCTCCCAGAATGGGAGACAAACAAGCACTAAGTTTTTTTATTAGTCTTAACAAATTTTTGGATAGAAATCATCATTGATAACAAAATGTGGTAATTAATGAAAATGAACAATAAGTTGGAAAAATACGTGTTGTATAATAAATGTCAAGAACTTCAATTATAATTAAAATCTGGTGTATCAAACAAAAACTATTGAGGTAAGTATTACTACTCTTTTGCGTAAATTGGTTGGGTCGCCAATCGCCCAATCTACCGTCAAACATAAACGACAATGTTTAATTCATATGTTATAAAGCAAAGCAAGATTTAAAAAAAAAAAATGCAAGTTATTAAGTGCATGTTTGACATTCTTTAATTTATTTTATGGCTTGCTATAAGATCATTTTCAACAATATATTCACACAATAAAATATCTTACACGTATGCTAAAAAAATTTCATACTTTTTAACCACACATTCTTCTGAAAATCACTATTCGAAACTCTTTTTCCTACCAAAATGATTGTCAAACATGCACTAATTAACCTTGTTAACTATCGATACTTGGTAAGTCTGAAAAATTCCCGGTAACGGATGTAGACAATATTACATACAATATACTAACTTCGTCCAAAACTTAAACTGAAAGCGTGTAAGGTAGATATTTCAACATGTAAAATATAAATTAACCATCTCTTAGTTCGCCTTCAATATATGAAAACTTCTATCTAGCTTGTGACAACTGTATAGCTTCTTGGTCATGAGTAGAATCTTCAGCCCAAATGAACTGGTGGGACAAGAGGGAAAATTCTTGATATCTTACTTTTTCCAATTGCTCCCACTCGGCCCATCGCTCAGCCAAACCCACTCCCTGCAGCATGTTCACGACTTCTGCCATCCTCGGACGATCTTCCGGTGAACTTTGGGTGCAAAGCATAGCAACTTGGAGAATTGTCTCGACTTCTTCGAGATCATAACTTTTCAAGTTCTCATCAACAATGTCCTCAAACTTTTCCTCTCTTAGTAAGTTTTTTATCTGAAATTACATCAAATAATTATCGAAAAGTGGCTTTGCATTGGGTATACCACCAACAGGAAGAATAGAGCAAGCAGAAAAAGAATATCCAAATGTAAAACAACAGAGAGGATACAAGCGTTGAAGACAAGTTAAATTAATAAGTTGATTTCTCTATAATTGATTAAGCTTTTAGAGAATGTCGTTCAACATCGTACCAAAGCATGCAGAGGTCCAGAAATCAAGTCACATTGCCTTTGCTAAATAAATACTGTGAGTAGCACACCTAAGTTTACATATACAACTCCAGCAAGATTGATTCACTTTAGCCAAATCATCTTGTGTAGATGCAATACTAAAAAGAAGGCTATTTATTCTTTAAACTATTTTTTGAATTTATTTTGACAATTGTATGCACAAACCATAAAGTTAATTATCAATTCCGAAGGAGATTGTTCTAAAACTTGAGGTGAAGGAATCCCCCAACTTGACCTGTTGTTTCATCTATATTCAATCTAGGCATAATACAATGTTCCAAAGAGAACCTTCAGTCTAGAAATCTTATGGCCAAACTCTATGGACTTTTGTAGGTGTAAGATTTTCAAGGCTCGATTTCAGTTCCTTCAAAAATGGACAATTCCTTGAACTAGATATAACTTTTGCGCCGGCACAATTAGTGCACAAATACGAGAAGTAACAAAGAAAGTCTAATTGCAAAATTTAATTTCAGAAAATAGTGAAACAGAACTTACGTGATCCAGCAGCAGAACCTCTTCCTCATCTTCAAGACGGGAGAAATCTATTGCACGCTGACCAGTTACTAGTTCTAGAAGAGTAATACCATATCCAAACACATCTGTTGCTTCTGAAGATTTTCCTGTAGACAAATACTCGGGGGCAATGTGTCCCATAGTTCCACGTATTTGAGTGGTAATGTGTGTGAGCTTTGCGTCCACTAGTTTTGCCAATCCAAAATCTCCAAGGACAGCTTCAAAATCATCATCGAGAAGGATATTTGCAGCCTTCAAATCACGGTGAATGATCTTAGGGTTGCAATGCTCGTGAAGGTACTCCAGGCCCTGGGCTGCACCGCAAGCTATCCGCTTTCTTGTTGGCCAGTCCAGGCCTTTCTCTCCAGGTTTTAAATCTATCATGCTCAAAAGATTTTGAGTTTTCAGTGAAGCACCTTACTCACATTTATGACATGTAAATAGAAGTGACTAAAGAATTCACAAAATGCAAAATCATTCACCAGTCACCATTAGCTTCTTGAAGTATAGTGTTATTCTCTAATTACTTTTATCTTGCAATAAAAAGTGATGGAATGGTGCAGAACACGTTAAGTACTATTAATATCAATCTTGCTATATGATAGAATTAGAAAGCAATACGTAAAATTATATGAGGATATAGAATGCCTTTATTTCAGAATATTATTAGTAACAGCTATTTTGTGCACAGTGAGTAGTAAAGAGTAAATAGATTCTCCTACAAGGAAAGGTGGTTTCCACCGTTGCATCCACAAGTAAATTGTAATGAGGAGTACCTCTTAATTGATATGCAACACTGAGGTTCCGCATAAATGGGTAAACAAGAATTCTTTCTGTAGAGGTTGTACAAAACCCAATTAATCGAAGCAAGTTTTTGTGAACTGCTACACTTATCAAGTGAACCTCCCGTAAAAATGCGTCCTCTCCACCAGGACTACGATAGTCCATTAGGCGTTTCACAGCAACTCGTGTGTTGTCTGAAAGGATGCCCTTGTATACTTTTCCAAAGCCCCCTTGTCCAATAATGTTGCTTTCACTAAAATTCTCTGTTGCTAGCTGAATTTCCCGCAATGAAAACCTTCTGAGTTGTCCAAAGGAAATTTTGCACTCATCTTCACCTAAGTGAAAATGCGAGCCATACATCAATCTAAGTGGAGTTCAGAAGCATCTCTAAGTGGACTATAGAGTTCAGATAAGAGGATGCAGAGATCTATAATTGTCATCAACTTAAACAAGAGGGGCAGATAACTCCCGGTAGTAGAAAGGATGAAAAATTTTGGGATACGCAAACATACAAATGCGCACACCAATTATCTATTTTCTCTAAAAGTATTAAGGTGTCCAACCACCATTAGACTGGCTTCTTCGCTTTTTTGAGTCTTTGGTTCCTGTGCATCAGAAGTTGAAATTCCAGTATTCCCTTTAAATGGATAAGCAAGAGAAGGAAATACTTGAAAAATAATTTTAATCCATGATTTAGCTTTGACACCAACGAACATGTGGAGAGCCAATGCCTCTCCCAGAAATCTTTATACATATTACGCTGTGTACTCGAAAAAAGTAAAATAATATCAATATCACATACAAATCAGAAGAAAAATTTACCTTCCACATCAACAAATATATCACGTTTCGTTTTATGCACCCGATGGAATCGGTAAGCAAAGACAGCCCCAAGTAACAGGAGAGCAAATGCACAAATGCTTGCTATGGTAATGGAAATTTCGAATTTTGATTTTCTAGTAGAAACTGCATTGATACCTGGAGTCAGGTTTCTGTTCTTCTTTTTCTCCACAAGAATATCAAATAAAACTGAGAATACCACTACGAAAATAAACAAAACCTTTGGTGGAGGAATTTGGAACACAAGGGTGCTGGAAATTGTTTCCACATTTGAGATGCGTGCCTGTGAAGCTGATATGTGGCACATAAGACATAAATGAACAAGTGGGAGGCGCCAAATAAGATAACAAGTTTAGGTCTCAGTAGAGCTCAAATTGATGTAGACAAAGGAAATCATAATCACACTTGAGGATTGATCATGATAATTTCAAAATTAACCAGCATTATCCATAACAGAATTATGGGCCCAATGACCATAATAGCTTCCTTGGACTTAACTGAAATTAAAATTTAAAAAAGAAAGCTGAAGAAATTTCATGACACCTGTACAAACTTAGTATGCAATTGTTAGGTCCTAACACAAGTTGTTACTGTTCCCAAATTCTGGTTCTACAATAAAATTAAAGATTAGAAGAACATTTAATAAGAAAAACACTTACTCAAAGATAGATGTTGAAAACAATTCTGCAGGAATTCTCCCTAATAAGTAGTTGGATGAAAGATTCCTGCAAGCAGAAAATTTCACCTAATTGTATAAACATGGGAAAAATAAAGTGGCCCTAAATAACATTCACTAAGACTTCTTAAAGTTCCAATAAGCCCGAGATATTTAGAAGCGATTTAGGGATAGGTCCACTTAAGTGATTTCCACTCATCACCCGGATTGATGCAGAGTTTCAAAATTTTCACACTTCAGTACATATATGATGTACATGAGAATAAGATTTTTAACAAGATATAGCCCTAAATTAGATAACACTTGTCGCATGGAAAATGAATAAGATATCACCTTGTGAAATACGAGTGCTAAAATTTGAATGCATGGGCATAAACTTACAAATATTTCAGGTTGGAAAGTTGACCCCAGGTTGCTGGAATGGAGCCATTGAAGTTATTGTTTGCCAGATTTAAATTCTGAAGATTCAACATGCTTCCAAGATAATCAGGTAAGGGACCAGAAAGATTATTATCACGTAGATCCCTGCACCGATGGAAAGCACCTAAGGTATTTCTCAAAAAGTAAAATTAGGCACAAATGACATCCCAGAAGGGATGGCTTCATGGGTTAAAATTATTTCTTAGTTCCAGATACAGTTCGGCTACAAAAATCCTTTTTCACCACTCCACTCGATTCAGCGCTGTATCCATCGAAAAGTCCAATAAAATCAAATCTTTTGCAACCATCCCATACTTCTCTTGGTCTCTCTCCCTATTCTAGCACGTCCTATTGTGATTGTGAATGGGAGCTTCTTCATGTCTATGCATAATTTATCCTGGATTATTGTCACCTCCAACTGCTATCTTTTTCCTTATTTCTTATCTTATCCATTATAGTATGTCACAAATCCACGCCAGATCCTCATTTTCTCTATATATTATGGTAAGATGCTAGGTGAGCTAAGTAAACAAAATCTTGAACAATGTACTAAAGGTGAGAAATTTAAGAAACTGTTGCCTAATTTAAAGAATATCTTCATTGCAATGTTTTTCAGGAGAGAGATTTTTTAAGCCTTGAATAATATCAATAGCAGACAAGAATAGTGGTCCAAAATAGTAAAAGTTTTCATTGATATGTATTGTAAGAATCAGATCTCAATCCACATGCTGACATGCAAGTCGGGGCTTCTCAACACTCCTCCCCGCTCCCTCTCCAAAAGAAAAACGAAAAGAGTAAAAACAAAAAAGAATGGACTGAAAGATTTGCGAAGGATAGAATAATGAGCACAAGGGTCTTTCGCAAGAAGGAAAAAGAAAAACAACAATACTTACAAGCTAACCAGATATTTTAACTTGGTTATTGCTGGTGAAAGTGTTCCTGAAAATCCTTTAGATGCCAGGCTCCTGCAAGTTGATGCATCAACAAACACAATACTCAATAAATTTTATGAACTTGATTCACAAAGCTGATAGGCGTGACTTAGTTTCCATTCCGTCCTTTCATGATGGAATATGGGAAACAGAAAAAGTGAAACCATATAATTGAATGAGAAAGAGAATTTAGTACTAACAAGGATATCACGTTTCCATTTCTACATGCAACATGAGACCAACTGAAACAGGGGCTAACAAAATAGGGGTTCCAATCTGCAATTTTACTAGTGGAGTCATTCAGAGCTGTTCGAAATTCAATTAAAGCTTCACCTGTAACATCAATTGAAAAGGAAAAAAGATCATTCATCAGAATGATAAAACAACTAGAAACAATTGATACGGTGTTAAATATTTTCAATTTTTCTTTTTTGGTGAACTTTAAGCGTAGATTATACTTAATAATTTAATTATATATTGTTTAGACTGCAAATATTTAGAATTTTAGAATTGCAGTGTTCCAAAAAAAAAATGTTCATTTATTACAGAACATCATGCATAGTCTAATTTGAATTTCAGATATAGATAAAACCAAAACAACTAAAAGCACAATTATTTGTTTTTGGCAGCTAACAGCACATTTCTACTTGGCCATTGATATGTGGAAAATGATGAATGTAATAAGATAACTTCTATTAAGTAGGGATCATGGAACAAAACCTGAAAATGTTAGTAACGAAAGCATAATTCTTTAGAATTCGCCAAAAATAAAAGTTGGAATTGGCAATTGGAATAGGATTGGGAAAAATTCCTAGAACCAGAAGAAATGCCCAGATGGTTCTGACCGGTCTATTGATATAAAAGTTTTACTTCTGGTCATTTAAATTGGAAACTAGCAAGTTCTCAGGGCTCAAAGGCAAAAAAGAGATTGAGATCCATTACCTTCTTTTTTTCTTAATTACTTTTAGCTTTTTATATAAATAAAAAATTTGTATTGGTGAATAGATCTTATCATAAGGCATCCAAACTCCATAGCAAACTGAAACAGACAGAAATAGAACAGGTTTATTCAGTCTGGTTCAGATTCTTTTTGCTAAAGAACCAGCCAGTTCTCAATAAAACATTTGAATCCCTGATGGTTCAGTCCAGCCACCATAGAACCACCACCCCCACTCCCTGGAAGCCAAGACAACCATTTGGCAAAAAAAGAAACATGCTATGGCCATGTATTTCTGATCAGAGTCATATACTTTATATTTGCATTATAGTAGAATCTGAGATTTAATATTAACATTCACGATTACTGAAGGTGAGCATTCCCATAGCATCCAATCATTGAGAAACATCTCATGTCATATTGTTCACTTCACCAAAAAACAGTGATAAAGCTAAATCTAGACAAGACTACAGGCAGTATACCTTCAACACCGGGCTTATTGGAGCCAAAACAGCTGCAGGGCAAGGAGAGGAGCACAAGCAAATTAATCAATAGCATAAGACAGAGATAAGTAATGGAAAAGGTTTCAGCCATATGATCTCCTCTAATTTCTGAGCTAAACGTTTCCAGTAATCCTTCACCTCCTTCAGTTGATTCTAAACAGAAAAAAAAATTCAATCTGTTAAAAGGACTACCTAAATATGTTTCATGGGTTGCATGATGGCAGAGAAAACAAACAAGTATTCCAATTTAAATCCCCACCAGGGCATACTAGCTTCAAGTGAACTCTTGTCAAAGTTAAACAGTTTATGGCACCAAGCACCACATTTTTTATATTACATCTGCAACGTAATGAGATTTACTCAAATCTCTTTTGAATGAGGAATATAGTAAAATCATAATCTAAGGTTGAGCAATGGTTGAAAGGATACACCATGCATTGACAAATTGATACTTACTGCTAATTTGACTTTTTTTGCATCTAGCTTTACCCAAATAACAAAGTTTAGTTTAATTATAATTACAAAAGGGTTTAGATGTTGTTAACATTTTCAAATTAACAAGAACAATGGAGAAAATGCAGTTTTCACTAATCAATATAAGCAATAACATAGCAGCAAGTCTATATGTATATATATAAACTACAAGCAAATATTGTCGAATATCAAGATCAACATTCAAATAATTACATACAAATAAATCTGCACAATTTCCCCTTAGGTAACCATGGCTTCATGAACATAGTACCAAAGGAAACTATAAGCTCTAATTTTCACATTATGAAACAAGGACGATTACAGTTCCCCATAACATGCTGTAGGAAGAATTAAAGCTGACCTTGTTTAACCACGTCTTTTGAAGTGTGGAGAATGAATCATCAAGAAATACAAGTAGATAATAACCAGCATCATCAGGATTATCTGGAACAGCTGGTGGCTTAGTGTTGGGGACCCACAAAGCATTCAGAGCCAAAAAAACAAACTTTTTCCAAGAAAAAAAAGTGGACGGAGCATTGGAATTGGAAAGGCGAATTTTGGGTCCAATGGCTATAGGGGTTCGGTGTAGATGAAATTGAGATGGTGGTGTAGTGAATGAGAATCCCACTACCATTAGAAAAGGGAAATGCTCTCTTACTTTGTGCCCTGTCTATTTGTGATTTAAATATGCTTAGAAGCAATCAGTGAGCCAAAGAAGCTTCTATTTTCATGTTTATATTCCCTGTTTATAGAACATCTTCTTTTATATCAGATAATTATCAAGTCGCCATGGGAAACTTGTGCAAGAAGCAAATAAAATAATACACATGCACCTGATATACATATATCCCACTCTAAATATGTTCCTATTAAAATTTAAAAATTTACAAAAAGTCATATATTCACCCCAATTATATATTCCATCATAATCCTTATTAAATTCCTTCATTTAAAAAACATATATCCACAAAAAGTTGTTCCCTTTTATTTTCTTTGTATTTTTATTTAGCCTCTTGATAAATTGATGAATGATTTATAAATAGAAATAGTAGAAGGAACCAACAATATTATCCTTGCAATATAAAATTTGTTTGATATCATGTTTACAAGATGCATATCGTAGTAGTAGATATATGAATATACGTGACAAAATGAAATACGGGCTCCATTAAAAACAAATTTTGAGGGAAATGTATTTTGAAATGATGATTTTTTAGAGAATGCGTGGTTAAAAAATAAGGAAAAATATTGAATTTACGCAATATTAGTTTTTTGAAAAATGTGTGATATTATCTGAATTTTTATTTTATAATGATGCAAATACGAAATTTTCCGTTGTCGTAATTAGTTCCATTTCTTGACTAATTTGATAGTCCAATGATATAAAACTTGCATGGTCTTCCTGCGCTTTTGATTGATTTAAATTCAAAGTTTGATATATATATATATATATATATATATATATATATATATATATATATATATATATATATATATATATATAAAAGTTAAGTTAAATTTAATTTTGACTACATATTTCATCATCTTTTGTTAAAATTTGACAAAGTAGTGCAATTTACTATACATGTTAGTGATCCTATTAACATTGAATTTCATTAAAAAAAAATAACAATTCCATAAATTATTTTTTGAGAAATGATTTTTGTTTTATAAAATGCACATACGTTGTATAGATATTTAGGCTCTGTTTGGTAGAAATTCTTCGAAATTCATTTTTTTTTCTTGAACTTACTTTTTATCACACATTATTTTAATAAAATAATTTTACACGTGAGCATATAAACTTTTCCATACTTTTTAACAACATTGTTAAAAAAAAAAAAAATCACTTTTTACAAAATATATATTCTAAAAAAGTCTACATCAAACATACTCTTAACTATAGTTAATTAGTAAAAATGGAAACCAATAGGCTAGCTAGCTAGCTAGTTTGAACTTATGAATACATAATACAATCCTAAATTAGTATCCCGGTTCACTTACCAAACCTGAGTATCCTCGAACGTTTAGATCGCATCTCTTTTGTACACTCAATTAAGAAATAAATTTGAAGTCGATCTCGAATCTTAAATTGTTAGATTGAAGAGCTTCATATACTTGACAACTCAAACATCCATTTGGATGGATAATTGTTGATTATAATTAAAGTGGAAGAAGATTTGTATTGAGTCAAAGGTTAGCACTAGGGGAAGATGACGCGACTCAAAGACGTCGCACTATCCATAATAATAATACAATAATAATTAAAAAGTCAAAAGGTACATATATATAAAGATAATAATTAAAAAGTCAAAAGGTGCATATATATAAAGGTGATGTTGGTCTACAGAGTTCCAAATTGAATGAAAATGGGGAACCAAAGGCTGTAACCACTTGTACTTTGTCACTTGCCAACATACATCTACGAGCCCGATTCTTTACGATTGAAAACAAGAAATTTTTTTTACTCGAGGTAAATTTATTAATTTATTAATAGATTAGGTAAATTTATTTTTAGTGAATGTTACAAAAGTCTGATGAATATCTAGGATTTTTTAAATTATCTTAGTGAAAATAATACGATAATAGTATTATTAAAATTTGAGGTCCCATTTTAAAAAATTAACCTTATGAAGATAAGTAGCTTATATCCTTATGTATATATTTCGATATTAATTGATATGAATTTATCTGTTAACGAGCCCCCAAGTTGATGCCTTTTTAAACAGATCAATATTAAAATTTATGTACTCGTTTTTTAGTCTTAATCGGATCGAATTGTCTATTAGAGTTCAGTAGATTTTGATACCATATTAAAATTTGAAGTTCCATATTTAAATGTCAACTTTATTAGGGGGAGTAATATAAATTCTTATATGTTAGTCTATATTTTGGTATTTAATCGATATGAAATTTATTCCTTCGCAGGAATAACTTATCGGTGAAGAGAGTATTCAAGAGTTACTGAAAACGCATATCGAAAATAATTATGATTTAGATGATAACTGTGTTTTACAACTATTTCTCCAAAATAAATTTTTCGAGCACTGTAACCTTAAGTAATTATTTTCTATATTATTTAAAAAATAAACAAGATGTTTTATATGCATTGTAATAAATTAGAGATGATATAAGTTCGATTTGAGTACAAAAGGAAAGTTAGTAACTTTAGACGCATATTTTCGAAAAAAAATAGAATTGAAGAAATAGAATAAAGAGTTCCTTAATATATAATCTTATGTATTAACAATAATTATTTTATATATTTAGCAATATATTAATTTAGTACACCAACCCTGTTCGAGACCATAAAATTTTATTATTTAAACGAAGTGACAAATAATATTATAGTCAAATAGTGTGACTTACTAAGGAATTCATTTTGTCTCAAATTGAAAAACTTGCAGTTATATTAAAGAAGCAGGATCTGTAAATAATGTAGTTTTATTTATTTATTTTTGTCTCAATTATTCAAGTATCTATTTTTGAAATAAACAATAAATATTTTATTTAATATTCAAAATTTAAATTAAAAAAGGGAAGGGGTGAATATTCGAGTCTCTGCCTTGCCCCAGGCCAGCAATTCTTCCCCTTGAAACCGCCCATCGTCCCGATTAAGTTGGGGCATGCTCAACATGTTCGATGTATATCCACAGGGCTCGAGTTTGACACGGCAAATTGCCATTCTTTCGAGAATAAGGTGATCACAAGTTTCATCAAGGGTGGCTACATGGGCATTTGGCACTAGGGGTGTCCAAAAGTCCCGAACCGAACCGGACCGAACCGAACCCGAACCCGAACCGAACCGAGCGGTTCTTCATAAATTAAATACCCGAACGGGTACCCGAATCGAGAACCGATGGGTTTGGGTCGGGTCTCGGGTCTAGACCAAGAACCGAAGAACCGAATAAGAATCGAAACTAAATAATTTTTTTATTTTTTATATTGAATTAATTAAATTATTTTATTTTTTTTATACAAATTAGCAAATTAATTAAATAAATCAGATTATTTCATAATTTTAATTTTAAAGTCCAAATCATTTTTAAAACCCATTAACCCATTTTAATTTGAAACAAATGAATATATTTTATGTAGTTTTGTTGTAATATTAATATCTACTTTTTGGTATTTGTATACATTAAATTAATCTTATTGGATGGCTAGTTATTTATATGTTTTTGAATTGAGCTACGTTAATTTGTAAAAGTTACGAATGAAATGTCATTAGTTGTATTTATGTAGTGTTGTTGTAAATATTAAAAAATTTGATCATAGTACGGAACCGAACCGACCCGAACGGAACCGAACCCGAACAGTTCCATAATTATATTTGGACCCGACGGGTCCATTTATTAAATACCCGAAAGTTTTGGGTCGGTTCGGGTATCTTCAGAATCGAACCGAACCGACCCACAGACAGCCCTATTTGGCACATATTTTTTCATCAATATTTTAAATCATAGTTTTGGATTTTTGTTTATCCTTCATCAAAATTATATCTCGAGGTTTGCAATGATAACTTGGTATATCTACTTTACATCCATTAATTAAAAATATGACTATGGTCAACTAATTGGCGAGATGCGGGAATAGTGAAAACCATATCCAATCAAAAAAGAATATTATCTAATTAAACACATTTCAAGTAATTATAGTAAAACTTGACATGTTGACCCCTTGATTTTTTCGATGACGTGTGTTCTACCACTGAGCTAATAGCTCGTCGTGTGCGGGGCCGCTATGTCGAAAGCGAGAGAAACCCCATCACTCTCTTCCTTTTTTTGCCCCCATGTCGCCACACGATGGACATGGAAGGTATTTAATTAATTACCGTTCCGTAAGCCCATAATAAAAATACAAATTTTGTTTTTCTTCTAAACGAATACGATATTGAATTTTTGTTCTTAGAATATGATTGGCATTACATTTTAACTTCACTTAAAGACTTGAACCTCCGCTAAATTTCGCAATTATGTGATTAACTTTTTCAATGAATTTTGGCCTTTAACCTTGTTAGGTGTTTAATGTAATGACAAGTCTGTGAACAAAAAGAACTAGATTTAATATGATGTAAAAGTCAATGAGTAAGTTGCAAATATTATAAATTGAGTTGTTTTAGATGCAGGGTTCGATGATTGAAAGAAGGAAAAGAGGCGCTGTAATTTCGCTAGCTCATCGCCATGTTTTCGCTTGAGCGGCATAAGCGGAAACATTTTCGCTCGCTTGCCGCCTTGTACTCGCTCGAGCAACAACTTGTCCCTCGCTTGTCACTAAGCTCTCACTCAAACAACTGTCATCCGTAAAGTTTTAATTCGCATTTTTAAAGTTTTTTATCTAACACATTCAATCCTAAACCTACAATATAAGTACCAGCACACTTCTGAACATTTTTTTTTTTTAAGGTTGAACATTGAGAGAACACATACTACTTCATCAAATTCATCTATAACTTTCAACCTTCATTGTTAGATTTGTTCTTGACGATGAAAACATCAAATCCACTTAATTCAAATATCAAATTGCTTACTTCCCAAACATCTGGCAAATTTTTGAAGATCAAGGGAAGATGACTGGAGTTCCAATTGTTGTTGAAGAACGCGGAGTTTTTCGTTGATCCACATGAGATAGATGAATTCAGAAAGCCAGGATTTGGTGCAGGATCATGCAATCTAGGGAGGTTTTGAAAATTGCAGTTGAGAGTTGGTGCAAGGGCATGCAATCCAGGAGGGCTGTGAAATTTGTGGTCAGGAGGTCAGAAAGTACTAGTGGTAGATGTGTCCGACGGATTGTAAGTTCAATTTAGTTTATTGTGGATTCTTTACTGGCAAAGTGTTCAAAGTTTTTACCCAATTGGGGTTTTTTCGTGATCATTCTACATGTTATTTACTGTTTTCATATAGCTGCGACAGTTCAACATAAGAAAATTGAATTGATTGATTAACCATTTAGAGATAATTAAAAGTGACTTGTTGTTATTTAATTATTAGTTTGTTATTTCCGCAGAATCATCAATTCACCCCCCTCTAGATGTAATTTTGGTCGAACCTTGTAATTTCAAACCTCACATTAAATGCATGGACAAAAGCCTCTAAAATTATTTTATAAAGAGGATTGGTAATAGGTCTAGCAAAATGAGCATATTGAGTAGTAGTAATCAAATGCATGGTTAAAATTAATGTTTGATTTCGACTAAATTTAAAACTCAATTTATAAATTAAATGAAAATCCTCGAAAGTCATATGAATCCTATAAAAGTCTTATAATGAAAATCTATAGAAATATAAAAAGATTTTAATCCTATCACTTAAGAAAATCTACAAAAGTTGTGAAAGTCTAAATTAAATGCACTCCAAAGACACAGAAATAAACATTTTATAACTCTTACTCTATTTTGTTCACTCGTTGATTGTAGTAATTTCATAGTACTAACAGCTTAAAAAGTCCCTTGTCTTGTTACTACTTTTGATACAGAAGATAGGTGTCGACTAGGATGAATAATTGAATAAAACTAAAAGTGAAAGAAACAGCTGGTCAATGAAAAGTTAGCACTATGAGAAGATGATTGCACTATCCATAATAATAAACTGGTCAAAAGGCCAATTTTGGTGCTGTAGCTATCTGCTTCGAAACGTGTGTATAGTCCACAAATTAACAGGCAGCTATCCAAATTTAAAGTTGAATGAATTACTTTAATTTTTTGGCCCTGCTAAAGGATTAGCGTTAGATTAAAAATTCTTTTAGATTGAGATTTTTTTACATAAAAAAAAGTACTTGGACTATACCTCAGACCAATCCTCTAACCCTATCACTTGTCCTAATGCACTGCACTCAAAAAATATATTGAAAACAAAAAAAGGAAAAGACGAAGATTGTATTGTCTATTTATCAACTTCAGCATGTTGAGCAACCAACGACGTCTTGGATAATTAGATAATGTCCTATAGGACAAATATCTTTTAACCTTTTACGAGATATTTTTCTATGATATATATTAAGGTACAAAGTTTTGAGAAAGCATTACAATCTAGAAATTGATAATAATCTCTTTTCTTCCAAAACTGGAAAAAACTTCCCCCTTTTAAGTCTTTGAATTTTTGCTTACAAGTTATAACTAAAAGCAGCTAATTTTGGAGAATTGTGTGTTCAAACAGACAACCGATATCCTAGAAAATATATGCTAAAACTATACCATACTTTTGTTTTAGGAACAATAAAAGGATCGTGTTCCTCGTCCCGTCCTTGTACCAATCGGTGCTAGTTGGAGTAACACAATAACTTATGTGCTAGTATAAAAATATTTTTGGTGAAAAAGAGTTTCAAGGATATATTTATGTTTTAGGAGTTTCAAGGGTGGGTGATCCAGGGACGAACCCAGCACCCGGAGAGGGGACGCGGCCGCCCGTGCTGGATCCGCTGGAGTCATCAATACGTCGGCGCTACCATGGCACTGTTGTAGAGAGAACAGAGAAGCCGAAAGAAGAAGACACAGGAGGGCCATTTTTTTTTTTAAAGTTTTGGCCCATTATTTTGGGCTAAGATAGTTGGGCCTTTTCTTAAAAACTAGGTCCAATAAAATGAAATAATATCCAAACCCTTCCCTTCTTCCTTCATTTCTCGCCTTCGCAGTTCTCCCAGCTCTGCTGCCGGAGCTACTGCATGCCGGTTCTTTGACTTCTTTGTCTTTCTTATTGCCGCCCACGTTTGCTACCGCCCATCGGTAAGCCTTCCTGTTCTTGGTTCTTTTTTTTTTCCTGCCTCTTCTTTTAGTTGATAAAGAAATAGATGTTTTATGTTGTAAATTGTAATAATGCAAAACCAGTTTCTGTAAGAATAGATTCAACGAGATTGAAGGGGTTATTCTGAGGATTTTGAGATAGATATTGCGATTTCTTGTAAAATTTTTGTTGACAAAGATGAGGATTTAGGAATTAGGAGAATGAGGGAAGTTGTGTGAAGTATTGAGTTTGAATGAAGAGTGTGGAGGGTTTTTTTTAAAGAAGGAAATGTGGTGATGGAGAGAGTGAGGAAGACAGTGTACACGTTACTCATTCAAACGCCCTCTCCTTTTTGAGCTCTTTTAGAGGAGTGGTGATTTTGTAATTTGAATAATGGCATCTATTACTTGTTCTTGTAATATTTAATGTTAGTATTAGTGTTAGCAACATAATATTTATTTTAAAATTGCTTTTTTACTTAAATAAACTTCCTTGTAAGTAATTTTTTTTTTTTTTTAAGTTTAGTCTTATTTTCAATGTTATTTAATTAAATATTAATAAACGACATCGCTCATACGATCGCTGATGGTCGACGGTCAATTGTCAACGTCCGCCTGAGCTGAACTTTTATGCTGGGTCCGTCCCTGGGGTGATCCATATACGAAAAATAGAAGAGAGTCCAAGAACCTATGCACTAACATTCGCTCGATATTCTTGCTTTGGGGTAAGATAAGACAAATTGATCGTGCATGAATTATTCTGCATATTTTAGATTAAAAATAGTTTTCCATCTCCTCTTCTCTGATCTCTCACATTTTTATTTCTTAATAAATCGTTCTCTGGAAGATATTCTACTAGAAATTCAAAGCATATGTTAGTAACATGTAAAATCAGGTAACAAAATAAAAAAAAAAAAAAAAATTAAAATAGTAACATACATGTTACTAATCTAAAATAGCTCCGTTTGATAGAGATTAAAATTAATTTTTAGTAGATTTTGATAAAAGTTGATGAAATGGCTGGTTGAAAAGTTATAAGTTCCATAAAATATGTTATTAGAATTAATTATTAACTTTAACTTGGATTAAAATCAGTACAAACAGGGGCATAATAAAATAAGGTAACAAATTTTTTTTTTTTTTTTTTGTTATAACAATAACATTACGGAAACATAAAATAAATTAACACAATCAACATAAATAATTTTTAAAACTAAATTATTTTTTAGTTTTTCAGGGAAAAAAGAAAGACTTTAAGGTAGTGCTGCATTATCCAAACTAAGAAGCTAAAATATAAAAAGTAAGGTTGGCTTAAAATTGAATCGAGATCAATCGATGGGTGATATAGGATGACATCAATAATTAACCGCGTACGCGGGTGATTGTAACCGGTAGGTGAGGACAACTTGATATGATGGGATCGAAGTAAGGGTTACTTGATATGCACCCCTGTAAAGTACCACGTCAGAGGCCGTCGACCACCATGGGGTACTCTACGTTCTAATGATAAGATCGCCTACAACCATGGGGTGCTCTACGTTCTCATGATAGACCGCCTACCACCATGGGGGTGCTCTACGTTCTCATGATAGACCGCCTACCACCATGGGGGTGCTCTACGTTCTCATGATAGACCGCCTACCACCAAGGGGTGCTCTACGTTCTCATGAAAGACCGACTACCACCATGGGGGGTGCTCTACGTTCTCATGATAGACCGCCTACCACTAAGGGGTGCTCTACGTTCTCATGATAGACCGCCTACCACCATGTGGAGTGATCTACATTCTCATGATAGACTGCCTACCACCAAGGGGGGTGCTCTACGTTCCAATGATAGACCGCCTACTACCATGGGGTGCTCTACGTTCTCATGATAGACCGCCTACCACCAAGGGATGCTCTACGTTCTCATGATAGAACGACTACCATCATGTGGAGTGATCTACGTTCTCATGATAGACTGCCTACCACCAAGGGGGGTGCTCTACGTTCTCATGATAGACCGCCTACCACCAAGGGGTGCTCTACGTTCTCATGATAGACCGACTACCACCATGGGGGGTGCTCTACGTTCTCATGATAGACCGCCTACCACCAAGGGGTGCTCTACGTTCTCATGATAGACCGCCTACCACCATGTGGAGTGATCTACGTTCTCATGATAGACCGCCTACCACCAAGGGGGGTGCTCTACGTTCCAATGATAGACCGCCTACCACCAAGGGGTGCTCTACGTTCTCATGATAGACCACCTATCACCTATGAGGCCCTCAATGCTCACCTAGGCCGTCTACCACTACGCAGCCGTCGACCCCCATGAGGCCTTCTACGTTCACACATGTAGCAACCACCATGCGGCCAATGCTATACTTAACTATACAAATAGCAATGAGCAAGACGGAAACCACCCAACGACGAACGTGGGGCATAATCAACTGAATGACGAGTGGAGGTTACTACCATAGAACGTGGGGAAAGTGGGAAGGTTTACGTAGGACACGTGGCACCAGGAACCGCCAAATGCGTAGCAACAGGTGCCTATAAATACCTCCAAGGTGAGAAAGGTACTACTAATTCTCACGCCGGAGGTACAACGGGGGACAAAGCCCCGACCTCATTTTGCAGGTAACATTCGTTGATTTGAGCAACCGGAACACCCCACACGTCATCATCATCGTGGAGGTAAATTTTGTGATTATTTCATTGGCGCCGTCTGTGGGAATCCACTGAACAAAAAAGCTATGTCGAGAAGACGAACACGAAGTGAAACACGCTTGGTCGGAAACATGGCGGATGCGGAATCCGAGTCTGTTGCGAGGGATCATGATCCGCCACCGCTACCGCAGTACGTAACGCAAGGCCAATTTAATGCTCTGGAGACACAATTGGCGGCCATGATGACCCTCTTGTAGAACCAAACACAGAAAATTGCAGCCCCACCGCAGAGTTCGTCGGAAGCCGTACGCGAGCAACCACCCCATGTGGCGCAGACGGTTACCCCGCCTGCTACTCAGCCAACAATGGGAGACATGGGGGCTTCCGATTTTGTGTTTCCACGGATTCCCCAACCCGTGACAGACTTGGAAAAGAAGATAGAGGAGATGATGACCCAGAAGATAGATGATGCCTTGACTAGGAGGAAGGACAGGCGTAGGCAAATGGTTCTGGAAGAGGACCCGTTCGCCCCAGAAATAATGGCCGTCCCTTTGCCGAGGGGCTTCAAACAGCCAATGATAGAAGCGTACGATGGAGTCACGGACCCGCTGGACCATTTGCGAACTTTCGTCGATTTAATGAGGCTCTATGCAGCCTCAGACGCAGTGATGTGTAGGTCGTTCCCCCCAACACTTAGGAGGGAAGCAAGAGACTGGGTAGCCACACTGGCGCCCAGGTCTGTAAGGACTTTTGATGAACTCTCCAGGAGCTTCGTGGCATACTTTATGAGTAGTAAGAGAAAACGAAAGACAGCCATTGGATTGATGCAGGTGGTACAGGAGAAGGAGGAATCTTTGCAAGAGTACTTGGCTAGGTTCAGCCGAGCAACCCTTGGTATAAGGGAACTTCAAATGTCTGCAGTAGTGACAGCATTAATGAACGGGACGCGAAATCGAGCCTTCAAGATGTCGCTCTCCAAAAATCCACCGGAGTCAATGCATGACTCCGTTGAAGAAGGGTGACAAGTATGTTGACGCCGAAGAAGCTGAGAAGATCACGAAAAATCTTAGAGAGGGATGGGAGACGGGGAGCCATAAGCGAAAGATAGGTGACGTGCAAAAATTGGGTGACAAGGGCAAGCGGATGAATGAGCGTTCAAGTCGAGGGTACCCTCAGGACCAGTTGGTCAAGCAGAGACGAGCATGAAATTTGAGCAGCATAATGCCTACCTGCGAATATAGTCGCTAGGGGAGTTTTTATTTCTTCTTTCTGATGTAATGATCACATGTAAATATTGAAGCTAGGATTTTCATGATGTAATGTCTACTAAGGCACACTTGATTGAAAATTGTTTAGTGAAAATGTTAAGTGGCGGCAGATGATGAGGGTGCTATAGAAGGGCCAGCCTAGCTGAGACGTCCCGGTGCGCCTACCAAGTCCCCAAATCTTGGCAAATTAAATTCTGCAATGAGTGTTGTCCATAATTGATTGAAATAAAGAGTACAAGCGGTGAGCAAAAAGCCTAAAAATTGGCTGGCTCGAAATCGCTAGGGGATGATGGTGAGCTCTCAAAACCTGAAATGGTTAAGGCTCAAAATCACTAGACCTCGACCTCGATGATCCAAGGCGGCTTGACATATAGCGGTGAGCAAAAAAGCCTAAAAATTGGCTAGCTCGAAATCACTAGGGGATGGTGGTGAGCTCTCAAAACCTGAAATGGTTAAGGCTCAAAATCACTTGACCTCGACCTCGACGATCCAAGACAGCTCGACACATAGCGGTGAGCAAAAAAGTCAAAAACTTGACTAGCCAAAATCGGTAGGGGCTGGTGGTGAGCTCTCAAAACCAAAAATGGCTAAGGCTCAAAATCACGAAGCCCGGTGATCAACATCGCTCGACGCATAGCGGTGAGCAAAAAAGTCAAAAACTTGACTAGCTCAAAATCGCTAGGGGCTGGTGGTGAGTTCTTGAGCTCTCAAAACCTGAAATGGTTAAGGCTCAAAATCACTTGACCTCGACCTCGACGATCCAAGACAGCTCGACACATAGCGGTGAGCAAAAAAGTCAAAAACTTGACTAGCCAAAATCGGTAGGGGCTGGTGGTGAGCTCTCAAAACCAAAAATGGCTAAGGATCAAAATCACGAAGCCCGGTGATCAACATCGCTCGACGCATAGCGGTGAGCAAAAAAGTCAAAAACTTGACTAGCTCAAAATCGCTAGGGGCTGGTGGTGAGTTCTTCAAAACCAAAAATGGTTAAGACTCAAAATCACTAGACCTCGACCTCGATGATCCAAGGCAGCTTGACATATAGCGGTGAGCAAAAAGCCTAAAAATTGGCTAGCTCGAAATCGCTAGGGGATGGTGGTGAGTTCTCAAAACCTGAAATGGTTAAGGCTCAAAATCACCTGACCTCGACCTCGACGATCCAAGACAGCTCGACACATAGCGGTGAGCAAAAAAGTCAAAAACTTGACTAGCGCAAAATCGGTAGGGGCTGGTGGTGAGCTCTCAAAACCAAAAATGGCTAAGGCTCAAAATCACGAAGCCCGGTGATCAACATCGCTCGACGTATAGCGGTGAGCAAAAAAGTCAAAAACTTGACTAGCTCAAAAATCGCTAGCAGCTGGTGGTGAGCTCTCAAAACCAAAAATGGTTAAGGCTCAAAATCACCAAGTCTGGTGATCAACATCGCTCGACGCATAGCAATGAGCAAAAAAGTCAAAAACTTGACTAACTCAAAATCGCTAGGGCTGGTGGTGAGTTTTCAAAATAAAAAATGGTTAAGGCTCAAAATCACCAAGCCCGATGATCAACATCGCTCGACGCATAGTGGTGAGCAAAAAAGTCAAAAACTTGACTAACTCAAAATCGCTAGGGGCTAGTGGTGAGCTTTCAAAACCAAAAATGGTTAAGCAGAAAACCAAAAATGGTTAAGTGACTTTTCTAACTCAAATGGGAAGTTATATAAGCTAGGACACTTTGGAATCTCAAGAAGTACCTCCTCGCCCGCGGCATCTCGCTCAATTTCTACATTTTGGTTTGAAGATTTAGCTGACCCAACATGACGTTTTGTGAAAATCGGTTGGAAATTTTGAAATTCAGCTGAATGAATCGAAATATTTGACTCGAAAGGGATCGGAGCGCGAGGCAGGACACCATCGACGAGTGACACATAACCAGCCATAGGGCTGGTCGACGGGGGTCGACCTGTACGGCTGGTCGACCGTCGACCAGCAGGGTTGATGGTCGACCAGCTCCAAAGCTGGTCGACATCGACCGTCGACCAGCAGCCGACCCATGGTCGACCGACCCACCCAAAGGTGGGTCGAACGACCCTCTCGCCCCCTCACCCTCGCTTTCGCCGGAAGATGAAGAAATGAAAGTTTTATAAATTATGAAACACGAAATGAAGGACGAAAAAGAGAGAAATTACTTTAAAGGAGAATGAATGATGATGAAATAAGGTGAGAATAAAATCTTTCACCAACATGGAAGAGACAAAGAGGCTACCCCCCGTCGATAACATCAACAAGGGGTAGAAGGGCTAATGATATAGGATGACATCAATAACTAACCGCGTACGCGGGTGATTGTAACCGGTAGGTGAGGACAACTTGATATGATGGGATCGAAGTAAGGGTTACTTGATATGCACCCCTGTAAAGTACCACGTCAGAGGCCGTCGACCACCATGGGGTGCTCTACGTTCTAATGATAAGATCGCCTACAACCATGGGGTGCTCTACGTTCTCATGATAGACCGCCTACCACCATGGGGGTGCTCTACGTTCTCATGATAGACCGCCTACCACTATGGGGGTGCTCTACGTTCTCATGATAGATCGCCTACCACCAAGGGGTGCTCTACGTTCTCATGATAGACCGACTACCACCATGGGGGGTGCTCTACGTTCTCATGATAGACCGCCTACCACTAAGGGGTGCTCTATGTTCTCATGATAGACCGCCTACCACCATGTGGAGTGATCTACGTTCTCATGATAGACTGCCTACCACCAATGGGGGTGCTCTACGTTCCAATGATAGACCGCTTACTACCATGGGGTGCTCTACGTTCTCATGATAGACCGCCTATGTAGCGCCCCGAGTTCTGTTAACCCGGATTGCCACGTCATCGTCTTTTGCCCTAATTTTGTCAATCAATTTTTGCGGAAATAACCAAATTTTAAAATCACATTTGAAATTGAAAACTACTTCGGCAATTGAAATACATTGGATAATTGTTCAAAATTTAAATATCGTGTTTTGGAATAGCGGAAACGAAAAACACGTTAACAATGTTTCAATACATAAATTCGAAAACTAAGTAATTTCGATAATCAAATTTTATATTGCCACCACTGCCGGATCAATCACGTTCGCCTCCGAAGTCTGCAAATATTGTTAAAATAGCAGAATGAGTATTTCGAAGAAATACTCAGTAGACTCATCGCCGATAATTAATTTACAGAATAATTGAAACACACTCATGCAATATACAATGTGATATCATCTTGGGCTCATTTTCTTGAAAATCATAGGCTCTTTAAAAACATGGGTTGTGGGTAGTCTTTCTTTCTTGTGCGGATGAAGCACGTAAGTTATGCATAACATTCTTTCTTATCTCATAAGAGATTCTTTCTTTCTTTCTTTCTTTCTCATGCAATTAAGCATATAAGTTATGGCAAGCATAACAATATCATATATCGCATATGACACATTCTCATCCTATGCATAAAGCATATAAATCACGTAATTCACATAAAGCATGCAATTATAATTTAAACTAATTAATGGTGGCGAGTCTACCTCAAATATTTCGAGTTGCGTGAAAAGTGGAGCGGGAAAATAACTTCAAGCTCCTAATTGTTCGTACGTATCGTCTAGCCAATAGAAAATAAATTTGAATTAGTATTTCGAATTTTAAAGTTTTAAAGTGTTGAAATTAAGTTTAAGGGCTTAATTGAAAATTATTGGAATTGAAATAAATGACTTAAAATGATAAAGTAAAGTTTATGGGCTAAATTGGAAATTCATTAAAGCTGAAAATAAAAGTTGAAAGCTGAAATAATAACTTTTGAAAGTCTGGGGACTAAACTGTAAATCTTTTGAAGCTGAAAATGAAATTTAAAAGCTGAAATAATTACTTTTAATAGTTAGGGGTTAAACTGTAAATATAATAAAGCTGGCAATAAAATTTAAATACTGAAATAATAACTTATATAGATTAGGGACTAAACAGTAATAATAATAAAGCTGAAAATGAAATTAAATAACTAAAATGATGACTTATATAGATTAGGGGACTAAATTAAAAGAACTTAAAACGTGGGGCTTAAATTAACCATTTCTATAATTAAAATAACTAAATATATACTTAACTAAATAAAACAAAAACAAAACAAAATAAAAATAAAAAGAGAAAAGGCTCTCTCTTCTTCGAGAGAGAGCACGACGGGAGGGGCTTCGCCCTTCCCCATTCTTCTTCTTGCTGCCACCACCGACCGGCGGTGGCAGCGCCGGCGCCGGCGGTCAAGGGGCTGGGGGGGGTTTTATTTCGGCTTTTGGGCTCGAAAAAGATGGTTCAAACCGAGGCACAAGGGCTCGGGTTCTACATTTTCGAGGTAAGGTCTTGGGTTTTGATTTCTTTTCTTGGTTTGGGTTTTGCTTGGGGGTTTGATTTGATGATGGGTTGTGGTTTCGGGTTTGAAGCGGTGTGGGTGACGGGTTTGTTGGCTTCGGCTTGGAGGTGGTGTTCTCGGTTTTGGGGACTTGAGGTGGTTGGTGGTTTTGGTGGACTGTTTTGGAGGTGCAGTGAGCTTGGGGTTCGTTTTGGTGGGTGACTTGGGTTCGAGAGTTGGAGGTGCTCTCGGTTTTGGTGTTGTTACTTGGGAGTGAAAATGGTGAATGGGTGTTCGTGGTTTGAGCGGTGGTTTCGGGTTTGGAGGTTGTGTTTTTTTGGATGTGGTGGATGACTGCTTGCTGGAGGTTGGTGGTGGTGGTTTGCTGCCGGTTTTTTTGGTTGGCAGTGAAGCTACAATACTTGGTTTTGGCTTTGTATGAACATGGTGACTGAAATGTGGAAGTGTTGGTCTCGGGTTGGAGCTGTTGCAGTGAGTTGTTGGTTTGAGCTTGACAGTGTCGAGAGTTGGGGTTGTGCTGTAGAATTTGTGGAAATTAACAAGTTGTTGATACTAGAAATTGTCATTCTAGCATCATCAAGAGTTTCCAGATTGATTGTTGATGCTAAAAATTGGTTTTAGCATCCACTATAGTGTCCAGTGATGATGAACAGTGATGATGAACAGTGAAACCGGGAGAGAACTTACTCAGGGGCTGTTTGGCTTGTGGGAGAGTGAGTGTGAGTGGAGTGTAGTGGAATGGGGTATGAATAAGGGTGGAATTAGGGCACAAAACCCTAGACGGGTTATTGGGCCAGACTTTTGGGCTTTCGGGTTTTAATTGGGGTAAAGGAATTAAAATTAAATCGGGCTCAATTGAATGGTCTTAAAAGATTGGGCTTACGTAATTGGACTAAAAATGTTAAATTTTAATAATTGGGCTCGAAATTAATAATAATTGGATTTAAATAAAATAAATCGAAATTGATAATAAAATTATTATTCGGGATCGAATTCGATCGAATAGATTTGAATTAAATTTTACAATAGCTAGACGAACGCGCTTCTCTAAAAATTAGGGTTAACGTTTTAGCGACACGTTTTTCGAGAAAACTAATTTATACAATTCTAAAAGTTCGCGGTCGCTACAACCTTACCCCCTTAAAATAATTTCGTCCTCGAAATTTAAACTTACTTGATCTAGAATATCTGGATACTTAGCCAGAATCTCTTCCTCTTTCTCCCAGGTAGCTTCATCGCTATCCTGTCTACCCCATTGGACTTTGACTAAAGGAATCTCTTTGTTTCTTAAGACATGGACTTTTCTTTCTATAATGCACATAGGTGTTTCCTCATAGGACAGATTCCTCTGAATCGAAATAGTCTGAAAATTTACCACGTGACTTGGGTCGTGGATATACTTTCTCAATAGGGAAACGTGAAAAACGTTGTGTACGGCCGATAGCTCGGGCGGCAACGCCAAACGATAAGCCACGTTACCCACTTTCTCTAATATCTCGAATGGTCCGATAAAACGAGGTCTTAACTTCCCTCTCTTGCCGAAGCGAATAGTTCCTTTCATAGGAGCTACTTTCAAAAATACTTTCTCTCCAATTTCAAATTCCAAGTCTTTTCTCCTTTGATCGGCATAGCTTTTCTGTCTATCTTGAGCGGCTTTGATTCGCAGTCTGATCTTATCAATAGCCTTAACTGTCTTTTCAATCAATTCTGGACCTAAAATTCTTCTCTCGCCTACTTCATCCCAATAGACTGGTGATCGACATCGTCGTCCATAAAGTGCCTCATATGGTGCCATGCCAATAGTAGCTTGAAAACTATTATTGTAGGCAAATTCCACTAATGGGAGGTGAGTCTCCCAATTACCACTCAAATCTAGTACGCAAGCTCTAAGCATATCTTCTAGTGTCTGAATAGTGCGTTCAGACTGTCCATCGGTCTGGGGATGGTAAGCAGTACTAAAATTTAATTTAGTACCCATCGCTACTTGTAAACTCTTCCAGAATCTCGATGTAAATCTCGGGTCTCTATCTGATACAATGGAAGCTGGTACTCCATGAAGTCTAACAATCTCTCTAACATACAACTGGGATAACTGATCCACATTGAGAGTCATTCTGATTGGTAGGAAATGAGCTGACTTCGTAAGTCGATCTACGATAACCCAAATAGCGTCATGTCCTTTCACCGATTTCGGTAACTCTGTTACGAAATCCATGGAAATTTTCTCCCATTTCCATTCTCGTATATCCAAAGGATTTAATAATCACGATGGTCTCTCGGTGTTCGACTTAACTTGTCGACACGTCATGCATCGAGAGACAAACTTTGCAATACAACCCTTCATGTTTCTCCACCAAAAGGTATTGCGCAAATCACGATACATCTTTGTTCCTCCCGGGTGGCACGCATAAGGTGCACGAATGAGCTTCACAAAATCTCATTCTGGATATGTTCATCCTTCGGTACACAGAGACGTCCTCTGAATATAAGTGCCTTATCAGAGGCAATCTCGAAACCTATTCTCTTGCCAGTTCCAACTTCGGATCTGATCTTTTCCAAAAATTTATCTCCAACTTGAGCTGTTATAATCCGACCTCTCAAGTCTGGTTTAACGCTCAGATTTGCCAATATAGAAGATCCTTGGACTGATGGGGTTCGCACTTCGATTCTTAGATTTCTCAAATCTCGAATCAACTGATCTTGCGTCGTTCCCAAAGCTGATAACTGTCCGGCGTCCTTTCTACTCAAAGCGTCGGCAACCTTATTTGCTTTACCCGGGTGGTAAAGAATGGTGCAGTCATAATCTTTTACCAGCTCTAGCCATCGTCGTTGTCTCATGTTCAGTTCCTTCTGAGTGAAGAAATACTTGAGACTCTTGTGATCAGTGTAGATCTCACATTTACTCCCATACAGATAGTGTTGCCAAATCTTAAGAGTGTGCACAATAGCTGCGAGCTCTAAATCATGTATTGGGTAATTCTTTTCATATGGTTTCAACCGTCTTAAAGCATATGCTATCACTTTGCCATTCTGCATCAATACGCAACCTAAACCATGTTTGGATGCATCGTTGTAAATAACGAAACCTTCAGATCCATCTGGTATCGTCAGCACTGGTGCTGAAACGAGTCTGTCCTTAAGTTTCTGAAAGCTTTGTTCACATTGTTCTGTCCACTGAAACTTGACTCCCTTCCTGGTCAACTGAGTCATAGAACCTGCTATTTTAGAAAAACCTTCTATGAATCGCCGATAATATCCAGCTAATCCAAGAAAGCTTCTCACATCTCCAACATTTGCAGGTGTTGGCCAATTTGTTACAGTTTCAACTTTAGAAGGATCAACTTCGATACCTTTAGCTGTAACAATATGACCTAAGAAACCTACTCTTTCAAGCCAAAATTCACATTTCTTGAACTTGGCGTACAACTTTTCTGCTCTCAGCGTTTCCAACACAATCCTCAAATGTTCTTCATGTTGTGCGGAATTCTTGGAGTAGATCAGTATATCATCGATAAAAACAATAACGAATTTATCAAGATACTGATGAAAAACTCGGTTCATCAAGTCCATAAATATTGCAGGCGCGTTCGTAAGACCGAACGGCATCACTGTGAACTCATAATGTCCATATCGTGTCCTGAACGCTGTCTTTGGTACGTCAGCTGGCGAAACCTTTAGCTGATGGTACCCAGATCTCAAATCAATCTTCGAAAAGATTGCAAGATTTTTTCAACCGATCAAATAAGTCATCAATCCTGGGTAGGGGATACTTATTCCTTATCGTCAACTTATTAAGTTCTCGATAGTCGATACACATCCTCATGCTTTCGTCCTTCTTCTTTACAAACAGCACAGGTGCTCCCCACGGAGACACACTTGGCCTAATGAAACCCTTCTCTAGCAATTCCTCTAATTGCACCTTCAGTTCTTGCAACTCTTTCGGTGCCATGCGGTACGGAGCTTTAGAAACAGGGGCCGCTCCTGGTACCAAATCGATGGAAAATTCCACTTGCCTATCCGGCGGAGTGCCGGGTAGATCGTCTGGAAAAACGTCACTATATTCACATACTACTGGCACTGAATCCAGAGTAATCTCATCTACGGGTTTGTCTTGAAGACTAACCAAATAGCCATGACAACTATCCTTGGCTAATAGCTTCTCCGCTTGTAAAGCCGAAATCAGGCGAGGAAGCGCCTTAATCCTCGTCCCATAAAATCTGAATACTTCTTCACCGTCTTTACGAAAAATGACCTCTTTCTCGTGGCACATAATTGCGGCACGGTTGGCGCTGAGCCAATCCATACCTAGAATAATATCGAAATCTTTCATTCGGATAATATTCAGGTCTGCCTCCAAAACTTGACCATCAAAATCGATTTGTACTGCCTTGACTATCTTATTAGTATCGAGGGTTTCTCTGACTACAGACTAACTTCAAGGGTACTACCGCCTCTATGCCTATTAGGTTCGGTCTTTCTAAGCATGCATCCGATATAAATGAATGTGTGGCTCCCGAGTCTATCGAACATATACGGGTATCCCGTAAATAGATAGTATACCCGATATCATATTATCATGCTCAATATGGGAAGGAAAATACGGTATGGAAAGCAATTAAGACATGTACAAGGGTACTAGGATGACTAGTATACCCGCAATCACGTCGAGTCCCGGGCCGCATCCATAGCGAATACCCCGTCGTCCCCTTCCGGTTCTGGCCTGGGTTCACCTTCTGATGGGAACCCTGGGCGGGCTGAGCACGACAGTCCGTTGCAAAGTGACCTGACTGGCCACACTTATAGCAGACTCCCTTCCCAAACAGGCATTCTCCCTTGTGCATCCTCTGGCACTTAGGGCAGGGAGAAATGACATTGGGCATCTGTCTCCCTGTTGGCCCTGGATTGGGCCTCTTGACGAATGGCTGGTTTCTGTTCTGGTTCCGGTTCTGGTTCTGGTTGCGGCTCGGACCTTGCCACTTTCTCTTGCCCAGGTTTCTCTGCTCATACTGAGGTCCATGGCTTACCGTCCTCCCACCGGCATAGGCTACTGCTTGAGCCTTTTTTTACTACTTCCCGTAGGTTGGCGGCTCATGTGAATCGACGATTTGTCGGACATCGGAGCGTAGACCTCTCTCAAATCTGCGGGCCTTTTTGAACTCCGTCTCCACCAGATGTGGAGCATAACGTGATAGCTCTTCAAACCTCCTTTCATACTCGACTATATCCATATCTCCTTGCACTAGTCGAAGAAATTCGGCCTCCTTGTGATCTCGAAGAGCTTGTGGGAAAAACTTGTCCCTGATCTCTTCCTTGAAATCATCCCAAGTTAGGGTCGCTGTTGTTCCTCGCTTCTCGTGCGGGATGCGATTCCCACCAAAAACCAGCCTCTTCCAATCAACATGAACTCGGCACATCCCACTTTCTTGAATTCCGGGTGCTATGTGCTTAAAAATTTTTTCAATGGCCTGGAGCCATTCTTCCACTGCCAGTGGCCCATTTCCGCCGTCAAACGTAGGCGGACTGTACCTTCTGAATTGTTCGATCACTGGGACAATAGGGTTGGGGTTTACTGGCTGCGGAATCTGTCTCATTTCCTGCACTGCCTTGAGTAATTCCCTGATAACGTCGGCTTGGTTCGGTGGTGCCATAACCTTCATAAATTTAAAGACAGTTTGTAATAGTCGACTAGGAGTACTAACAAAGCGAACAGTAAGGATATCTCGAAAATTAAGTTTCAAATTTCATTTCATTCATAATTCAACTTCTTTTCAAATAGGTACATCGGGTGGCGTGTATGCCAACATTTGATTAAAACAAAATGTTAATCCTACTCTAACTCCTATCATCTATTCTCCTTCGGTTACGCATGATTCGGCGTCCGAGAATTCTCCCAACGCTGGATCAGCGTCTTCCTCTGGTTCTTCTTCTTCGGGGTCTTCTTCGGGATCTTCTTCTTCCTCTGGGTCTTCCTCGGGATCTTCTTCCTCTTCTGGTTCCTCCTCGGGATCTTCTTCCTCTTCTGGTTCCTCCTCGGGATTGCCCTCGGGTGCTAACTCATCTTCTTGCACCTGTTCAGGCTCAGGCATTGGCTCATGTTCTGGCTCCCCTTCAGGTACAACCCCAAAGCGGTGCTCAAAATACATGGGCCAATATGCCACAAATCTCAAGCAGAATGCGTCATAATCCATATCCACGTTAGGTGACGTGAGGGCATCCATGTATATGCTACGAGCTACTTCCGCATAGTCGGCCCGGAAGGTCGAGAGCAAATGATGGATCGATCGGTAATCATTAGTCACATAGCCATGCTGTATGGCCCGATCGCGTACAATATTCAGCTGCTCGATGTGTTGGGCTATAGCCCAATCGAGTCTGGGCCTGAAACGGTCGTAGTCTCTAGCGGCTTGTTCTACATCGCTGGGTGCATTTCTACGAATGGGCGCCATGTCCTAAACCAATTATGCAAAGTCCAATTAAGTGGGGTTATTAATCTCTTCTAAGTTAAAATTTACGAGGACGTAATAATTCAGAAAATTATTTCCAATTATGCTCAAACTCGTCTTTCTTTTCTTTCTTTCTTTTCTTTCTTTCTAATTCGGATACACTTCTTTCTCTTTCTTCTAAGTCTCGTAAATCGTAAAACAGTATCCGAAATAACATAACAGTAAACTTCAATAACTTCCTTACCTTCGGAGTCGACGGATTGAATGGTAGCAGTGGCAACTCTCATTAATGATAATTAAACAATTTAGAACGTCTCTTTGAAAAAATTTATTTTTTTGAAAATTTTGCCGCCTACGTAAACGTTGCATCGGCTACGATACCAAGCTGTAGCGCCCCGAGTTCTGTTAACCCGGATTGCCACGTCATCGTCTTTTGCCCTAATTTTGTCAATCAATTTTTGCGGAAATAACCAAATTTTAAAATCACATTTGAAATTGAAAACTACTTCGGCAATTGAAATACATTGGATAATTGTTCAAAATTTAAATATCGTGTTTTGGAATAGCGGAAACGAAAAACACGTTAACAATGTTTCAATACATAAATTCGAAAACTAAGTAATTTCGATAATCAAATTTTATATTGCCACCACTGCCGGATCAATCACGTTCGCCTCCGAAGTCTGCAAATATTGTTAAAATAGCAGAATGAGTATTTCGAAGAAATACTCAGTAGACTCATCGCCGATAATTAATTTACAGAATAATTGAAACACACTCATGCAATATACAATGTGATATCATCTTGGGCTCATTTTCTTGAAAATCATAGGCTCTTTAAAAACATGGGTTGTGGGTAGTCTTTCTTTCTTGTGCGGATGAAGCACGTAAGTTATGCATAACATTCTTTCTTATCTCATAAGAGATTCTTTCTTTCTTTCTTTCTTTCTCATGCAATTAAGCATATAAGTTATGGCAAGCATAACAATATCATATATCGCATATGACACATTCTCATCCTATGCATAAAGCATATAAATCACGTAATTCACATAAAGCATGCAATTATAATTTAAACTAATTAATGGTGGCGAGTCTACCTCAAATATTTCGAGTTGCGTGAAAAGTGGAGCGGGAAAATAACTTCAAGCTCCTAATTGTTCGTACGTATCGTCTAGCCAATAGAAAATAAATTTGAATTAGTATTTCGAATTTTAAAGTTTTAAAGTGTTGAAATTAAGTTTAAGGGCTTAATTGAAAATTATTGGAATTGAAATAAATGACTTAAAATGATAAAGTAAAGTTTATGGGCTAAATTGGAAATTCATTAAAGCTGAAAATAAAAGTTGAAAGCTGAAATAATAACTTTTGAAAGTCTGGGGACTAAACTGTAAATCTTTTGAAGCTGAAAATGAAATTTAAAAGCTGAAATAATTACTTTTAATAGTTAGGGGTTAAACTGTAAATATAATAAAGCTGGCAATAAAATTTAAATACTGAAATAATAACTTATATAGATTAGGGACTAAACAGTAATAATAATAAAGCTGAAAATGAAATTAAATAACTAAAATGATGACTTATATAGATTAGGGGACTAAATTAAAAAGAACTTAAAACGTGGGGCTTAAATTAACCATTTCTATAATTAAAATAACTAAATATATACTTAACTAAATAAAACAAAAACAAAACAAAATAAAAATAAAAAGAGAAAAGGCTCTCTCTTCTTCGAGAGAGAGCACGACGGGAGGGGCTTCGCCCTTCCCCATTCTTCTTCTTGCTGCCACCACCGACCTGGCGGTGGTGGCGGCGCGGCGCGCCGGCGGTCAAGGGGCCGGGGGGGTTTTATTTCGGCTTTTGGGCTCGAAAAAGATGGTTCAAACCGAGGCACAAGGGCTCGGGTTCTACATTTTCGAGGTAAGGTCTTGGGTTTTGATTTCTTTTCTTGGTTTGGGTTTTGCTTGGGGGTTTGATTTGATGATGGGTTGTGGTTTCGGGTTTGAAGCGGTGTGGGTGACGGGTTTGTTGGCTTCGGCTTGGAGGTGGTGTTCTCGGTTTTGGGGACTTGAGGTGGTTGGTGGTTTTGGTGGACTGTTTTGGAGGTGCAGTGAGCTTGGGGTTCGTTTTGGTGGGTGACTTGGGTTCGAGAGTTGGAGGTGCTCTCGGTTTTGGTGTTGTTACTTGGGAGTGAAAATGGTGAATGGGTGTTCGTGGTTTGAGCGGTGGTTTCGGGTTTGGAGGTTGTGTTTTTGGATGTGGTGGATGACCGCTTGGTCGGAGGTTGGTGGTGGTGGTTTGTCACGGTTTTTGGTTGGCGGTGAAGCTACAATACTTGGTTTTGGCTTTGTATGAACATGGTGACCGAAATGTGGAAGTGTTGGTCTCGGGTTGGAGTCATTGCAGGTGAGTTGTTGGTTTGAGCTTGACAAAGGTCGAGAGTTGGGGTTGTGCTGTAGAATTTGTGGAAATTAACAAGTTGTTGATACTAGAAATTGTCATTCTAGCATCATCAAGAGTTTCCAGATTGATTGTTGATGCTAAAAATTGGTTTTAGCATCCACTATAGTGTCCAGTGATGATGAACAGTGATGATGAACAGTGAAACCGGGAGAGAACTTACTCAGGGGCTGTTTGGCTTGTGGGAGAGTGAGTGTGAGTGGAGTGTAGTGGAATGGGGTATGAATAAGGGTGGAATTAGGGCACAAAACCCTAGACGGGTTATTGGGCCAGACTTTTGGGCTTTCGGGTTTTAATTGGGGTAAAGGAATTAAAATTAAATCGGGCTCAATTGAATGGTCTTAAAAGATTGGGCTTACGTAATTGGACTAAAAATGTTAAATTTTAATAATTGGGCTCGAAATTAATAATAATTGGATTTAAATAAAATAAATCGAAATTGATAATAAAATTATTATTCGGGATCGAATTCGATCGAATAGATTTGAATTAAATTTTACAATAGCTAGACGAACGCGCTTCTCTAAAAATTAGGGTTAACGTTTTAGCGACACGTTTTTCGAGAAAACTAATTTATACAATTCTAAAAGTTCGCGGTCGCTACAGCCTACCACCAAGGGGTGCTCTACGTTCTCATGATAGACCGCCTACCACCATGTGGAGTGATCTACGTTCTCATGATAGACTGCCTACCACCAAGGGGGGTGATCTACGTTCCAATGATAGACCGCCTACTACCATGGGGTGCTCTACGTTCTCATGATAGACCGCCTACCACCAAGGGGTGCTCTACGTTCTCATGATAGACCGACTACCACCATGGGGGGTGCTCTACGTTCTCAAGATAGACCGCCTACCACCAAGGGGTGCTCTACGTTCTCATGATAGACTGCCTAACACCATGTGGAGTGATCTACGTT
This sequence comes from Fraxinus americana, assembly GCA_035079005.1. NCBI lineage: Eukaryota > Viridiplantae > Streptophyta > Magnoliopsida > Lamiales > Oleaceae > Fraxinus > Fraxinus americana. The sequence continues at coordinate 30,796,407 of CM068712.1, forward strand.
CTCATGATAGACCGCCTACCACCAAGGGGGGGTGCTCTACGTTCCAATGATAGACCGTCTACCACCAAGGGGTGCTCTACGTTCTCATGATAGACCACCTATCACCTATGAGGCCCTCAATGCTCACCTAGGTCGTCTACCACTACGCGGCCGTCGACCCCCATGAGGCCTTCTACGTTCACACATGTAGCAACCACCATGCGGCCAATGCTATACTTAACTATACAAATAGCAATGAGCAAGACGGAAACCACCCAACGACGAACGTGGGGCATAATCAACTGAATGACGAGTGGAGGTTACCACCATAGAACGTGGGGAAAGTGGGAAGGTTTACGTAGGACACGTGGCACCAGCAACCGCCGAATGCGTAGCAACAGGTGCCTATAAATACCTCCAAGGTGAGAAAAGTAGTTTCCTCTTGGAACTCGAACTTATTGAATGCTCATATACTCTCTGTTTACTCCCTAAAACCGACTACTAATTCTTACGCCGGAGGTACAACGGGGGACAAAGCCCCGACCTCATTTTGCAGGTAACATTCGTTGATTTGAGCAACCGGAACACCCCACACGTCATCATCATCGTGGAGGTAAATTTTGTGATTATTTCAATGGGCAACACAAAGTGCTCAAGAGCTTATTCCTTAGTCACATTCTGCTTGTGTGTTTCGTAAGCGAAGTTTAGAAAATATATTTGACAAAAATCATCAATGATATTACTTGCAGATATGTGAAATTTTGACATTTTATTTAGACTTTCTTTGAATTTTTTTTTTTTCTTTTGGAAAAAAAATCCATTATTTAAGATTTCAGTATGACATAAATAAAAGTAAAAAACAAAAATATCCCGAAAATGAAGAAGCAACCAAATGCCCATTCAAGTAGACGACACGAACATGAGTATGGATGGCAAAACAATCCGTTCAACCTCATACCCGTGGGATCCTGTCACGAATGGGGCGGGGATTATCCACCTAACCGAGTAAATGGGACTGAGGACGAGGCAATGGTCATTGCCGCAAAGCGGGTACGAGAAATATAATCATCGGCCCGCTATCCATTTCATTTAAAGTTAATTTCCAATTTAAGTTTTTTATTAAACAAAAATTATATATTTGTCGTCATTTTTAAAGAAGAACATAAGTTGTTTTTAACAAATTGGTAAAAATTTAATAATATTTACTAACTAAAGACAAAAAAAAAAAGCAATAAATTAAATAAAAAGAAAAAATAACCAAACTTGCCTCATCCTGCTATAACCGGGTTTGAGGATGAGACAAATTAACAAAAATATTTTATGGGTGAGGGTGGGAATGATCGACCAATGCTCTAAAAAGCTGGTTAAGGTGGCGCCTAGACTCGAAGTTCAGGCAAAACGCCTCGCTTCGCTCCTAAAAGCCTTTTTTTCTAATTACTAAATGGCTGAATTTTTTTCTTCCTCTCTTTCATCTTTCCTAGACGCCCTTTATTAGTTTTTTTTTTCCTTTTTTTAAAAGTCTTTTATTTAACTTTAGCATATTAAATTTTTTATTTTTAAAAAAAAATTCATTGGACTTTAATTTCAAGATTTGAAAAGATTTTATATGTACAAAAGTTAAAAATGACTTTATCTAAATAGTTAAATAAGATTTAAATTATGGTGCTATCTACATTATCTAATTATAATTTTGTTGCAACTCCATAAGCATGTAAGAAGTTCTTATAAATTTATTAAGTATGACTTGTCTATTTGAAAATTGTAACAATGAAAAATATTCTAATTTTTGCATATTGAAATTTTGAAAAATTGTATAATTGACTAATAGTAGAAATTATTAAGTAAATATAATATTTTATAATTTTAGATATTTGATATGTATTATTTTATTTATTAAATGATTTTTAGAATAATATTAAAAATAAGAAAATGTTTTTTAAGCCTAAGCCTAAGCCTAGCCTAGCATAGCACAAACTCGCTTAAGTTTGTAAAACTTGAAATTTCGTCACCATGCCTAACCACGCTTTACACTTTTTAGAACATTGGGCCGACCCGTCCCATATTTGTACCTTTGCCATCCCTAAATATGAGATAATAATAGGGAAAAATTCATAAATAAGGTGTATACTTTACACCAATTTAAAAATCAGGTTTATACTTTGAAAATTCAAAAATCAGGTTTTTTTTTTATTTTTTAATTATGAAATAATAAATTATTAAATCAATTTATTATTAAATATTTAATTCTAATATAATATAATTAACCCATCCCACATACACCACCCATACCGCTCCGGGGACTATTCTGACGACCACTCTTCTCCGGCGACTGTTCCGATTCCGGCAATTATTCCGGCGATTATTCCGGCGACAATTCTGGTCACAGATTTACAATTTACTATCACAGTTCAAAATTTTATATGTCATAATTAATTCATTGGTCACATATCAAAATTTATAGGTTACACAGTCACATATTTCCAAATTAATTGGTCACATATTTTTTTTACGGTCACATATTATATTATTTTTAGGTCACAGATAAAAATGGTTAATTTCACTGGTCACATATTTTCAAATTTGTTGGTCACAGATCATTTTTCAGTCACATATTGTCAAATTTTTAGGTCACAGTTAAATAATTGATCACAGATAACAAAATACTTAGTCACGTAATACTGACACTACTTTGGCCACCACCACCACACAAAACACTGCCACCAGCCACAGCCACCACCCCAACGTAACCGTCTCCACCATCGACACAACCACTAGCAGAAACCATCACAACAACCAGGACCACGACCACCGCCATAGCCACCAACATAACTACCTGCACAACTAATAAATATCACCTAAAACCCCATAACAACACCAAAACACCATCAACACCACAACCTTACCCAACCACCACAACACCACCACCAACACTGCACACAACACCAGGCTCAACCAAATAAAAAAAAAAAGACGAAAAAGAAGAATAATGTTAGGGCATGTTGTTTACAGGTGTCGATCGGCGCCCAAACACCCACAGCAGATTAACGACGCCCAACACCCACAGACCATCCACCAACACAGCCGACCCACACACCTACAACCATCCACCAACACAATCGACATGGACACTAGCAGCGTTGTGACGCTGGCCGTTGATGCCAGCGTTGCGACGCTGCTAGGGAGAGGGAGAGAGGGAGAGGGTGGGAAAAGGTAGGATGAGAGGGTGGAGGCGAGGGACAGTGGAGAGAGTGGAGAGAAATGAATTATCTTAGGGTTTAGATAGATTTATGGTTTGATATGTAAAATAAAATACCCGATTTTTCAATAATAAACTTTCAACCTGATTTTTGAATTGGTGTAAAATATACACCTGATTTTTTGTAATTTCTCATAATAATATCAAATAGGAACAATACATAAATAATGTATTTAAGTATCACCATTTCAAAATTAAGGATATATGTTTTAAATTTCAAAAATCAAGTTTTTATTAAAATTTATTTATGATTTAATTAATTAATTAATTATATATTTAATCAATTAAATATATTAAGGTCACAGATCTATACAATTTGATCACAATTTAATCATTTAATTAGTCACATATTATTTTTCGGTCACAAATCAGACTTTTTATGTCACAAATTATTTTACAATCACAATTCAAAAAATTTATAAGTTACAATTTGTTCGGTCACAAATTAAAAATTTAAAAGTCACAATTTATTTATCGATCACAAATATATGAAATTAATAAGTCACATATTATTTTTTTTAGGTCACGTATTATTTATTGGTCATAAAATATCCAATTTAGCGATCACAATATCAATTTATCGATCACAAATCACAAATGTTAAAGTCACAATTCAAATTTTTAGGTCACATATTATTTATTAGTCACAATCTCAAATAATTGGTCACAAACACCCCCAACCCATGCGCATCCCACGTACAACCAACGCACCACCGCCATGACCACCACTATCATCACTATTCACCAACCCTGACCGTCACCACCAGCGACTCTACCTACACCATCAACAAAAATCAACCAAAAACCCCCCAACACCACCAAAATATGGAAACCACCACCACCACTCCAACAACAAAAATCAAAACCAACACCTCCCCACCATAACTAGATCCACCACCACCTGTATCACCACCCCTGCGACACATCGCTGCACAAACATCACAGCAGCACCAATAACCAGCAAAATGTCTCCCCATTGCCAAGGTCCCTGGAGATCCTACCACCACCATCCTCACCGTCATTGCCGTCGCAACTAGACCCACCGTCGCCATATCTGATACCAAAACTACAAGCACCACCAATCTACTCACCCTACCATCGCCGTCCAATCACCTCCACCACCCAAGCGAGATAGTCATCGTGACCGAAGCTAACACTATCAAGGTTGTGCCGGTTCCATTTCCATCGCCCAACTCGACACCAAAACCACAAGCACCACCTATCTACTCACCCCGCCTCCAGTTTTCTCCCCACCACCACCTGTCCAGTCACCTTCACCACCTAATCAGAGAAATCGTCGAACAAGATTGCTGCAGGAGTGAGAATAGAGAGCGGGAGAGAGAGAGAGAGAAGTGATAGAAACATAAATTAGGATCTGCTATTAAAATTGAGATGGATTGGTGAGTGGGGTTGTGTTAGGTGAATATGTAGATTATTTTAATTTATATTATTTTAATTATAACCTGATTTATGAAAAATTAAACTTAAAATCTGATTAATGAAGTGTAAATTTTAAAAACAGGGTTATGTGTAATTTCCTTGTATCAATTTGTACATGTAGGTTTTCATGTCCTTTGCGTTGGGTTGGGTTTGGGTTTTATTCTGACCCAACCCACGGAAAAATATTGGACCCGGCCCGTAACATGCCCGTCTTCTCCACCCAGCCTTACTTGATTCCACTACCAGCTTCCTTCACTCTGCTCAAAGAGACGAGTTTGATTTTGCAAGGAATATACCATTCGGAAGCAGAAATATATTCACCAAGAACATTCGAAATCAGATTAACACAAAGGAAAAACCGAAAGTTACAATGGGCTCAGAAATTCACAAATACATTGTACCCGTCCGTACAATCTTGAATCAGCCACAAACTACCCAAAGCCCTAAGGAAATAATCCAAGAAGCTACTTCAATGGACACATTCGAACGAAACGATCTACTCCTCCAAACACCCTCAACCACAAAGGCAATATCACACAGAACAAAGATTAGAAACCAAATGTTTCAATCTATCCACAAAGGCAGTGAACTCCAGAGCAGAACACGAAGACACAAAGGCAGGAAGAAGTCTCTAGAATAATTTCTCGCACAAAGCAAATGAACGGGGTGAAAGGAAAAATTCTCTCTGAATAATGAACAGTCAACCAGCATATATAGATTAAGCCATCCACCGTTAGATCAGATTCCATCCGACGGTCCAGAGCAACGGACTTGGTTATTCCTTTTGGGCTCGGGTTATGGGCTTGATTCTTGATTGAGTTATTGGGCAATGTTTTCCATAAAAACATTTCAACAGCTTTTGGGCTTGGCCCATTTTCATCATTGCCCCATTAGTTAGGAAATTCAAATGTCACAAATGGCATCAAATCCTAACAAATCTCCCCCTTGATGCCAATGCCATAAACCACCTGCAAGAAAAACAAGATTCACCCAGAATCAATTCTTAGAATTTGTAAGCAAGATTTAAACTTGGAAAGAGGAAGTACCTTTGTTCCCATATCCGCGGGATTGAACTGTGTAGGGATTTTTTCAAGCAAAATAGATTCTTTATGAACTATATCTCTAATGAAATGCATCCTAATATCTATATGTTTTGTCCTATCATGAAAAACAGGATTTTTACATAAATGAATAGCACTCTGATTATCACAATAAACGACAACAGGATCACGCAATTCATTTAGTTCACATAACAAGCCTTTAAGCCACAAAGACTCCTTTATAGCTTCAAAGCAGTGCCTACATACTCGCCAGATAGTAGATAAGGCAACAATAGACTGCAATTGGGACTTCCAACTAATGCAAGCACCACACAAAGTAAACACATATGAAGTTGTTGATTTCCTATTGTCCTTATTACTAGCATAATCAGAATCCACATACCCTTTCAACACAACTCCCTCTTTACAAAATTTAAAATGCAATCCTAAATCTGCAGAACCTTTTAAGTATCTTAAAAGCCATTTTAAAGCGGTCCAATGTTCTGGACCCGGGTTTGCCATAAATCTACTCAAAATGCTAATAGCATGTGCAACATCTGGTCTAGTACATACCATAGTATACATAACTGATCCAACCGCATTAGCATAAGGTACCTTTTGCATGTATTTAATGTCAGACTCATCATGTGGACATTGCTCTTTACTCAATTTAAAATGACAAGCGAGAGGCAAAGTAACAGGCTTAGAATCATGCATAGCAAATTTAGATAACACCTTTTTCACATAGTCAGATTGAGTTAAAAGAAGAGATTGTTGTAATCTATTCCTTTTAATATCCATTCCTAAAATTCTCCTAGCATGCCCTAAATCTTTCATTTCAAATTCATTACTCAAAGCCTTTTTGATATCATTTATATCACTCATTTTATGTCCAACCAATAGCATATCATCAACATACAAAAGCAAGTAAACAATCACATCATTCTTATCATTGCTTTTAAAATAAAGACAATGATCAAAGGCACTTCGCACAAAGCCAATAGAAGACACATAATTGTCAAATCTAATATACCATTGCCTAGGTGATTGTTTCAAACCATACAAAGATCTATTAAGCAAACAAACATGATTTGGTATTTTCGAATCAATAAAACCTTGAGGTTGCACCATATAAATCATTTCATCCAAATCACCATGCAAGAAAGCAGTTTTAACATCCATTTGTTCAAGCTCCAAATCATATTGAGTAACTAAAGCAAGCATGACTCTTATAGTAGTATATTTCACAACAGGAGAGAAAATTTCATTATAATCAATACCAGGCTTTTGTGTAAATCCCTTTGCAACAAGTCTAGCCTTAAACCTAAGAGGCTCTTTAGAAGAACTACCCTCCTTAATACTGTAAACCCACTTACAGCCTACCAAAGACTTATCCTTAGGTTTAGGAACTAACTTCCAAGTATCATTCTTCACAAGAGACTTCATCTCTTCTTCCATAGCACCTAGCCACTCTTTAGATTGTTGACAACTCAACGCCTCTTCATAAGATTTAGGCTCCTTGAAAACTAAATCCTGATACGATAAAACAGCAAAGGAATGATAATCACCCATCCTAGTGGGTTCCCTGATTTCTCTCCTAACTCTATCACGAGCAAGTTGATAATCACCTAGAGGATCAACTACATCACCTACCAAGTCATGTTCACCACCCACAATATCAACTTGTTCCTCCTCAACAAGTTCAGAGGAGTTACCTACTCTTACTTGCATACTAGTCTCTTCATCCTCATCACTCTTAGGATCATCACTAGAGACTCTCTTACTCAAACACGGCATATCACCTTCATTAAAGGTCACATTTCTACTGATTATCATCTTAAAACCCTTCTCATCTCTAGCCCAAAGTCTGTATCCTTTCACTCCCTCAGGATACCCCATGAATACACATTTCTGAGACCTAGGCTCCAACTTACCTATACTTTGGTGAGAATAAGCAGAACATCCAAAAGTTCTCAAAGTAGTATAATCAGATAATCTCCCTGACCATACCTCTTCAGGTGTCTTACCATCTAAGACACTAGAAGGAGTCCTATTCACAATATACACCGTCATTGTCATCACAAACCTCACCCCAAAGTACTTTAGGAACCCCGAACTAATCATCATACATCTAACCTTATCCAATATAGTTCTATTCATTCTTTCAAAGAACTCAGTTTCTTTGAGGAGTATATGGAACAGTTTTGTGCCTGAGGATCCCATCATCTCTACAAAGTTGATCAAATTCAGTATTACAAAACTCCAGACCATTGTCTGTTCTTAGAACTTTGATCTTTTTATCCATTTGATTTTCAATTAAAGTTTTCCAATTTTTAAACTTTTCAAAAGTATCTGATTTTTGTTTCAAAAGGTAAATCCAAACTTTTCTTGAAAAATCGTCAATCAGTGATAAAAAATATTTATTGCCACCTTGAGTGGTAGTAGATGATGGGCCCCACAGGTCAGAATGAATATACTCAAGGATAGATGCAGTCCTATGCTGACCACTATTAAATGAAGTCTATGTTGTTTTCCTAAAGTACAGTGCTCACAAAATGGAACCTTAGAAATCACATCCTTTCCAAAAACCCCTCTCTTATTCAAAATGTGCAACCCCTTTTCACTCACATGAGCTAGCCTATTATGCCACTTCAGGGTAGCATCAATCTCAGCACTAGAGGACTCAGCAGTGTGACTCCGAACAACACTGGCTCTAGTGACATATATACCATTCCTCTTGGTACCTTTGAAAATAACTAAGGAACCCTTAGTTATTTGCAAAGAACCATTACCAATCCGGCCTTGCAGGCCTATGTCATCTAGATTACCCATAGAAATCAGGTTCCTATTTAAATCAGGAATATACCTTACTCTTTCTAAGGTGAAGATATATCCATTATCAAACTTCAAGGTCACACTACCAATTCCTTTAATGCTATAGGCTGCATTGTTACCCATAACCACCTCTCCACCATCAAGATCCTTAAAGTTCTCTAACCAAGGTCTTCTAGAGGTCATATGAAAAGTGCACCCTGAATCCATAATCCACTCACTATCCTGACCACTATCATCCACATAGTCGACAGTGTTCACATCAGGAGTGGGTTACGTCACCACGTATACATCAACAAATTCCTCTCATCTAGAGGTTCAACTACATTCCCCTCATCCACTCTCTTCTCTCTCTGTTCATTCTTCTTCTTATAACAATCCTTTATAAAATGTCCTGTCTTACCACACCCATAACACTTCCTAATTCCACTCCTAGACTTAGATCTAGGTCCCCATTTCACCTTCTTCTTCAAATTGTTTTGATTGCTCCCTTGATAACTTTGACCACTGACTTGCCTAGTCATAGGTCTACCTCTCACAGACAAACTCTCAAAATCCTTCCCCGTTCTATCAACCTTAAGCTCTAACTCTTTACTCCTCAAAGAATTGATCACTATGTCGGGAGTCAAAGTATCTCTACCATACTTAATAGCAGACTTAACATCCTTATACACATCAGGTATAGCATTCAACAGGATAACAGCTTTATATTCATCAGACACCTTCTCCCCAGTATTAGCGATATCTTGAACCAATTTATTAAAGGTATCAAGATTATCATCTAAATCCTTAGACATATCAATCTTAAAGCTAAAGAACCTCTCTAAAAGGAAAAGTTTGTTAGGCAGACTCTTAGACATGTATTGCTCTTCTAGCTTATCCCACAAAGCCTTAGCACTATCAAGTTTACCAACTTTCCTCAACACTTGATCAGACAAATGAAGAATTATAGATGTATAAGCAAGTTCATCAGATTCAAGTCTTTGATCATCAGTCATAGTAGCAGGAAATTCACCAGTTATAGCCTTAGAAACCTTCTGTTGAACTAAGACCCCTCTCATTTTTTGCTGCCAAATGGGAAAATCCCCTTTTCCATTAAAAACTCCAAGTTCAAATGTTGCCATTGTCATTTGAAGCTTTTAATCAACACAAAGAATTTTTGAGGTCACAGTTCCACAGAAAACAGTAATCAGATATTTCAATCAACAGTTTTATATCACACAAGTCATAGTGCAATTAAAACACAGGGATGAAGAGGTATCAGATTGTAAATAGACTATTAACAGAGAATCACAAAGATAGGTAGTGAGATTAAAACAGATCTTATAATCACAGAGATCACAGAGAATATAGCTACTTCAAACATACGGACTAATAATAAAAAAATATAGGTTCCAGGTGTTAGAATTCACCAGGATTCCGTGAGGTTCTCGACCTCAGGTCAAGGCTCAATTCTAAACACCAACAGAGGGGGCACACAGCAATGGGGAAAACAGGGGAAAAGTATTCAACATTCGAATATAGTAATTAACAGAGTAATGTCAGGGTTAGGGAATTTTTCACCAAGACAGTTCGAAACAGAGCACAGCACCAAGCAGGTTCGATCAACCAATCACCCGTCCGTAGCTCGAAGACCAGGGCTCCAAGCAAGTTCACCAAGAAAAGGACAGAAAGAAAGTTATTAGTAGTCAATCGAAAGAAACTGAAAATTGGGGGAAAAATTAGGGTTAGGGTTCCTCTGTAATTCAATCGATTTTTAGGGCATCAGCTGGAAATCGATTTTCCAGTGACACACCGTAAATCGCAGACTCAATCGTCCTTACACACGCTCTGATACCACTTGTAAGGAATATACCATTCGGAAGCAGAAATATATTCACCAAGAACATTCGAAATCAGATTAACACAAAGAAAAAACCGAAAGTTACAATGGGCTCAGAAATTCACAAATACATTGTACCCGTCTGTACAATCTCGAATCAGCCACAAACTACCCAAAGCCCTAAGGAAATAATCCAAGAAGCTACTTCAATGGACACATTCGAACGAAACGATCTACTCCTCCAAACACCCTCAACCACAAAGGCAATATCACACAGAACAAAGATTAGAAACCAAATGTTTCAATCTATCCACAAAGGCAGTAAACTCCAGAGCAGAACACGAAGACACAAAGGCAGGAAGAAGTCTCTAGAATAATTTCTCGCACAAAGCAATGAACGGGGTGAAAGGAAAATTCTCACAAAATAATGAACAGTCAACCGGCATATATAGATTAAGCCATCCACCGTTAGATCAGATTCCATCCGACGGTCCAGAGCAACGGACTTGGTTATTCCTTTTGGGCTCGGGTTATGGGCTTGATTCTTGATTGAGTTATTGGGCAATGTTTTCCATAAAAACATTTCAACAGCTTTTGGGCTTGGCCCATTTTCATCATTGCCCCATTAGTTAGGAAATTCAAATGTCACAAATGGCATCAAATCCTAACAGATTTGTTTTGATTATCTTTTCGCAAATTTAGAGCGAAAAGAAAGATAGAAAAAAGTGATGCCGATTGCCCAGGAGTATATCGAAGTCGCCGTCGTACTCGAGGAGGCGATACTCTCGTTCTCGCCAACCAATCAGTCATCGCCACTCCGGCCGCCGCAGCAGCCGCCGTGACCGGTTCTCCTTCTCCTCATAGAAGGTCATCCTATCACATACCTCCACCAATTGGCAGTTATTCTCAACACTTATGTACTATGTGCTTCACTCCTCGTACCTGCTGCACATTTTATTGTACTGCAATTTCTGTTTGCTCGACATATATAAAAACTGTTATAAACCATGTATATTGATTTTAGTAAGCCTTCTTCTGTTGTTAACTCTGTGCGAAGAGGAAATGTTAAATGGGAAGAAAATGTATAGTTTTGGATAAATAGCGTACATTAGTTACTTGGATGTATGTGCTTAAAATAAAAAAAAAATATAACAATTAATTCACAGCTCAAAATTTTGATCGAAGGGGAAGTTTGTAAGTGAGATTATTCATAACTTTGATTTCTAAGGAAAGTTGCAACTTTTTGAATGCAAATCATTGAATTGATATCAATGTAGTGCTGTGGAGACTTATCTGTTTCTATAAACTATTGTTGACAGATTTAATTTCTCAATAGAAAAGTGATGAGATGTTTTTTAGCATTGTGGATTTATTACTTGGATAATATTCACCATTTATTTACATATTCTCACCGATATAAAATGGAAGGGTGCAAATTCAGAAATTATGGTGTGCATTGGCCTTTTAACCAAATCCCTCTTCTATAACTATTTTTTTGTTGTATCAGGAGAAGAAGTCGTTCTGCTACGCCTTGAAGGCGTAGAAGTCGTTCGCCAGCTTTGAGGCGTTGCAAGAGCCAGTGTCTGACCCCAAGGCATCACAGAAGACATATAAGTCGGAGTTCGTCTTTCTCTTCACCACCTAAATCTCGTAGTCCCAGTCTCACATCACTTGAGCGCAAGAATGCAAATGGGAAATTGCGTAAGGAAGAAGAAAAAGGAAAAGGTAAAAATCACAGTATCCTTTCAAGGATAGTAAAACTTCACATTCTTTCCTTATAAATCCAAGTGGTTAATAAGACAAGTCAGTTATGTGTTGGAAGGGATTTTAAATTTTTCTACCACATAACAGGCAGCTACATATGCGTCAATTAAGATTTATGTTTTGAAAGGCCATAAATAAAATAAATAATCTTGAACAACCAAAACAACAAACAAAAAGAATGTTTGGGAGTTGTTTATAATTGATTTAAAAATATAAGATGAATGGTAGATAAGTGGGTAGCATTGTGGGTCCCACTAAATATCTGGATAAAATTGTTTAACCAATTATAAACAGATTAGAAAATGGTGCCAATCAAGGGCTAAGACTTATTCGCAATAAATTATGGGTTGTCTACATCCACTTTCACCAATCTGTATGGTTCACTTCCATAGCAATTAAATTACTTATCTTTTGTAAAGTCTCAGTACTTCATATTTGAATAATCACTGATGTCTCAAATTGCCATGTATTTAATTATTTTCCTTCACAATACTTACTGTTATGAGGTATATCATATATGTGAAACATTCAATTGATAACTGCTTTTCTTCTTATTCCTTCTTTACCCGGCAAGGGGATGGCTCTATATTAGATCAGCAATTATTTTAATCTAATGCTAGAGTATCACTGTGCTTTATGAAGGAAACTACTGATTTGATGCATTTACTTCTATGGGTGGTTGTATTTTGATATTTTCCGTTAATGGGATGGAAGGATTATCGGCAAGTGAATGTCACAAAGCATTGAAGCATGCCATGTCACTTTGTGGACGTAAATCCTACCTTGTCTCGTTCTATAAGGTGCCAATGTTTTCTTGTAAGATTTCTAATTTATAGGCATTTTCTATCCTTTTCAGACTACATCATGAGGCCGAGCTTAAACAATTAGATGAAGAGACTGCAAGGAGAATGGAGGAAGAAATTCGAAAAAGGTTTGAAGAGAAATTGGGTTCTGAAGAAGTTAAGCTAGAAATAGAGATACAAATAAAAGAAGTTCAGAAGAACTTTTTGACGACGTTTAAGCTAAACTAGAGAAGGAAAAGGATGCTGCTCTGATTGAGGAAAGGCAGAAAGAAGTAAGCTCCACATTTGCTTCTATTTTTTCGCCCTCCTTTCTTTTTTGTGTCCTCATTGAGTTTCAATAGCCATGCATATTTCTTTGTCCGTACATATCTTTTCGTGTAGCTCTCTTTTTAAAATAAAAATAAAATAAAAAAATTTCAAAATCTCTGTTTTAACTTTTGAGGATCAGGTTTCATTAGTAGTATAAGAGAATACAGAGAAACCCGTTTCTAAAAATCCTTATGATCATGGTGAAAACATCATGCTTCTGTGCATTTACTTGATTTGGTATGTATTCTATGAATTTGTGCAATGCCTATGCTATCTTTACTTTGCATAAATTGTTACTCCAATAATTTATTTGTAGATTTTTTCTTTTGCTGAAAATTCCAAGGCCGGATGAGAAAAGAATTTGTTATGCGAGAGCACGTTTTTAGATCTGTACAGGGTCTTCCATTTTGGCTTGGAACAGTCAGGCAGTATTATTCATGCATTGACTTATATTTTAAATCATAAATTGAAGATGTGATTATTTAAGATATAGACCATGGTGGTCCTATATGATGCTACGAATGGATTACCTTGTGAAGAGTGTCAACATTAAGCTTTGGATAGAGTTGTTGACATTCTGACCCTGATGATGATGGCAGAGCTGTATTATCTTAAAATGGAATTGTAATGATGTTAATAATTATGATTTGATCCCAATATTTTTCAGCTATACCATTAAAATTGATTATGTAGCACAAAGGTCATGACGAAATAATTTAGTAAATAGACATGAACGTGTTTTTTATTTCTAGAAAGTCCACTCAAGCAACATAGGGATGGGTCTTTAGGCCATCACACTTATGAGTGAGTGTGGGGATTGGCATCATTCGCTATTAAAGCATATTGATTGAAAAGTGAATACACAGAGGGGCACATACTACCTTACCTCCAAGTGATTACAAATAATGAATTAAGAAGAAAAACACTTTTCGACCAACTGTTTAGTCAACAATAAAAGAATGCATTTACAAATGATGAATTAAGAAGAAAAAAGACACTTTTCGACCGACTATTTAGTAAACAATAAAAGAATGCATTTACAATGAAATCATCTATCTCTTTAGCTCGTAAACTAGGAAAGTTCCATTTATCCAAGTTTATCATATCTGTGATTTTTCCTCAAGTTTACAAGTTTGCAAGATCTTATATGTTCTATCTTTAAGGCCTGCCTTTGCTTGCCATTCAGCCACAGCATTGCCCTCCCTCCAAATGTGTGAGAAAGTTACCTGCATTTTCCTTTGACCAGAAATGAATTTCATCTAACGTTGTTTGAACATGCCAATGTCCAGTAGACTGTTTATGATAATATTATGATTTTATCTGGGTGATAATGACGATGATTTGTGGTTTTTCACCTATCCTGCACGTATGAGTTGGCATGCATCGATGAGTATTGATGTAGAGTCCCAATTGATTGGAAGGCTTTGTATCATATTACAAGATATGGATGTTCTGGACAGTATAACTGATATTATGTGGTTGAGTAATATAATTGAGGCGACTGACTGATTATGCATATCGGAAATTTGACCTATTTTGCATAAGTACCATTGTCAAACGTATGCAAAATACACTATCAAAAAATTCGATAGTCTCAACAATAAAAACTTCATTTTCTTCGTCAGAAGGGGTAACACAACCAGACTTGGGAAGTGATTGTTGGGACTAGGGTGAGAGACCTAGTGCATGACATGCTTGGCGAAGACGGAAGGATATATACCATAGGTTAGCACGTCTGTAAACTTCATCTAAAGAATGGGGAGCAGAAATGTTCTAACGCATGATTTTAGGATTCAAATCATTGAGAAAACTAGACATTGTGACATGAGGAGCTTCATAAATATCACAACAGTGCAATAGCTTTACGAAGTGTGTTAGATATTGCCTAATAGTGGACTTACTTTTCCTAAAGTACAAAAATAACTAATATAGCAATTGAGTTCGATAATATACATTGACGTATTTATTACTTAATACATGTTTCATCTTATCCTACAAAGTAAAAGAACGTTGATCTAGCGATCAATCTCAAGCAAAGGCGACTTACAATAACAACTAGCAGATTTGACAAGTGACATATTAGCATGAAAAATACGACGGGAGCCACTCAAGTTGTGAAAGTCAAGATTTTTTAAAGATTATTGAGCCAATCAAGAAATGACTCGAGGCAAGTAAGACCATCAAAATTACATGATTGTATTATAACTTGCCTAGAAAGATAATGAATGACAGTATCAAAGTCCCTATATGGGGAATAATTGTATTGACAAGGGGAAAGAGAAAGCACACACTTGTGATAACAACCTGGAGAAGTGGGGTAGCTATAAGATTTGTTATAGGAATTCATGGTGTGAAATGATATATATTTTTTTAATTTTTTGTTTTTCAAATTGACAAGCCAAAACTCTGAAATAAAAGTAAGTTTCCAACATAAAAGAAATTGATACCCCACGAGAAGTATAAGAGCCAAATGGTATCCAAGTCATTATCTTCAAGCTGATTCAATTGAATTTGATTTTTTTTTTGACAAAATAAAAATTCCTAATAAAGAAGAAGATTTTTTTTTTGACAAATAGTAGAATTATATAAGGGGTAAGAGAAGAGAAAGGAGGGGGTGTAAGAGAGGAAGAGTGGTAGATAGAAGTGAGATATAAATGAAAAATAATTAGACACAAGGAAACAGAATATTGAGGAGGGAGAATATCAATTTATTTATTATCAAAGTGTAAGTATTATATGCTGTGTTTGAGCCACATTATTTTGGAGAAATGTATTTTGGAATAGTAGATTGATGGAGAATGTGTTGTTGAAAATGAAGAAAAAGTTATTGATGTGATGAAAAATATTATTTTATTGAAGAATGTGTGGTTGAAAATGAGGAGAAGAATTTTAATAAAAATTTAATATGACTTAAACAGGAGCTTAATGCATAAGTCCTTTTTTATAGGGTTTCAAAAAACATATTCTAAGTAGGAAACATTTAATCAAATTCTAAATATTTAATAAAATCCTAGAGAATGTAGTAAATAACATAATAAAATTCTAGGAAATCCAGTAAATAAACCCTCCTATTCTTTCCCAAAATGAGAATCTAATCTTGAAAAATAATAACATAATAATCTTCTAGGATTCCCATCACTTCTTCTCTCTTGATTTGTTTGTTTTAAATTTTGGATTAAAAATCCTAAATTGGTGCTATAGCCCTCTATTGTCATCTCTGGACTCTTCGAAATGGACAAAATACTCGTATCGACACGACATGAGCATGAGTATGGGCATAGGTATGGGTATGGGATATGTGTCGGATTTTTCAAAATTGAACTAGACACTTCGTTATTTCTGCTTCTTTCTTCTTTATTTTTTTTTTCCTTTCCCTTTTCTTTCTCTTTTCTGCTCCCTGTAAACCTAGCGCTGCTACCAATAGGGTGGAGGAAGGCGACGACGCTTGGTTTTCCCTTTTTCCTTTCCCTTTTTTTCCTTCTTTCCGTCTCTGTATCAATTGTTTAGGATTTTCTTTGTATAAAATAAAAATGAGTTTCATATAGTGCTATTTAGTGTTTCACTAAGTCCAAATTGCAATCAAGTCCCTCATTTTCTATTTTTTTATATCATTTAGTAATTAATTTCTCATAATTGAAAACTAAATTCCAAAATTCTATTTTATTCGTCTTAACACATTATTCGATATTCATTTCATTTTTTGTGAACAATTGATTTTTGTCTATTTAAAATGACATCTTGGGTTAGTAAAATAAAATTGAAATTTGAAAGACGTATCCACGTATCCGTGTCCAAAATTTAGACTCTTTTTAGCTATATCCACGTATTCTATATTTTAGAAAATAAAAGATCCGACACTTAGATACATACCCGATCCCCGTTCCCAAGTCCGAGCATCATAGATTGTCATCAAACAAACGTCTATGCTTGACGAAGTGCCAAATAAAGGAAAAATATTTCCAGGATTTTTCGATTGTTGCTGCTTCTGTTTCTGTTTCTGTTGATGTATTGCTTAATTTTATTCTCTTTACTTGATCATTGGTTAACCAAACGAGTTGAAGAAGTAGAACTCAGAGACCCTTTTTTGGGTGCATGTGACAAGTTAGCATTTTTCTGTTGACGTTAACTTTTATATAAATTTCTCCTTAATTTTTTCGGATGCTTCTGACTGTTCAGCTCTTGAAATCTACGAGCAATTACATTAGTTGAATCATTGATGTCATGATCTTCCGGTTATTAAATTATTGATTTACTAAATTTTTGCTGATAAACCCAAATCAAAATGGATAGGAACTTTTTCTCGTTACCTTTTATTTCATTCGCGGAAATTTCCTGTAATGAAATGCTTCTGAAATCAACAGGAGCAAGCTCGAAAGGAGAGAGAAGAACTCGATAAGATGCTTGAAGAGAACGGCAGAAGGGTAGAAGAGTCTCAGAGAAGAGAAGCTCTGGAGTTCCAGTGAAAAGAGGAAGAACAACGGCAAGAGTTGGAACTGATTCAAAGACAAAAGGAAGAAGCTAAAAGGAGAAGAATTGAAGAAGAGGAAGAGCAAGCAAACCGGATGACTTTATCTGTCAAGAATAAGACTCAGTCAAAATCAATTGGTCTATGACTCTATACTGATGGCTCGGTGAGGATTCAATTACGGAAATAATGCCTGGAAGCATTATATCTTGGAAATTAAGGTATGTAATATGGACAGTTCCCTGATTCAAAAATAGTTTCGCTCATTTATGTTCACAGTTGCCAAACATGCTTTTATACCTTTTTATCTACCATTATCTCATCAAGCTCTAAGCATATGTATGATAGCGGGTCAAAATTGAAATATGGAAGTGATTAGGAATTTAAAGAGGTTCGACTGTATTTTGACTCCTTAATAGGCTTGTTTTCTATGTTGACCTGTATGGCTGTATAGGATATATGATTAAGTTGAATGTGAGATATTTTTCTTTTGTCGTATTTAATTATTTCCGTTCAAGCTTACTAAACGTCTAATACACAATATGCATTATACCATGACATGTATCGATTTGACCAGAGATAAATTGAAAGAATTCATACAATTATATGTAGGATTTGGACCTGAACATGGTAATATAGGGATTGATGGATAATTCAACGAATGGCAAGCATGCTTGGTCGAAATGTTCATGTTTGATTTTGATATTTTCAAACTTCAAGTAAAATCAGGTCGCAATAATTTTTAACGTTATCGTACAAAGATATGATAATGTTCATTTTAATATTTTGTGTTGGAGATGAGATAGCATTGGTTTCTTTGTATAGTTCACTTGAATTGTGAAAAGGCCTTTTATAAAGTTACATGCCTCTTGGAAAGAAACTTATTGTTTTTTTTTTTTTTTTGAATTTATTATTTAAAAAGCATGACTTTTATTATTCATTTAATTTTTGGATTTCTTTTTATCATCATTGGATTTTTATAAGTCCTTTATACGTACGTGGAGGATTTTGTATTCTATATATATTATAGTCTTTGGGTTCCAATCTTAAATGTCATCATTATTAAGAGTAGTAATCAAATTTTCGACTTGAATTGATGTGGGTCCTTTTACGTATTCATGCAAAATAGTGGTTCGTTTGAGAATTTTATTCCTGGACTCTGATTGGCTGTTTGATCAATAAATGGATCGAATTGTTCATTTAAACTTGTTGGACTCTAATACCATAAAGAATTTTTGTGTTTCATAGTATATAATATGATTTATGTGTTTCATCATTAAAAGGAGAACTTTTTTATATATTTCATCATTATTGGATAGTGGGATTTTACCCATAAGCATGCTACCTAATACCCCAATATCAAAGAACCAGATGCACTGCACCTAAGTTACAATTGGATTGGTATCCCTCAAGTCTCAAAACGTAACCAAGATTTTAGAACACGAATCAAGCAATTGGACCATGCACGTCTTAAAATTGAAGTGGTCGTAGCTTCATGAACCCATGTGCCCAAAAGTTGACAGATAGTCATCTTGCAATCAAATATGTTCCTTGTATATAGAAATCTGTGTGGATTGTGATAGTGCAATAGTGCTGTCATTGCTGGGGGGGGGGGGGGAGGGGGGGTATATATGGGAATTTTTGAGAAGCAAATATCCCAAATCTGGGTAATGACAGGCGATCAGATATGATTCTGTCCAGAAAATGGGACCCCAAATATGGAAATAAATTCAAATTTAGCAGAAAATTAAATTTATATGTTTACAGACACAATCCTTTACTTAAAAAAAAAGAAAGAAGGAGCTCTCGACGGGGTTGCATATTTATTTACGAAGTCATTGAGTCGACCACAATAAGAGTTTATTGAGTAAAAGACGTTAAAATGTTATTGTTTTAAGAGTAAAATTTGATTTAAAATGTTTACTATAAATGTTGAGGCATTAGTGGCATAAACTGGTGAATATCCTAGCCGAATCAGAATCAGTGCCAAGAGGCCACAAGAAGTTGAGAGAAAAAGATTTAACGCCGAAAGTGGGTACACTGAAAGTGGAGGGTTGGCCACCCTCTACCATCCAATTCCATTTTCAATTTCAAAAAAAGGGTTGAATCCTCCGCCCCCTCAGAGCATTGTGGGGGAGGTAAATCGCGGGATGTATCTCAACAGATCAGCGTACAAGAGCTGTCATACTGGTGCCCACAAAAAGTCTAATTCCATACCTTGTAAGAGGCAGTAATCGAACCCTCACATTACGACTGCCAGTTCAACTGAGACTATCTCAATCCGTCATCGCTTAACCTGTGCGTAGATTATTGTATATAGACATTGGTGTCCCTAGAATATTGGGGCCTTGTTTGGTTGCTTAACCTGCGTGCCCTCAGGACATCTCTAAATTACTAATATGAGCATGTTTAGAGAACTAAGAACCAAGATGACTAACATAATTGCATGCTTCTATTTCTGTTTTGTTTAGCGCAAGTGCATGAATAGTGTCAACTCACATGAAGTCAGCCGAATACTCATCAAGGTATCTTGTCAAATAAACCACTAAACAAATGGATTTAAAATGAATGGTCAATATTTGAACACTGTATTTTGGAGTCGCATCTTAAGATAAAACTTTTAAAGAGAATCTTGTTTTAACAAATAAGATTTATGCACAAATATGATTCGAATGTCCATCAAGAATTATTGTCTAAACAAAAATAGGACCACGTAGGAGTCCACGAATGATGACCAAATTAAAAAAAGTAGTGCTATTCAACACCACGAGAGTTTAACACCAATTTAGATAGCAATATTATTGACATTAAATTACACGTTCAGTTAAATGCATCACACAATTTCACATTTTAATTGAACATATCATATAGAGTGTGTTTAGTAGGGATTTTTTGGGGAATAATTGATTTTTGAATAGTGATATGATGAAAAATGTGTGGTGAAAAAAGAAGAAAAAAGTATTGATGTGATGAGAAATATTATTTTATTGAAAAATGTGTTGTTGAAAAAGAGAATTAATTTACCTTAGAAAATGAAAATCTGTACCAAACCGACTCATAATGTCATATAAATTGGTGCTTCGTGTGCATCCCAATGATTCCGTTTGTGTACGGTTTACACTCGTCCATTATTTTATTTTTATTACACACTCAAATTGCAATTTACAACCAAACTAAAGCAATTCTTTTATCAACTTTAAGCCCATATAAATTAACAATTCCCCACCCTTTCAACTCTCTCTATCTATCTCTCTCTTCCTCTCTCTACATATACATACATATATATACTTGCAATATGCAAGACGAGAAGAAGATGAAGGTGAAGAAAGGGTGGGTGGCAGTGGAAGTGGGATTAGCTGATGGTAATGAAGATGGAGGAATTTTTCAAAAATTTGTAATCCCGATTTCATATTTATACCATCCTCTATTTCAAAGGCTTCTTGATGAAGCTCGAGAGGTATATGGCTACCACACAACGGGCCCTCTTAGACTACCATGTTCAGTCGATGATTTTCTTCATAATCGGTGGCGGATTGAGAAAGAAACCACTAGTCACAACCACCACCGCCATTTCTCGGCGACTTTATCGTTTCGCTCGTGTTAAAATTGTACTATGGGTTTAGTGAGGAGGCTCTTTTTTGTATTTTCTATTACTGATGTTTCTTTTTTACACAGTGGATCGTAATTTTCATTGTGGAATGATGTAACCTATGTTCTGTATACACACTAAGGATGTAAACAACTTTTTGTCGTCTCTGTTTCCCATATAGGCAGAGATAATGGGTAGTTTATCAGATAACATCCCCACCTTTCATTGTTATCGTAGAAAACGTCCATACCTCTCATTTTTTGGCATTTTCACCCTCATTTCCACATTTTATTGAGTAAAATGTCATTTTTATCTATTTTCTCAATTAAAAATTGTGAAATGAGGAAAATACTATTCATTTTAAATAAAACAAAAGGAAAAAGGAAAAAAACTAATTGCAAACATAGTCCCACTTTTTTTGAAAAGCGCAAATGAGTCTCAAATAAATTACTAAAAGGGTAATTAGCACATAATCCATACATTTCACTATTATTGCGAAAGACATCCCTACCTTTTTTTTTTTTGACATTTTCTCTATTAATTATAATTTGATAACGCAAACCATCATTTTTATCCATTTTCATCTAATTTCTCAATAACAAATAATGGAATGACGAATATACCCTCATATTTAAATAAAAAGGGTAAAGAATTAACTGCAATTATTGTCCCAATTTGTTTAAAAAGTGCAAACGAGTCCTCAATATATTATTAAAAAAATTTAATTTTTTATGAAAAGTGCAAACGAGCCCCAATTAAATTTATTTAAAAATTTAAAAAACTTAAAAAAAATTAAAAAGTGCAAACGAGTCCAAAATAAATTATTAAAGAATTAGAAATTTAAAAAAATATTTTTTATTTAAATATCAGGATATATTCATTATTTCACAGTTCGTTATTGAGAAAATTGATAGAAATGATGGTTTGAGCTATCAAAATATAGTTAAGGGAGAAAATGTAAAAAAATAAATAAATAAAAGGTAAGGTTTTTTTTTGCAATAATAGTGAAAGGTAAGGACATTATGTGCTCATTACCTTTTTAATAATTTATTTGAGACTCATTTGCGCTTTTCAAAAAAAAAAATTGGGGCCGCGTTTGCAATTAATTTTTTTCTTTTTTTTATTTATTTAAAGGACATGGTATTTTCGTCATTTCATAATTCTTTATTGAGAAAATGGATGAAAATAACATTTTGCGCAATGAAATGTGGAAATAAGGGTGAAAATGGTAAAAAAATGAAATGTATGAACGTTTTTCACAATAATAATGAAAGGTGTGGACGTTATGTGCTAATAAGCCCAGAAATAATATATATTTGAATTGAGAAAAGGAAAAGTGGTCAATAGAATACAAGAAATTGAATTTTCCAGGTAACTTTAACTTGAAACTTTAATTGTAGGATAAAATAAATTATTTGTAACTAACTTTTTTATTATTTTTTGTTGTTGATGTGAGAGTTGAGTTGGAAATTAATTTAAATAAATAACAGTATTCTCTTTGGAGCGGTTTAAGATCTTTTAGAAATATTGTGAATATGTACTGCATATATGATATGCACTATGACAAAAAATAAGACTCAAATTTAAGTTTTGTTGCCATTCTTTTATAAATATTGTGATTAAAAATGAATTTGAGACGCTGAATTTGTTATGTGAGGCGACGATCGATTGAAATCTGCAAGTACATATCAAGGATTAGTAATAAAAAATGAAAAGTACATTTTCCACAAGGAAATTAAATCTAAGCCTAATATTAGCCAAAATTTGGTAGAATTTGATTTTTAAACTAAAAACTAACTAAATCAAACTAAAGCTTGAATGAGAATTTTGGAGAAAAAATATAACTTTAGTGCTCAATTTCCCGGAGTCGACCACGATTAACTTGAATTGGTGACTTATGTTCGTAATGTCTTTAGGGATCCCTCTCAAGTAAGATTAAATATATTTTTAAGTATGAACAACCTATATGATCATGGAAGCTACGAATAAGCAAAAATACAATCACAGCTAGAATATTTAATCAACAATCATACAAAATATTTGGCATATCTCTATCTCATGTCAAGTTCTACCGCGCTTGCTACAATTGCTATAATCTATTTTTTAAATAGATTAAAAACCATTCAAATAATTCAAGTATTTAAAAATCATTAAGAATAATGACAAATATTCAACCAATCATGTAATTAATGTCCAAAATGGGAAAAAAAAAATGAATTAAAGCCTCAAACGTAGTTTACATAATTAAGATTTAGCTACACATATTCGAAGTAATAAAATATATAAAAGTTGAGCTCGACGTCATTATCACTCTTGTATTTATAGTATAAAAGGTTTTAGGACTTAAATTCGCGCCTAAAGTATGCCAAAAAAATACTTGTTGGAGTAGTGCAAATTGAATAACATTAGGATTCAGTTAGAAAATTTTGCAAAACATATATCCAACTCTGAATTTTGCCTTGTAGCACAACGAAAACACGTATAATTTCCTGCAAGAAACTCTGAATCGAGATTTGTAAAACCTTTTGGATTCCTAATTCGATGAACCTTCCATTTGTATTTCATATGTTCCTCCATATAAAGCCCGAAATCTCATCTTGACATTCCAATTTCTTCACACGTTCCATGCATCGGTTTTCTTCATTTCTTTCATTGCACTTCTCGTTCCAATGCACCCAAAGCATAATTTGTCCGTCTCTTCTCATCATTTTCACCCTCATATTTATCAAAGATCGAGCTCAACCCTTCGCATTTTTTTTTCGATTTCAGCAGAGTAGCTCACATTTGGGGATTTAATCCTAAAACACAAAAATGAACCAAAATTAATAATAATCTACATCAAAATACTAACATCGATGTTTTAAAATGCGCAGTTATGCTTCGAATATGCACTTATATACTTGACACTTTTTCGAAATGCCTTGCATATGTGATATGCTTGTGCTAATGTGGTCATCCCATTTCGTTGACTGCATATGAAAGCTTAAATGCCAAAATGAGCACACATAAAGTCCAACCTATTTTTGTAACTTAAAAAAGCAAATTGAGTCCAACAAATATCAAATTAGCCCAAATCACAGAGCCCATGAATTATATACAGCAATCTATAGGATTTTGATCATTAGAAAAACCAAAATAAATTTTCGTAGAATTGCTAACTATCTACTCCGAGCTCGACCTCCTTATTTGATCTTCCTTTAGTTTTACAAACAAGTGATGTTAATAATGACAATCTTTGAGTGTTGATGGTTGTGACAAGATATCTTACTATCTACAAAAGGTGATAGAAGTTTTGAAGTTGAAATAAGGAGCTCGGTGAAGATAATTTTGCATTGGATGAAACGAAAAATGACTCGAATGAAGACAATGAGATTGAATTGGAATCTGATAAAGAGCTAGATAAGATTTAGGATTTTTTTTAGAGCCAATATTCGTGTCTAATCTAATTGTATGAATAGATCGCCAAGTAATTGTAGCATTTATGAAAATTTGAAAAATATGTATAAAGTTCAAGTAAATATTTATTTGTGATTTTAAGCAACATTTTTTTTTTTTTGAGATTTTTAAAAATATGTATAAAGTTCAAAGAATGCATTACGTTATTTGTTTATTAGTTTAGAATATTTAAAATATTACCAAGTTCACAAAGAACAATATTAATACACCGACACCAAGGGGATTGATTATCACATAGGGCTCATTGAACCCTTCTATACAAAGAAACGGCAACAAAAGACCCTAGACCCTAAAGAATCGAACAACACAGCCACGACAATGGAACAAGATCAAACAACTGATCTACTACTCTAAATCTCTCAATCAACGAATCACCAAGACAACAATCACAAAGATTTAGGATCAAAAGCAGTAGTTTTGATCAATACACAAAGGATCGAAAGAGAGAAGACAGAGATGAACACGAAGGAGAAGCTGACCCAAAAGCTTTTCTGAAACCCTAACAGAAAGCAGAATGAAAATTCATGAAAATAACCATTCAGCAGCCTTAAATACAAGTTCTCATCACCGTAGATTCAGCTGGAGATCAACGGACCAGAGCAGCACACGTGTCGCCTTAATGGGTCGGGTTTTGGGCTTGTTTCTTTGTGTTATCGGGCAATGGGTTTAAACATTCCAGCAAACGGGCCAAGCTCAGTCTTATCATGTTTGGAACTGCCATTTATCTGTCGAGGGTTGATTCGCTTAGATAGAATGGGTGTATTGTACCTTCGGAAGAAAAGATAGGCTATATTTTGCATTGTTTGTTTAGCTTGATCAGAGATTAGGTATTTGCTAATTTATTGGTTGATAATCTGTTATTACGGTATTCCTCCGCCTTACGAGAGGGTTTTTTATGAATAAATGCCTGGAAGTACCGCCTCACTAGGCTTTGTTTAAAAAAAAAAAAAACCCATCAGGGTACAAACGGTCAGCTTGGCCATGGGGATACTCTTGACAGTTAATTCTGAATACCTCGCGAATTATTCTAAGTCCACAAGTTATGTTCCTCGTGCTGTTTGCTTTGCTTATAGAGTACAACCACAGTCCCACGATAATACATCAAAATTTTGGTTCTTACGTGAAGAATCTGGAACGTAGCTCAACTTTCGACTATACTACTTGAACCAAATTATTGGCTCTCTACATTGTCCCGAAGATCATAGAGGTATTGAGTATGGATGGATCGACTGGACAGCAGATAGAGGCCTCAAAAGTTGAGATATCATCAGGTTCTGTATATGATCTACACATTTCATATTTCATTAGTTAGAATTGTTACAGTAGTTAGCATGAACTGATCTTCAGTATATTTATGGTCCATTTACGGAAGCATGAACTGATCTTCAGTATATTTATGGTCCATTTACGGAAAAATGTTGGGTCTCACCGTCTGAGAGATATGTTGTCGTTCCAAATGAGAACGTATGTTCATCTTTGTATTGATCTTAGCATGGTTACACGACTAGCTTATCATCATCTCTTCACTCAATGTTTATACGGAAAAGGGGAAAAAATAAAAAAATCTCTTGAGCTGGAGTTTTTAGGATGAACATAACTATTGCTGCAGGTATCATTTGGCGGTAACGGGGAACGATGTAAATGACACCAAGACCGATTTAAAAAGGATGCGGGTATGAATTTCTTGACTCCCACGAAGTGAAGTGCGTCTCCTCGTTGCCTTTAAACTTGCTTATATATTTGGAGGAAAAAACATAATAAAATAAAATTATCGTTTAGGTCTTCTTGTAGTTGAAGTTAAACAGAAATTCCTCCTACTTAGTTAAGTTCTTGTTTTGCTAATTTGCTTTGATGATGCAATTTGTGTCACGCTGATTAATCAGTATAATATGTGGGAACTATTTGATGTTGGACGCTATCTTCAATATTAATCAGAAAACAATGTAATTTCGAAATGTATTCTTCTGAGAGGAGATTATTGTGAACAGTTTTAGCTACTGTTGTTCAATCTCAGATTTTATGTTCGCCTTTTGTGTATGCAATATGTTCATTATCAAACCAAACCCTGCAACTGAATGTTCCAATTGATTAGACAATATTTAAGCTAGATGAAGACTGTTCAAGTACAACGAATTTGTAATAAGGCTACTAAACAATGTGGCTTCTGGGTTTGCCCACACAAATTGACCCAATAAATTATACATACAAAGCTACGAGAGAGTGGCCTTTAAGAAGGGATTTTGTGCTTCAAGTGGAATTTTATGGCCATATGGTTGAAATTGGAATCCCTTAAATCTCTTGATACAGCATAAACCTGGAGAAAAACACACTGCAGTGCAATCATTTTACTTAAAAAGAGTTGACAGATGATTTCAAGGAACATTGTATGGAAAACCAAAGCCATAAATTATAGTACCAAGTGCATGTTTGGTGTGAAGTGAACAATACAATGGATTATAATTTCTTTTTCTTTCTTAATAGTTAAAAGTGTTGTCCACTTCAATGCACTCCACCCTACCGAAACACAAGGCATAAATAACCAAGGAAATTTGGCAAATTGGTTTGCAAGCAGTAATGAGAGAATTAAAAATCTAAAGCTGGGGCAGCAGCATACCTTGATTTCCAAGACAAGACAGGAAATCAAGTATCGGGCTATTTTGTATAGGTTGCAGATACTGCATCAAAGGAGTGCAAAATTTGTTCCAGAGTCATTCTTCTCTCCATGTCCAGAGGGTCGTCTAAACCATCAGAGTGAGCAATATTCAAAAGGTAGAGCTTCTTAGATGCACAAATGCAGCAGAAAAGACCCTCTTCAACCCTCCCCTGGAGCTATCTGTTGGGAATTTACTTAATCATGCACAGCGGAAATAAAACAATTTTCAATTCCCAAACGAGGATCTGCAATGTGTTTAGATAGAAACTGTGATGAGAATGATACCTTTGATGAATTCCACAAACTCTTTTGCATTTTCTTGAATTCCAATGATCACGATCTGCAATCCAAGCTGTTCAATTGTCCAGCCTCCAATGGTGATCCACACAGAGAACAAGAATGACGGCTATGATTTTCTTTTCTTGTGCTAGTAAGAATAATAAAAATCCCATACAGTTTTCAAACCCTAGTAGTCTATTAATATAAGTTCAGATGGGCTCGGCCCATCTATTAAACTTAACCCGGTCCAAGATTTAATTAATCAATTATTATTTTGATCTAATCAAAATCGATAAATTAAAACGCCCATTTTAATTTATCACTAATTCATTTTCGTTGTCCCAGATTGACATCTAGTAATGTATCAGGGCAATACATGTGACGGGAAATATCACGTAGCATGATAAAACCAAACTTGTTCATTTACCGTGAAATTATAATCCTTTCGTCAATATGATCCGATCAATTATGAGATATGGATATGTGTCAATCTCAATTATCGATCATATCTTTTATCCCACTGTTAAGTCAATGTACGTCGAAAACTCTTTTCCGACTTATGAGTTCACCTTGGCCAAGGATTTCATAATTAACTTAATTGGATAAAATGTAGATCATAATCTCTTACTATCTAAGAGTGACGAATCCTCTATTGATCATTCACAACCTTCATATGATTCTTGACATACCCGAACGATGCTGTATTAGCGACCCTTGACAGAGCAACATCCAACACCACCAAAGTATATCTGCCCTCATATAAGGTACTATGATGACCTCAAATCAAAGGACCAATTCCACTACCGAACGTTAGAGATTAACCACTAACACTTAGATAGTTATCCATGTGGAATCTCTCAGTGGGTCTCCAATGTTTTGTTCTATAACAAAACATCCACGTGTTCATTCAAATGTCACCACACTTTAGCTTGTGAGATCAGCTACTTACTTCACAAGTAAGAATGCCACACGCGATAGTCTATCCGTAATAACGATATCCGTATCTCGTTATTACTTCGACCACTGACGATTTAAGATTCAATCATATGTAATTTGTATCTCACAATCACAACTCCTTGTGATTAACAAATCACCAAGACTTGAATCTACGGATTCTATTATTTAATTTATTAGAATATTAATTCAATTAAATAATAGATATTGTCATATATATGCATTGATTATATATATTCAAAGTGTTTATATCCAAAGTTGATTGGACTTAGGGCATAACACTTACAAACTCCCACTTGCACTAGATCCAATCACTTATGTATCTTATTCCATAAGAGTCTACATGACGATCATGTTTATACTGCGACAGCTCTTTGTCAGTGGATCTGCAATTTAATAACTTGTGGGAATTCGTTCTTTATTTACGTCATTTCTTTGTATTATCTTTTCAATGAGATAACACTGCCTTAACATATGTTTAGATCATTGATGAGACCTTAGTTCCTTCGCTTGCACGATGGCTCCATTGTATCACAATGCATAAGCGTGTGATCAACAATGTTAGGAACTACTCTAAGTTCAGTAATGAACTCCCTGATCCAGACCACAACTTTTGTTGCTTTGTAAAGCAATGATGTATAAGGCTTCCATTATTGAATCAACGGTTATTTGGAACATTTCCAACACACCGCTTAAGAGTAAACCAATATCCTATTTGAGATGTGCTATTGTTCCAGTCTGACTAGAAGTTAGCAGCATTCTATCCATGAACTCTCAGTTCATTTTCTCCATATAAAATCTTTTCGAGATTTTATCTGTATAGATTGGGATGAGTTAAGCAATCTTCTAGATCTATCTCTATGGATCAACTTGCTTCTCCCACTTCTCTATGGAAAAATTATTTGACAACCATAATTTCAACAATTGAAATATAGAGATGTCGTTTCCTATAATATGTCTCATACATATAATATCAGGAATGCGACAATGCTCCCACTATCTTCTTGTAAACGCACATTTCGTCTTTATTTTTGATAAAATCAAACATTTTGACTTTTTGTATCAAATCGAAGATTCCAGCTCCAACAGGCTTGTTTCAATCCATATTGACATTTTCTTGTAAACTCATTTACAACCTATGTGTTCTAATCCATTAGGCAAGTCGACCAAGGTCAAACCTCGGTTACATACAACAAGTCCATCTCTTTAAGTCGACACTTGACTTTATTTCTATGTAATTAGTAGGTTCATTATCCTTGATTAGTAATCATGGATTCGTACCTTCTAGAAGGTCAAATGATCCTACAAGATTTACACTGAGCTAACGTGTCCTCAGAAGTCTCCACTTCCTGATCAAGAGTATGTCCCTCAACTGGTGTGGGATAAGACTCAGGTTTATCTATTCGGTTAATTATATCCGTGGACTCTTGAACTCTTTCAAGATTTATTCTACTCCCACTGTCTCTCTTAGAGTAAACACTTTCTCTAAGAGTATGACATGTCTTGAGATGAACATCTTCTTCTCAACGAGATTATAGAATTGATATCCAATTATCTCTTGGATATCTACAAATATATAATTATCGGATTTAGTCTCAAACTTATCCGATTCAGTGCGCTTCACATAAGTGTCACAACCCAAATGTTTATATGAGATATGTTGGGCCATTCCATAACTCGTATGGAGTTTTTGTCAACAGATTTAGATGGGGCACGATTTAGTGTGCAGCACGTGGCAATCAGTGCATGATCTCAAAACGATTTTTGAATGCTTGTATGGCTTGTTCTCAATTGCACTATATCTAATAGTGTATTATTCCTCATTTCAGATGCATCATTATGTTGCAATGTATGTGGAGGAATCCACTGCATGAGAATCTAATTCTGTTTTAGATAATCTAAAATTCTCCATTTTAGATATTCTTTACCTCGAACAAGTCTTAGTGTAAGAATATATTTACCTATTTGTTTATCAACTTTTAGTTTGAATCCTTTGAACATTTCAAGAGATTCATGCTTGAATTTCATCAAATATATATGATCATTTCTGAAATGATCATTAGTAAATGTGATGAGATAAGATAAACTTCACCTGACATTAATTGATATGGATCTACATACATCACTATGTATTAGACCTAATAATTGTGCAGATCATTTTCCTTTTCAAGTAAAAAGAGATTTGGTCACTGTGTCTTACAGACATGATTCGCATTTGTCAAATGATTCAAAATTATTTGACTCAAATATACATCTCCATGTAAGTTTGGAATTGCATTCTCATTTATGTGACCAAATCTGCAATGCCAGATATAGGTGTTATTCAGATTATCATTTTTATACCTTTCAATTTCTATACTCATTATAGAACACTCAACATTTAGAATATAAATGTCATTTTGTAATTTACCATAACCATTAAGATCTTATCAAGATAAAAAAAGGAACAACAATTGTCCTTAACATTAGAATAATTCATGTCAAAACATGAAATTTATTTAATGCTCTTGGTAATGGTGAAAACAAAATTAACATTTCTCTAATTCTAATATCAAACATAAAGGCAATGGCAAGAAATATGCTTCTACAGGCAATGCAACAACTTTTGCTCATTTTCAACGTGTAGGTCAACTTTTCCCTTTTGCAGCGATCTACTTTTATTTAGTTTCTGCATATTTATACAAATATGAGATCCATATCTAGTATCTAATACCCATGAAACTAAGGAAGTAAATATAAGCCTTGCAATTTTATTTCGAATGATCTACCATTCCAAAATGATAATAAGGATCATCAGATTTGGTATTGTCCTTATTTGCTTTAACCGTCCTAGTCATCTTGGTTGCTTTCCTAAAGCATCCTTTAGACTTCCATATAGGAATTTATGACTAAGATTTGTCCACTACAAACACAGATGTTGGACTTAACAGTTTTAAGCATGTTCAGCAACTCAATGAGCGTGCTTCGAGTTTATTCATATTAAATTCATAATTAGTTATGAATAACTCTTTGACAGAGATTGCAGAACCAAGTCTATACTTAGTTCATTGTTCATGACTGAACACAATCAAGACAACTTCTCAAAGTAGTCAGCATCTTCAGCACACGAGCACTGACTGAAGATTTTTCTGCCATTGTGCACCGGTATAGTTACTAGGAAATATCATATCTTTCCACATGTGATTGTTCATCATTCAACACATTGAGATGAAAAATCATGTGTTAGCATCTATACTTTTATGTTGCTTTGTAACTCAGGTGACATAGTCGCAAACATCACACATGTTGCAGTACTATCATCATTACTGTGTTTATTATAGTAGCCACCTCTTCTTTTATCGAGTCATCAACACGTGTCTCTAGAAAGGGCTACTCAAGGACACAACCAATTTTTCATGCCTGAGAACAATTCTCAGATTGCGGCGTCAATCAAGAAAATTTGTTTTGGTTGTTGGCATACAATATGCCTCTCAAATTTATGTGGTTACTCATGATTCAATAAATGTAAACGACGAAAAGTAAAGAAATAATATATATAATGCATGAATTAATTTAACATGGCCTTTTATTAAATTAATTTCGCTCCCACTGTTTAACTCAAAATTTATGACCCTCTCACATAAATTTATGGAATCCGTACTTGATTCCCAGTGGGCTGGGATCCCATTTGTTATATTAAAACCTTGAGTGTACTCAACAAGCCCTAATAAAACATTTGGGTAGATACTATTATCAATTGTATCTCCATACAACTCCCAGATCATTAAGCCGACAACTCTTTGTCTTCACACATCTTATGTGTTAGCTTAACATGCCTCTAAGATTTATCTCCTTGAGTGTACTCAACAAGAGATAAATATTAGTTAAGTCAAACCCATCATTCAGAAATATCTAATATTTCATAGTGTCAAACATATCCCTAATAGACCAACCTTGAGTGTACTCAACAAGCTAAGATCGATTTAAGACTCTCGTTTTTCACTATAATGGTGGAAGGCAAATAACAAATTGACTTAATATTTTTAACGAGGGATTTTTCATGCAAAAGGTCTCATCGTAATAATTATATATATTTTATTATACATCTAACATGCAAATAAACATACATATAATAGTGTGGACGATTATGGACTTATACTATCTAGTCTTCCCGAGCCATAAGGAAGACTAGTCGGTCAGTTCCTAGGGGGTATAGCATTGATTCATACAATGCTCCATCTCTATGGTCTCCTCCTCTTCTTGTATCTCCAATTAGTCCAGCTGCAACTTGTATCCTATACTAGTTGGCACGCAGGCCTAAATAATATTGGACACACAGGCCCATAATAATAACAATAGTAATGGACTCGCAGGTCCAAAATAAATTAGAGCTCGCAGGCCCCATAAAACAACAAGAATAAAACTAACCATTCAACACATCCACATGGTCGAATCCATAATCATCCACTAATAAAACATTCATCATATAAATGCATTCCTATATAATATCTAATATTATGTGCAAACATGTTTCAAGTTTCTAGCAATTAAAGTCGTCTAAACTAATTTAGACAAATGGATCGGAACAATTAAATAATTAATTAATCAAATTAATTAATTAATTTAATTAGCGGACTTATTTAATTAAAATCAAATTTCAATTAAATATCAAATTAGAGTCTAACTCTAATTCTACAAATATAGGGCGGGACTGTTTAATTAAAATCAAATTTTAATTAAATACCAAATTCGAGCCCAACTCTAATTCCAATAAAATTTTAGGGTAAGACAATTTAATTAAAATCAAATTTTAATTAAATGTCAAATTAAAGTTCAACTCTAATTATAATCAAATTAATATGGTTGAATTTAATTAAAATCAAATTTTAATTAAATACAAAATAAGAGTCAAACTCTAATTCCAAGATATTAGGGCGAACTTGTTTAATTAAAATCAAATCTTAATTAAATATCAAATTAGAGTCCAACTCTAATTTCAAAAACAATTTAGGGCGATGCAATTTAATTAAAATCAAATTTTAATTAAATGTCAAAATTAGAGTCCAACTCTAATTTCAACAATATACTAGGGTGGATAATTTAATTAAAATCAAATTTTAATTAAATACTAAATTAAAGTCCAACTCTAATTTAAAATGAATTAATATTTTAATTTAGGATAAAACTCCTAAATAAAATAAAATCCACTTTAGGGTCAAAGTTTAATATTTAAGTTAAAATCTAATTTTAACGAAAAGATAAAAGTCGTCAATTTATAAATAAAATTTTTAACCAGGTCAATATTCAAATTTTCGGTCAAACCATTTGAAAATCAAATTAAAATCATTTTAATATTTAAATTCAAATCCATTTTGAAAATTGCAAAGTTGACCCTTGGTTTAAAAATTACAAACAGGGCCTTTCAATTAACTTAATAGCATGACAGACCCCCCCTTTTAAAATAATTGCACAATGACCCCTTTTTCATTATTGCGGATGG
This sequence comes from Fraxinus americana, assembly GCA_035079005.1. NCBI lineage: Eukaryota > Viridiplantae > Streptophyta > Magnoliopsida > Lamiales > Oleaceae > Fraxinus > Fraxinus americana. The sequence goes on from CM068712.1 coordinate 30,830,527, forward strand.
GTCCCCAAAATTTCAGAAATTGCAGAGGAGGCCCCCGTCCCTAATCGAATCACCCGTTTCTTCAAACCCTAGAAATCCACCCCCTTTCCCTTCCTCCCGCCGGCGTTTCTTCACCGGCGATACCCGGTATCGCTTGCAGCTGGCGTCGGCTATATCACGTCGAGCCGTCGCCAATTGCGGCAAAGAAGACTAGCCGCATCGCAAAGATCGCATGGCGCGACGCCGCAATCAGCAGCGTCGCGGCCGTCGCGTGCGCGACGCTGCGACGCACGATGCAGCCGCGTCTTGCTGATGGTGGTGGCCGCCGTTCTTTGCCGGCGGGCGGTCGACGGCCATTTGCCATTCTTTCCGATTTTTTTTTTTTTTGAATAGATTCTAAAATGTAAAAATCAAAATTTCTCAATTGCTAGAAACAAGAAAAACAATAACAATCAACTTTTGATTGTTACAATATGCAAAACAATTTCTAACAAACACAAAGTAGGCTCTGATACCACTGTTGGGAATTTACTTAATCATGCACAGCGGAAATAAAACAATTTTCAATTCCCAAACGAGGATCTGCAATGTGTTTAGATAGAAACTGTGATGAGAATGATACCTTTGATGAATTCCACAAACTCTTTTGCATTTTCTTGAACTCCAATGATCACGATCTGCAATCCAAGCTGTTCAATTGTCCAGCCTCCAATGGTGATCCACACAGAGAACAAGAATGACGGCTAGGGTTTTCTTTTCTTGTGCTAGTAAGAATAATAAAAATCCCATACAGTTTTCAAACCCTAGTAGTCTATTAATATAAGTTCAGATGGACTCGGCCCATCTATTAAACTTAACCCGGTCCAAGATTTAATTAATCAAATTAATTAAATCTGGTCCATGAATTAATTAATCCAATTAATTAATTCGAGTCTATTAATAAACAACCCAATTAATTAATTATCCAACACTTGTCAATTAATTAATTGGTAAATCTCATTCTTCTGATTCTCTTTTGTGTGTGACCCATTAGGTTCCCGATCACGATGTCGAACAACGTGAATTATTATTTTGATCTAATCAAAATCGATAAATTAAAACGCCCATTTTAATTTAACACTAATTCATTTTCGTTGTCCCAGATTGACATCTAGCAATGTATTAGGGCAATACATGTGACGGGAAATATCACGTAGCATGACAAAACCAAACTTGTTCATTTACCGTGAAATTATAATCCTTTCGTCAATATGATCCGATCAATTATGAGATATGGATATGTGTCAATCTCAATTATCGATCATATCTTTTATCCCACTATTAAGTCAATGTACGTCGAAAACTCTTTTCCGACTTATGAGTTCACCTTGGCCAAGGATTTCATAATTAACTTAACTGGATAAAATGTAGATCATAATCTCTTACTATCTAAGAGTGACGAATCCTCTATTGATCATTCACAACCTTCATATAATTCTTGACATACCCGAACGATGCTGTATTAGCGACCCTTGACAGAGCAACATCCAACACCACCAAAGTATGTCTGCCCTCATATAAGGTACTATGATGACCTCAAGTCAAAGGACCAATTCCACTACCGAACGTTAGAGATTAACCACTAACACTTAGATAGTTATCCATGTGGAATCTCTCAGTGGGTCTCCAATATTTTGTTCTATAACAAAACATCCACGTGTTCATTCAAATGTCACCACACTTTAGCTTGTGAGATCAGCTACTTACTTCACAAGTAAGAATGCCACACGCGATAGTCTATCCGTAATAACGATATCCGTATCTCGTTATTACTTCGACCACGGACGATTTAAGATTCAATCATATGTAATTTGTATCTCACAATCACAACTCCTTGTGATTAACAAATCACCAAGACTTGAATCTACGGATTCTATTATTTAATTTATTAGAATATTAATTCAATTAAATAATAGATATTGTCATATATATGCATTGATTATATATATTCAAAGTGTTTATGTCCAAAGTTGATTGGACCTAGGGCATAACACTTACACTATCAACCTTGTATTCAAACTCATACACTTGAAGGTCTCTGTGACCTGATCTCTCAGAGAAAGCAATTAACTTGGCTTCTTTTGTACTTTCCTACATAATCGAAGTTCCTTCTCGATCAGGTTTAAACCTGTGACAGCAATAAAATGCAACTTCGGCCCACTCATAGTACAGAGATGAGAGATATAGGAGGTGACATCCAAAGGGATTCAATTTCCCTATTAAGAATTGTCATCGTCCATTATAATGAACAAAGAAAATTCTGATAGATTTAGTCCTTTAAATTGTTTATCCTAACATGGATATTGTAGCTAAAACAAGAAAAGATAACCCATTTTTCCGTGAAATAAAGTTCAGCCTACATATTAATTTATTTCAACAGGTTAGAATTTTCCTTCACCTTTCAATCCATCACAAGTAAAACCACATTCCATTTTCATTACAAGGTATAATCACAATTCAGATACCAACGTGGAAAGGTACAAATGCAATTAGCAAAACAATTATATTATAAAAACGTTACACTTCACTAGCCTTACGCCTTTCAGCCTGGATAAGTTTATCTGATACAAACCGAGGAGTACCATATTCGCCTAGACTCGAAATCCGAGTTGGGTTCACCACTACCCCTATATTGTTAGATTTCTTTTCTGCATCCTCAAATAAAACAGTTGCCCTGCCTTTTCAACCTGATAAACCCAATGATATTTGAGTTAATTCTGTAAGCAAAATCTAAACTACCTAAACACACTTCAATGATTTACAAAGCATATAGATCAAATGCGGAATGAAACGGAACCAAAAAATGTACCTCCAGCCATTGCTTCTCACACACGAGTTAAGAGAACGATTTATTTTCGGATTTAGGTGTTTCTAAACCTCACTCAACCTCAATTAGATGGCGTATTTTTGAGTGCAGGAGATTGGAAGGCTTAGGGACCCAATCGGTGGAAAAACTGAATATATATATATAGGCTCTGTCCATCACAGAGCCGTTCTCAACCGAGCACAAGCGTGGGGAAGGCAATTGAGGTGATTTTGAACATTACTCACGTCCTTAAGAGGTGGAAAATGTGGACGACATCCAGATTCGGTTTGATATCGAATTACAGATCTTCACGGGAAGAAAAAGCTAACATTCTCCCACTTGGTCCACGTATTCCATCGTTCACCGTAGGAAGAAACAAAATACATTGAGTCATGACGATAGGTTCTCTAAATACAAGTATTAGGTTCTCTAAATACGATTATTATCTTCCATGTATAATGCATTATGTCTCTTAAACACTAGCACATATTACTTAGTGAATAAACCATATGTTTATTTTAAGTCCAAATGTTGCCATTTTTTATATCACAAGTGTACGATATCGTAACAAGTAATATAGTGAACTTTTGAGTCGAGATTATCGTTCCTACGAAAACTATACTTAGAACTTAATTTAATTTTTCTAAACTCCTATTTGACAAAAGCAAGTAAATATTTATGATGATTGTGTTTATTTTTTCCTAACTACTTTTGACTAATTGAAAATATAAAATGATTGCAAACAATTGATAATTAAAGAAACAAATATGTGATGAATATTAGGGCATAACAATATCATCTATTGATCACTTTTATTCTTAATTCAAGATTTATAACTTAATGTAGTGTTCGATCGAATTCTTCTATTGTATTCAATTTATCTCTCTCGAGTTCTCATTGAACCTATTTAACTAATTGTTTCGCGCGGGTTCGCTCGCTAACAATTAAAAGGGGATCAGACGATTGTGTAAGGGACAAACCTCTTGGAACAAAGTCCCAAAAAGGGGTGTTTATTGAATATGAAAATTACAAGTTTGGACGTGGACAAGATGCCTCCAAGGGGCGCAAGCACACAAGTACAGGAGAATTGAAGTTAATTAAAACTAAATCTAATAAAAGGAAATTACATATTCTCTGTTTGAGAGTCAATTTTGTCGGGCTTATCTCATTATCTTCTTCTTTCTTTTATACTGCTTAGACGGCCTTCAACTGCTTAAAAACTGCTTGAAACCACCCATTTTCTTCATCATGGCTAATGTGTTAAAACTGCCGTTCATAACTTATCACCGTACGACTCCATATTCTTGAGGTTCTTAGATCGTGGATGTAGCATTAATGTACTTAAACCGCTTGACACCGTTGCCTTGGATGGTGGCATGACGTTATTTCCACTGGGGCCTTTGGGTAACTTAAACCATTTGGGCGATGACGGATTTATACCTTTGGGCGACTGTAGGGTCTTTTACTCGCTCAGCCTCTGGGCGTTCTGCAGGCTTGGGCGATAGCATTGCTTTTGCTTTGTGGGCTTTTATGTCACTTGCCCACACTTTTATTCAGGCTCTCGTACTGGACCTTCAATTGGGCTCCGCTCTTCAGATACTGAGACCTCGATTGGGCCTTGCTCTTTTGGGCCTTTTGAGTGGACTGCTTCGCTCTTTGGGCCTTCTGCTTGGGCTGCACCTTTTGTGTGTCAACACTAATTAAATGTCATATCTATATGCGAATCAATTTTAGTTAAACGAAACATTAGTTCTAAGAATTCATATTATGACCGCAATAATTAGTATAAGTATCTCTACATGTTATACTAACTTACCGGATTTTATTATATGGTCTAAATCTCAAACTCACATCAAGATTCGTAAGAGACTCACATTATCATCAAATTATTGATCAGGTAATTTAATACGTACATTAAACTCATAATAAAATCAACAAATATATAAATAAATCACAGCAATCGTGAATAAAAAAATAAAGGATCACAAGTCGACTACATTATTTTCCCTAATATAAAAATTAGTTATTCATATTGTAAAATTAAAAATGCGCAAAAGTGGAAAGAAATCACTAAAAATTGACGAAACGTGAAAATTTCTGGTATTTGCAATTCCTTTTATTCTTTTCCCTTTTTTCTTCTCTTCCTGCCGTGTTTTTCTTCTTTCCTTGTCCTTTCTCTTTTCTTTTCTTCTTTCTTTCTCTCTCTCTTTCTTTTCTGCCTTCTTCTGCTCCTCAAGTCCGTCTCCTCTCTGTCCGTGTATCCCTATATATATATATATATATATATATATATATATATATATATATATATATATATATATATATATATATGGTTCTCCAATTAAAATTTCTAATTCAAGTCTATTGAGGCCCATTTAACTCGAACCCAGTTAATATAATATTTCTCTCCAAGGTTTCATCTTTGAATTTTGCCATTTTCGTCAATTTTGCATTCTTTTCTCCAATTTTTCATCAAATATAAAGTTTTACCTACAAAACACAATATAATATAAATTAGGTAGAATTTAATTCAAAAGACAATAAAATATCATAATTTAGGACAAAAAAAATGTGTAAACTACACTTATCACCAAACATCAGTGATATTTCACAAAATAAATGTGTACACAATGAGAAATAAATATGAGAAAACATCACAAATAGAGTTTCATTAAATTAACATTCGTTCTTACAACGAAAATCACACAAAAGAACCAAGTCTCATTCTATTTACACGATCCTTAAATTTGAATGGTGGCATGCATTTTGTTAAAGGATCAGCAATCATCGATTCAGTGCTAACGTGTTCAATAACCAATGTTTTCTTTTTAACACGTTCCCTTATGACCAGATACTTGATGTGATGTGCTTGTTTCAACTACCACTTTTGTAGTTTTTAGCCATAAAGACTACAGCTGAATTATCACAATATATCCTCAATGGCATAAAAATCGAATCCACAACTCTAAGTCCAGAAATGAAACTCTTCATCCATACACCATGCAAGGTAGCCTCAAAACAAGATACAAACCCGGCCTCCATAGTTGAAGTAATGGTCAAGGTCTACTTTGCGCTTCTCCTAGATACAGCTCCACCAGCAAAACTATAGATGTATCATGATGTTGATTTTCGTGAATCAACACAGCCAACGAAGTCAGAATCAGAGTAGCCAATCACTTCTAGATTATCAGTCAGTCTATACATAAGCATGTAGTATTTGGTCGTCATCACTTTCTTTGCAACTTTCTAGTGGTCTACACTTGGATTACTCTGATATCTTCCCAACATCCCAACAACAAATACAATGTCAGGTCTTGTGTATACCTAAGCATACATTAGGTTTCAATAGCATAAGCATAAGGAATGTTCTTCATATGTTCCCTTTCAAAATCATTTTTCGGGCACTAGTTCAAATTGAACCTATCACCCTTCACAATGGGAGCTATACTTGGTGAACAATCTTTCATCCGAAACCTCTCTAAAACTTTGTTGATATAGGTCTCTTGAGACAGACCCAAAATACCTCGAGATCTATCTCTTTGGATCTTAATACAAATGACATAAGATGTACCACCCATATCCTTCATCTTAAAAATTTTGGAAATAAATTGTTTCACCTCATGTAGCAAACCGTTTTCGTTGGTTGCAAGTAAAATGTCACCCACATACAGAATAAGGAAATAAATCTTACTCCCACCGACCTTTTAGTATATGCATTGATCCATAATGTTCTCTACAAATCCAAATGAACAGATAATATCATGAAATTTCAAATACCACTGACGGGAAGCTTGTTTCAGACTATATAGAGATTTCTTGAGCTTGCACACCAAATGCTCACTACCACTAAAGGAAAATCCTTTTGGTTGTTTCATGTAAACCTCTTCCTCTAGATCTCCATTGAGAAAAGCCATTTTTCACATCCATTTGTTGCAACTCCAAATCGAATGTGCAACCAAGGCCATAATGGTACGAAGTGAATCTTTCTTGGATACATGAGAGAATGTCTCATTGTAGTCGATTCCTTCCTTTTAAGTGAATCCTTTAACAATGAGTTTTGATTTATATCTTTCAATGTTATCTAATGAGTCTTTCTTCGTTTTATAGACCCACTTACATCCTATGGCTTTTGCACCATCAGGCAATTCAATAAGATCCTAGATTTCATGAGATGCCACAGAATCCATCTCATCTTTCATGGCATCGTACCATAAACTTGATTCTTTACAATCCATGGCTTGTGAAAACGTTTCAAGATCATTTTTGACTCTGATGTTATAGTCTGATTCTTGCAAATACGCAACATAATCACTAGCTATCGTCGATTTCCTTGCTCTAGTAGATCTCTTTAATGTTGTATCAACATTTTCCTGAGGATCGTGTTTTTCAACCGGTTGTTCAACAATTTCTGGCAATTCTTGAACATCTTAATCTACTAGATTGTCATCAGCAGCTTATAGAACTTCAATGTTTGGTTATCTAACACATGTTTGAACTTGAGGGGTGTTGTGAATAATAATCAATCTGTCATTTGAACTGGAAGGTTGATCATCAATATGATTCTTTTCAGAAACAATGCCCTAGAATCGATCGCTCCAACTAATAAATTCATTCTCAAGAAACTTCGCATTTCTTGACTCCACAATTCTAGTGCTGTGAGATTGACAATAGAATATGTACCCTTAAGATCTTTTAGCATATCCAATGAAATATCCACTAATGGTCATTGGGTCTTGTTTATTTTCTTGTGGATTGTAAACTTTTACTTTAGACTGGCATCCCTAAACGCGCATATGTCGCAAACTCAATTTTCAACCTTTCAATAATTCAAATGGTGTCTTTGGGACAACCTTGGTTGGAACTCGATTTAATATATACACTGTCGTTTTAAGAGCTTTAGTCCATAAGGATTCAGAAAGTTTGGAGTTACTTTGCATACTGCTCACCTTATCCATTAAAGTTCAGTTTTTTCTTTCTGCTACACCATTTAGGTCCAGGGAACCAGACATGGTGTATTGGGCAACTATCCCTTACTCTTGAAGAAATTTCGCAAATGGACCAGATGCTTGTCCATTCTCGGTGTATCGACCATAATATTCTCCACCTCTATATGTTCTCATGATCTTCATATGCTTTCCACATTGTTTCTCTACTTCGGCCTTAAAAACTTTAAAGGCATCTAGTGCTTCGTTCTTGTTATGAAGCAAGTAGATATACATATATCGTGAATAATCATCAATGAATGAGATGAATTATTTCGGACCACACAAGCCCATGTCTGGACTACAAATATCTGAATGTATGATCTCTAATATGTATGTACTCATTTTAGCACATTTCTTGGATTTGTTGGTCTGCTTTTCCTTAATGCAGTCCACACAATTGTCGAAATCAGTAAAATCCAAAGTACTAAGTACTTCTTCATTTACTAATCTCTTAATAATTTTTATAAAGATATGTCACAATCTCCGATGCCACAACATAGAGGAATCTTCATTCATAACACATCGTTTCGTACAAGTGTGAACACGCATAGCATTATAACGAATATTATTTTGCAAATTAATAGAAAAAAAGACCGTCAGACAATGTACCATACCCAACAAGTTCAGATTCTAAAATAAATTGAAAGATGTTTCTGAAAAATTAAAGGAATAACCCAAAGGTACAAGTCTTGAAACCGAAATCAAGTTCCTAGAAAAACTTGGAATATAAAACGTCTTTTCTAAATTCAAAATAAAAGCATTGCTTAAAACTAAACTGCATGTTTGTCATGCGTTTTCTATAATGCGAATTATACCGCAAGTGTACGGTGTCAAGTTTTGTGTCGAACCTACAGGGACTGATGTATGATTTCTATTGAATACTATAATTGTGTAGTTTCCACTTTATTTGGACAAGCAATTGTGATGGTGGTGTGATTTTAACTAGTAATTGTAACTTAACGTTGGTGAGCAAACAAGTGCAAAATTCCACGAAGTTATCAAATTATGAAATTCTAGGGAATGATTTCATCATTCTATCAACAATGTTTTTCAACCTAAACATACTAACTCAATCAGATTTATCTCAATTTATAGGAAAGAACCTTAATGTAATTCTATCCCCTCTCTCGAGTGCCGGTTAGAATCTATTTTTATTATTTAATTTCAATATCTCTGTTCCGAATTAAATATGTAAAAATTATAATACAAGTAGTTCTTAAATCAAACAAGCCTGAAAAATCCGTACTTTCTCTTGAAATTTACGAAATCTAGGTTATGTAGTTTTATGATCACGCCTAAATTTTCCTTCCTCGAGTGCCGAAATTCACGCATCAAATCATTCAACTAGTGGCCAAGTAATTGAAAGCATTAAACATAAACTATATAAATAAATTGATGGAAAAATCCAAAAGAGCTAGATAATTAGGAATTAAAACATGCCTCTAATCGATTACATCAAACCCTAGATCTAAAGTATTAGTTCATAATGAATACAATTGACAAAATAGAATTTAATACTATTAGAAAAGATATTGGACCTAACTCAACTAACAAAATCGGCTTGTTAGGGGAGGATTGCCTTCATATTATTAAGTGGATCGTGTAAATATCACCAGCCAATGTGAGACTCTAATACGCCCCATCACGCACAGCGTGGATCATGCCAAACAATTGTGAACAAATCGATATTGGGTGCACCCAACATTGTAAAACTAGGTCTGCTTTGATACCATATTAGAAAGGATATTTGACCTAACTCAACCTAACAAAACCGGCTTGTTAGGAGAGGATTGCTCTCACCTTATTAAGTGGATCGTGTAAATATCACCAGCCAATGTGAGACTATAATAAATATAAAAAATATGATTAAGGAGAAAAGAGTTTAGAAAAACTATTATTTGCCGCTTGATTTCTTCTCCAAATTGTGTCAATTGTCTCTTCTTCGATGGATTTCTTTAAGAACTTTGCCCTAATGTTTTCTCCTCCTTCTAGCCATCAAAAGAACCCCCTTTAGGTTTTCAAAAAAGTGTATTTATAGTTCTTTTAGGTTGTAGGTCGAAATCCAGTTGAAATGGACAGGATTTCTTAAAAAATACGCTTTTCTTGGTTTTTTTCCCGGCGCGCGGCGCCTCTTCTGTCACTGGCGCTGCGACGCTAGCATTCTTTTTTTGGCTTTTTGTTTTGTTTTGCTTTTCTTTCTTTGTTTTCTTCTTTTCCACCTTGTTCTTCATTCTGTCTTCTCCAAACCATGCCTCCATCTATGATCATCATCGTCACTCCATTCCAAGCTTCAAATCACTCCATTTTGATTCAATTTGTCTAGCTACAAAACAACATCAAAACACGCATCAAAACGTTCAAAAGTACTCAAGATCAAACTAAAAACTAAGATTTGAGAGTGCATATTTAATGAGATGATTACACTCATCAATGTTCCAACAGCCTCCACATGTGAGCACTCTTGTTTCCTGAATAAATACATTGCTCACTTTCCACTGCTTTCCTTAGGTTTCGTATACCATGCAAGGTATTCAAAATATGGATTATAGAACCAGAATCAATCCACCATGTGTTATAAATAACATCAACCATATTAGATTCTGTAAAATGAGATTGGTTTACCTTTCTTCTCAAGCTATTTCTGGAATTTTGTGCAATCCTTCTTCATGTGTCCCTTCTTTTTGTAGAAGAAGCACTTGGATTCCCTTTTTATTCCACATTAGGGCGATATTTTACGTTTTCTTTTCTTTTTGGCTTGGTTTTTGTCTTTTCCTTGCGTTGCCATCAATGCACTTTTGCCCATTTCCATTGTCAATCTCCCTTCTTCCTGAATACACATGGTCAGAAGTTCATTAATTGACCACTTATCCTTATGTGTGTCATAGGATATCTTAAGGGGCCATATTGATGTTGAAGAGTGTTCAAAATATAGTGCGCAAGGAAAGATTCAGACATATCAACCTCAAGAGTCTTCAATTGAGCCGCAATGTCCCTCATTTGCATGATGTGTTCACGCATACCTCTCACAGTAGTGATCCTCATGGATGAAAACTTCATAATCAAGGTGCTGGCAATTGTTTTATCTGAAGTCTCAAACTGCTCATCAATAGCCTTCAGCAATACATTGACATTTTTATACTCTTCGATGGAACCACGAATACCAGCATAAATCTTGGTTTTTATGAACATCATTGCGATTGGATCGCTCTCATTGTTCATAAAGAGCAATTTCATCCGGAGTGCTAGTCGGAGTGATTTTTGGTTCGTCTTTCCTAATGGCATAATTAATGTCCATCCACCCCAAATGAAGGAGAATCCTCTCCTTCTAGACTTTATAGTTATCACCCTTTAGTTTGGGAATATCACACTTAATATTAGAGAAATTCGTAAGTTGTATAACTGCAAAAAAATTATACATACATGCTTATAATTCAAATTGAGACTGACAAACATAAATCATGCTTTACAATGTAAAATCATGGTTTAAAAAAATATGAATCTAGTGACATAAAACTAGCATGTGGGCCAAAGTCCTACTCAATTAGATTCATGTATAAATTTTATGATAAAACTATCAAATCCCGTTTCAATTCCTAATTCTTGTGGGTAATTAGGAAAATAATTTAATATTTTATCCTTGTTGATCATAAAAATTCTTGTGGGATAAAATCTATTATATTCAATATGAGTAACCACAATTAATGTCATAATGTGATCCTAAAACAATTAATATATAATTTTGCATAATTAAAGATGATGTGTCTACTCCCCAATTAATTAAAATTATATGGATCACTCACCATTTAATTTAATTCACAAAATATGCTCATGTAAATTGCACAAAACCATAAGAAATATGAACACATAAATTTAAATTTTAATGCACTAAATTATTTAACTATTGTATGTATAACAAAGCGTTAAAATTATACATACAAAACAACAAAAATAAAATAGTTTTAGACACGCACACATAACCTGCCTCTTTCCAATTCTTGGAAATAGAGAATGAATATTGTAATGTGAGATAAAAGTCAAACAATTCAACTGTTTGCAAGTTTCAAATTTTTTTTAAACAGGTTGTCTTTAACCTACAGTCGGGTCTATTTGACCCGGTTACGACCCGAATAAAAATCCGACGGTTTCTTCGCTTTCGAGACACTAAAAATTATGTTTAAAATCCTAAAAATGTTCAAAACACTGTTCAAGATTACATTTTGATGGAAAAAATGAGACACAAACAAATGCTTAAAAAAAAGTGTAACATATACCGATTCGTAGGATTTCAACTAATTAAAGGAATATGATAAAAACTTTCCACTGTTGATGTTGCAAGAAAACCATCAAGATTTCCTCTTGCCACATTAACAGTAGGAAGTTTTTACCCTACCTACTGAGAACAGGAAATCAGAAATGTCCAACTAATATACAAATATGTAAGAAGTCCATGTAATTGAAACCCAAACAAATACAAAGAAAACCCGTCATATATGTTCGAATCGATACCTCGATCCAACCCAAGAATCATAATCACGACACTGTTTCCTTTGGACTTATACACTCATCTGTATTTCTAACTTGCTACCTGTTTAATACTACAAAATTTTTACTTATTCCTATTTGAGACCCATGTTTTATTAAAAATGTATTTTGATAGAAAATGTGTGGTTAAAAAATAAGAAAAAATTCTAAATTTGCATGTAATATTATTTTATTAAAGAATGTGTGATTGAAAATAAGAAAAAGAAAAATATATTTTAAAAAATAATGTAGATCAAACAATAGCTTAATCTCGTTCATAGTTGTCCGGCATAGCATACATTATGGATCATTAGTAGTAAGCATGTAAATTGTAGACCAACACTTTGCACCAAGAATCACCGGGCTCAGTCTCCAAAATCAACACCACAATCAAAGAAATCACCACAAACCTTCACCTCCTTCCTTGGTTGCTCAAAACCGAGAATTAACCCACAAAGAGCTATGGAGGAAGAAGAATAAATAGCTAGGAATGTTAACCACACAGGTTAACTTAAGAAGAAGAAAAGATTTCACTACCAAGATCACAAAGCAAGGTAAAGAGAGAGCACAAAGACTGAAAATCGATTCTCTTCAAAAAGGCAAAGAACGGCTATATGATTTCTCACAGCTTGTTGGACATTAGGCTAGCTATGTATAGTGAATGGATGGGCTTTTAGGTCATAGGCCCAATAACACAAAGGAAAGGTGAGCTATTAACAAGTAAGAGCCGTCCTAATTCGGGTTGGGCCATGAGCAACCCTAATTAAATTAGGTTGCTTCGAATGGCCCATGTGGGTTACGTGGATAGTTCCATAAATTGTGGTGTCGATATATATATTCAGTCAATTGGCCAATGCCGACTGGATAAAAAACAACCGAGACTTTCATCATCGCCCAGGGAGGTCGTTTGACAACAAATTGCCTAACAAACCTCCACCTTGGTGTCAAAGGACTTACAAAGAAAGAAATTACTAAGCATTAGTAATAATCCAAGAAGGTAAGACCAATAAAATTGGAAATCATTTACCTCCACCGATGTTTAGAAGATCTTTGCAACTTCTAAACTTCACCAACGGTAACACCTTAGTACCCATGTCTGAAGGGTTATATTGTGTGTGTATTTTCTCAAGTCTTACAACTTCTTGAGACACAATATCTCTAATGAAATGTAGTCTAACATCAATGTGCTTGGTGCGTTCATGAAAAACAGGATTCTTACACAGATGTATGGAAGACTGACTATCTGAATATACTACCACATAATCATTTAGAACACACAGTTCATGTAAAAGGCCCCTAAGCCACAAAGCTTCTTTAATAGCTTCAGTGGTAGCAATGTATTCAAGATTACGTAGTGGATAGTGCAACTATGTGTTGTAACTGTGATTTTCAACTAACACAAGAGTTAGACAAAGTAAACACATAAGCGAAAGTGGATTTCCTATTATCCCTATCCCTGATAATCAAGCATCAACATATCCCTTTAGTTTAACACCATCATTATTAACACCAAACTTTAGACCTACATTACAATTATCCTTTAAATACCTTAACAACCATTTTAAGGCTTCAAAGTGCTCGGGACAAGGATTAGACATATACCTACTAAGAGTGATCACAAAATAAAGCTAAATCAGGTCTAGTGCAAACCATCAAATACATAACAGAGCCAATCACATTTGAATATGGAATTCTACTCATGTATTCTACCTCCTTTTCATTATAAGGAGATTGATCTTTAGATAGAATGAAATGACTAGCTAAAGGTAAAGTAACAGATTTGCACTCATGCATGCCAAATTTCTTTAGCACTTTAGAAATATACGATGATTGATGCAAAAACAAGATGGAATTTGACCTATCTCTTTCAATTTCCATACCAGAGCGGACTTGTCTGAGTCCGTAATTATCGAGAGTTGCGAGATTACTGCTTTAGAGCCACAATTTATGGTCTAAAGTAATTCAGTAAGCGTTTTGCAGCCTCGACCGTCGAACAACCGGGGGCAAAATCGTCCAACTTTTCCTACGTAACCTGAAACACTTAAACAAAAATATCAGTACGTTCAGGAAATCAAGACAAACAAACTGCCTGAAGAAGTCGAGGCCTGAAAACGCCCCACGCGCCGCCCTCCTCCTCTGCGCGTGGGCTTCACTCGCCGCCACACGCGCCGGCCGAAATTTCACGCGCCGGTCAGGGAGGATCGCCTCCACCTGCAGAGGCCTCCTGTGGTGTTGGTTTCTTGAAAAACCCAAAGGAACGTGCTCAAACTGCTTGAAGAAACTCGGACTGCTTGAAGAAATATGTCCAGAATTTTTGGCAGCACTGTTCACGCGATTCCAGGTCCGTTCTTGGTCGATTTTGGGTTCGAAAATCACTCCTAATGCTCTGATACCATATGTAAATTGTAGACCAACACTTTGCACCAAGAATCACCGGGCTCAGTCTCCAAAATCAACACCACAATCAAAGAAATCACCACAAACCTTCACCTCCTTCCTTGGTTGCTCAAAACCGAGAATTAACCCATAAAGAGCTATGGAGGAAGAAGAATAAATAGCTAGGAATGTTAACCACACAGGTTAACTTAAGAAGAAGAAAAGATTTCACTACCAAGATCACAAAGCAAGGTAAAGAGAGAGCACAAAGACTGAAAATCGATTCTCTTCAAAAAGGCAAAGAACGGCTATATGATTTCTCACAGCTTGTTGGACATTAGGCTAGCTATGTATAGTGAATGGATGGGCTTTTAGGTCATAGGCCCAATAACACAAAGGAAAGGTGAGCTATTAACCGGTAAGAGCCGTCCTAATTCGGGTTGGGCCATGAGCAACCCTAATTAAATTAGGTTGCTTCGAATGGCCCATGTGGGTTACGTGGATAGTTCCATAAATTGTGGTGTCGATATATATATTCAGTCAATTGGCCAATGCCGACTGGATAAAAAACAACCGAGACTTTCATCATCGCCCAGGGAGGTCGTTTGACAACAAATTGCCTAACAAAGCACATATCCAATAAATTTATTAAGTAATACAAAGAATAAAATTAAATAGTATTGACTCCGATTCTTAAAAATCTAAATCACGTTTTCCCCCTTAAATCAAACAATCACTCTTAGATTAACTGACTTTTTGTCTCTCGAATATCCGAGTGATCAACTAATTATTCACCTTGATTCTAAATCAGATCGAGGCGAGTATAAATCAAGTTATTATTATTATTATTATTAAATAAAAAAATTTAATATAAAACATATATTACCATTGTATATTTCCTTCCCGTACCTCCCAAGAAAATAAGAAAACTCGAGGAAGGTCTCCGTTGCTCTTTTTTATTCTTACTTAATTGGACCACTTTTCTAAATGAAAGTTACATTTTTCAGCCAGGTTCACGTTGTCACTGTCTTCTTATCCTTTTATCAGCCAGGTTCACTTAATCCAAAAAAAAAAAACTTTACATTTAATAAATATTTATTACTTTTGCTTACTTGAATCTGACAGGTGTAAACAAGATAATAAACAAATATTTTGTGTATTTTTTCTTTAACTCATTTAAAATTTTTATCTTTTATATTAATTTATTACTTAATCGATGTTAACATTATCAAATAAGAGTTATGCTACATGTACATCATATTTTACCTAATCTTTTACACCCCACTCACATCAAAAGGTGGAGACCACGAGCCGACTTTTTTAATACACGTGGGGGCCACGTTTTTTGTGAGGGGGTACAAAATTCGGTACCCCCCTTTTCGGTACAGGGGTATAAACCCATCAAAGAATATGAGCCGATTTTACTTCAATGGCGGAGCCAGTACACAAAAATCAGTAAGAACCTAATAATTACAATTTTAATAATAATAATAATAATAATAATAATAATAATAATAATAGGGCTGTGCTACATGTATCGGGGGGATTACCGAATGGTGTCCCCCCTCTCACATCGGGAGGTGGGGCCTCATCTCGACATTTTTTAATGCGCGCGGGCCCGCAAATCATGTGAGACGGGGGACACAATTCGGTAATCCCCCTCGATACAAATATCATTTCTCATAATAATAATAATAATAATAATATATTATTATTATTATTATTATTATTATTGAAAATGGACCTAAGACCCCATTGACGCCACCTACCTACCCTACACAACAAATCAACAAAGTGGGAAGAGATTACTAGGATCTGGAATTAACTGGATAAGTTCAATCGAGTCGAGGTGCATATGAAAGTGGCGAATCTAAGACAAAAGAAAAGGCATCTGGTCTTACTCAGGGAGTCACCTAGCAGCTTCCAGTTTTGGACATATCGTTATCAATGTAAGGTCATGGATCACGTATTCACTCTAATGACAATAACATCATTTGCTTGCTAATCACGTTTTGTCTAAGTCAAGAATGTTCTACGCAAAAATTTATAGCGATGTTATGTGAAAACTTGTAATCTATCGATTATATGTTAAAAAATGTCTACGCAAAAATTTATAGCTTGTGCGAATACAATCATTATCGTTTGCACGTTTCGAAATGACCTTGATGGCTTTAAGAAGAATGAGACAAGCTAGAGTTCTTGATCGAATGAGACAGGGTGAATGAATTTTCCACCCTCTTAGGATAGGGATGACAAAAAAATCCGATAAACTCGATAACCGGGCGGGGATTATCCACTTAATCAAGTATTCGGGTCGGGGACAAGACGGGTACGGGTCATGGGTACCGTGCCCCACCAAGCTTTTTTTTTTTTTTTTTTAGTATTCAACACGTTGAATAGAAAATTTCACGAAATTTCATTAGTTCTAATAAAAAATGGCAATTACGATTATTTAATAAATTATGATAAATAATAAAAGTTTTAGTTTTAGTTTCGTAAATTTGATGCAGATAATAAACGAGTAATCTTTATAGAATAATGCTAAGTGTACACAATCTTTTACACAATCTTTTACACCTCTCTCACATGGAAGGGGGCCCACACATAATAAAATAATCGTGGACCCCCCTCTATGTGAGAGAGGTGTAAAAGATTGTGTAAAAGTGTGTGTGTACATGTAGCATTACCCATCTTTATAAATGGATCGTAGAATCAATATTTGAGCTATGAATCGATCTCAATTAAAATAAAATAATCAATTGGTTAAAGATCAAAAGTTGAAGAGGTGGTTCGTTCGACTATGATGCTTAAGTCAATTATTATTACATATACACGCTTTTATCATAGGATGAGATTCGAAATTTTACAACCACAATTTCTTGCAAATGTGAGTGTTCAACGGTCAATGCTTTTTTCTTTGACCCATACTTGTACATATTTATCACTTTTGAGTTCAAAAATAGAAAACTTTAAAATAATAATAATAATAATAATAATAATAATAATAATAATAATAATAATAATAATAAATTCCTGCGTTTGTGTACATAGCAGATAAACATTTATACTAATTTCTTTATTTTTCTTTAATATCATTAAATTAAACGTATCAAGTATATCGATATTTAATTGAGTCTAATTCTCTAAAATCCTTACGATAATTTTTAGAAGCTAAAATGAGAAGGGATTAGCGTGCTGATGTCAAACTGTGTACGTAAGCATGCTGACGTGTAAACAGGGGGCGGTCCCCCCTAATTTTTTGAGAATTTTTTTTATTTTAAAATTTTATTTTTTATATTTACCATTTTGTCCTCAAATGAATAAAAAACTTAAACCTTACCAATCCAAATCCAAGCATTTCTGTCCCGTTAGATGCACAAAAGTTCGTTGAACTTGCACAAAAATTGGTTGTGACAAAAAAAAAAATGAAGTATACCCGTTAGTATACAAGCTTTTGATATAGACATTAATTCTTATAGTTGCTACTGCTATGGTAGAGATGATATTTTCTGTAATAAATTATGTCAATAATCGATTGTGCAATCGAATGAATGATAAATGGTTAAATGATAGCTTGCTTGTGAATATTGAGAAGGATGTATTCGACAGGATTGATGATTTAGTTATATAACGTTGACAAAGTATGAGAACTCGAAAGGAAGTAAGGAACACTTATAATAAGGTATGCTTTTGTTAAATTAAAAATTAATACTTTCTTTTATACGTTTCTTGATTTTTTTTTTTTATTAATAATGTACATTAATTTATATTCTTTGTTTCATTTCTCCATCACAAAGTACCAACTTCCCTCATTTTAACAGAAAATGTTTCAAAAAAAAATTTCGAGTGCGCTGCCCCCGAACCCCCGTGGGCCCCACTCTTCAACTCTGGAACCCCCTACTTCAACGGGTTGGCTCTACTCCTGCTGCAAATGTTATCTTTGTCAAAAAGAAGTTTCAATTTCTCGTGTGAGAAGTTTTCATAGTCCATAGAACATTCAAATTAACTCCTCTTATATACATGGGCTGTAAACGAGTCAACTCTGTAAAATTTAGGTTATTGATGCCAATATACAAGAAAAGTGTTCAAGCTTTGCTCGTTTAACTCTTGTCAAATTTTTAATAGATTTTAATAAAAATTGATAAAATATATGGATGAAAAATTGTATATGTGATTGAAATTAATTGTTGACTTTAATTTAAATTAAAATTAAAATTTTAATTTTAATTACTACCTGACAGGAGCTTACTATATTGGGTTTAAATTGAATGAATTTTCAGCTTTGGATTTATTGAAGTTTGTTGATTCGAAAATTATTGGGACGTGGTTTACTTTAATTGTATAAATCTAATATCTTATCTAGTCTTTATATCTATTAAAGTGAATTCTATCCATGTGCAATTTTATGGATCGAGTCCATGCGATCGAGAACATCAACGAATGATGTCATGAATTATGCTATTTGTACATAAAAATAGTACTAAGGTATTACATAAAATGATGTGGAGAGAAAAAGTTTGGATGAAAAGGTTCACTGTATTTTAAACTGACAAATGATAGAATGTCATGTAATATTATATAATCTATTATGTAAATCGTTATGTACATGTAGTCAGATCCATAATGTCATTTTCTCATTAAAGAGTTTATGGTGGGACTCTTTAGCCATCGATCTTCTCTTAAGGTATGATTAATTTTCAACTGCATTTTACATTTTTTTCATAATTTTTTTCTATTTTTTAACTACTTGTTATTAAAAGGATTCACTTTTTAAATAATCACTCAAGAAAAAAAATAAAAGCTTTTGAGTAAAACTTTTCAAAATAATATCTTTTTTTTTTAATCCTTTATTGGACTTACAACATGTCAAGGGTGAATGAAAAGTTGGCCTTTCAAGGGAGTGTGTAGACCATTTATTCTCGAGACGCCAAATGGAGTTTCATAATCCATCAATGGACCCAAAATGGTTTTGTTCGACTTTTATTAAAATTATAATTTATTCTTTGTACTAACAATAAAATAATATTAAACGTAAATTCCAAATTTTTTAATTTTTTAGTTATAAATTTTCTTTAAAAACAAATACTAATTCAAAAAATTATAGAGTCTGTCTGTCTACCATTATTGGTAGAAAAATGGAGTAAGGAATAATATTTTTTGGAGAATGTGTGGTTGAAATTTAAAGTAACTTTATTAGTTTGTGTGTGAAATATTTTATTGAGTGAATATGTGGTTGAGATTGTTTATTGTAGAAAATAATATTTGTAAAAATGATAGACAAATAAGTGCATAGTCTCAAGAAGTAAAATGGGCCAAAAGCTAATCCCACAGCCGATTTTCACAAGATTCCAATGTAGATGACGAAAGCAGTGACAGAATCAGTCAGTCGTGGGGACTGTCCTCGTACGTGGCTTCCGATGATTCGACCGAATGAGTCTAACCTGCGACCAGCCAATTCAACCCTCTCCCACGGGTCGAAAACAGATTCAATGTCCCACGTGCAAATAGGGAACTCCCAAGTATATATACAACTCTACGGTGCCATTTTCTTGGTTTAAATTCAAAGCAGAGCAGCCTTTGCGATTTGGAAGATATTCCTAATTTGATCAAGTCTTTCAAGAGAAGAATTTAGTGAATGAAGAGTAATCAGCAGTTGAATTTGCCGGCTGGGTTCAGGTTCCATCCGACCGACGATGAGCTTGTGGTGGATTATCTCTGCCGGAAATGCGCCGGCCAGCCGATTACTGCTCCTATTATAGCCGAGATTGATCTTTATAAGTTTGATCCATGGGATCTTCCTGGTATGTTTGATTGTTTTTGTGGGTCACCTCATTTCTAGCCCGAGTGAGCACAATGGTTTATTGAATATTGTTTGATTGTTACAGCTATGGCTCTGTATGGTGAAAAAGAGTGGTACTTCTTTTCTCCAAGAGACAGGAAATACCCGAATGGATCCCGGCCTAACCGAGCAGCAGGAACAGGGTACTGGAAGGCCACCGGAGCCGACAAGCCGGTGGGGAAGCCGAAAACATTGGGAATAAAGAAGGCTCTGGTGTTCTATGCCGGTAAAGCTCCAAGAGGAGTCAAAACTAATTGGATTATGCACGAGTATCGCCTAGCTAATGTGGACCGGTCTGCTGGCAAGAGAAACAATTTGAGGGTACTTACTCTATCATCGTTTCTTTCACTAAATTTATGATTAAGATTGACAGTTCACTTATTATGATCTTGTTCTAATTGCGTTTTAAAGAAATAAATTATTCTATTGATTATAAAACCTTAATCACTCATGTGATCTAGCAGCACTGTGTGGATTACAGAATCCACCCCCAAAGCTATTTTCTTGATTCTACTTGAATTTTGTGCAAGCGTTTCGTTCGCTTCTCTTCAATGGAAGTTTTTGAAGCAAATATACTTTAGTTGTGGAATTCTTCTGAAAACCAAGTATATAACATCTTTCTTTGAATTAATGGTGTGATTTTGGGCTATTACAGCTTGATGATTGGGTGTTGTGTCGAATATACAACAAGAAAGGCACTCTCGAGAAGCATTACAACGTCGATCAGAAGATGGTGGAATTTTCAGACAGCGAAGAACAGAAACCGAACATAGACTATTTGCAATATAATGGAGTAGTGAAATCACCTCAACAGGTTCAGCTACCACAGCCCATGGCGCCACAGATGCTGAATGACTATATGCTTTTCGACTCGTCTGAATCAGTTCCGAAATTGCATACTGATTCAAGTAGTTCCGAGCACGTGTTATCACCCGAGGTCGAAAGTGCAGCACCAAAATGGAGTGAGTTTGAACAATCCCTTGATAATCAGCTCAATTACATGGATGGCTTTCGAGATGACCCTTTTAGCACACAACTGCAGTTTAATGATCAGCTCTCTCTGTTTCAAGATATGTTCATGTACATGCAGAAGCCATTTTAATTTCATTTGGTCCTCAACATTATAGCAGATTATTAGTTTAGGTAACTATGTAAATCCATTCCTCCCAACCACCCCCCCGCCCCAAAAAAAAAAAAAAAAAAGCGGAAAAGAAGAAGGGCAAGTAGGGACTGGAAAATCTTGGATGCTATGCACACGTGGATGTTAGTTAATACTAGGAGCAGAAAATCAGCTGGTCAAATTTGATGGGCTTGATAAAGATGGTCCAAGTCAAAGAAGGAAATCAGAGGTTCAATCCGTTTGATGATGGTAACTTGATCATGATCTATAGGCGGTGATTCGACGGTAGTAGGGTAGGTCATTCATGTATGTTTAGAATGCAATTTTTTCGTTCTTTCTTTGTCTAGTATGGTTAAAACATAGCATTCTTATATAGAACAAGAGAATATGATTTGTTATATCAAATTTCTTTGTAGTTATGCCAAGATTTTGTATTAGATCAATTTGTTACTATTTTTGCAAGTATTAAGGCAATATATGGCATTCACATCCTCGATATAATCAACGTGTAAGCATAAGAAAAAATGAAATTGATCATCAAAAGATTTTAAAAAGTTATCTCCTACTAATTTGTAACTCGACTTTTCAATATCTGTTAATGGTGGATTCAAAATGTGTAACGCCCCAATTTTCAATAAACACGAGGCGCTACTTAAGTCGAAATATCCTGTAAATAAGTATTCTAAATAAACGCAAAAATGCGTAAATATTTTTTTTTTCTCAACTATAGTACATTAGAAATAAATGCGGAAACGTCATTTGAATAATTTGCTCATATCCAAGTGTCAATACTAAATAAATAAGCAAAGTGTCAAAATTTGCAAAAATCCTAAAACTTGAAATCTAATTGTCAAAATGGAAACCAACTATTAAAATATTTGTTTCAAAAATTTATAAATTAAATTGTCTATTATTTAATCAATATTGCCCCGCTCATTGCATTGCCTTGCCGAGCTCCTTAACCTGAAATGGTGGATAAATATTGGGGTGAGCATAACGAATTATACTCAGTGGGGAAACAGCAATCAGTCCAAATTAAATCTAAACATGAAATTAAATTATGAATATAATACCAATACAACATACTGTAGAAATATGTACTGTGGGACACCCCCAAGGACCCAATTTCGATCCCGGACCTATTTACGGTCCCTGACAACATGTTATAAGCGCATAACAATTTTGCACTGTGGGACACCCCCAAGGACCCACTTTCGATCCCGGACCTATTTACGGTCCCTGGCAACCTTTTCATATGTATAAGCATTTTATCACAATCAAAATCACACATCAAGAATTAACATGGACAAAAATAATAACAATTGCTTAAATATAAACCCCACCTCAAAGTCTTGGAAATTTTCTTGAAATTGAACTGATGTGATGTTACCGTGCTTTAAACTTTTCCCGCAAACTCGTCTAGCAATGACAAAATTAATATAATTTAGGATACTAAATCTTAATTAATGCTTTAAAACTTTTAGGGACTTGATTGAAATTTTTGAAAGTAAAGAAAATGAGAAATTTTAAAATTCTTTATATATTAAGGGTCTAATGATGAAAATTAAAATGTTTAGGGGCAATAAAATAAAAATTAGAAAATATTTTATCTTTAATTTGAAGAATACATAAACTTTAGGGGTGAAGAAAGAATTAAAATTAAATAGGGGACTAACTTACACTTTTAGCAAAACTTGGGGATTTAAAATGAAATTCTCACATTTAAAACCAACCCCCCATCCCCAAATCCCTTTTCACGTCACAGATGGCTCCCTGTTTCAAGATCCCAATTAATTCCAAATGGGTTTCACATATTAATGGTTTTCAAACAAAAATTGATGCCAGTGAATGAAACCTAATAAAAAAGGTTGTTCGTGCTACAGTATTTCAAACAATAGAGGGAGAGAAGAGGCCGTGCTATGTCTCGTTTGGCAAGAAAAATTATTGGCGACTTCGGGTTTTTTTTTTTTTTTTTTTCGAGTTCTCTGCAAGAGCAAGATTGGAGAGCCGTGATTGGAGATCAAGGATTGGAATTGCAATTGAACCGGAAGGAGTATGAGGTTAAATTTCAGATTCTCTTTTCTGCAAATTTTTCCTCCTTTTTTTCCATTTATGAGTATGTAAGAAACATGTTATAGAATTCCAAAGAAAACAAAGGTTAATTTCGAATTACCTGTACAAATTTGCCGTTAGTGATTTACTTGTTCTAGATTGTAACTTGAAGTTTGGAAGAACTGTACTTGTAGTCAAGATATTAGACGACGGTGGTAGTGAAATCAATGGAAAATAATTGTTTCAATGTCAAGGAATTACCTAATAGAATGTCCAGATTTCTTGTGAAATTTTGACAGCCGTGAGTGAATATTTGGAGATGGAATTGATTGAATTTCTAGGTTTGACACAATTGAGCCATATAAACGTAGGCTCCAGAATTTGGTTAGTTGATTTGGGCTGATAATGGGCTTAGACTTGGGCCAAAGAGAAATACTGGACTAAGAGAAATTTAAAATCGATGTGGTGTAAAATTCGACCCAATAAGGAAATATTGAATTTTTAAGTTTAAAAAACGTTTTGAATTCTTATATTAAACGTTTTTGCTAGACGACCCGACGGACATAAAATAATTTCTAAAATTAACGGAGATGTCGTAGCGACACAACTTAAATTATAAAATTTACATTTGAAAATTCGGGTCGTTACAACCTCCCCCACTTAAATAAATTTCGTCCTCGAAATTAAACTTACTTGATTTGATGTCTGGGTATTTGGCTAAGATCTCATCTTCTCTTTCCCAAGTTGCCTCTTCTCTACCATGTCTGTTCCATTGGACTTTAACTAAAGGAATATCTTTATTTCTCAATGTATGAACTTTCCTCTCAAGTATAACCGCAGGAGTTTCCTCATATGTCACATCCTTGTTAACATCCAAGGATTCATAACTAACAATGTGGTCCGGATCATGGACGTATTTCCTTAACATGGAGATGTGGAAAACATTATGTACTGCTGATAACTCTGGTGGTAAAGCCAACCTATAGGCCACGTTTCCAACTTTTTCCAAGATTTCAAAAGGTCCAATAAATCTTGGTCTAAGTTTCCCTTTCTTTCCAAACCTTACTACACCTTTCATAGGAGACACTTTAAGGAACACTTTTTCACCAATTTCAAATTGTAGTTCCTTTCGTCTCTTGTCAGCATAAGACTTACATGCATCTTGTCTTTGTTTTAATCCTCTCTCTAATCTTCTCCACAGCATTTACAGTTTGTTCCACTATTTCTGGACCCAAAACTCTCTTCTCACCAACTTCATCCCAATGAATTGGTGATCTGCACTTTCTGCCATAAAGAGCTTCATATGGTGCCATGCCAATAGTAGACTGGAAACTATTGTTATATGCAAACTCAACCAATGGTAAATGTATTTCCCAATTACCACCAAAGTCTAAAATGCAAGCTCTCAACATATCCTCTAAAGTCTGTATAGTTCTCTCTGACTGTCCATTTGTCTGTGGATGATATGCTGTACTAAATTTCAATCTAGTTCCCATAGCTGTCTGCAGGCTTTCCCAGAACTTGGATGTAAATCTGGTATCCCTGTCTGACACTATAGAAACTGGTACACCATGCAATCTCACAATTTCCCTGATGTACAACTGAGCATACTGGTCTAAACTGAAAGTCATCTTCACTGGTAGAAAATGAGCAGATTTTGTCAAACGATCAACTATAACCCATATAGCTTGATGACCTCTAGCCGATCTAGGAAGTCCAACGACAAAATCCATTGCTATGTGTTCCCACTTCCATTCTGGGATCTCGAGTGGGTTCAACAATCCAGACGGACGTTGATGTTCGGCTTTAACTTGTTGGCAAGTCATGCACTTCTCAACAAACAAACCAATTGACCTCTTCATGTTTCTCCACCAATAAATTTTTCGTAGATCCTGGTACATCTTCGTACCTCCTGGGTGTGCAGTATAGGGTGAATAATGTGCTTCCTCTAGAATCTCC
Source organism: Fraxinus americana (assembly GCA_035079005.1). Classification (NCBI taxonomy): domain Eukaryota; kingdom Viridiplantae; phylum Streptophyta; class Magnoliopsida; order Lamiales; family Oleaceae; genus Fraxinus; species Fraxinus americana. The sequence goes on from CM068712.1 coordinate 30,856,203, forward strand.
TTCCTCAAGGTTTCATCCTTCGGTACACACAGTCTTCCCTTGAACATGAGAGTGTCATCAGTTGATACTTCAAAACCTTTAATACTGCCAGCGAGTACTCGGTTCTTAATCTTGCACAAAAATTTATCATTTCCCTGAGCTTCTTTAATTTTGCCTCTTAGAGTCGGTCGAACAATCAAAGCAGCTATAATTGCAGTTGTGTGATGTGGAGGAGCTACAACTTCAAGTCTCATGTTGGCAAAATCCTTGATCAACTGTTCTTGCCTGGTTAGGGCAGCTAACTGTCCTTTACCTTTCCGGCTAAGCGCATCAGCAACAACATTAGCCTTGCCAGGGTGATAGTGAATAGTACAGTCATAATCTTTAACTAACTCCAACCACCTTCTCTGTCTCATATTCAATTCCTTCTGAGTGAAGAAATATTTTAGACTCTTATGGTCTGTGTATATCTCGCACTTACTACCATATAGATAGTGTCGCCATATTTTTAAAGCATGAATTACCGCAGCCAATTCCATGTCATGTGTAGGGTAATTCTGCTCATGTGACTTCAACTGTCTAGAGGCATATGCAATCACCTTTCCATGTTGCATCAGTACACATCCCAAACCTTGTTTCGATGCATCACTATAGATAACAAAACCTTCTGACCCTTCTGGAATAGCCAAAACTGGTGCAGATATCAATTTCTGTTTCAACTCTTGGAAACTCTTCTCGCACTTTTCTGTCCACTGAAACTTTATTCCCTTCCTGGTCAACTGTGTCATCGGTCCAGCTATTTTTGAAAATCCTTCGATAAACCTTCGATAATAGCCAGCCAATCCCAAGAAACTACGAACTTCATTCACATTGGTTGGTGCACTCCAATTAGTGACAGCCTCAACTTTGGCTGGATCAACTTCAATACCATCAGCGGTAACTACATGTCCAAGAAAACCAATTCGGTCGAGCCAGAATTCGCACTTCTTGAATTTTGCATACAACTTTTCCTGTCAAGGCTGTACGTAGTACAATCTCGAGATGCTCCTCGTGTTGTTTCTTGTCCCTTGAATAAATTAGAATATCATCAATAAAGACAATTACAAATCGATCCAAGTATTGATGAAATACTCTATTCATCAAGTCCATGAAGACAGCTGGTGCATTAGTTAACCCAAACGGCATCACAGTGAATTCGTAATGTCCGTATCGAGTCCTAAATGCGGTCTTTGGTATATCATTGTCCTTAACCTTCAATTGATGATAACCCGATCTCAAATCAATCTTGGAAAATACAGTGGCACCCTTTAACTGATCAAACAAATCTTCTATTCGTGGTAAAGGATACCTATTCTTGACTGTGAGGTGATTCAACTCTCTGTAATCAATGCACATCCTCATTGATCCATCTTTCTTTTTCACAAACAATACTGGCGCTCCCCAAGGAGATACACTAGGCCGAATGAATCCTTTATCCAATAGTTCCTGTAGTTGCACCTTCAACTCCTGAAGTTCCTTCGGTGCCATCCTGTAGGGTGCTTTAGATATGGGTGCAGCTCCAGGTACCAAGTCAATCGTGAATTCCACTTGTCTATCTGGTGGAATACCAAACAAATCCTCTGGAAATACATCAACAAAATTACGCACAACTGGTACATCTGTAGCAGTTATCTCAGTTGTCTGAACACTAGTGATGCTCACTAGATATCCCTGACTGGTACTCTTTCTCAACATCCTTTGTGCTTTCAATGCTGATATGACACGAGGCATGGTTTTAACTTTTGTCCCAAAGAAGGTGAATTCACATTCTCCTGGTTTCTGAAAGAGCACTTCCCTCTCATGACACTTAATCGTAGCATGATTACAACTAAGCCAGTCCATGCCTAAAATGATATCAAAATCCCTCATGTCTATTAAGTACAAGTCTGCCTCTAAGTTCTTCCCATCTATTTCGAACTTAATGACTTTCAACATCGATTGGTGATAATAGTTTCACTGAAGGAATACTAACCTCTAGAGCATCATTCACACTATCACACACATTTCCAATCTTAGCATGAAAACTAGCAGAGATGAAAGAATTCGTAGCACCAGAATCAATCAAAACGATAGCAGGTACATTGAATACTGATAAAATACCTGTTATCACGTCCGGATCTTCCTCCGCTCCTTCGAGTTAAAGCAAAACTCGAGCCTTTCCTCTCTTGGCATCTTCTTTACCCTTGAATTCAGGACATTCACCACAAAATGACCATGTTTCTTGCATCCGTAACACATCCCCTTTCCAAGGTGCACTCCCCATAGTGTTGCTTACCACACTTCGGCATACGGGTTTCTCGGTGCTAGCCTTTTCCTCAATTTTTCCCCATGGTTTCCCTTTCTTGTTCCGATATCCGCCTCTTGCCCATATTCTCGACCGTCCCATTTCCTTTTCACTTTGGTGCCTCTACGGGTTTACGAGTAGTCCTTTCTAGGTTTAAGCGAGAGGATATAGCTTGTGCTCGCTCAATCGCTTCAAAGATATGTAGTGAGTCCTAAACTGCCATGATTCCTCCAATTTCGGGCGTAAACCCCTTTCAAATCTTTTAGCCTTCTTGATATCCGTGTCAACCAGATGGATAGCATACCTGGATAACTGGTTGAATTTCGTTTCATATTCCACAACGGACATACTTCCCTGCTTAAGTTCAAGGAACTCCGTTTCTTTCTGATCCCTGAAAGACTGGGGAAAATACCTTTGTAATATTAATTCCTTAAATCCTTCCCATGTCAGTTCAAGTTGTTGTGCCTCAGTCCTGGTGCGCTGATATGACTCCCACCAATGATCTGCGTCCTCAGCAAGCTGGAACACAGCGCATGACACCTTCTGAGTGTCTGAGCAGGCTATGTGTTTAAAGATCCGTTCTAATGCCCTTAGCCATTCCTCTGCAGCTAGGGGTCCCTCTCGACCATTGAATGTTGGTGGCTTATATCGGCGAAACTGTTCAACAACCATGTTGGTGTTATTTGCATTAGCACGTGGGTTCGGTAAATGAGGGGCACTTCGTGGGGCTGTTGGGACTTGTTGCTGAGTGAACCTCTGGAGAGCATTCGCGAGGTCCCTTAATGCATTATTTTCTGCATCGCCAGTAGCAATCTGGCCTGGGGTAGCTTGTCTTCCAGCAGCCCGATTCGCAGGAGCTCGATTTGTTCTACGAGACATTTCCTAAACCATAACAATATTAGTCTCAGTCTCCACTTAATTGTGCAATTCACAATGCTCATCCATGAATAATAAAATTTAAAAAAAAAAAGAATCTTCATAGAAAAACACGGTAGAGCTAAAAAGCAAATTTTATTATTATCTCAAATTTTCCAAAAGGGAAAACAAAATAATAAAATTGCAACCAATATCTATAATTCGAACTATGTTCTCCTGCTGAAATCCACAAACAATTCTTCATGCATCTCTCTCATACATTTCTTTTGGCAAATCAATTATGAAAGCAAATTCTATTGAAATGGGTTACTACCTGTTTTAGTCTAATTCCGAGGACTAAATTTATAATTTCTAAAAATTTTTAAATACTTCACATCACAAGTTCAACTCCTAACTATAATAACTCATGGGAAAATTTATAACATGTACTGGATACAAACTTTCAAACATTTTAAACTGCATCAACTATAGTAAAATTTCATTCTCATATAACCTTTCGTAATAAACATTCAAATTCAGATACAGCTATATCATAAATTCATGGTATCCAACAATGAAAATTTTCAAACTTCATCAAATAAAATTTTCTAAACATTTTACCTTTTCGGAGTCGGCGTGGCGCGGCAAGAGCGGGTGGCATTCAAATTAATTATTAAACATTTTATCATTTATTTTATTTTTTGCAAAAATTTCACAAGTCTACAGAAAGGTAAACCTGGTCTCTGATACCACACTGTAACGCCCCAATTTTCAATAAACACGAGGCGCTACTTAAGTCGAAATATCCTGTAAATAAGTATTCTAAATAAACGCAAAAATGCGTAAATATTTTTTTTTCTCAACTATAGTACATTAGAAATAATTGCGGAAACGTCATTTGAATAATTTGCTCATATCCAAGTGTCAATACTAAATAAATAAGCAAAGTGTCAAAATTTACAAAAATCCTAAAACTTGAAATCTAATTGTCAAAATGGAAACCAACTATTAAAATATTTGTTTCAAAAATTTATAAATTAAATTGTCTATTATTTAATCAATATTGCCCCGCTCATTGCATTGCCTTGCCGAGCTCCTTAACCTGAAATGGTGGATAAATATTGGGGTGAGCATAACGAATTATACTGCTGGGGAAACAAAGAATCACCCAAATTAAATCTAAACATGAAATTAAATTATGAATATAATACCAATACAACATACTGTAGAAATATGTACTGTGGGACACCCCCAAGGACCCAATTTCGATCCCGGACCTATTTACGGTCCCTGACAACATGTTATAAGCGCATAACAATTTTGCACTGTGGGACACCCCCAAGGACCCACTTTCGATCCCGGACCTATTTACGGTCCCTGGCAACCTTTTCATATGTATAAGCATTTTATCACAATCAAAATCACACATCAAGAATTAACATGGACAAAAATAATAACAATTGCTTAAATATAAACCCCACCTCAAAGTCTTGGAAATTTTCTTGAAATTGAACTGATGTGATGTTACCGTGCTTTAAACTTTTCCCGCGAACTCGTCTAGCAATGACAAAATTAATATAATTTAGGATACTAAATCTTAATTAATGCTTTAAAACTTTTAGGGACTTGATTGAAATTTTTGAAAGTAAAGAAAATGAGAAATTTTAAAATTCTTTATACATTAAGGGTCTAATGATGAAAATTAAAATGTTTAGGGGCAATAAAATAAAAATTAGAAAATATTTTATCTTTAATTTGAAGAATACATAAACTTTAGGGGTGAAGAAAGAATTAAAATTAAATAGGGGACTAACTTACACTTTTAGCAAAACTTGGGGATTTAAAATGAAATTCTCACATTTAAAACCAACCCCCCATCCCCAAATCCCTTTTCACGTCACAGATGGCTCCCTGTTTCAAGATCCCAATTAATTCCAAATGGGTTTCACATATTAATGGTTTTCAAACAAAAATTGATGCCAGTGAATGAAACCTAATGAAAAAGGTTGTTCGTGCTACAGTATTTCAAACAATAGAGGGAGAGAAGAGGCCGTGCTATGTCTCGTTTGGCAAGAAAAATTATTGGCGACTTCGGGTTTTTTTTTTTTTTTTTTTCGAGTTCTCTGCAAGAGCAAGATTGGAGAGCCGTGATTGGAGATCAAGGATTGGAATTGCAATTGAACCGGAAGGAGTATGAGGTTAAATTTCAGATTCTCTTTTCTGCAAATTTTTCCTCCTTTTTTTCCATTTATGAGTATGTAAGAAACATGTTATAGAATTCCAAAGAAAACAAAGGTTAATTTCGAATTACCTGTACAAATTTGCCGTTAGTGATTTACTTGTTCTAGATTGTAACTTGAAGTTTGGAAGAACTGCACGTAGTCGATATTAGACGACGGTGGTAGTGAAATCAATGGAAAATAATTGTTTCAATGCTGAAGGAATTACCTAATTGAATGTCCAGATTTCTTGTGAAATTTTGACAGCCGTGAGTGAATATTTGGAGATGGAATTGATTGAATTTCTAGGTTTGACACAATTGAGCCATATAAACGTAGGCTCCAGAATTTGGTTAGTTGATTTGGGCTGATAATGGGCTTAGACTTGGGCCAAAGAGAAATACTGGACTAAGAGAAATTTAAAATCGATGTGGTGTAAAATTCGACCCAATAAGGAAATATTGAATTTTTAAGTTTAAAAAACGTTTTGAATTCTTATATTAAACGTTTTTGCTAGACGACCCGACGGACATAAAATAATTTCTAAAATTAACGGAGATGTTGTAGCGACACAACTTAAATTATAAAATTTACATTTGAAAATTCGGGTCGTTACAAAATGTAAATCGAGCGACATAAAGATAGCTCCAACATTAAGTGTCATTTGTGTCAATGAAATCGATAGAGATCATAGATATTGATAAAGATCATGAAAATTGACGAAAGTTATAACTTAACATAATTATGTATATAATTGTATTTACCATATTTAAGTTAATTACATCTACTATATGATCCAATCATAGTTGTATAAGATAATACCATTCTTGTATAATATAAGGAATTCCTCAAAGGAAGATGATTCAATCAAAAGTTTTTTATAGTTTTAGAGCCTACCTCATAGACTTTATATTGAATCCTTGATTTTCTTTGGACCTAACTCGGTCTCTTAGGTGTGGGTTTTTTTATGGTCGTCCATGATTGATAGATTTTTTGTCAACGTGTGACTCTTGTGATGGTACATGGTTGACATAATTTTTGTCGAGATGATTCAGTCAAAAGTTTTTTATGGTTTCAAAGCTTACCTCATATACTTTATACTAAATTTTCGATTTTCTTTGGGCATAACTCGGTCTTTTAGGTGTGATTTTCTTGTGGTAGTCCATGATTGACAGATTTTCTGTCAACGTGTGACTTTTGTGATGGTACACGGTTGACATAATTTAGTGGTGACCTACAGTTGACAAAATTTTTGTCAATGTGTGACTTTTCGATGCGTTGCAGTGCAATTCCTCACATCCCAACCCTTTTTTGATCTCCCTAATTGTAAGTGTTATGCCTTAAGTCCAATCAACTTTGGATATAAACACTTTAAATATATATAATTGATGCATGCATGACAATATCTATTATTCAATTGAATTAATATTATAACAAATTAAATAATAGAATACGTAGATTCAAGTCTTGGTGATTTGTTAATCACAAGGAGTTGTGATTGTAAGATACAAATTACAAATGATCGAATATTAAATTGTCCGTAGTCGAAGTAATAACGAGATACGGATATCGTTATTACGGATAGATCATCGTGTGTGGCGTTCTTACTTGTGAAATAAGTAGCTGATCTCACAAGTTAAAGTGAGGTGACACTTGAATGAACACGTGGATGTTTTGTTATAGAACAAAACATTGGTGACACTTGAATGAACACGTGGATGTTTTGTTATAAAACAAGTTTGGTTTGTCACATCACGTGACATTTCTCATCACATGTATTGTCTTGACACATTGCTTGATGTCAATCTGGGATGACGAATGTGAATTAGTGATAAATTAAAAGGGGTGTTTTAATTCATCGATTTTGATTAGATCAAAATAAGAATTCACGTCGTTAGGCATCGTGATCGGGAACCTAATGAGTCACACACAAAAGAGAACTAGAAGAATGAGATTTACCAATTAATTAATTGACAAGCGTTGAATAAATAATTAATTTGATTGCTTATTAATCGGCCCGAATTAATTAATTAGATTAATTAATTCATGGACCGTATTTAATTAATTTGATTAATTAAATATCGGATCGGGTTAAGTTTAGAGATGGGTCAGCCCATTTGGACTTATATTAATAGGCTGCTAGGGTTTTTAAACGGTTGAGATTTTCATTATTCTTGCTAGCACAAGAAAAGTAAACCCTAGCAGTCATTCTTGTTCTTTGTGTGGATCACCATTGGAGGTTGAACAATTGGACAGCTTGGATTGCAGATCGTGATCATTGGAGTTCGAAAATCAGCAAAAAAGTTTGCAGAATTCATCAAAGGTATTATTCTCAACACAGTTTCTATCTAAACACAAAGCAAATCCGTGGTGGGAATTGAAAAATTATTAATTTTCCGATGTGCATGTTAAGTAATTCCCAACAGTGGTATCAGAGCATACTTTGTATTTGTTAGAAAATGTTACGAATTATAGAACAATCAAAAAGTTGATTGTTGACATTTTTCATGTTTCTAGCAATTAAGAAAATTTGATTTTCTTAATTAAAAATCTGTTTTTAAAAAAAAATGGATCTGAAAAAAAAAAACTCGTCGGCAGCAACTAACGCCATCGGCGAAAGCGACAGGGGGCGAAGCAACTGCGACCTGCTCGCCTCATGCGGAGGTGACGGCGCCCATCGCTGGGTGTTGCTGCTAAAATGGCAGCTGCAGCGCACGGCATCGTGCGCTGTGGACAGGCGGTGCCGCCGCTATTTGAGTGGCGGCCTCCGCCAGATTGATTCCCCCTGTTGTGGCGTCGGGTTTGGTCGGCGCTGTTGTAAAAAAAAAAAGGGTTTCTTTTTCCAGATTCGGGTGAGAGATGGAGACGGGGGCCTCTTGTGCAATTTTTGAAATTGTAGGCCCCCGCATGCAATTAAGATTGTTGGGTCAGTTTGCAATTTAATTTTGGAGGGCCTGTTCCGCTATTTATGAAATTGGGAGGCTCCGTTTGTAATTTTAAACCGGGGGTCAACTTTGCAATTTTCAAAATGAGTTTTGAATTTAAATTTGAAATGGTTTTAAATTTAAATATTAAAATGTTTTTAGATTTGATTTTCAAATAGTTTGACCTTAAAATTCAATTTTGACCCGTTCAAAATTTTATTTAAAATTGACGACTTTTTATATTTTCGTTAAAATTAGATTTTAACTTAAATATTAAACTTTGACCCTAAATTGAATTTTATTTTATTTAGGAATTTTATCCTAAATAAAAAAATTTAATTCAATTAAATTAGAGTTGGATTCTAATATAATATTTAATAAAAATTTGATTTTAATTAAATTATCCACCCTAATATATTCTTGAAATTAGAGTTGGACCCTAATATGACATTTAATTGAAATTTGATTTTAATTAAATTGTCTCACCCAAAAATGTTTCTTGAAATCAGAGTTGAACTCTAATTTGGTATTCAATTAAAATTTGATTTTAATTAAATAAGTTCACCTTAATATTTTGAAGTTAGAGTTTGACTCTTATTTTGAATTTATTTAAAATTTGATTTTAATTAAATTCAACCGTATTAATTTGAGTTGTACTTTAATTTGACATTTAATTAAAATTTGATTTTAATTAAATTATCTTACCCTAAAATTTTATTGGAATTAGAGTTGGATTCTAATTTGGTATTTAATTAAAATTTGATTTTAATTAAATAGTTCCGCTCTATAATTGTAAAATTAGAGTTGGACTCTAATTTGATATGTAATTGAAATTTGATTTTAATTAAATAAGTCCGTTAATTAAATTAATTAATTAATTTGATTAATTAATTATTTAATTGTTTCGATCCATTTGTCTAAATTAGTTTAGACGACTTTAATTGCTAGAAACTTGAAACATGTTAGCATATAATATTAGATATTATATGGGAATGCATTTATATGATGAATGTTTTATTAGTGGATGATTATGGACTCGACCATGTGGATGTGTTGAATGGTTAGTTTTATTATTGTTGTTTTATGGGGCCTGCGAGCTTTAATTTATTTTGGACCTACGAGTCCGTTACTATTGTTATTATTATGGGCCTGTGCGTCCAATATTATTTAGGCCTGTGTGCCAATTAGTATATGATACAAATTGCAGCTAGACTAATTGAAGATACGAGAAGAGGAGGAGACCATAGAGATGGAACATTGTATGAATCAATGATATACCCCCTAGGAACTGACCGACTAGTCTTCCTTATGGCTCGAGAAGACTAGATAGTATAAGTTCATAATCGTCCACACTATTATATGTATATTTATTTGCATGTTGTATAATAAAATATATATAATTATTACGATGCGACCTTTTGCATGCAAAACCTCTCGTTAAAAATATTAAGTCAGTTTGTTATTTACCTTCTATCATTATAGTGAAAAACTAGAGCCCTAAATCAATCTTAGCTTGTTGAATACACTCAAAGCTGGTCTATTAAGGATATGTTTGACACTATGAAATATTAGATATTTCTGAATGATGGGTTTGATTTAACTAAAATTTATCTTTTGTTGAGCATACTCAAGAAAATAAATTGTAGAGGCATGTTAAAATATTAAGTCATATTTGTATTCGCCTTCCACCATTATAGTGAAAAACGAGAGTCCTAAATCGATCTTAACTTGTTGAGTACACTCAAGGCTGGTCTATTAGGAATATATTCGACACTATGAAATATTAGATATTTCTGAATGATGGGTTTGACTTAACTAATATTTATCTCTTGTTGAGTACACTCAAGGAGATAAATCTTATAGGCATGTTAAGCTAACACATAAATGTGTGAAGATAAAGAGTTGTCCGTTTAATGATCTGTCAGTTGTATGGAGATACAATTGATAATAGTATTTACCCAAATGTTTTATTATGGCTCGTTGAGTACACTCAAGGTTTTAATATAACAAATGGGATCCCAGCCCACTGGGAATCAAGTACGGATTCTATAAATTTATGTGAGAGGGTCATAAATTTGAGTTAAACAGTGGGAGCGAAATTAGTTTAATAAAAGGCCATGTTAAATTAATTGATGCTTTATATATATTATTTCTTTTACTTTTCATCGTTTACGTTTATTGAATCATGAGTAACCACATATATATTTGATAGGCATATTGGATGCCAACAACCAAAGCAAATTTTATTGATTGACGCTGCAATCTGAGAATTGTTCTCAGATATGAAAAATTGGTTGTGTCCTTGAGTAGCCATTTCTAGAGATACTTGTTGATGACTCGACAAAGGAAGAGGTGGCTACTATAATAAACACAGTGATGACGACAGTACTGCAACATATGTGATGTTTGCGACTATGTCACCTGAGTTACAAAACAACATAAAAGTATAGATGCTAACACATGATTTTTCATCTCAATGTGTTGAATGATGAATAATCACATGTGGAAGGATATAAGATTTCCTAGCAACTATACCGGTGCATAATGGCAGAAGAATCTTTAGTCAGTGCTCGTGTGCTGAAGATACTGACTACTTTGAGAAGTTGTCTTGATTGCGTTCAGTCATGAACAATGAACTAAGTATAAACTTGGTTTTGCAATCTTTGTCAAAGAGTTATTCATAACTAATTATGAATTTAACATGAATAAACTCGGAGCACGCTCATTGAGTTGCTGAACATGCTTAAAACTGTTAAGTCTAACATCTGTGCTTATAGTGGACAAATCTTAGTCATAGATTCCTATAGGGAAGTCTAAATGATGCTTTAGGAAAGCAACCAGATGACTAAGACAGTTAAAGCGAATAAGAACAATACCAAATCTAATGATCCTTATTATCATTTTGGAATGATGGGTCATTGGAAATAAAATTGTAAGGCTTATATCTATTTCATTAGTTTCATGAGTATTAGATACTAGATATAGATCTCATATTTGTATAAATATGCAAAAACTAAATAAAAGTAGATTGCTGCAGAAGGGAGAAGTTGACCTGCACGTTGAAAATGAGCAAAAGTTGTTGCATTGCCTGTAGAAGTATATTTCTTGCCATTGCCTTTAAGTTTGATATTTGAATTAGAGAAATGTTAATTTTGTTCTCACCATTACCAAGAGTATTAAATAAATTTCATGTGTTTGACATGAATTATTTTAATGTTTAGGACAATTGTTGTTCCTTTTTATCTTGATAAGATTTTAATGGTTATGGTAAATTACAAAATGACATTTATATTCTAAATATTGAGTATTCTATAATGAGTATAGAAATTGAAAGACATAAAAATGATAATCTGAATAATACCTATATCTGGCATTATGAATTTGACCACATAAATGAGAATGCAATTCCAAACTTACATAGAGCTGTATATTTGGGTCAAATGATTTTGAATTATTTAACAAATGCGAATCACGTCTGTAAGACATAGTGACCAAATCTCATTTTACTTGAAAAGGAAAAAGATCTCCACAATTTACTAATGACCATTTCAGAAATGATCATGTATATTTGATGAAATTCAAGTATGAAACTCTTGAAATGTTTAGGGGATTCAAGCTTGAAATAGAGAAACAAATAAGTAAATATATTCTTACACTAAGACTTGATCGAGGTAAAGAATATCTAAAATGGAGAATTTTAGATTATCTAAAAGAGAATGAGATTCTCACGCAGTGGATTCCTCCATATACAATACAACATAATGGTGCATCTGAAATGAAGAATCGTACACTATCAGATATAATGCAATTAAGAACAAGCCGTGTAAGCATTCAAAAATCGTTTTGAGGTCATGCATTGATTGCCACGTGCTGCGAACTAAATCGTGTCTCATTTACATCGGTTGACAAAACTTCATATGAGTTATGGAAATGCCCAACTTATCTCATATGAAAGTTTGGGCTATGATGCTTATGTGAAGCATATTGGATCGGATCAGTTTGAGACTAGATCCGTAAATACGTATTTGTGGATATCCAAGAGATAATTGGATATCAATTCTATAATCCAATTGAGAAGAAGATGTTCATCTCAAGATATGTCTTACTCCTAGAGAAAATATTTATTCTAGGAGAGACAGTGGAGTAGAATAAATCTTGAAAGAGCTCAAGAGTCCACAGATATAACTGATATAATAGATGAACTTGAGTCTTATCCCACACCAGCTGAGGGACATACTCCTCATCAGGAAGTGGAGATTTCCGAGGACACGTTAGCTTCATGTAAATCTTGTAGGATCATTTGACCTCCTAGAAGGTACAAATTCATGATTACTAATCAGGTATTACTGATCAAGGATAATGAACCTACTAATTACGCAGAAATAAAGTTAAGTGTTGACTTAAAGAGATAGCAAGAGGCCATAGAAATTCGAGATGGACTTGATCTATGTAACCAATGTTTGGACGTTGGTCGACCTGCCTAATGGATTAGAACCCATAGGTTGTAAATGAGTTTACAAGAAAAGATCAATAGGATTGAAACAAGTCTCTTGGAGCTAAAATCTTTGATTTGATGAGAATGTTAAAATGTTTGATTTTATCAAAATAAAGATGAGTTGCGCGTTACAAGAAGATAGTGGGAGCATTATCGTATTTCTGATATTATATGTATAAGACATATTATAGAAAATGGTATCTCTATATTTCAATTGTTGAAATTATGGTTGTTAAATACTTCTTTGTAATAGATATGGGATAAACAAGTTGATCTATAGAGATAGATCTAAATGATTACTTAACTCATCCTAATTTATATAGATAAAATCTTGAGAAGATTTTATATGGGGAAAATGAACTGAAAGTTCATAGATAGACTGATGCTAACTTCTAGTCAGACTAGGATAATAGCATATCTCAAATATGATATTGGTTTACTCTTAAGCGGTGTATTGGAAATGTTCCAAATAGGAAATAACCGTTGATTCAATAATGGAAGTCTTATACATCATTGCTTTACAAAGCAACAAAAGTTATGATCTGGATCAGGAAGTTCAATAATGAACTTAGAGTAGTTACTAACATTGTTGATCACACGCTTCTGCGTTGTGATAACAATGGAGCCATCGTGCAAGCGAAGGAACTAAAGTCTCATCAATGATCTAAACATGTGTTAAGGAGGTATTATCTTATCGGAAAGATAATTCAATGAAATGACGTAAAGAAAGAATGAATTCCCACAAGTTATTAAATTGCAAATCCACTGACAAAGAGTTGTCCGGGATAAATATGATCGTCATGTAAACTCTTATGGTATAAGATACATAAGTGATTGGATCTAGTGCAAGTGGGAGTTTGTAAGTGTTATGCCCTAAGTCCAATCAACTTTGGACATAAACACTTTAAATATATATAATTGATGCATGCATGGCAATATCTATTATTTAATTGAATTAATATTCTAACAAATTAAATAATAGAATCCGTAGATTCAAGTTTTGGTGATTTGTTAATCACAAGGAGTTGTGATTGTGAGATACAAATTACAAATGATCGAATCTTAAACCGTCCGTGGTCGAAGTAATAACGAGATACGGATATCGTTATTACGGTTAGATCATCACGTGTGGCGTTCTTAATTGTGAAGTAAGTAGCTGATCTCACAAGTTAAAGTGTGGTGACACTTGAATGAACACGTGGATGTTTTGTTATAGAACAAAACATTGGAGACCCCCTGGGAGATTTCACATGGATAACTATCTGAGTGTTAGTGGTTAATCTCTAACGTTCGGTAGTGGAATTGGTCCTTTGACTTAAGGTCGTCATAGTACCTTATATGAGGACAGTCATACTTTGATGGTGTTGGATGTTACTCTGCCAAGGGTCACTAATACAGCATCGTTCGGGTATGTCAAGAATCATATGAAGGTTGTGAATGATCAATAAAGGATTGTCGCTCTTAGATAGTAAGAGATTATGATCTACATTTTATCCAATTAAGTTAATAATGAAATCCTTGGCTAAGGTGGACTCATAAGTCGAAAAAGAGTTTTCGACTTACATTGACTTAATATTGGGATAAAAGATATGGTCGATAATTGAGAATGACACGTATCCATATCTCATTATTGATTGGATCATATTGACGAAATGATTATAATTTCACGGTAAACGAACAAGTTTGGTTTGTCACATCACGTGATATTTCTCATCACATGTATTGCCTTGACACATTGCTTGATGTCAATCTGGGACGACAAATGTGAATTAGTGATAAATTAAAAGAGGTGTTTTAATTCATCGATTTTGATTAGATCAAAATAAGAATTCACGTTGTTAGGTATCGTGATCGGGAACCTAATGGGTCATACACACAAGAGAACCAGAAGAATGAGATTTACCAATTAATTAATTGACAAGCGTTGAATAAATAATTAATTGGATTGCTTATTAATCGGCCCGAATTAATGAATTGGATTAATTAATTCATGAACCGTATTTAATTAATTTGATTAATTAAATATCGGATCGGGTTAAGTTTAGAGGTGGGTCAGCCCACTTGGACTTATATTAATAGGCTACTAGGGTTTATAAACGGTTTAGATTTTCATTATTCTTGTTAGCACAGGAAAAGTAAACCCTAGCAGTCATTCTTGTTCTCTGTGTGGATCACCATTAGAGGCTGGACAATTGGACAGCTTGGATTGCAGATCGTGATCATTGGAGTTCGAGAATCAGCAAAAGAGTTTGCAGAATTCATCAAAAGTATTATTCTCAACATAGTTTTTATCTAAACACAAAGCAGATCCGTGGTGAGAATTGAAAAATTATTAATTTTCCGCTGTACATGTTAAGTAAATTCCCAACACTAATTTCACCTTTCCCTTGCATTAGAAAAAAAATAGAAATTTCTTGCTGAAGTTATATTTGGAAGAATGAATTGTGGCATGTGAATGTGGTTGTTTTTGGACTGCCCATTGGAGTTGGACGTTTGAGTTCTTTTGTAAATCAATTTCTTGTCAACAAATAGATATTTTTTTTATCATAAAGCATCAATTTGAGGGGATGTCAATGAGATCGACAAAGATCATGGCGATTGATGAAGATCACGAAAATTGACCAAAATTATATGACGTAACATAATTATGTATATAATTGTATTTATCATATTTAGGTTGATTACATCTATCATATTTAGATTGATATCATAGTTGTATAAGGTAATATTCTTCCTATGTACTGCAGTGAATCCCTCAAGGAAGACAAAAGCTATTTGTACAATCATTAATGAGTTACAACACTTACAACACACTCACATTAGTGTGGGCCCCACCAATTAATTAATTGGTGGGGGCCCACACTAATGTGAGTGTGTTGTAAGTATTGTAACCCACTAATGATTGTACACCTAGCACTACTCCAAGGAAGATGGTTCTGTCAAAAGTTTGTCAGTTGGGAAGGGGGTGATATAAGTAAATTTAGGTGATTAACAACATCATTAATATTGTAGAATGTACTGTACATCATTCCTTTCTCTCCTATAGTGATTACTATTCTATAGTACATTATATAATAGAATTACATATATTGTGTATATAAATGAAACAAAAGGGAAAATAAAAGAGATTCTAATCCTACTGATTACAAGATTGCACGATTCGATCTCGGGGGCTGATCACAATTTGCAGCAGTCCAACCTATTGCTTGCTTCTCATTGTCATAAATCAACATTTTATCTTGCATTGAAATATCTGCACCAGAAGAAGGAATTTTGTTCTGTGACTTCTACTTATTTACTTATAAGTGAATTTGTTAAGGTCAGAGAAACATGAACCACATCTTACCTCCGATCAAGTTGTAATCATTCAGTCCTATGTCAGTGCCATTCAAGATTCCCAAACAAGCATTGCCTTTTGACTGCACAAGGCAATTACCAGTGAACAAACAGAAATTTTCATGCTGAAGAAGCAATCAAAATTATGTTCAAGCTCTTACTGATATTATGAGATATGCTTCAGGGGAAATTTCGAACTGAGGTTTACTTTTCCAATCACTGGGAAATGTCAATGCTAGAGACTTGAAGTATTTATTTACGTCGCGTGTACTTTTGAAAGGTTTCTTGCCTTTCCAGCAGAACGGAAGAGTGCGGTCATCAGTTGCTTCTCTCAGCTTCCAACTCAATCCTTTCTTTATCTAAAAATGGGCATAGCAAATATAATGTTTAGTATATGAGATAAATGAAACAAAAGGATATGTAACTACGAGATATGCTAACAAGATACGTAGATTTTCAAGTTAGTTGAGGTTGAGGCCCGGGGGTGAGGGAGCATATGTGTTTGGAGACAAAATCCGAAACAACCAGATCATCAAGAGTGCATGGGGTCCTCGGGATTTTGGTATTGTTAATGGGAAGTGAAAATATAGGAGCGGTAAGAAAGAAAATTTCAACTCACCATAGAAATCAGAGCATGGTAAACCTGAGAATTAAAGTATGTGTAAGAGCTCCCACTGTCGAAGATCACATTAAGATTCTTAAGCCCAGTACTTTTCCCGCCAAAAACAAATTCTGCATTTCCAGCTGAGTAGTGCTTGCTGTCACCATTTATCAATTGAGATCCTCTATTAGATGTAGAACGAAATGTTGCGAGCAAATCTGTGTATGTGGGTACGGGTTGATGGGGGAGCAAGGGATTAACAGGGAAAGAAGATTACGTATAATCACTCGACATTGGCGTCCAAGTTATGCGTAACGAATCATATACATCTTCTCCAAGGAAAAGGTACCCTCCTTGCCCACTTAAACAGTGCCCGACAACATTTTTGACAACTCCCTGATTATGAAGTTGTGAAACAATGCTCGATTTTCCTTTCCCTAGACCAAGTACTCCATCTAAGGGATGATCAGATATACCAGGTAGTTGATCATATCCACAACTGCAAAAGGGGCAATCTGTATTCTTTTCAACTATATCTAGAGTTTGCAAATCAGTCACCTAAAGGCTCTTGAGATAAGATTGCAAAAATAAATAATATCAAGTGGAGAAGGGCAATCTAACTGAAAGAAGATCAAATGGAGAAAGTAAGAAAGACTACCAACCCGAGAGTAAGACGATGACTAATTCGAACTCCACTGGTAAGATTGACTGTAAACAAATCATTGACGAGTACACCAAGGGAGGAACCTCCATCTGCATACTCGACCTCGTAATCACATTGTTTTGGGTTGTCACATCTATAATCACTCGAGTGCAACGATGCACAAAGGGGATCTCTACAGACCACAAGGTCATTGGTGGGCCGATAAAGTGGGTGAAACCCCTGCACAGAAATAAAAATATTAGGATGAGGCATTTGTCCTCAACATGATGCTGTGTAACACATAATGCTGTAGAATTATGTCAACAGATGTTTACTTGTGTGCAACGGACACAAGGGGCATCACATTGAAGCCAGGTTAGATCGCTGCCCGTATCGGGATCAAGAAAGTAGGGCCTCGGAGGAAATCCTACGAAAACTTGGACAAAATAAAACCTGCAAGAGATACTTCAGTTGATTAAATTCCCAAAAGACTTCATGCAAATCGAGGAACTCCATCCCGTCCATCCATCCATCTATGCGCATCAAACAGGAATAGTTGAGAATACATATGAAATTGCTGATAAAATAAGAGTAAAATTTGCATACCCATTGGGATAAACATTGCCATATAGTGGGAATATGGCAGATGCCCCAATTCTACTGGCTCCTGATGAATAAGAAGAAGCTCCAGGGGACATCCGTTTCCCCCATTTTTGCTGCCGATCATTGGAACTTGCACCTGATACAGCCAGTACAATAAAAATCATAATCATAATCACAATCTGCATCCCTTTCCCCATAACTTTTTCTTTCTCCGACCATAAAACTATGTTAGTTCCTGCAAAGAATACAATGCTTGTCTTTATAGACAAATCCCATGTTGTGGACTTGAACGTTTGCTAATTTGGGTTGAAGTCAACTGGATTCTTCTGAGGGTATTTTTCTTTGGAATTAAGGTTGCTTTTGATTCCCACAAGTTCCTTACTTTTCTTGTTTGTTGATAACTTATCCCATTGTATTCCTTGCCTACCCAGCCATGGGAAGTCTATTGCATTAAGAGTCAAAGCATCACCATTAGAAAAAGAATACTTGCAGAAAGGTATACAATTAAAAAAGGGGCTGCTGCTGACTCTGCTTATAATTAACAACTGAAGATTGAAACACTTGTCGGCAATGGCGGAGGCGGTGGGGGCCAGTGGGGTCCCAGGCCCCACTACAGTACGGAAGAAAAAAAAATTCAGTTATGCTAATTAGGGGTGGACGCGGGTCGGTTCGGTTCGGTTCGGTTCGGTTTTTTTCGGTTCCAGAAATTTTCGGGTATTTAGTAAATGGAACCGTCGGTTCCAAATATAATTTTGGAACCATTCGGTTTCGGTTCGGTTCGGTTCGGTTCGGTTCGGTTCCGTTCGGTTCCGTACTATAATTAAATTTTTTAACATTTAAAATAATACTACATAAATATACCTTAAAGTGGATACCAATATTAATAACAAAAAGTAGATACAAATACCAAGTTCAATCTTAACTTTTACAAATTAACGTAATCTAATTTAATAACATATAAATAATAAGTTGTCAAATACAAATACCAAAAAGTAAATATTACTAATAAAACTTCGATATTCATATCAATAATTCATTTGCTTCAAACCTTCAAATCTACATAAAAGTGAAATAT
Source organism: Fraxinus americana (assembly GCA_035079005.1). Classification (NCBI taxonomy): domain Eukaryota; kingdom Viridiplantae; phylum Streptophyta; class Magnoliopsida; order Lamiales; family Oleaceae; genus Fraxinus; species Fraxinus americana. The sequence goes on from CM068712.1 coordinate 30,875,256, forward strand.
AAATTAGAAGTCACAAATATAGAATATTTTAAAGTATTGATAATACTTACCAACTATTTAATGTAATTATTAGTTGGTTGACTTTTCATACTAACTATTAAGAAACTATATAAGAAAAAATTGAAAAAAACACAACTAACAAACATAAATAAACTCTAAATTGTTCAACTAATAAGATTTAATAAGAAAAAAATTATTAATTTGTTTAGAAAAAATAAAAGAAATTAATTTATCCAATATAAAAAAAAAAGTTCGGTTCTTATTCGGTTCTTCGGTTCTTGGTCGAGAACCGAGAACCGAACCAAACCATTCGGTTCTCGATTCGGATACCCGTTCGGGTATTTCATTTTAAAAAACCCGCTCGATTCGGTTCGGTTCGGTTCCGGTTCGGTTCGGTTCAGACATTTTGCCCAGCCCTACTGCTAATAAGTAATAAGTTGACAGAATTCTACACCACAATTTTTCATTGTTTTTTAACACAATAAACATAGAAAATGTATCATATAGATGTTGTCAACACAACAAACGTAGCACATGTATCATTTCTGTCAATAATTCCATGTGCCTATAAAATTATTCAAAAAATTTATATGAATTTTTCGTATTTTTATTTTTAATATTATAATATTTTGTAATTTATTAAACCCCACTGATTTTTTTTGTTCTGGTTGTTTGCTGGAATTTCCTGAAACTTTCGTCTGTAAACTTCGTTTTGTATTGTTGGGAGTTCTTATCCGTCCATGTAGAGATTGCAAAAAAACTCGTTCAACCTTATACTCGAGGGATCTTGTCCCGAATGGGATGGAGATTACCCGCTTAATCGAGTAGACGGGTGGGGATCATTACCCTGAAGCGTGTATATGGCGAGTACGAGAAATATAATCCTCGTCCCGCTACCCGCTAAGTTTAAAGTTAATTTCAAATTTAATTTTTTTATCAAACAAAAATAATAGATTGATCATTGTTTTTAAAGAGAGTATGAGTTTTTTTTTTTTAACAAATTGAAAAAAAGTAATAATATTTACTAATTAAAGATGTAAGAAATAATAATAATAATAATAAATAAATGGGACTATATATAGGGCGAGGGATCTACTCGCCACAAACTCGCCGCATCCCACTTTAATCGAGTAAAGGGATGGGGCAAGATGACAAAAATATTTGATGGAACGGGGGTGAGAATTGCTGACACATCTCATACTCGCCCTATCGTCATCCTTGTATCCTTGTAGGAAAATGCAGAAGGCTGCGGGGTGGTTTAATCTAAAAGGTTTTATCAAATTTTAATAAGGGTCTGTTTGATTGCAAAAATGGAATTTGGGTGGAAAAAAAACGAATTTCACGGAATTGAATTGCATAGTACTTGTTTTACTCGGAATTGACAATTAATTGTGTTTGATTAGTATAATTTTTCACCTGAAAAATGTTGAAATTTAAAATTGAATAGTGTAAAAAAAAAAAAAAAAAGTACTTCGCGATAAGAAGTGATTTTTGAGAATAGAAAATGCAAAAATTGAATAGTGTAAAGAAAAATTATGATTTATAGTGTAAATAATATTGTTTCACTTGCCAAGAAAAGAAAAAACTAGCCCAACCATGAGAAATTCAATTCTTGAATTTTGCGTAATTAAGGGTCACATGAGGCCAAGTGAGAAAATGAATTGTCAAAAAAGTTTTTCCTATCAAACAAGCTAAAAAGTGGAAAATGTGGGATAATTTACATCTTCCATGGAAAATTTTGGCCTATCGAATAGGGCCTAAAAGTTTATGAAATACAAGGTTGAAAAGTTGAATGAATATGTGATCGAAAATTGTGGATTCCATGAAATGTGTTATTATAACTAATTGTTAACTTTGACTTTAACTTCTTAATAACTTATTAAGCTTTTTCGAAGATGCGCTTAACAAAGAACAATAAATAAAAGGGCAAAGGAGATAGTACTAAGTTCCTGTTTGGTTCAACTAAAAAGCTACATCAAGATTTATGTTCAAGTTAACAATTAATTTTAACTACATATTTCATGAGAATCACAACTTTTCAGCCACATATTACATTAATTTTTTTTTAAATTAAAATTTACTAAAAATTTGATTTTTATCTAAACCAAACTTTTTTGAGGTGTAATTAGCTTTTGCTTGTATTTCCCTTTTTCTCTTCATCTAAATACATGTTGGAGTACGATAGCCCAATGCAAACCCTACTACTCAGCCCAACATGTATGGCTTTTTAATAGGGGTCGGACGGGATGCTTATTTGTGTTTTACAAGACAATTTTTATAATTTAAAAGTCAATATTAGTAAATTGTAACAAATAATTGAGGAAAGAGAACATGAAATACAATCGATTCACATCAATTTTTCGTTGCAATCGCTTCGCCCCACCCCTGGTGAAAAATCATAATTCATTGATTATCGCAAATATATGAAGGGTGTGCTTGAACCACATTATTTTTGAAGAATGTATTCTGAAATAGTAGATTGATGGAGAATGTGTGGTTAAAAAAGAAGGAAAAATTATTGATGTGTTGAAAAATATTATTTTATTGAAGAATGTATGGTTAAAAATGAGTAGAAGAATGAGAATGCAAATTTTAATATGTGCCAAACAGAGGCGAAATGAAAGTCTTCATGTTGTGGAATCAAAGAATAAGAATGCAACAATCACAACTCACATAGATATGTAATAATGATGTATCTAACAGAATCACCATATTTTGATACTTCTTATTAACTAGTCGTCATCACGATTTTCTTCGCAAGTTACCATCTTTTGTAAGAGTCATCTCGACTGAGTAAAGCTGTTCCCACCCTTTTAATTTGTTTTTTGAATCTAAAATCGAATAGCATGTCCCTAATGGCATAGCAGCGTGGGGTCCAGAGGACCATGCATATTTGATCGTCTCCACAACAGATTAAACGGTTCTGGACAAAAAATAAAAATAAAAATATTTAATTCAATTACCATTTTAGATCCAATTAGTAAAATCTAGTCCCTGTTTGCCATGATACAAAAAATTATTTATTCTCAAATTCATTTTCAATCACATATTCTTCCAATAAAATAATTTTACTCGTAAATTCAAAAATTTTCCCTACTTCTTAACCCCCACGTGCTTCAAAAAATCACTATTACAAAATACATGGTATGTGATCGTGTATTTTTATCAATTAATGGTAAATGCAGCTTAAGTTAACCATCTTATAAACAAATTTAGGCTGGGTTAGTCATAGAACAATTTAATTGTGTATAATTAATATAATTCCAAGGTTTCCGAGGGATATAGTGTATATGAATTTGAGAGCATCACGATAGTATCTGAATTTTTATTAAAAAAAAAAAGAAAGAATCTGAAATATTAGTGAGGTAAATTATGTGTCCTCCCTGACGTGGATGGTGTTCTGGCTGCTTCGATCAGTGTTTGCTACCTGCGAAATGAGGTCGGGGCTCCCTCATCCATTGTACCTCAGACGTGAGAATCAGTATACGATTTAAGAGAAAAGAAAGAGAATGTATTGGAATTCAAATAGTTCGGGTTTCAAGAAGAAATACCTTTTCCCACATTGGGGTATTTATAGGTACCTGGTGGCATGCTCCTGTTCCATGATTAATTGTGCCACGTGTCCCACATATGCCTTCCCACTCCCCATGCTCTATAGCTTCAACCCCCACTAGTCTAGCGGTTGGCCAAGTCCTTTTCGAGTCAAATATTTTAACTCGTTCGGCCAAATTTTAAGTTTTTCACTCAATTACCCCAAAACGCAATATTGAATCCACTAGATCTTCAAGCCAAAATATTGAGATAGAGCGTGATGCCGTGGGCAAGAAGGTGATTCTTGACATTCCACAATGTTACAGCCTATACAACTCCCCATCCAAATTGGAAAAGTCACTATAAAAATATAAGCGGGTGGATCGCTATGTCTATAGAGCCCCTAGGCCCGACGAAATGCTTCCAGTTGAAAAGTTGAATAGAATTGAAAAGTTGAACCTAAGATGCACCCCGGGTAAAATGAGTGAAAATCATAAGTTTGGGGGTGTGTGTATCTTTCGAGTGAGGAAATGATGTATTTGACTATTTTGGGACAAGTGTTGAACCGTTCACAATTTTGATATGCTAACAGGATTTTTGACACACACACACGTCAAGTTATGTATGTAACAGGTAGAGACTGATTTAATTTTTGCACTATTGTAATTGTTCATTTTTTAAATACTATATTTCAAAACTGAGACTTTGCATATTGGTAAATCATGTTGTTTATAAAATTGAGTTATATTGTTGTTTGAGGACAAACAATAGTTCAAGTTTGGGGAAGTTTGATAAGCGTGTTTTTACATTCTTATTAGACTGTCAAAATATGATCAATTATTGATTAAAATATTGGAATATAGCTTAATTCTATGTAATTCATGTTTTGCAGGATAAAATGATGAATGTTGTGAAATAAGGAGAAACAAGTGAAAAATGACCAAAATGGAGGAAAATAAAAGTTTAGGGACCAATGTTTAAATAATCTAAACTTGTTTCAAACCTTGTGATGAAGATTCGAGAGTTTTAGAAGTCAATCGGATGAAGAAAGGAGTCAAAGGGGTGAAATATAGCCAATCATTATCACATTTCAACTTTCAAGTTGAAAAGTTTTGCACCGATTTTCAGCCTCATATTGAGACCAGTTTTTGATATGGAAAACGATCGAGTTCGAAGATGGTATTTGAAGCAAAGTTGTAAACCTTTGAATTATCTTTCCAACGCATCTTGAATCACCTTAATTGGACACCGAGAAAGGAAGATATGTTCAAAATACTGAAAGCTATTTGGCGGGAAAACATTATAACCATGAGGCCGCATGGTTATCTACCGAGAATCTAAGGGTAGTAATTCTTTGTTCCATGTGGCCGCATGGATTTATACCTTGTAATCGCATAGGTAATTTCTGTGACGTGATTTTTGGTTTCCTTCTATGACTCAAACTCTTTTGGTAACACATCTTGTACGACTTTTCAACTCTAAATACATCCCAAAACACCTAGAACTAGGGGTGGGCGTGGGTTGGGTTGGGTCGATTTTTGTCCCAACCCAAACCCAACCCAATACGATCGGTTTGATCGAAATTCAACCTAACCCAACCCACGAAAAAATTGAAACCCAACCCAACCCAACCAAATGTCAGTCGAGTTGGGTCGGTTTGGTCGGGTTGGAACAACCTTTCAACAAATATTAAAGTTCCAAAATTCTGATTTTTTTCTACCAAAATACCGAATATAAAGCAACATTAATAGTCTTTCAATATCAATAAATTTTATATTTGATAACACATAACATATTTGACAACATTTACATAATGTAAATATCACTAAAGAAGCTCTTGAATATACCTGGAAACGTGCAAAATAGAGGAGTAACTCAGATACACATGCTGAATTTTTCATTCTGATAATTATAATTTTGTAATCACAAAATGAAGACAAAGAACTCCTAATTTTGTAAATGCTCCCAATAGTGTACGTTTCTCTGTGTATATAGCAACTCTGAATCTCTAATTACAACTACTAGAAATACATTTCCAGCTTATTTCCACTGGAGTCATTTAAGATTTAGGGTTTAGACATACAATTTCAGCGGGCCCATCACAATGCAGCGCCATGAATTCATTACGCCCATGTGTAAATAAACACTTCTGCATCGAATAAATCCAATTACTAACTTATTTCATATATGTATTCTCGCACACAAGATGTAAACAGATGAAGCATAAAAGAAGCAACAGATTTTTTATTAAAATTTTGCTAGCAAAATGACATAAATTGAGAAGGAAACTCGTCAGTTCGGCCCTATAAACCAGAAATTGAAACGAGATCTGGAATCTCCCTTTCACTCTATCTCCATGAGTCCTAAAATCGGTAATTTGAGAGGAGAAAATGAAGGGAGTTAGAGACAGAGAAAATGAAGGGAGTCGGAGAAAATGAGGAGTGGAGTGAAAAGTCGGGTTTGGTTTGGTTTTAAGTTTTTTTTTTTTTAATATGAAGGGCGGGTCGGAACGGATTGGGTTGGGTTGGGTCGGGTTTTTTGGTTTAACCCGCAACCCGACCCAACCCAACCCGCCTTCAACGCCCCAAACCCGAACCCAACCAAAAAAATGAAAAAAATCGACCCAACCCGGTCGGTTTGGGTTGGGTCAGGCGGGTTGGACGGTTTTTTGCCCACCCCTACCTAGAACGCCTAATTCTTCATTCTACATCATTCATTCATTGATTTGGTTCAAAAAACACATGAGCAACTAAAGATTTTGGTGAATTTACGAAGGAACTCAATTGAAATTGGTGGTTTCATATCTTTTATTCAGTCATTTTGATATTTTCATTATCAAACAATGCTAGAATTTATTTTTTCATTCTTATAAATTTACATTGAAATTGGTTTAATTCTTATTAAATTTTCATGGATTCAGTCATGCTTTTTCCATTATTTAATTGAAATATTTGTTAAATTCCAATTTCATGAATATATGTTGAGTTTGATTTAACTTTTATTAAATTAATCATAGATTCAGTCATGCTTTTTTTATCGACGAATTGAATTAATTATTGAATTGAAATCTCAACTAATTTATTGATATGATTCATTTACTACTTTATGCTTGAAGTATATGGTTGATTTATGAATCTAATTTCAATAAAATTGTGTAAACATCTCATAAATCTAGATTTTAGAATTATATTTGTAAAATAAATTGGATTTCACGATAAATCTTTCGATTAGAGTGTCGGGATGAAAGCCTCTAATTGAGTTATAAAACTGAATAATTGACGTGAATGATCCAATCAATATTGAATTCAACTACACTCTTGAGAGAACAATCTATCCTTTTTGGATCCTTTAAATATTATTCCATCTCCCTGTGGATACGACTCCCCAAATCTGCACTACAACTACAGCGTTATTCTTTGGGCGTAATCAAATTTTAGCGCCGTTGTCGGGGAGGCGGTACAAAATACGCAAGGATCGACTACAAAAGTGTGACATCGTTCCTTTTATTTTATTTTTGTTGGTTTAATTTTCTTTATTATATTTTTCCTATTTTTATTTTATTTTATTTTACTTTTTCTATGAGTAGATATCGAGAAGAACGAGGTCGATCTGTTGACAGACCCGACACAGAGTTTGAACATCAATAGTGAGGTTGAGGTCACCCCGTGTCTGAGAGCACACATCCAAAAATTGACCGAGATTCCACCCCTTGCAGTGGACCTGGAGTTAGTTCTGACATTGAGGAATATGTTGTTAGTCGGGATTGGTCGTCCTACTGGTTGGTTTTTATACCCTGCTTATATCTTTTATGCTTGTTTTTTGTCTGTTGAACTAGATTATCTTGACTACCTGCACACAGATATGGACTTTGACTTAGACGTGGTGTTGAAGTCCCTGCCCGAGCCGGGGAACGATGAGGGATTTTCCCCAATTGACGGTAAGTTCTGGCATGGTTTGCTTTCATTTTACTTTTGGGTACTCCTTGATTCATTATTTTTGTAAGCTTGATAGACTCTATCTTGTATGTACAATGATGAATTTCAACTTAGGGGAGGCTATGGACTCCTTAGCGGAGTGCGACGACGGGGCGATGATGACCTTCTTTCCGTTCCATTAAAGATGAAGAAGACCAACGATGGGGGACGCTGCGTCATACCATCAAGGAGGTCCCTCAACTTTCTGATGATCCCGTCAAGGTCATTCTACCCTCCGAGGGTACAGGAGGCAGTCCGAGTAGTGCCATGCCCGAGCATGAGGGTTCTCCTCTTCCAGATTTCAGATTCTCCCATTCTCGGGGCTATTCAGAGATGAGGGCAGTCGGAACCTTAGTTACACCTAACCGTATCCAGTCGATTTCCTGTTGGAGTACTGATGACATCGAGAGGGTTCTGGCGGTCCATACTGAGAGGGTAAGTTTTTTTTTACATGCTCTATAGTTGCTTGATCTCTCTTTTTTCTTTTCAGGTGGTAGCTCTTCAAGCTGGGCTTGTTGAGTCAAGCCGTCGCTTAACATCCAAGTTGAAGACCCTGGAGCGAGAGAAGAAATCCCTTGAACAGGAAAAGGGAACCCTCCCAGATGAGAAGAAGAAAGAGTGTCACCAATATAAGAAGAAAATTTCCTCCTTGAGGAAGTTCCTCGAAGACTCGGAGACCCGCGCTATGGAGTAGGAGTCTGAGATAAACAACCCGCACTCTATTTTGGCTCGTGCTCCTGAGGAGATGGTGGAGAGATATAGGGCCTTCGCGGAGTACGCTAAGGATTTGGAGGCATCTGTGGAGCGGTACAAGTTATGTTCTGATTTTGCTAAGGCTTTGCATTCTTATGGGGGGAAGGCGATGGCGGCGTCCATCAAACTAACCAATGAGTGGATATCTGCTGAGCATCCCACCATTGATCCATCAGGCTTTAATAGGTTTCTCGCTCAGCGCAAAGGCGAGGAAGGTGGAGCCCTTTAGTCCAAGACATTTGGGCATACATCCCGAGGCGAGAGTGATGGGACTTTACATTCGAGTTTACCTGACCTATTGTTGTAGGGCTTCTTAGCACTCTCTATTGTTATGTTATTTTTATCGTCGAGTTGTTTAGTGATTTCTCCTGGTCCGGGATGTGGACAGACACTCTTATTATATTTTGAGTATGAGCGCTTGCTTTTTTGAACATCATTTTAGTTTTGCTCCCTTCCCCTTTTTTTTCGCTCACTGCTATATGCCGAGCGGTGTTGGGTGCCGGGCCCAGTGATTTTGAACTTCTACCATTTTCTGCTTTGAAAACTCACCACCAGCCCTTAGTGATTTTGTGCTAGTCAATTTCTTGACTTTTTTGCTCACCGCTATACGTCGAGCTACGTAGGATCGTTGAGGGCAGGGTCAAGTGATTTTGAGCTTTAACCGTTTTCGATTTTGAAAACTCACCACCAACCCCTAGAGATTTTGAGCTAGTCAATTCCTTGACTTTTTTGCTCACCGCTATATGTCGAACAAAAAGTTGGATCATCAAGGGTAGGATCAGGTGATTTTGAGCCTTAACCATTTTTGGTTTTGAAAACTCACCACCAGCCTTTAGCGATTTTGAGCTAGTCAATTTCTTGACTTTTTTGATCATCGATATACGTTGAGCTACTTAGGATCGTCGAGGGCAGGGTCAGGTGATTTTGAGCCTTAAACCATTTTCGATTTTGAAAACTCACCACCAGCCCTTAGCGATTTTGAGCTAGTCAATTTCTTGACTTTTTTGCTCACCACTACACGTCGAGCTATGTTGGGGATGATGAGGTATGATTGTAGTCTTCGCTTCAATCAATCATGGACCGAGATCTTATAGTAGAAATAAAATTGCCAAGATTTGGAGACTCAATAGGCGCACCAGGATGTCCCAACTAGGCTGGCCCTTCCTTAGCACCCTCCTCATATGTCGTCTCTTTGGATTTTCATTGAACAATTCTTAATCAAGCATGCCTGTAGCAGGCATTACATCATGAAAATCCTAGCTACCATATTTACAATAGACAATTACATCAGCAACGAAAATTAAAAAGAAAAAAAAACCCTAACGATGTACTGATAATATTTTTTGAGATGCTCGGCGTTCCACGGCCTGTCTAGTGGTTTTCCTTTCAAGTCCTTTAAGATGCAAGCACCTTTTCCAAGGCTTCGGATGACCTCATACCCAATTCGGCCTGAGCTTAGACGGTGGGTGGGCAGCAGCTGCTGCTTTTCTCAGTACGAGATCTTCTGACTGAAAAGCTCTTGATTTCACCCTACGATTGAAATACCCAGCAGCCCTCCACTTATATGCTGTCATCCTCATAGCTGTTTTCTCTCTCACCCCATCTAGTAGATCGAGTTCCGTGCTGGTGGTCGAGACATCAAGTTCTTTAACTTTCATTCTGACAGTCTCGTTAAGGACTTTTACCAGGACAACAGCCTCCATCCCAAAGGATAACTTGAATGGGTTTCTCCGGTGGTTTCTCGTGGGGTCGTGTGATACGCCCATAGAACATTAAATAATTCGTCTGCCCAAAGCCCCCTTTCCTTCTCCAATCTTGTCTTGAGATCCCACAAGATCGCTCGAATTGTTACCTTTGCATGTCCATGTGCTTAGGGGTATGCTACGGACTTGAGCCTGTAGTCTATGTGATAACTAGAGCAGAAAGCCTTAAAGCCATGGTTGTCAAATTGTCTGCCATTGTCGGTAATGAGGATTCATAGTATGCCAAATCTGCATATTATATTTTTCCACATGAAGCTCTATACTTTTGCTGTCGTAGTGGTTACCAGCAAGAATTTTCTCTGCCCCTTGGCTATATAGGTAAAGGCCCTAAAATATCCATCCCCCACTGGAAGAAAGGGCTTACTCCAAAAATGGCTGATTGTTGCTCGGCGAGTACATGGATTAAATTACCATGATGCGACATGCATCGCACTTCCTCACAAATTCCTTAGCGTCCTCCTTCATCGTGGGTTAGTAGTATCTCAATCGCAGAGCTTTGAAGGCAAGGTGGTTGCTCCTTGGTGATTACCACTAATCCTCGAGTGTATTTCAAGTAAGACTTCATGAACCTCAGTTAGACGCAAGCACTTCAGGTATGGCCTGGTAAATCTTCACTTGTATAGTTGCCCATCGATCATGGCGAATGATGCTACCATATTTTCAGCCTCCTGTGCATCATTTGGCAATTTAGTCTTTGTCAGGTAGTCTACCAATGGGTTTAACCATCTTTTTTCCTGTTGTGGATTCGCCGTGCCCTCTATGAGCAATATACTAGGCTGTCGCAAGACCTGTACTTTCTCCGTGGTAGGTAGATTTCTCGGATTCACCGATGCTAGCTTAGACGGGACTAGTGGTGGCAAATGAGCCGAGCGGCTCGTCGGCTCGCCCGCTCGGCTCGTACTGTTCACGCCCACGAGCCGCTCGGGCTCGTAAAAAAACGAGCCCGAGCACGAGCCGAGCGGGCTCATGGGCTAGACGAGTCGAGCCCGCTCGGCTCGTCACTGTTCACGAGCGGCTCGGCGAGCGGCTCGCCGAGCCGCTCGTGAGACGAGCCCACCCAAGTAAAAAAAAATTAAAAAATAAAATTAAAAAGTGACCAGAACGGTCACTGAACCAGTGACCGTTCTGGTCACACAAGTGACCAAACGGTCACATCGGTTCCGACCGTTTGGTGTTTTTGAAAAAAAATTTTTTTTTTTTTTTCTACTTTTCTCCAATTCTTCTCCTATAAATACCCAACCCATTACAACATTTTTTTCCCACCAAAATTTCATTCTATACTCTCTACTCTACAATTTACAATTTACAAATCATTATCAACAATTCTATAATTCTCTTCTACATTTTTTTACATTAATATTATCTTCATTTTACAAATTCACATTTCTACATTTCTACATTCTATTTGAACAATTCACAAATGGATCCACGAGCATTTTTTGAAAACTTGTTCGGTATGGAAGGTGAAACACCTGCCCAAAATCAATTTGGGAATGAATTTGCCGGTCTCAACCAACTACCAATTCCAGAAGACATTGACGATTTCGACGTTCGTGAAGGCGATGCCGATCCGATTGATTTGGATGACGTTGATGTTGATTCCAGTGTTCCTATTGATTTGGAACAAGATGAAGAACCATCACTAAATATTCCCGATGCAAGAGGGAAGAGAAAGGGGAAGAAGCAGGCAAAATGTTGGGACCATTTCAAATTGGTTAACACTGGTCGTGTGATCGATGGAGTTCCAGAAAATAAAGCAGTATGTAAATACTGTCAACAACGACTGGCATGGCAAAAAAAAATTGGAACCACTCACCTCAACCGTCATTACAAAGCATGTGCGGCCAAACATGGGCTTCTTGAACGTGGACAAACACAACTACAGTTTGGTACTAGTAGAGACGGTGCTACTACTTCGCCACTTTCTACGTGGATGTATTCGGAGGAGGAAGCACGAAAGGGAATGGTGAAGTTCGTTGTCGCAGTGAGTCGCCACTAGCAATAGTGGACAACGAACATTTCGTAAACTACGTCAAACAATATCTTCAACCAAGGTACGTTGGGGTAAGTCGAAATACTCTTCGTTCTAATACAATTGAATATTTTCTTAATGCAAAGCGATTATTGATTGGGGATTTAGAAAAATACGGGGGTGTCATATCTTTAACTTCGGATTTATGGGAAGGGATTAATAAGAGAGGTTATATAGTCAGAATCGCACACTATATAGACCCACTTTGGGTTATGCATAAAAAAATTATTGCTTTTAAAATAATTGAGTATCCTCATAATGCTAACACTATATATAATGCAATTATGTTAATAATTAAAGAATATAAATGCGAGAGTAAAATTCGTTCTTTTACTTTTGACAATGCTTATGTAAATAAAGTAGTTATCGATAAATTGCATAGAGTACTTCAACCCGATTTTGGTGGTTATTTATTCCATATTCGATGTGTGTGCCATATTTTTAATTTAATTGTACAAGACGGTTTAAAACATGTGAAGGACGAAATTAGTCGAATTAGGAATGCACTTACGTATATCACGATTACACCTAGTAGAAAACAAGCATTTGAAGAATTTTGTGAACAAGTTGGGAACTCTAATACAAAAACTTTTATTACTGACGTAGGTCATAGGTGGAATTCAATTTACTTATTATTAAAATCATGTGAAGGTTTTGAACCGTTTATCACTGAATTTTATAACAATAGGCATATTAGAGACGACGACGATGATATCTTAAATGAATCCGATTGGAATACGGTATTTAAAATTAAGAAATTTTTGGAAAGTTTTTATACGTCTACGAATATATTGTCTGGTGTTTATTATCCAACTAGTTGCATGGTTCTTGAACGTCTTTATATAACTGCTAGGGCTTTTAATAGATATCAAAATGACCCTGATTTGCATGCGGTTATATATGCTATGGAATTAAAATTTAGAAAATATTGGGAAGAATTACCTATGTTATTTCCTTTAGCATGCGTCATGGACCCCCGATATAATTTATCGGGTACTAAATTTATAATTGACCAAATTTCAAATGCTTTAACTTTTAATATGCCTATTACTTATAGGAATTTGGAACAAACGTTAACTGAGATGTATGAATTATATGCTTCAAGAATAGGTACACAAGTTACTCGTGTACCTACTCCTACTCCCACTAATATAAACGATGACGACGCTGAAGTAATTAATTTATTAGAAAACATAGACTCAATTAGATATGATTCAACTGCATATGCATATGGTTCCTCTAGTAGTAGTAGTATGTCTTCCACTGCATGTACTCAAACTTCGAGTAGTAGTCAAAATGCGTTGCCATCTGAATTAATTGATTACTTTCGTTATACTATGCCTAGTAACAAATCGCTTAAGAAAAGTTCGAAGATGTAATCGAATCTCGGCGAAATAATGAACGTCGATGGCCAATTGTTTCGCAATTGCAAAAGATCTACTAACACCTCCGGTTAGCACCGTAGCTTCGGAGTCCGCTTTTAGTGCGGGGAAGAGGGTCTCTCTGAAATTCGAAGTCGACTAAAAGAAGATATTTTGGAAGCGTTAATGTGCGTGAAGGATTGGGAAGACGCTAATTATCGAATTCAACATAAATATGCCGAAATTGCATGTAATCAAGTAAGTGATATTTAATTTCAATACATTCATTACAAAATTTTATTTTCATACATTTATAATTTTTTAAAAAAATTGTACACGTAAAAAGTTTTTCGTGTACAATTTTAACTCCGCCTACACGAAATTGAAGTAGCCGGTCCCAAGCCCGGATAAAGGAGGAGGGTTTATCTTTTTTTTTTTTTTAAATAAATGTATATTTACTATTTTAAAAATTATAAATGTTTTGACGAGCCCCGATAAATGTTTTGGAAAATATATATTTAAAAAAAATAGAAAAAATAGACTTGTAGTAGTAGCGTTATTTATTTATATAAAAAAAAAAAAAAGGCGAGCCTACGAGCCGAGCTTAAGCTCGGCTCACCGAGCCACCCGCCTTGGGCGAGCTCGGGCGCGAGCCGAGCTCGCCCAAACGGCAACGAGCCGAGCTCGCGCTCGGCTCGTTGCCGACGAGCCACGAGCTCGGCTCGTGCGAACACGAGCCGAGCTCGTTCGTCAATGGGCCGAGCCGGCTCGGCTCGGCCCATTGCCACCACTAGACGGGACGTCTGCCCACTCATTTTCTCTTCGAGGGACCTTGGTTATCTTGCAACTTGTAAATCCCATTTGCAAGTCTCTAACCGTCATCAAATAGGATGCCATCTTCCATCCCTTACCTCGAATTCACCTGTCACCTGTCCGACGATTAATTGGGAGTCACTGCAGATTTCAACTGATGTTATTCCAAGTCGGGTTGCCAAACTCAAACCCTGATGACTGCCTTATACTCAGTGTCATTATTTGTTTCTGGGAACTCAAAGCATAACGAATACGCCAACTCTTAAGATTCAGGTCCTTTCATAATGATGCCTACTCCGGACCCCTCAACATGCGAGGATGCATCCACAAAAATTTTCCAAACTGCTTCTGCTTGTAGGGGTAGTCAGGTGGAGTTGTTAGCTCTACAATAAAGTCTGCCATGCTTGCACCGTCGTGGCCATTCTTGGCCTAAACTCAATGTCGAACTCACTCAGCTCGATTGCCCATTTCAACATCTTACCCGAGGTCTCAGGGAGATGCAAAATTTGATTGACAGGTTGATCGGTCATGACCTATACAGTGTAGGATTGGAAGTACGGTCTTAATTTTCTGACAGCTACAATTAGCTCGAATACCAACTGCTCTGCGAGGCTATATCGAGTTTATGCGCCTCTCAACACCTTGCTAACATAGTAAACTGGCTTCTGCATGTTTGGAAATTCTTTCACCAATACTGCACTGACCGCATGCTTCGACAGTACTAAGTATAAGCCCTGGGCATGGCCTAGTCAAGACAAGTGGCTGCTGCAATGACTACTTTAAGGATTCAAGCGACTCCTTACACTCCTTTGTCTATTCAAAGTTGGTAGAGCTCCCAATTACCTTGAAGAAGTGATAGCACTTATCTGCTGCCCGGCTCATGAATCAATTCAGTGCCAATACTCAGCCCATTAGCCTTTGGACACTCTTCCTATTTTCTGGGCTCTTCATCTCTAGAATGGCTCGAATTTTGTCCAGATTTGCCTCGATACCTCCCTATGTGATCACAAAGCCCAGGAACTTGTCTCCCGCTGTTCCAAAAACACACTTCTCAGGATTGAATTTTAGTTTGTTTTGTCGAGCAATGTTGAACACCTTCTGTAAGTCATCTACATGGTCACTAGCCTTCATACTCTTGATGACCATGTCATCCACGTAGGCTTCTATGTGACTCACAAGCAAGTCACCGAAGACCTTATTCACCATCTTTGGTAAGTAGCTCTAGCATTTTTCAATCCAAACAACATGGTCATATAACAGTACGTTCCAGCATCGATTATGAAAGAGGTCTTCTCCTGGTCTGACTCTGCCATGGAGATCTGATGGTACCCATAAAATGCATCCAAAAAACTCAGTCGTTCATGACCTGATGTGGCATCCACCAAGTGATCTATTATAGGTAGAGGGTACGAGTCCTTCGGACATACCTTGTTTAGTCCGGTATAATCTATATACATGCGCTATTTGCCATTTGACTTCTTCACCAGGACAACGTTTGCTAACCATTCGGGATATTGTACCTTTCTAATGAACCCTACCTGCAGTAGCTTATCGACCTCGTCTTTCGCCGCAACCGTCGCTCTGGGGCAAGGTTTCTTTTCTTTTGTTTTATTGGTTAAGCTCCTGGTAGAACACCAAGGCGATGTTGTGAAACAGAATGATCAATCCTTGATATCACTCGAGCACTATTCAAAAACGTCTAAGTTGCTAGACAGACTCTTCACAAATTCTTCTTTTTCCATTTGTGTCAGGTCTACCCCTTATTTACGCCCTGCAGCCACTAAAATTCTTTCTGTAGTATTGAGAGCCTCAATCCGTCCCCTTGTAAGCTCAAGATCTAATATCATCACTGGTGTTAATTCTTTCGTCCACTAAAAATTTTTCCGTAATATTGAAAGGCTCAATCCGTCCCCTTGTAAGCTCAAGATCTAGTATCATCACTGGTGTTAATTCCCAGGAGGGGGGTGGACACTGCTTTCAACTCTTCTAAAGGGATTTTCAACCCCACGAAAGCTTCCCAAGTGAGAACGTTTGTGGCAGTACCACCATCGACTAGCTCCCTTTTGACATCGTAGTATGCTATGTAGCCGACTATATAAAAAATCGTAAGAAAAAATTGTAGAAGGGAAAAATTCATAAATAAGAGATTAAATTCCCCCCATTTCAAATTTATGAATCTAAGGTTTTTAATTTCAAATGTCAGATTTTTTTAAATTTTATTTATAAATAAATTAATTAAATATATTAAGGTCACAAATTCATATAATTTGGTCACAAATTATTTCTCGGTCACATTAAAAAATTTTATAACTCACAAATTATTTCACAATCACAAATCGAAAATTTTATAGGTCACAACTTTTTCATTGGTCACAAATTTATAAAACTAATAAGTCACATATTATTTATTGGTCACAAATCACAAATTTTATATATCACAAATTATTTTAACGTCACAATTCAAAAAATTTATAGATCACAATTTGTTCATCGGTTACAAATCAAAAATCACAAATATTATAAGTCACAACTTATTAGACAGTAAAAAATTATCAAATTATCGATCACAAATTAACAATTTTTAGGTCACACATTATTTTTTGGTCACAATTTATCTTTTTCATTGGTCGAATATTATTTATCAATCACAAATTAATCAATTTAATGGTCACAAATAACGAAATATTCTATGACCACCACCAACACTTGTGACTACCACTTCACGACTGCCACCAATAACATGGCAACCAAAACCCTGTCGCTGGAACCACCACCACCTCCCGACGAAAAACCATCATCTACTGATATCATCACGACCACCACTACCCACCCACAACCACCACACCTCAACCAACACCACTAAAACCACATATCCTCCACCACCAACCCCCCTCCCATCCCATAACCCAATAAAAATTCCCAACCTAACCATCATCGTCATCGCGGACTAGCACCAACACTGTCACCATCTACACCACCCAACCACAATACACTACGGCACCAATCGAAATCAGAGTCACCACTTCACCGTCTCCACCGCCACAGCCTCCAATAAACTACCGCGTTCAACTTTAAAACCACCACCACAACCACTAACCGCTAGATCCACCATCGCCGCCGCTACCAAAACCAACAAGCCCCATCATTGAATCCACCATTGATCCAACAAAATCACCACCACAGCCAAATCCACCACCGCTACCACCAACAAAAACCATGGCCAAATCACAAAGCAACGCACAACACAATATCAACGCACTGTTCCTGCTACCGCAATAGTGAATGCGAACCATCAGCCATAAATCACGACTCTACAGCGTCCATAAACCACCACAACTCCCCTGCAAAAATTGCAAAAAAACTTAAAAATAAAAAAAATGCAGCGACGATTCGCACGAATAAGCGCCGCTACTTCGTGTTTGTGCACAACACCGTTGTAGCGGCACCTAGCCCAAAGGAGATCTGTTGAGAGTGAGAAAAGAGAGTGACAGAGAAAAGAGAAAAGGAAGAAGAAAAATAATACGACGTTGTCGGACGAGGCTGCACCGTCTCGTGGAAGCCGGGCTGCCGGCGGAGAGAGTGGAGAAGAGAGAAGGTAGAGAGAGTGAGAAGAGAGAATGACGGAGAGAAGAGAGAAGGTATAGAGAGTGAGAAGAGAGACTGACGGAGGGAAGAGATCAAATGATGAAGAAAATTGGAATGAATTTATTATGGTTTGGGATGAAAATTGTACAATTTCTTTGACCCTCGAAATTCTTAGTTAATTTTTTTCACTTTAGTTGAGATTCTTCACTCACTTTGAAATGTTGTGAAATAAAATATCGATAAACACACCAAATAATATTTTGAGATAATAACATATAGATTATAGCGATATATTATTGATTGCGTGTTTCGATCAAGTTTTTAGTTGTTTGGAAAGATTGGTCGTCAAAGTTACTAGAAGAGTGGTCGTTAAGTAATTTTTTAAATTTTCATTGGTGGATATATATTTTTGCTTAATTCTATTATGATTCGGTCAATTTATATTTTTTAAGGCAAGCGTCGATTTTCTATTAGATAAAAGAATACAAAGATTTAGTGGAATATCTTAAGGTGTGACATCTAAATTTTTTTATTTCATTTAGTTCCGTATACTTTTTATCGTGAATATCACGAGAATAGCCTCCGAAACTCGATTTCTTGTGACGTGAGTTCATTTGAATTTTTTTAAATTTCAACACACGCTAACATTATTTTCTGGCTCCGTCCTTGGTGGCAAATCTCCCAATAGGAATAGTGTTGAGGCCTTGAGGGCTTCCACGTCGTATGAATGGAGAGTTTTAAACAATTGATTTTCCTTTAAAGTTGCTTTCATTGACTGTAATGAGCGTCAAAGAAGACGAGAGCATATTACCAGATCTTCCAAGCTATCTTACACAGTACAAAAGTATCCAAATCAGTACATTTCTGTACAAAAAGTTTGATCTCGTGTGAACAGTGAACATGAGAAATGACCCACGCAAGATCCCTTAAAAGTACGACAAAATTGATCAATATTAAATTCTTAGGGAAGTTCTCCAAGAGAGAGGTGGGGTCTAATAATTTCCTAATTTATCAACTACCTCATGATTGGTACAATAATTGTACCACAAACTTGTGAACAATTAGGACGAAGTCATCTTTAAAATCGACTTATTAGTTATTAAGGTGAGAATATTCGACGTGGTTGTAAATTTACAAGGCAAGCTTTTTATAAGCAATCATTGCAATCCAACCTCCTTAAGAGTCGTGGTCTGCAATGACTAATTGGATGAATCGATCGATTATACTGAGAATAGTAAGCTTCAAAGTTGCTACATCTGTAATGAGAGTTCCCGAGGCAAATGTGTTCTCTAATTCCAATATTCCAAGCACTTGAATACAATTTGTCCCTAAAATGTAAAATTGATTCGTAAGGTGATGGTGCTCAACATGCTTATAAACACGAGGCAAATCTTCTGACTTCCGGTATAAACATAAATGTTAGGAATATTATCATCAGTATTCTAAAAAGTGCGCATAGAAATTGACTAGGCGCAGGCAAAATATTTTGCCTTGGTAGTAAGCGCGAATTAAGCGGTCAAATGCTAAGTTGACCACTTAAGGAGCTCCTAGACGTGTCTAGACGCGCTTTATTAATTTTTATTTTATTTTTCCATTTTTTTAAAAACATTTTATTTCACTTAAGTTTAGTAACTGTTTTTTTAAAAGGCATTTATTTAGTTTCAATTTTTTAAATGACTTTATCCAATAAAGATTTAGATAAAATTTAAGTTACAGTACTATCTATATTATATAATCGTGATTTTTGAAAATTATCGTTTTGTTGGAAATCTTGAAAGCATGTACAAAATTCTTATAAATTTGTTAAAAATATGAAAAATAGTCTAGTTTTTTATTATTAAATAATTTTTAGATTGATTAAATATTTAAAATAATAATAAAAATGAGTAACACTTTTTTATGTCTAGGCCTCGCCAAGTCTCGTAAAGCTTTGATCGCCACGATCAGCCACTCTTTATGGCTTTTAAAATATTAGCAATCATCAACGTTGTTACAACGGCATGCTATTTCCACCTCCAACCAAATCTATTCCTATTAAACTAATTCAAACACGTAAATATCCAAAGAATTATATATTCACGTGTTGCCATCATACGTGCCACCAAAATACTGTTAATCAATATCAAACATCAGCAGTGTGAATAAGACAGGAAACTAGACATCCTTAAATTGTATCTCCGCGTTCAGAGGGACATGTACGTTGAGAAAAGGCCCCTTTTTTTTTGCAAGCTATGGGGGTGAAAGCCAGTAAGATGAGCAGATTTGTGAGCGTACGCAGTGTGAAGCGCTTGAATGGACCTTCAACGGCACCACCAAGGGGGTATATTCCAGTTGCAGTTGGAGTGAATGATGAAATGAAGCGTTTTATGGTGCATACCACAGCTTTATATGATGCAGAATTCTTGGAGTTGCTATGTAGATCAGCTGAGGAATATGGTTTCTGCAATGAAGGCATTCTCAGGATTCCTTATGATGCAAAGGCTTTCGAGGAACGGATAAGTAAAGGGCACACGCAGAAGATGGTTAAGGTTTGGCCAAAGTAGACTAGTCAATATTGTATAACAAGCACATCCTTGTCGTTTAGGGCATGTCCAATGTGTATCTCTTCTTCTTCAAGTCTGCATATATGTCTGCATCAAAGTAGTAGGCTGTACAATAGTAGGCCTTTGTAAATGGAAAGCATAATATATACATGGATTCTCGTACATATAGATGAATTTTTTTCGAACCATATCAATTAGAATATGTGCAGGTTATCACAATGATTCAGAAATCAACAAGAATCACACACACTTCCCTTCCAATAGGGATTCATAATTCATCCTGACATCACAAAGAAAAACTAAACCATAATCAATAAACACGAGTAATTAGAGAGTAATCAAGCTGGAATCTGCACGTGTTAAAAAAAAAAAAAACCAATTGGTCTGCAGTCTAGGTATATCACCAGGAGAATTCAAGTCACAAAGCAAAATGGTTAAATATTCATCATAATTAACTGGATTCCAAATGATATCAACCATAAAAGTATCACTACGGGGGGCGGGTGCATACACCTGCAAGCCCTAAACTACTTACCTAAATATAGTTATTATACATGAGAAGATAATTGACAAAATAGGATATCCTTTAGCCTTTTTCATCAGTTTCATCATTCTAATTGAGCTTTCTTGATAGCTTCCTAGCTAATACCAAAAACATAAAGCAAGACCCCAACAACTTTTTAATTCTCAGCAACCTCCTGGTTGATTTCATCCACGTGATCTCTAAGTACCTTCCACTGCAAATGAAAGATAAATAAGGGCCATCATAAACACAAAGTACAAAAAGTAAGGGAAATTTTCTGCCTTTTTTCCCCTCTCACGGGTGGGAGAAATCATGACTGGCGCATACCTGATCCATGGTTAGTGAAATACCTGAACAAAGTGCAAAAAGTATTGTGAATTTGGCTTCCATTAATTGTCGTACAATATTACTTTGATTTCAGTGATTGTAATAAATGACCATGCAACACATATAGTGAACCAGGTAACAGCGCAGGGATGAGGAAAGAGTGCACCTGTCAATAGTCATACAGATACTGAAATAATGACAGCACTTAAGTATCACTAGTTCAATGAAAGATCTTCCTTTGTGACATACAAACAAAAATAAAAAAAGGCCATGTAGGTCACACATTGTATTAGAATGAAAATTCATAGTAGGCAATACACTTCATAATTCATTCAAATGCAAAATAGCCCATGAGTTTTTGGGCCAAACATATTTAAGTCAATCTTGATCTATCATATACAGTTATAACATTTTGCCTCCACCCTCTACTGCTAAGAAAAGGGTATTAGCCACACACCACTGCAATTTCTTCCAAGCTCAAAACTGTCAAAAGAATTTCAATGCAAAATAAAATGCCTAATTAATAAGAAGGAAGAGAAAATCGATTTGCATAGCCATCATGTGCATGTTTACTAGCAATCTGATGGTTTATTCAGTTGCCAGCTAATGAAGCTGGAAGTCAACAGATTTCATAGTTTATATAATAACTGGGACAGGTATATATGATGCTAACAGGGAAGAGAGATGGGTGTATTTTAGCTGGGGGAAAGGAGTAGAAGGAAGGCTATTAGATGCTGATTTTTCATTAAGTATTGTACATATTTGGAAAATCTTGAAAGAAGTAACTTGTGAAGAACCATGGACTGGTGAAGGAAAAATAAGAAGATGTGCTAACTTCGCGTGCAAGTTCTCCAAATATTTCAGTTTTTGATGAACAAGTCACATTACTTATATTCCATTAATTTGGATGGACTGAGTGAAAGGAAAGACGCATTTTAGAAATTTGAAGATTGTGAGTGCTAGTAAGAACTGCTTAAAGGTCCACAATAATATATGCAATTAAACCCAGTAATAATCCTCAATCCTAATCCTCAATCTTGTGAAGCATAGCTGGCTAGCCAAGCCCTGTACTATTATAGATTTTAGAAGTGCCATATCTCAAAATCGAGCCGATGAAGTTGGAGAACCCAAGT
Source organism: Fraxinus americana (assembly GCA_035079005.1). Lineage (NCBI taxonomy): Eukaryota > Viridiplantae > Streptophyta > Magnoliopsida > Lamiales > Oleaceae > Fraxinus > Fraxinus americana. Next base: position 30,897,594 of record CM068712.1, read on the forward strand.
CTATATCAACCACACATGGAAAGCTCATACTTTCGATGTGGGATTCAAGTCTCATAAATTGCAACGGAAACCAGGACAATCCACCACATTTTACAATCTCAGACTCTCAGCACCCACAACAGTAGGCTTTACACTAATCCCAGATGAACATTATTATGCCAGCATCACCTCCGTCCAATGGTTGCAAATGGGAGACGTCAGACGTGGTGACCTTCTCTAATACCATTATTATAGATTTTGGAGAGTTATATCTCAAAAGCTAGCTATTTAAGTTGGAGAACTCAAACCTATATAAAACCCACACTGATAGCCCATATTTTCAATGTAAAATCCCAAGTCCCATACCTCAATGAGAATCATGACATATACCCATCCAGTTGAATCAACATAAGAGGCGAGTACTAGAACTTTGACAAAGACAATGTTACAAGAAAATCTTATCTTAGCTGTATAAATGTAGAAGTCCTTTTGCTTATAAAGAGAAAACTTTGTCTCGTACCTTACTTTGTCTCTTTTTCTTTTCAAGTTAAGAATATAAGCTGCACTGTGTTTGGTGGTGTGAAAATTTTGGGCCCTTGAAATAGAATTCAATTCAAATTTAAAGATACTGAGTCTGAAGTCTAATTCCGAGGCACCAATTCCACAATAATAAAGGAAGCCTTACCTGTTCTTCCACTACGCTCTATCCGTTCTCTTATAGGTTACAAAACTTGTAGTCTTGTATCAAATTATTCATCAGAAGATATAAGCATGTTTCAAGTAGTGAATGACGACTCACGATTAGAAGTCATCCCTTAGACATATGTTTACTTGGTTTTTATACTAATGCTCATAATTGTCAATCAAAAGCATTAGAATCTCATTTTTCTTTACATAATACTTTTAGTTACCAAAAATGAGCATCAGTTTGTTGAGGCCACCATACAATAAACCAAACAAATCCATATAATTATAATAACAGTAGAAATATGACAAGATAACAGTAATGGCGATGGTGATGACTAGGGCTATCTTCTTAATTTGAGGGGGAAAAAATAAAACCTTTTTTGCCGGGCATTTCCTTGCCATCTTTATAATAGAACTCTCTAATATCAACCACAACCTTCCCATTCCAGTTTCTCACCGACACTTTTCGATTCTTGGAAAGCTGTAATTTCACAAAGTAAAAAATAAAAAATAAACCCTAAAAATACTATTTTTACACAAAGAATCACAAAGAACAAGCATTTATACCTCGCATACGACTATATTATCAGATTCATCAGAATCGTTATCGACCGCAGCGGCTGAAGGCTTAGATGACTTTTTCGGAGGCTCGTCACCTTCGGAGAGTGCCTCCTCTTCGTCCCTCTTCTTTCCCCTTTTCCACATTTCGCCTATCTATACATACATAGTAAAAATACAAATACATACCCATGAATTTAGTTTCAACAGTACACAAGACACAGAATACAGTATTATTTGTGTATAGACTATAGAGAGAGAGAGACCTTCAAATTCAATTGAGCGGCTGAGCCAGAAATGTGATTGCGTCTGTGTTTGGTTTGTACTTGCACTTGGCATAAGAAGAGGTTTTTACAACTTCAGTTGTCTGTGGACTGTAAGAGCATCGGCTCCCATTTGAGTCGAGCCGCGGGCGTGACTCGAGCAGCAATTTTCATTTTTTTTTTAAAGGGAAAAGTATTTCATTCATGAAGGCAAATAACCTTGAGAAAGGTTACAATAGTTTTTATCAATGAAAATTATATTTTCAATGAAAGAAGGGACACTATGCCACCAAAGTATCAAATTTTGAAGGGACCATGCATGCCGTACCAAGTAGTGAGCAGCTTGATTAGTAACTCGATTGCAGTGAGAGATGCTACAATGAGGGAATCGTAGCATTAACTCCTTTATTTCAGCTACAAGAGGACGGACTAATGCTGGGGTTAAATCTGGTTTGTTAATTTCATTTGCAAGAAACATACAGTCCGATAAGTTCGAAATCCTCATGTTGAGACATAATTGTAGGCCTCTCACAATTGCAGCCCCTTCGACGTGTTTAGGTTCTAGGATACATTTTTTAGGGCCACTAGGATACATTTTTCATTCACCATTATGATCTCGCAAGATAATACCAATTCCCCCCTTGTTAAAATCGAAAACAAAGCACCATCAACATTGAGCTTGAAGGCAAGTTTAGGTGGTGCGGTCCATCTATACTTTCGGGGCAGCACTCCAGGAGCAGTATTTTGAGAAAGGGTCGGTTATGTAGCAAGTTTATTGGCTAAAGCTGTTGCGATTACTTGTTGTGATGGAATTGTAATCTGATTATGGACCATTTTATTTCGCCGATACCAAAATTCCCAAGTAATAAGCAGAAAATCCATGAGAGCATACTTTGATAGTGCTGTCAAAATACCCCCGTGAAGAATACGTGGATACTTGGGGCTTTATTCAACTAAAAAAGATGGAAAGAAAATAAGAAAATAAAAAATTGAAAAAATCACCCAACCGGACCGGCCTCGGGTTTACCCGTGGTATGCAGGAAAAATAAGGGAAGATTACAAAAAATCAGTTGTTTAAAGATTAGTTTTAAAAAATCAGGTCTACAATTTATTTATTCAAAAATCAGATACTATATTAAAACCCTAATTCATAACCTAATTCTTTCATCCTTTCCCAACTCTCTCACTTTCTCGCCTTCTTCCCCTACCCCTCTCTCCCACCTTCCCCTACTCCTCTCCCTCGCCTCTCCATGCCGGCAGCGTTGCGATGACGCTGCTCAGTTCGAGGCAATGTCGCGACGCTGCCGCGAACTGTAGCAGCGTCGACGATGTTGTGCGAACGGCAGCGTCGCGAAACCCTTCGTACAGCAGAGTCGACGCTGCCGAGAACTGCAGCAAGGGGCAGTGTCGCGTGAACGGTGGCGTGGTGGTGTTTTGTGCACAGCAGCGGCGACTGTGTGGTGTTGATTAGGGGTGGGCGTGGGTTGGGTTGGGTCGGTTTTTGCCTCAACCCAAACCCAACCCAACATTGTCGGTTTGTTCGAAATACAATCCAACCCAACCCATGTAAATGTTGAAACCCAACCCAACCCAACCCAATTATGTGTCGGTCGGGTTGTGTTGGGTTGGTCGGGTTGAGATCCTCGAGATAAGAAAGTTTATTCGAATAGAAATCTCAAGAATCTTAATTACTGAGATTGGAGCAAATGATTTAAGAAAATCCTCTCAGAAACAATTCATAATCAACTATCATTTAGTCTGTTCAGAAAATAGAGAGATTCCTTCAAAAGACAATCCATTGTTATTACTTTCTAAACAGAGCACGATTGATCGATAACTAATATCAAGCATAGTCAGTACTACACTACATTCCTTTACTCAATAAGCCACACGTGAAATACACTTAATTGGTAATTTCCCACAAATTTTTATTAATGACACCCCATACTTGGTTATCCATTCGCTAGGGAATCCAAAATTCACATTTCCAGAAAAGAAATTCAACGACATTCACAAAAAATAACATCAATAAGTGAGCAACCAACCTTCCAATCTTCCACAATCGGCCCTATAACTTTCTGAACAGTACGGATCACCATCACCTCCATTTCCTCTTTCATCATCCTAAAATCCAAAAAAGAAAGAAAAGCAAATATGAAAATTGCCATTAAGAACAAGAAACAACCAATTTCAACAACAATTTAAAACAAATAAGCAGAAACCCATTATCAATTTCTCAATTTAATTTCCAAACTAAGCCAAGAAATGCATATAAGCTCGAAAAGCTATAGAAGGAAATCAAGTAGAATACCCATTGACTTACTTCCTTAAAGACTTCCTTAAAGCCACAAGTAAATGCTCAGCATCTGAACTGGTATCCTGTTCTGATTCACCATTATTAGCACCCTCTATCTGTGGATTAACTTGCATTTTTAGTGGAAGATACTGTTGATTTTGATTCGTAGGCAAAAACAAAAAGTAGTTAAAATCTAAAACTTCTATTCGGTGAAGTTGAACTGATGGTCAGTAGATAATAATAATAATAGGAGATATAAAAAGAGGAAACCTCGTTGACTTCTTCAGGAGGCAGCGGCAGGTGAAGATCCGAAGAGAACTGTTGAAACTTCGGCAGATCGACTGCCAGTTCAATGCAGCACTTGGGACAATTGAAGCGAGACAGGCTGTGGGGAACATTAAGCAAGGCCTTGCAATGAGCACAAGGCAGCTGTATCTTCGTTGGTGGGTGGGGGAGGGTTGGGACTTGGTATGGTCTGAGAGGAGAAACGGTTGGGTCGCCTGAAGGCGATTTGAGCGAGAGAGACGAAGAGAGCAGTAGAGGTGGGTGCGTGGCTGCTGGACTTACACTTGCCTTTAGTTTTAGGGTTTTCTTTTATATTGTTTTTTTTTTTTCCTCGGGTTGGGTTGGGTCGGTTTCTATCGGGTTTGGGTTGTTAACCCACAACCCGACCCTACCCGACCCGACTACCCACCCAGAAACCCGAAACCCGCCCAAAAAATGTAAAAAACCGACCCAAACCGGTCGGTTTGTGTCGGGTCGGTCGGTTTGGTTTGGGTTTTGCCCACCCCTAGTGTTGATAGTCATCTGGCGGTGGTGATGGTGTTTTATGTGGTTGGATGCGACGGTGGTGGTTTTGAGGCGGTGGTGATTTTTTTTCTGTAGGAACTTGAGCGGCGCGGTGGTTTTGTTGGACTGATGGTGGCTGAAATTTTTGTTGATGGTGGCGCATAGTGGTGGATCTGACGTTTGGGTGATTTTTGTTGAATCGGCAGTGTATTTGATAGTAGCAGTGGTGGTTTGTAGTTGCAAATGGTGATTTGTTGGTGGTGGTGATGTGGTGTCGATGGTGGTGGCAACAGTGACGGAGATGGTGGTGGATCTCTCGGCTGTGAAGATGGTGGCGGTGCGGCGGTGGCGGTGGTGTGTGACCACTTGACCAATTACTTGGTTATCTGTGACCAAGATTAAATTGTGAATTTAAAATTTGATAACCTATGACTTGACAAGTAATTTGTGACTAACAAATCTTGAAATTTGTGACCAATAAATAAATCGTGACCTGTAATTTAAAAATATGGTTTGTTAATATCTGTGACCAATTACTCAAAATGTGACCTAAAAATATAATAATACGTGACTTTTTAAAAATCTATGACCTCGAAATAATATGTGACCAACTAATTTAAAAATCTGTGATCTCGAAATAATTTGTGACGTATAAATTTTTTGATATGTGATCTCAAAATATTTTGAGATCAAAAAATTTGACGATATGTGACCAGTAAATAAATATGTAATTTAAAATTATGAATATGTGACCATTAATCACAAAATGTGACTTTATTATCTTTATTTAATAAATATTTTTAATTAATTAAATCCATACCTGATTTTTGAATTTTTAAACTATTTACCTTATTTTTGAATTGAGGTAAAGAATACACCTTAAATATGAATTTTTCCCAAAAATCAGCAATAGCGGGTGGGCCGCTGGTTTGTAAACTGAAGTCCACCCAAGGCCTAATTTCCAATTTTTTGCCATTTAGTCTTTTAACTTTCTAAAACTTCTATTTTGGTCCCCCAAAAATTTCCAATTGTCAATTATTCGTGCTTAATCTCATGATTTCATCCATTTGCTCCAATTACTTCTTCCAATTGATTGATTGCAACATGTATGATATTCCAATTAAGCTCAAAATCACCACCTTTTGCACTAATTGCGCTCAATCTTGATCATTGCCTACAAATCACATAATTTCACATATTTAAGTAGAAATTCGCTCAAATAAGTCATAATTTATCAAGATTAAAAGCGTAAATAAGTGTCTAAAATACACTTATCGTGCATTACTAGCATCAATTGCTAGTAAAATTAGAGAAAGATTGAAGAAAAAATAGGTTTGGGTTCGAAGTAGATAGTTTGCAGATCTACAAAAAAATTGTTTTGATTTTTATTTTTCTAAACAGCAAAACCCTACATATTATTGTATATAATTTGGGCTAATTTGATATTTGTTGAGTTCAATTTGTTTTTTTAAGTTATAAAAATGGGTTGGGCTTTGTTAGGATAATTTTGACACAATTTTTTAACACAAATGCGAGTGCATTTTGATGTTCAATAGTGCATATGAGGTCAACAAAATGAGTTGACCACATCATCACGTGCATATCCAGGGGATGGACACGGACATTTTGAGTTAGGGGGTACAATCAAACCTTGTACAAATCGAATACTTTGTTCTTGAATTTTGAATTATTCATAATTTACCCGAGAAAATGCAGATTTACTTTTTAAAAAATTTCTTCATTAATATTTTGCTCATCATTTTTATCCATTTAATTTCGAATTGTTATTTTATTAATAGTTTGCTCATCACAAGAAAATATTTATTTACATTTAAAGAATTTATAGTGTATTTGATACAAACAATCAGTTCAAGAAATTCAAAAGAAACATATATAATCAATATTCAATACTTATAATCAAATCAAATAAATACATTTCTTTAAATAAAAATCAAATTGGACATAATCATTTCAAACACATTCTATCTACACTATTTGATAAGAGAAAATGCAAACCTGGGTTCTAATTAGTTGAAAATTTGATTGAAATTTGAAGATTTGTAGTAGTTGTGTAATTTGTAGAGAAATTATAAGGGGTAAGATTTTGGTAAAAGGCATGAAAGATTGAGTCACTAGAGAGTAAGAGAAAAAAAAGAAAAAATTCAAATTTATTGTGATTTTGTCTCTATTTGGTAGAGATTAAAATCAAAATTTTAGTAGAGCTTGATAAAAGTTGAAAAGTTGTAAATCACATGAAATATGTTATTAACAACCTGTTTGGTACAGATTTTCATTTTTTTACAGTAAATCAATTCTCATTTTCAACCACACATTCTTCAATAAAATAACATTTTCCATCACATCAATATTTTTTTTCTTTTTCAACCACACATTTCCCATCATATCACTATTCAAAAATCAATTCTTCCCCCAAAAATCCCTACCAAACACACTCTAAAATTCATTATTAACTTTGATTTAAATTAAAATATAGATTTCAATCCATACCAAATAGAACTTTATCAAAAAGAAAAAAAAAAGAAAAAAAATTCCAAAAGATGGGGGGTCACGTGACCCTAGGACCCTGTGTCCGCCACTGCGTATATCCCACTTGAGGGGCATTTCAAAAAACGCATCAAGTATATGCGTGAATTTTAGAATATTGTTTACAATCAAATTTGGTTTTGATTTTGAATCTCTTAATATGTTTGCAAAAAATAAAAAAAATTGTCACCTAGCATTTAGTGTTTTTGTATTGTCAAATCATGTCTAGTTCCTGAATACTTGGATTCATTTTTTCTCACAAGCTCGATAATTGAGCTGCAAACACGTACTTCAAATCTCAGAGAGAACTTCTGAAGAGATTCATGACAAAAACTTTTGCCAAAAACACATCTTCTAGACGAAGATATATTAAACACCTAAATCCAAGAAACTTTCTAGAGGTCTTCATAATGCATGATTGTAAATGCAAGTATTGTAACATAGATTTGAAGAAAATCCAATATGGAAAAAATTATCATATATTTATTCGTAGAGTTATGCCACAATAAAATCAATTGACGTCTTGTGTCGAAAGGTTGAGCATTTAATGTCATTCGACTACGAACCTGAAAAAAGCCTCTGCCTTCCACTCTATCTAAACTCCCCCCATCCACCTGAAGGAAAAAATCGTCAACGATCACAAGGAAAAGAAGAAGCAACTAATTCATCAATAACTTCAAAATATATTGCTTCCATTTCATGCCAATTATTTATTTCCTTTGCAATTTCATTCCATTCCATGTAACGCTTGGCTGCCAATATATTGCTTGGGGAGGTGCTTCATACATAGTCAATTGTATATCCCATATTCGGTTCAATTAAAAAAATTGATTAAAATTTAAGTTAAAATCAACGATTAATTTTAACCACACATTTCATGCGATTCACAATTTTTCAACTACAAATTTTATCAACTTTTATTATAATCTATAACAAAATCATATTTTTGTCTAAAGCAATATTTTTATAAATTTGAGTCAACCCTAACTCTCACGGAACACACATCATGACACAAATGTACCTTTCCAACTGACTCTCCTCAATTTTTATCCTTAGCCAAAATTATACACCAAGATTTTCTACCCAAAATAATAATGAAGAAATAGCTTATTAAATCACAAGCGTTTCTCCAAAAAAAATGCTAAAAGCTCACCCATCATAAAATATGAATAAAATAAAATAAAATTGTATCAATATATTTGCCATCACGAAAAAAATCGTAACAAAACCCGAGCCGATCGCTCAGACTGAAAAATCGACGGCCTAAGCCCTTGACTAGGTTAGGTGGGATGATATGATCAAAATGCAACTGTCCCGATCAAAATCTAGTCAATCGAGTTTCAAAAATTTTCCTTTAAAATTTTAGAGTTCAAGGAATCGAATCCTGAATCTCCAGATAACAAGAGTAACAATCAAGCAATATTTATTGTTTTCTAAAAACATTAAAAAAAGTTTATAATTCAACATTTTACTTTTTTTTGTAATACAACAAAATTATTTTATAGACTTAATGTATGAAACATAACAAAAATGTTAATAATATAATATACAAAATTATAAAATCAAACTGTAACCATTTATACTAATAAATGAGGTTAGAAAATCAATAATTTAAAGGTACAAAAATAATAAGTGACAAATGACTTTAAAACTTTAACTTTTTTGTTTTTTCAAAAAGAAATTTTTGTACATAAAAAAGTAATTGATTTTCAAAAAATATCCCATCGGTCCAATCAATGAATTACCCAATAACCTAGTACCTCAGTCGAATTGTGTTTAACTACTATTCTATAATGAGTAGATATCATTATAAATGAAAATTAATTAGTCAATTCCATTCATGCATTTTCACTAATTTGTCATTAAATCCATCAGTGATTATTGAGAAAAATAATGTTTTCGTAGTGATTTTTTTTTTTTTTTTTTGAGAAAGTATGGTTAAAATATAGGAAAAAACTTTTGGTTTATGTACACAATATTTTATTTTTTGTTGATGTAGGAACCCGCAGTCGCTACCTGTCGTGGAGGCCCGATCACTGTGATTGCACACTAGGTAAACCTCGCTCCATGTACAGTAATCCGCAAAACCACACATGAGAGATAAATCGCACTAAGCAAGCCCAGTGCGACCGGCTCGACCGAAAAAGTGTCGGTAGAGGATTCAAACTCATGACCTTTGGTCTCTACATTCGCTCCACCAACTCGGTCATAATATTTTATTATGTAAATATATGGTTGAAAATGAGTATAAAAATTAAAGAGTTTCGATTTAAAGAGAGACAAATGGGCAAAAACTCGAAATTAAAGATTTTTCCACTTCATTTTTTTTATTATTTATGGAAGAAAATTATTAAGAATTTCGTGACATTCTCGATTTCCAATATATATCGCCCCTTTAAAATTCATATCTCGATGTCCCTCATTCCAATAAATTTCCGCCACGTCACCATTACGCCTGCGTGGCACATATTTGTACCAACTTATATAAAGGAACATCACTCTCTTGCATTTCCTCTTCCTCACTCTCCCTCCCAGGCTCCCCTCACAGACAAGAAAGTTTCATTTTGGAGTGTGTCTGAACTGTAGCGATGGAAACTAGGGTTTTCAGTGCCATTTTGGTGCTTGGTCTGGCTCTTTTGGCCCTGATGAATGTATCAGCACTTGCTGAGGAAGGCGAGAAAGTGTTGACTTTGGATCATTCCAACTTCTCCGAGGTTGTGTCCAAGCACGACTTCATCGTCGTCGAATTTTACGCTCCTTGGTATATACATTCAAAAATCCTCATCTATATCTCTATATATTTGTTTATTTGTAATTTTATATCGCAGCGATTGTATTTCTTTCAAATTTAATTAATCATTTCCATTTGATTTTCTCTTGCAACAGGTGTGGGCACTGTAAGGCACTTGCTCCAGAGGTAATCATTTCTACCTTTATAAACCCAGAATACATTCCTTTTATGTTCATGTTATTTATGCTGATTGTCTTTTTTTTACCTTTTCAAAATCTGTTAGTATGAGAAAGCTGCATTGGTACTAAGCAGCCACGAACCCCCTATGGTTCTAGCAAAAGTTGATGCCAGTGACGAAGCGAACAGAGAACTAGCAATTGAATTTCAGATCCAGGGTTTCCCCACTATTAAGATCTTAAAAAATGGTGGGAAGAACATTCAAAAATATAATGGCCCTCGTGAGGCTGATGGTATAGTTGATTACTTGAAGAAACAAGCTGGTCCTGCATCCGCTGAAATTAAATCAACGGAAGATGCTGGCAGTCTGATCAATGAGAAAGAAATCTTTATCGTAAGTCATTCTTTTAATATTAATCTTTGTTTATTGGTTAACTATATGGGATTCTGAGATTATGTGCATATACGTTCTTCAAGGTTGGCGTGTTCCCAGAATTTGCCGGGGAGGAATTTGAGAATTTTATGGCCTTAGCCGAAAAGTTGCGATCGGACTATGATTTTGGACACACTCTTGATGCCAAACTCCTTCCTCGGGGTGAATCAGTACAGAAGCCAACTCTTCGCTTGCTAAAGCCTTTCGATGAACTGGTCGTTGATTTCCAGGTATAATAGGATTGTATTTTCCTGTTCTTTTTCTCCAGCCTAGTGTTTGCATTTGGACACTTCTTTTTCGTTTTCCGTTTACCTTTTGATTTATTTAATCTTTACATTGTGTCTTCTTTTTGTTGCAGGATTTTCAAGTTGCTGCATTGGAGAAATTTATCGAAGAAGCTAGTATTCCTGTTGTGACTATTTTTGATAATGACCCAATCAATCATCCATATGTTAACAAATTCTTTCAAAGTCCTAATGCTAAGGTACTCAGGCTCTTTTTATTCGGAATTGGGGGCTCATATGCACTTGTTATGCAGTCGTACTTAATACATATATTTCAATGAGTTATACTGTTTATCAGATGTCTATGCTAACTTCTGTGCATTAAGGTAATAATTTATTAGCTGAGACAACCCGCTTTATGCATGATCATATGCACTTGTTATGCAGTAGTCTTCATAACAAATACTTCAATAAATCATAGTGTTTATTTTATTTCTATGCCAACTAAGTGCAATATCACAATGGAAGTTCGATGGTTTTGAGTTTCTCTTGAAAGAGTGAGTTAATAAAATTTCCATCAAACTTGAATTTATAAAAGAACTCTACCTTTCAAGTTTCAACATCTCGAATTCTTCTGCTCTAGTTTACAAACCAAAATTCTTGTTGTGACATCCTCAGATTTTAGCCGAGTGTTAAACTTATTTTCCTTGTACATGTTTCTGATCCTTGTAACTCTGCAGCCTCCATTTGTCATAATTGCATATGTTTCTATTCTTAGTAAGGAGAAAACTAAATGCTATGTGATGTTTTTGTAGCAATTATAACTTGTTGGAAACAAGATATATCTTTGCTCCCTTTGAGAATTGCTATTCTGTGTAACTTATCCCAAGGATATATTGTTCTAATTAGAAAGTTGACATGTACAGGCTATGCTGTATGTGAACTTCAGCAAAGAGCTTGACTCTTTCCAGTCAACATATAAGGATATTGCCAAGCAATCCAAAGAGAAGGGTATAAACTTTCTGTTGGGTGACCTTGAATTCGGTGAAGGTGCCTTCAAGGTTGTCACTTGCTCCTTACTCATTTTCTTTTCCTTTTTTGACTAAAGAAATTGTATTTGACCTGTAAAAATTAATGTAATCTGGCTTGCAGTACTTAGGACTTAAAGAAGACCAGGCGCCACTTCTTATTATTCAGAAACCTGATCGACAGAAGTACCTCAAGACAAACATAGAACCTTCTCAAATTGCACCATGGCTTAAAGATTACTTGGTATACTTATTGACCCTTGTTTATGATGATTAAACTCTTTTTCTGAATTATAACCACTAACTTCTTGTATATATTGACACTGCAATTATTTGCTTTTCACCGTTAACTTCTCTTTGTTTAGTATTTGGGTCTTATTGGTGTTGAAACAAATTCGATCATTTGGTTTCTGCTTAAAATGGTTGCAGGATGGCCTAGTGAAGCCATTCATAAGGTCGGAGCCTATTCCCGAAGTCAATGATGAACCTGTCAAGGTGGTCGTTGCAGACAGCCTTCAGGACATGGTTTTCAACTCCGGAAAGAATGGTTTGTGCTAGACTTTTTAAAATGTTTTTGGTATGTATTTATTTTTCACCGGTGTTATGGATATTCTGCTAGTATCCAGCTTTGATATATAAAATTTGAAACGAAATATTTATCTTGTGCTTATAATCAGCCCAAATGTTAAATTTGAAACGAAATATTTATGTCACTGGTGATATGGACTTCTGATTTATTTTTTTGTGTTTTTTCTTGTTCTCTTGTATGTATATTTTTATGTAGATTCTGTCAAAGTTCATATTAATGGCCAATTGTGTACCTAATATACTTTCATCAAGTACAATGAAACTCTTGTAACTAGACGACGTACCCCTTCCATTCTCTTTTATGAATCCGAACAATACTTTTTCTGCTACAACCTCAAGATTTATCTTTTAAAGTATTTTTACAGTGGTTTCGATATCTGTGCTATGTTACTATATAATTATGGATTTTTTATTTTTTTTATCTCAATAGTTCTGCTAGAGTTCTATGCACCATGGTGTGAAGCCTGCAAACAGTTTGCTCCAATTTTGGATGAAATTGCTGTCTCCTATACAAATGATCCCGATATCGTGATTGCGAAACTGGTAAAATTCCCCGTCTCTTGATTTTCATCTGCTCAATTTCTTTTTTCTTAATTTATCTATATTATCTGAAATCTCCAGTATCTTCTTTCAGGATGCAACTGCAAATGATGTCCCGAGGGGCACTTTTGAAGTTCAGGGATTCCCTACTTTGTACTTCAGATCTGCAAACGGTAACTTGGAGCAGTATGAAGGGAACCGAACAAAGGAGGACATTATTGACTTCATTCAGAAAAGCCGGGATAAGTCTGCTCAAGACGACACAGCTGAACTAGAGTCTGCCAAATCTGAAACAGTAAATTCAAATTCAGCTAAGGATGAGCTATGAAGAGGTAACGTAAACTTTGATTATCATCATCATTTTATTCTGATCCAACGGGAAAATTTTATTGCAACTTGCTTCGTTTTCTCTATGCCAGGCTTTGCTTCCAATGAGAGCGTCGAGGAGCTTTCTACGTTACCTGATTAGAATTTGGTTTTGGGTAGTTAGCCATCAGATTCGCATACCATGTAATGGATTATAACAGCAAATTTCATATCCCTTTTAATTTTTCAGTCATCCTTATTTAAGGAAAAATATTGAATTTCATCAGTTTATTTAAATATATTACGTTGGATAACATGAATCTTGATAATATATTGGTTAAATGGAACCACCCAAAAAGCTTACAGTAGTGAGCAAACGGTAGAAAAGCTCCAAATACTATTTCTTCTTGGCAAAATCATCAACTGGCATTAATTGTGTCACTGGCCGTGGCCAGTGAGTTGGTGGTGGTTCTGGGCATCACGCCTTTTACCCCATTCATGAATCCTCAAGTGCCGCTCCATCGCTGCAGTCAAGAAATGTACAGCCTGAACTGGAGTTAGAATTTTAACTTCTTGTTTGAACCTTAAATATTTCATCACCCCTTTGCATAGCTTCCATCAAACCGTCCTCCTTCGGAGCCAGAGCTGCCTTGACTTGGCCGTCCTCCACCGCACCACCGCCTCTTCCTCCCTCATTAACATGGGCCACAGTCTCTTGTAACTTGGCATGCTTCTCAGCAATCTCCTCCTCCTCCCTTGTAGTATTCTTCTGCAATTCATTCACCTGCTCTAGTGAGTCCTCTCATCAACTCAGAGAGTCTGGCCTCGAGACTGAATACAAGAAGTGAAAAGTCATGTTTGGTGTTCTCAAATGAGCTACCTCTACACTTATGACTAGTAATTGAATTGTCTAAATTACACAATTGAATTTCAAGATTGATGTTGTCAAATGAGTTATCAAATTTCAAAGTGTTTAAATATATAAAATAATAATTAATATATAAAGGTTCGAATCACCCTTTTGATATGTTTGGCTCAAATTTATAAACACTCGAACAACTTTTTATCCGTACATTTCGAAGAATTCACAAATATTATTCAAAACTCGTTTCTATTTATTTATAATGTAAACCATTTCCAAAAATGCTTAAGTTGAATACTTAATGTAATCATCGCCAATAATGAATATCATTACTCCGAAAATAAATATTATCGAAATCGTTATATAATAATGCTTTCTCCCGTTGATGCAGTTCGAAGCCAATATTTTTGACAGGAAATTTCTATAAATTTTTTTTCTGTTGTGGGGTCCCATTAGCCAATGCCTGCATGACAAATGTGATGATCCTATTTGTTGCAGCTAAATTCTTATTTATTTATCCATATTTGCATTCTATTCCATGAGGAAATAAGTATAATCTGCTCGACTCCTATTTTTATTGGGTGATGCTACTTGTACATCAAGATGTACAAGTAGCTATGTTAATTGCGTGAATCGCTCATCCTTCTATCATTATTATTAAACGATTAACTGAGAAGAAGAAATGATGAATTTAGGGTAAGGGATTTATGAGGATTTTAAAGGATTAAATAAAATAATAAAGTTTTGGGAAAGAAGATGAAGTGGGGTGTGGTGGAAAATAAAGTTTTAAATGTTTGAAATTGTATGTGGTACATAAAAAATAATTGGGATATAATTTATAAAAGAATAAAAAGTCTGGATACTAAAATTGCAATTATCACTTTTCGATTTTGACATTTGTACTGTTTTTAACGACAAATTTGACGGTATGAAGGTTTTTTGCATAAAAGGTTTCAAATATGGGGTTTCTGCTATTTTTAATAGATAAGTATATCACAAATGGAAATTTTTCTAGGAAGATTTTCTACCATTAATCTGATATGTAACTTAAATGCATAATAATATATAAATACATGGGGAGTATGACATGGTGTGTTTGAATTCAACAATTGGGTAAACTTCTGATTCATTTGAGAAAATAGAGAAGGACATGAGGCTTATTTTGTTCCGTACCAAATTTCATCTCATACAGTACTAACCATATGCTTTGTTTAATTTTTATATATTTAATTTATTATTATATATGATTGTTGTTATATTAATATATTGATTCGTTTTTTAATTTTTTTTATTGTATTGGCATATTAACATTTTTGAGTGTTTAAGATTCTGACTATATGACTTCACTTATCGAATAATTTATAGTTAAATTCAATAACAAATCGAAATAATTTTCACATTAATTTGTTATTTGAAACACATATTTTTGAAATTGTTATACAAAATGAAATGGAATAAACGCAATTTTTTTTTTGTTATGGACAAATCAAAATATATTAGAATTTCGGGTGTATATATGTTAATGTTTGTGCACTTAGTTAAATAATAAATCCCTAATAAGACTTCGACTTTTCGAAAATTCGAAAATAACATGCAAATTGCAATTATCCTCTCATCAACTCCAGCAATTTAGTAACAATATATAACAAACATATTTGCATGACAATAATATGTTATAATTCGTCATTAAGGGGGTGTTTGATAGATATTATTGAGGAAACAATGTATTTTAAATAGTGATATGATAGGAAATATGTGGCTAAAAAGTAAGAAAAAATTATTGATGTGATGAAAAATATTATTTTATTGAAAAATGTGTGGTTGAAAATGAGTTTTGAAAGAATATATGTGTCAAACGGGGGCTAGATTAATACTGAAAAACAAGTGCCTGAATAAAGGGGGTGGATGTAAGGTTGGGCAAAAATCAATCCAAATCGACCAAACCAATTCACACCAACCAGTTTGGGTTGGTTTTTGAAGTTCAATTGGGTTGTATTGGGTTGAAAGATCAAATTTAAGGTCAGGTTCATTTGGGTATCGGGTTACGAATTAAAATTCAATTCAACCCAATTCAATGAATTAAAAAATTTAATACCTAAAATGGAAAAACTTAAATAGATACAATATTGGAGACAAGATAATGATTTAGAATGTACAAATGTCTCATTTTTTTATTTTTTTTTTACATAGGTTGGTTGGTATGAATACTATGTACAAATACAAAATAATTTGACGATCAACTAAAAATTAAGGACGTGATAATGAAATGAATAAATCCGAAAAAAGAAAATGCTCCACAATTTCAAACATATTTATAAATTAATTCTCAAAAAGAATTCCTTACATAGGTTTTAATTAATAGAGATTTTCATGTGATTTCAAACTTTAAAAATTATTCAAATTCAACAAAAAATATTCGGATTTAACTTGAATTGGGTCCAGCCCAATCCGACCAACACAACCCAAGTTTGGTCGATTTGGGTTGGATTGTGTTTAAACTAATAATTGGATTGGGTTTGTTTGATTTTAGATCAAACCGAGTGCGTTTTTGTTGACACATGAAGAGGTAGAAATGTCAATTTACATTATCTAAGTTTATATATATGAAGCAATAATGTCCATATATAGTCAACTCATACGATATATTTAATTAACTATTTTTTAACCTCCATAGATATAAACAAGTAAAAACATTAAGAGTTAATAATAGATTTCCACTAAACCCATTTATTAATACAAAAATATTATTATATACAAATGATGATGATGATGAAAACAACATAGTTCCATGATATAAATAAATAAAAAATTATTAGCATAATTAAAAGAATAATTACAAACTATTAAACAATATCAATTACCTCACCTATTTAAAAAAATATATATTAGTACTTTAAAAACATTATGCATATCATTCATCCGATACATAAGATGCGCAACGCATGTGCTTACTACTAGTAGGCAAAAATGCGAGTAATAAAGTTTTTGTTTTCTCTTTGTAATAAATTTAGGATAAGCGCAAATTAATTACATTTTCCTCTAAAATATAATCTGTATCTGTAATATATTTTGCTTCCACCCATTGACCACCTTAAATGACTAACAAACTTTCAACTAATTTTTTGAAAGCGCAAATTCCCAAGCAAACTGAAATTTGCTGAGGAAAATGTGTCAATCGGAAGCTTCATACAAAATTGCTAATACTTTTTCCATGAGGTTCGCTTAGCTCCTGTTTCGTAGCCATTTTCATTTGTTTTGTAGAAAAATTATGTTTGTTAGATAACCATCACGACGATTGCATTTATTGATAAATCTAAGTGAAATTACCTTTGTACCCCTTTACATTTATTTCATTGTATGCTGAGAGTGTCATTTTAGAGAATTTGCTCTCTGGTTAGTCAAAAAGGACGGCTACAATAGACTCACGTTACTGTTCCAACAGTCAAAAAAATTCTAAAAATGACAAGATAATGACTACCAAACACAGTTTTAGATATTGAAGATCTGATTTTAAACATAATTTGTAATTCTATTTTTCAACTTTAGTTTTAAATGCTTGTATACATACGAGTTTCAGAAGATTTGTGATATACATGTTCAACAAATTTGCTCAAATGTTAAGTAACTATTATATTCACAAAAGCATTGACGATGTATATATTCAAGAAAATAGTACATGAGATACAAATGCGTTGACTCAAAAAATTTCCGCGATTTCATTAAGAGCCATTCGTTCCGGTTATATCCCATTGAATTTTTCTGTATTCCTTTTTCCTTCATTTGATATTTTTTGTCACACTGAATTTTTACCAAACAATGTTTTTAACGAGGTCGAGTGTGTGTAATTAGTCTGGTAGAGTGTTGTATATTAAATACCAACTAATCAGTAAATGATCATTATATTCCTGCAATCCTAAGATGACTATTATACCCCTACATCCCTAATTCTTACCTATATATAGAGAACGCTTTGGTTTTAAATAAAGTACAAACAAGTGTAAGTGCTCTGAATACTTAAAAGTTTATTGGAGTCCAAAGAGATATACATATAATTTAGTCTCTTCGAAACTTAATTTCATTTTTTGTAAACATAATTAACATGGAAACTCGCACAAGCAAGTATCAGTATATATACAACGCCCAGTGACATGACGTACATTTAGCTTCACGCAAATGCCCTTACATTTTTTCTCTTCACAGAATTCAGGTGCGAGGACAATTTCCTTTCTACATGCTCGTGCTTTAATTTCTCCTTCACCTGCAAACACCAACAAAAGTAATTTACGATATTATTTGAAGAGAGACTATCTTCAAATAGAAAACGTGTTACGAATAAATTGAAAAAATTACCCGGACATATGAGAAGTAGAAGTAGAAGCATAGCAGAGACGCCTAAAAACTTCATGTTGCCTTCTTTTTTCCCCCTTTTCACTATAGCTTTGGTGAGATGTGGTTACAATGTGATGGATTGGATTGGATTTATAGGCAAAAAGTGAGTAATGAAGTTATTTATTTTTTCCATTTGTAATAAATTTAGGGTAAGTGAAGATTAATTGCAATTTCCTTTAAAATATAATGCATTAATTACGAACATTGCAATCGACCTTGTTTGATTCATATTATTTTCAAAATACATTTTTCAATAAAATAATATTACACACAGTCGAAAAACTTTTTCTTCATCTTTAATCACACATTTTACGTCAATCTACTGTTCGAAACTACATTATACACGAAAAATGGAGCTCAAACGGACACATTGACCACCTTAAATGCCTGACAGCCCGAGTAACAAACCTTCTAATTTAATTTTTTGAAAGCACAAATTCCCAAGCAAACTGAAAATTGTTGTGTCAATCGTTTCTTCCTATAAAATTGCTCAAATTTTTCGACGAGATTCACTTAGATATTGAAGATCAGATTCTAAGCATAATTTGTAAGAATAATGCTAGAGGTACATAGGGATTTACATAATGGTTAACATAATATTGATGTGGCAATCATCCACTTGTTGATGTGTAAGTGTGAAATTTGAATTAAAGGTCGGATCACATGCCACGTGTAATTATGTGAACCATTATGTAAATCCCTATGTACCTGTAGCATTACTCAATTTGTAATTCTATTTTTCAATTTTTGTTGGTCAAAAAAGTGCAGAATTTCCTATTTTGCGAAGGAGTAATTAATTAATTGCTATACTTAAAGATTGTATGATTGTTACAATCATGTTTTATTTAGTTAGGGGGAAAAAATTATTTTAAGGGTCCGTTTGATTAGCATAAATTTTATGGAAAATGTCACATTCGAGAAATTCAATTTTTACTTTGGCGTTTGGTACGAAAGTGGACATGAAGTTCAAATTTCAAGGCACATCCACTTTGAGCTTTTTTTTGTCAATTTCATGAAAAATACATTCATATAGGGTCCGTTTGATAGGCAAATGTGAAAATGAATTTCAATTCCATGTTAGTTGAAAAATAAAACCCATCTAATCCATAGGAATTTGTTTTCCATGAAAATAATGAAATACGGCTTAAAGTGGTTGTACCTTGGAATTTAATTTCCGTTTCCACGTTGCAACCAAATGGTAAAAGTGAAATTCGTTTTCCTCGGACGTGACTTTTTCCATGGAAAATGTGACAATCAATGAATCAAACATGGTCATAGAGTACTTGTGTTTCTATATTTAATTTTCTAACAAAGCAAAAGTAATAAAATATTAAAATGAACGTGGTCCGTGGATTGTTTCAATATGAAAACGTGGATCTCTTGTGGATCTTTTAAGAGGTTTGGATTATTTTCAATACATTATTTGAATTGCAATTCACGTGTCATTCAAGTAGTCGTACTCATAGTCAGGGGCGGAGCCAGCCCTTCAAACTAGGGGGGTCCCGGAGATGAAGGGGTGGGGGTTCGGTGGCAGCACCTCTCGAAATTTTTTTTTTTTAAACATTATTTGTTAAAATGAGGAAAGTTGGTACTTTGTGAT
The DNA here is from genome assembly GCA_035079005.1 of Fraxinus americana. Classification (NCBI taxonomy): domain Eukaryota; kingdom Viridiplantae; phylum Streptophyta; class Magnoliopsida; order Lamiales; family Oleaceae; genus Fraxinus; species Fraxinus americana. The sequence continues at coordinate 30,917,588 of CM068712.1, forward strand.
GGAGAAAGGGAACAAAAGAACATAAATTAATGTACGAAGATTTCACAAAAAAATCAAGAAACATATAAAAGAAACTAATAATCTTTTAAAATACTTCTCCATCACTAAGCCTGAAGATTGAGGAAATTCTTTCACTCATAATTGATAAACAATACAATTTCACAAATGCAAAGTTGATTTTCAACGAGTTCTATTTACAATCCAATATTTTTGTGCCTAGTGCATTTTATCTACATCAAATAAAAATAAGAAAAAAAAAATGAAGACAATAGAGAAAATTTAATTCTCGAATTTACAAATAAAAATAGTAATCGTTCCTTGTAGAGTTTTCTCTTTCCTTTGATTGTTAGAATAATTGTTAATTTTTATTTTAGAACTTTTACTTTGTTTCTCTCTTTTACATTTTCACCAAATTTAGTTTCTAATCCTTAATCATTTGTGTGTTCTTCTCTCACTGGAAGTGTTAGCTATAAACATAAGTCACTTTGTGTAATTAATGAAAGGTTCTCAATAGTTTTGGACAAAAGATTATGGGTATCTTAATACTTTTATAACCCCTGTTTGTTAGGTATTAAAATAAGATTTTAGTAAATTTTGATAAAAATTGATGAAACGTATGGTTGAAAAGTTGGGAATCCTATGAAATATGTGGTAAATAAGTATGAGAGAAGCGGCTATATATTACCATTGGAAAGAGTATTATTTATCCTGCACCTGCAAATCTCCTATGCAATAACGAGAGACCAAGTACAAGAAAAGAAGGGATGAGATGGTGGAATTTAGTAGGTGGTGTGGCGGCCAAGGTGAATCTGTGGAAGTGAATTGGGCTGTGTGCGGTGGTAGTGTGCCGTGATCTGTGGTGGTGTTGTTGTAGTTGATGTTGGTGGCAGTTGTGGTGGTGGTTCGGTAGCAACTGGATGGGAAGAAGAGAGTTTGCGACCAATTGTTTAGGTGTCGGTGACCAACTATTGGTTGATTTGTGATCAAGTATTAGTGGTGGATCAGGATCGAAGATGAGAGTGGAGTGTTTGGTGTATGCGATCAATCATTTAATTGTGATCTAAAAATTATATAATTTGTCACTGAAAAATAGTCTGCAATCATTTAATTTGAAAACCTATGAACGACAAATAAATTGTGACCTATAAATTTTTTTATTTATGATCATGAAATAATCCGTGACTAATAAATAAGTTGTGACATATAAGTATGTAATTGTGATAATTGATTGTATAATTGTGACCTTAATATATTTAATTATTTATTTATCACCTGAATTTTGAAACATAAAACTTACAAATTGAATTGGTCGTAGCCAATACCTGAGTGGTGAATTTTGAGGAAATTACACCTAGGCCTGGTTTTAGATATCCATTTTCATAATTCCTGATTTAAGTTTGATATTTCAATAATCAGGTTTTAAGAAATTTTTTTAAAAAATTTTATTTTTTTATATTTATTTACAATAAATTAATTTATATATACCCCCAACCGCCATAGCCCTAAAATCATTAACCCTTCCTCCCAGCTCTCTCCTCCCCCTCTTTAGAACCCGCCGCCCAACTGAACCCTGCCTCCCTCCACTCCACCACCACCGCCATCTCACCGATGGCACAACCGCAAAACCACCTCAAATACCACTACAAAATCGCCACAAAACCACCACAAAATCGCTGCAGGTTCGCCACTGTAGCGGCGCTCAGAACGCCGGTGTGTAGCGACGAACTAAGCATCGCCGCTAAGATTCGGTACCGCTGCTCAGATCAATGGCGGTGCGACGGTGATGCGGTGGGTGAGTGGTGTGGCTGTGAAGATCTGCGTTCAGATCCGGTCTTTTTTTTGTTTTTTTGAATGGTGTGGTTATTGCTCAAATTTGCTGTGGCGGTGGATTGGGTTGTTGGTCTGATTTTGTATTGGGGGGGCTGTGGTGGGTGGATCTGTCTGTATGTGTCATGGCAGGTGGCGAACGTGGGCGGTTTGTGTTCAATTTTCTGTGGCTGGTGAGTTGTGTTGTTGGGTGTGTGTCCGTGAGGTGGCGGTGCGATGGTTGTGTGCGGTTGGTGCTGTTGGGCTGCGATCTGTGTGCGGTTGAATGCGGTTTGGGGACTGCGATCTGTGTGCGGTTGGGGCTGCGATCTGAGTATGGTTGGGTGCGGTTGGGTATGTTTAGGTGCGGTTGAGGATGCGATCTGTTGGGTGTTGGTTGCGTGCAGATCTTTTATTTTTTTATTTTTGGTTATAGTGGATCGGCGGCGGATCTGGTGGCTATTTTGTTGTTGGCAGTGGCGTCAGTGGTACATCTGGTGTTGTTTGGTTACTGGGGCGGCAACCGTGGTGGAGCCGCTGATGGGGGAAAGTGGCGAAGTCGTGGTCACAAATGATTTGGGGGTGGTCACAAATGATTAGGTTGTTTGTGACCAATGAATTAGATGAATTGTGACCAATAAATTCTTTGTGACCTAAAAATAATTAAATTGTGACCAATAATTTGCTAAATTGTGACCTAAAATATAAGGTATGTTCAATGAATGGGATGTTTGTGACCGTAAATAAGTATTGTGACTTACAAATTTTGTGATTTGTGACCCATGAAAAAATTGTGACTTTCAAATTTTTAAGTTGTGATCGATAAACAAATTGTGACCTACGAAAATTTTGAATTGTGACCTAAAAAATTTTGAATTGTGACCAAATTATACAGATTTGTGACCTTAACATATTCCCCGGAATCGGATCAGTCGTCGGAACGATTTCCGAAACGATCGCCGGAGAAGAGTGGTGGTCGGAACGGTCGTTGGAATACCCCCGGAGTTATAGGGGCGGTGGACGTGAGGGCGTGTTAATTATTTTATAGTAGAATTAAATATTAATAATAAATTAATTTAATAATTATTATTTCATAATTAAAATTTTAAAAGAAACTTGAATTTTGAAATTTGAAACATGTTTTGGTATTTTTGAAATGTGTATAAATAAAAGCAGGATTTATGTATTCTTCCCGTGAATTTTCCCAATTAAAATTACTATCGTTGCCCATTCATAGGGTTGTCAATTGAGGATGGGACGAGTGCTGGCCCAAGCACCAAGTGGGCTGTACTACAACTCATCTTCGAGGCTCGACTCTCTGCAGGGCCAGTATGCATGCCTGAATTGGTCAAACATGTTCTTAATTGATTTTTTTTCATCAAACCTTTATTTTTGTATTATATATATGAGTTAAACTAATAAACTCGAATATTAACGAATGATTTATCCATGGGAATGAAGAAAATTTAATATTTATTGACGTTCAAATAGATACCGTGACGGATGTAGGGGGGGATTGGACCACGGCTCGGTCCAATCCCCATCCAATTTCAAAAAATTATGTGCAATTTATATATATAAATAGCTTGGTCTGTAGTCCGATCTTGGATCCATTTATAAATAGATACATATACCAATCTATTAATTTCATGGTTTGAACATAATTACCATTTAACATGGATGGTTGCAAAAACAAAGATTAAAAATTCCACAATGTCCCTGAGTATGTGATATAAATTTCTGATGGCAATAGTAATTACAAAAGAAAGAACAATTTTTATTTACAATGTCAATTAGGTCCTCACAATCTTTTGCTTTAACTTCTCCACGACCTGCCGTACAAGAAAGAAAAATATTACAAAATGGTTAATATTGCTTAAGATCATAATGACTCTTTTCTAGGGGTGGGCAAGGATAATCCAACCACCACCTAACCCAAAACCAACATCAGTTAAAAATCGACCCAGTCGACTCGAATCAATTTCGATCGGTTCGATTTCAAGAGTTGGGTTCGTACTTGTAAAGTTATTTGACGGTGTAGGATACTGTCATAAATTTGCCAACACTAATGTAATTCACCCTATATTATTTAGATCAATTTGAGCCAACTCCATCGAGTTCACCTCGTTTCAAGCATGTCCTTTTGTTAGCATGAATCATGTGAGACTTTCATTAAACACTTTGATCTTTAGGTCCTATGTGCCATTTTCGAGGTTTAGTGCCTGCAACCTAGGCTGCAAGGTTTGTAACTCTCTCTGGTGTTTTTATTAAGAGATAATTGCAGCAAAAGTCCCAAACATTTTAATTGTTGCAGTCGTCATACCTAACCTTTGCAACCATAGCATCTTAGGCCCAAACGGACAGTTTCCATTCAAAATGCCGTCAGTTAACCCAAAAAAATTATTTTGACAAAATTTTAATTAATTTTAAAAAGGAAAAATGGTAAGTTTACATTTTTCACATAATATAGTTAAAAAACTTAAATCAAAAACAAAAATAAAGAAGAAAAGAAAAGGTATCTTCTTCTCCCCAACCCTTACCCAACCCCAATCCAGCCCCTCACACCAAAAACATTATGGCTGATCCATTTTTTTAAAAATGAGTTTTGTAATAGTGATTTTTTGAAAAATAAATAGTTAAGGAATAGAGAAAAAATTTAGGTTTATTCACTAAATATTTTATTGAAAAAAATGTATGATTAAAAGTGAGTTTGAGAAAAAAAAAAAGAATGTTTAGACAGGGGCATTCAATCAGGGCTAAGGACTGGTAACCTTTGGAACTCACATTGTAAAGAGAATACAATATTTCTTCCATCAAATCCAACAGTTGTTTTGCATAACATGTCTACACTGTACTGTACAAACATGCAGATAAATAGAAACATGATTTGATAATGACAACAAAAGATGACACAGGATTTAAGTTTCTCAGATTCTTCTTGTTATGTGTAGAAATTTTCCACTAGTTTTTGGGTGGATAAATACCGTGGAGAAGCATATCTTATTTCAATCTTCCATGAGATCAGTGCCTCAATTCAGTGCTGATAAATGACACGTCATTTTCTTCCCTCAAAAACAAGACGTATGTTGATGATACATAGTTTACGTGTACGTGTTTGAATAACAGTGATCAACAATTACATACTATTAATCTTTAGCTACCGGTCAAAAGGAGTAGCGGAACAGACCAGTGAGAAACCAAACAAAACTTCAAGATTCAAAGGAGAAAAGATTCAACTTCAAAATCTATGAATTTCGAGCTAGTGAGAAAGGAATTTAAGAAACATACAATGTCTAAAAGAAAATGCTTGGTCGATAATCTTCCCTAGCAGACAGAGTCGAGATTATACGATCTTTAAAAGCACAGTCGTATGTAAGTATACAACGAGTAGAGTTCTTACCCAAGGGTGGCTATGGCGAGCAGCAAATGATGGTTGGGAGGGATGAAGCCTGGTCCGAGAATCATTTAGGGTTATACTTCGTAGCAATTAGAATCACCTCGATGATCTCGAGCCAGACAACATTCCTCTCAACACGACACTCACGAGAATCATGTATAACATAAAAAACAATTCTTTCCCATATATAAAATTGTGTTTTGAGGGGAATGAAGCCTGGTCCGAAGCATTATTCAGAGACTTTATCCTATTCAGAACCTCACTCTGAAGCAGCCTCGAGCCAGCCAACATTCCCCTCAATACCACCAGCCCTTCAATTTCTTTTACCTCCGGCTTCTGATAAAACCCTACTGGCAATAGCTTTATAAAGAGAGAAAATGTTCCTGGGGGTGGGGTAGGGGTTGGGTAGGGTTTTTAGGGCTGCAGCGCCATAATATGTCTTTGCACACTGATACACATATAACAACAGGACTGACTCAATCTAATTGTGCTTATGATTCACATGTTGATCCTAAATTACTTCTGAAAACCCCAAATTGTTATTATTAAAGTAGCCAAGTAAATGTAAAACAAAATTCTTCTCCTACCCTTTGACAACCCCTTAAATGTACATAGACAAGTCACAGGTCACAGCCTGAAAGTTATACCAAATTTTACTTTATGGCTTTCATTTCCTAGGTCATGACTTAAAGAGTCATTCATATTACATGTTTGTACATGGTCAACTAGACAACATCTTACTTGTAGTTTTTCTATGGCAAAATTGTAGGGGAAGTCTTCAACTTTTGCATTTTATCCAAAAGGGTGCCATCAATTCTCGGCTTTTAAATCATCAACCTTCCGTTGGAAAAGATATGAGAAAACGTGAAAAATATTTTTTATAATACACGTTTTCAAATAAATGTAGAAAAATTTGATTTTATTTATTTCTAGCCCTATTTGTTTCGGATTAAAATCAGATTTTAATCTAAATCTAAGTCAAACAATCAATATTAAACACATCTTTCATGGGTCCCATAACTTTTCAACTACACATTTCAAAAATTTCTATCACAATCTACTAAAAATCTAATTTTAATCTCCATCAAACACCTATAAACTATTTTTGTTTACCTATTACCCTCACAAAATATAACTACATGTTTTTTTGCAATGCTATTTGGATGGAATCCATTCATAAGGAGTCACTACTTCTGCCGCAAGAGTAAACGTTTGACTACATGAATGGCAAGGATTTAAAGTTGAGGACTCATATGATTAAAGAAAATGCAAAAAATATTTTTTTTGTAATAATACGTGTTTGTAAATAAATGTAGAAGAAATTAATTTTATTCATTTCTTATTAAAACTATTTATGTTTACCTATTACCCTCACAAAATATAACTCTACATGTTTTTTGCCACGCTATTTGGATGGAATCCATTCATAAGGAATCACTATTTCTACCGTGAGAGTAAAAGTTTGACTACATGAATGGCAAGGATTTAAAATTGAGGACTCATATGATATGAGAAAACGTGAAACATAATTTGTTTTATAATACGCGTTTGTAAATAAATGGAGAAAAAAATTTGATTTTATTTATTTCCTATTAAAACTAATTGTGTTTGCCTATTACCCTCACAAAATATAACTCTATGTATTTTTTACAACGCTTTATATTTGGATGGAATCCATTCAAAAGGAGTCACTACTTCTGCCGCGAGAGTAAACGTTTGACTACATGAATGGCAAGGATTAAAATTGAGGACTCATTTGGTATGAGAAAACGTGAAAAATAATTTTTTTTAATACGTGTTTGTTAATAAATGTAGAAAAAATTGATTTTATTTATTTCTTATTAAAACTATTCGTGTTTACCTATTACCCTCACAAAATATATGACGCTATTTGGATGGAATCCATTAATAAGGAGTCACTACTTCTGCCGCGAGAGTAAAAGTTTGACTACACGAATAAATTGAGGACTCATATGTAAACAAAATCCAGAGATTGGAACCTTCCACTGAAATTTTCTACTTTTGTTTTCTTCTTCATTCAAATTCACACACACACACAACACACAGTGACACATCAATGCTCTTGACACGAGAAACAAAAGGCTGATCAGAACCAGAACCCTCCAATCTCATAAATGCGATTCTTTTCTCAGTTTATTTTCATCATTACCTTATTATTTTTAGCTTCTTCTCTTCACCAACTTTCTATCTTTACTGTACTGTCAAATACCATCAACAATTCAATTACTTTAATTCAAGATACCTCTTTTAACTTCATTATCTCTCTCTTCTTTTGCACTGAAAAGGAGCTTAATCATTTTTTGCAAACAAATTGCTATTGTTTTCACGTAGAACATGATCGTATGCTGCGACGGAGGTAGGTTTAAGTATTAGTCCAGTTTGTAATCAGATCTTGAATCCTATCGTATGTGTACTCTTGGAACGTTTTTGAAACTCGAAAGAATTTCACGTTTTCTTTTATTTATTTTTTAACATAATTTAAAAAGTCAAGAAAACTTTTATTGAAGTTCGTGAGCGAAATATTTGGCAATTTTGAGCTTCGACAAAGAGGCAAAGTACACAACGCCCGCCTTTGATCCACACTTTTTAAAATTTATTTTCAAATACACATTCTTTCTATTAAATAATTTTGACCATGGTCGTGATGAATTTATCCTACTTTTTACCACGTGTTATCCAAAAAATTACTTTTTGTAAAATTTATTTTCAAAAAATGGGAGTAAAAAAAAAAAGTAAATTGTTGGGAAATTTTATTAAGAAAGAAAAAAATATAAAGAAATAAAATTTGAAATTTACCCGAGTGGTTATTTTAGGGCTGATATGAGAAGAACAGTTTGTTCCGCGAATCACGTCTCGCAAAAAGACGGCGATTTGGGAAGAGATAATTTGGATCGTTGATCAGATATATTGAACGGCTGTAAATTGTCGGTGTCAGCGGGAGTAGAGGGTCGGGAAACGAGGCAGGGGTGCCCGATTAACGAGGAGAAGAAAGAAGATGAAATTAATCGCTGACGTGGACGCTTCCTTCTTTCTCTCTCTAACTTTCCATTAATATTGTGACAGGCATTTCCACTGCACCCGAGTCAAACCACAGGTGCTTGAAAAAACAGAAACAATAATCGCTTCTGATTGGTCTATTGTCCACCCTATTTGTTTGATCCAATTTTTTGTTTTAATAGATTTTTCACTCCTACTATCCAATAGTACATTTTTTAATATTATACAAAAATTCAAAATTTTTCTTTATTTTTAACCACGCATTTTTCATCAATTTACTATTCTAAAATACATTCTACACAAAAAATGAGTCTCAAACAAGCCCAATATATTTTTCTTTATTAGATTTTTATATTTGTCAAATTTATTTGCACCCTGTTTGAGACGCATAATTTAAATGCAGATACAGAATATTTTATTGTATGAATGTTTAATTAAAAAATAAGTATATAGAAAATAGTTTCAAAAATGAGAATCAAATATGGGCTAATTGGTTATTAGAAACAATTGTTAAAAATATGAGAAAAAATAAATAAAATAAAATAGTAAGGGTTAGTTTTGGGAAAAAAATTGAAGTGAAAAGTGAATGTATTTTGGAATAGTAGATTGATGAAAAATGCGTAGTTGAAAAAAAAGGTAAAATTTTCGATTCATGTGTAAAATTATTTTACGGGAAAATGTGCATTTGAAAATAAGTTTCGAAAAAATTAGTTTTTTCAAAAAATGGGGGCCATACATATAGAGTAATGTTATTTATAGTTATTTACTACGATAGTCGTCCTACGTGACATACACACGACGATAAATAATTTGATGTATTAAAGATAGTTTTTTATTGTTTCGTGCATCAAATCATTAACTATCATATATATATCATTTAGGCAAATAGTATTATTTCATACATAAAAGGTGTGATTTTGGGGGAAAAAAAAAATTCTCCCAAACAAGTTCTAATTCAAATTCAAAATTTACAAGATGTAGATGAAGGGCTGAGATTGGGTGATGAGATATAGTACAGGGCCATGTGATGACAATAAATGAGAAGTGCAGAGTATTCTGAAACACAGTTGTGGGTTAAGGTGCAGGACAAGACCACGTGTGCCGCGGTCAGCGGGTATGCAGGAATACGTGTCAGAAGATGATTGGGTGTTGATTCACATGAGGGGGACCGTAGCAAATTATATGTTAATGATGATTTGCACAGTAGAAATTCAATAGAGAAACTTAACCCCAGATTCTGAGACTTTTGAGTTTTGAGTAGGAAAGATGAAATTCTTGGGTTTTAACTTTTAAACGATCAAATCCAATTTGTTTATTTATTCTTTTAATTTAAAAGAAAATTAAACGAATTCTTCGTGATTGTGATCGTGAATGTGATTGTTGTATTTGGCAATTTTAATGTTAAATTCATCTACCGTGTAACATTCGGACCTATGTGATTATGTTAATTTTTAAAAATTAAAATAAATTACTATTTCATGAAGTCTTATATTATTAATCATGACATTGACAATCTCTGGTCTGTTTGAAAATCAGATTATTGATAAAACATATACACACTTCTAGTTTTGCATTTGTCGTTAGGCTATATTTGAAACTTTCGTTTTCTTTTTCTTCTTACAAAATTTAAATAATATGCAACTGATGTTGTATGGTTAATTCACTTCTTTTATCGGTCGAACCTGTTCAATATGGTCCAATCTCTTTTGTAGCGATCGAGTTTTTCTATCCGACGTTGGTTCCAAGCTATCCAAAAACCTTCGAATAAGGGCGAGAATATTTGCCCCATTATCCATCCAACGTGAGAATTAGTAGTTCGATTCCCCGCAAGGTGGAATTGACTTTGTTGCAAGCGGGAGTTACCATAGGGTTAATAGCCCAGGCCTATCCATAAGCTCTCCACCCTGGCTCCTGGGAGGCACATCCTGCGATTTACCTCCTCCACAATGGTCCAGGGCAGGGTCGGTGGGGGCCCTCAAGGTTGGGGTTCAACCTTTTTTAGTAGTTTGAAAAAAATAATGTTAGAGAGAATCTAGTTAAGAAACAAAGGTGAAAGTATTTGAAAGATGTAATTAGCCTTTACATTCAATGTAACTAGGCCTTTATAGGCATTACCAGGGACACAGGTACAAGATCCATGAAGAGTGTAGAGACACAATTAGCCTTTACCTTTAATATAACAAGGCCTTTATAGACACTCCAAGGACACATGGTATAAGATCTACAATGGGGTAGAGACAAATGTAGAGATATCATGAGCCTTTGGTGGGGTGGGGGGGGGGGGGGCATGGCCAAATGTAGTGCAAGGTTCATTTTGAGAAGAGCGTCGTAGATCGTCTTTAAGAAGATTGAAAAATATTATATTTAACTAAGTAGTCTAGTATCGCTTTTCACACGGGTTCTTCTAATGGGAGTATCTAGGCTTATTATGAATGAATTGATTAAGTTTTAATGACTTAGTGAACTCGAACAGCCTTGCTCCTTATGGTCGGAGGATGAACGAGTCACCCGGCCAATGGGCAAATAAAGACAAAATGGGCGAGGGTGAGTAGGAGAAAGTGGTCAAGCCCGGCTAATGCTGACTAACTGTTTGTCCTCTCACCAATGAGGCAAGCTTGTTTGGTGCTCATCGGGGCCAGATGAGCCGGCAGGGGGTTCAAACTTCAAACCCATTAGGGGTGTTTTGCCTTAACTAGTTTTTGACTTTTTTATGTACTAGGGTGTTTAGACTCACGGGTGGTTTAAACCCATTGGGGGTGTTTAGACCCACTAGGAGCTGTTGCCTTAGCCAACTTTTGACTTTTAACCAACTTTTGTATTTAGACCCACTAGGGGTTTGCCTTAGCCAACTTATGCCTCTTTACCTACTATATGTTTTTACCTACCCGTGGTCCTGGACGTATATCTTTATCCTGTTTTTATATCCACTGGTGGTGTTTAAGTCCTTGTTTGGTATAGATTAAAATCAAATTTTAATCTAAATTCAAAGTTAATAATTAATTTTAACAACACATTTTATAAAACTCACAACTTTTTAAACACATATTTCATCAATTTTTATCAAAATCTACTAAAAATTTCATTTAAATCTATACCAAACATGTGCTAAATCTAATAATTGGACCCACCATGGGTGATTTGCTCTAGGGAAATTACAAAAAATCAGGGGTTTAAAGATAACTTTTTAAAAGTCAGGTCCAAAATTTATTTATTCAAAAATCAGGTACTATATATTAAAACCCTAACCCTAATTTATCACCCACTCTCAACTTCCTCACCTATCTCTCTCGTGTGCGCCTCCTCTCCCCTCTCTCTCTCTCTATGTCTCGCCTCCCCTTCTCTTCCGCTCCCCGCCATCTCTCTCTTCCTTCCCCTCCTCTTCACTCTCTGCTATCCCTTTCTCCACTCTCTCTACCGTCGGTTCGATTGCAGCCATCACCTCAACTTCATCGGCGAGACACCACTGTTGCAGATTCGCTACACGACGCAAAATCGGATCGGATCTGCAGGTCGTATCCATTTCACCCCAGAAGGAGCGCGAATCGCCAGCCAGGAACACGAATCGCTGCGAATTGAGGCTATGAAATGACTGCACGCGATGAAGCAGAAGCGGTATGTACGCTGATTTGTGTGATTTGTGTGTGAGGAAGCTAATTGTATGGTGCGATGTGGGTGTTGGTGATGGTTATAGATATTGGAGGTGGCTAAGTTTTCTTTTGAACGACTTCTCTGTGTCGTGTATACGTGGGAGATGTCGGTGTGGTTGTAGGGTGACTGTGTGGTTGCCGATGATTGTGCAGTGACTTGGGATAAGTTTTATGGATGGTTTTTGCTGGTGGTAGTGGTGGTGTTTTTGAGGTGGTGTTGACGGCGGTGCTGGTGCGACTGTAGTGGTTGTGCTGTGATTTGGGATGAGGTTTGTTGGATGGTTTTTGCAGGTGGTAGTGGTAGTGTTGTTAAGGTGGTGGTGCGGCGACGATGTTTGAGTTGTAGAGGGTGGTGTTGGGTGGTGAGATTATGTGGAGTTCAGTTGGTGTCGGTAGGGGAGTGACAGCTTTCATTGGTGGTGTGGCATTGGTACTGTTGTGGTGGTGTCGAGGTGAGGGTGGTTGCAAGTGGCGGTGGTATGTGACCAACAATTTGGCGTATTTGACCAAAATTCGGTAATCTGTGACTAAAAATATAATTCGTGACCAACTATTTTGTTATCTGTGACTAAAAATTATATAATTTGTGATCGTGAAAAAACCTGTGACCAACTAATTTTGAAATATGTGACCGTATGACCTATAAATTTTGATATGTGACCAACGAATTAATTGTAACTTTAAAATTCTGTAATATGTGACTAAAAATGTAATCTGTGACCAACTAATTTTGAAATCTGTAATCTAAAAATTATATAATCTGTGACCGTAAGAAAAATCTGTGACTAATTAATTTGAACTGTGACCGTAAATTATAAATCTGTGACAAGAATGGTCACCGAAATAGTCGTCGGAATAATTGTCGGAATCGGAACAGTCATCGGAGAAGAGTGATGGTCGAAATGGTCATCGGAATGGTCACCAGAGCGGTACGGGTGGTGCATGTGGGATGAATTAATTATATTATATTAGAATTAAATAATAAATTGATTTAATAATTTATTATTTCATTAAAAAAAAACCTGATTTTTGAATTTTCAAACTATAAACCTGATTTTTGAATTGATGTAAAGAATACAATTTATGAATTTTTCCCTTTGCTCTAACCAATTTTTTGACTTTTTAGCCCTAGTTGGGCTTTCATTATTTGCCATTTTAATTCTTGAAGAGAGGTTTGCATATGATTCCAGAATTATTCGGCTATGCTCCTCCTACCTTAAGCAGATTTTACTGGGGATGTTTTTGTGCAAATCCTTCATTTTGCAAATGATGCTATTGGAATAGATTAGTCGGCCTCAAATATTTGAATTTTTTTTATAGGTTATACTATTGAACTAGTCAGATTGGCCGCTAGCTTTAGAAAATTATTATAAGATATTATATTTGTATAGCTTGATCGGTCTCCGACCTTGATATTATAGGCCATGCTATTGAAATAGCTGAATCGATCGCCAGCTTTGATAAGTTTTTATAGGCTATGTTATTGAACGAGCCCAATCGATAGCTGGCTATACATTTTAAGAGTTGCTACCGAGATAACTTGATTGATCTCCGACCTTGAAAAATCTTGATATGACTTGTTATGGAAATAGCTGAAATGGGTGCTAGCGTTTGATAAAAGTGTTTATGCTATTGAACTAGTCAAATTGATTGCTAACTTTAGAAATTATTTTGCAAAACTCCCGCCTTGAACTTTTCTAGCCTGAGCAATCTCTAGGCTTGGAAAACTTTTATCCACCCCAACCGGAGTTGAGTAATTATTATATGTTGTGCTCGAGCGAAAATAAATCTTACTACTCTTGGCCGGAGCCATGTAGATTGATGATGTAGGTTTAGGCAGGGCTAAGTCTTACCATCCTAAGTGGTGATGAGTGCCTACACAAAGCTAGGATGTTACCACTTTCCTGGCAATGTGGAGCTCCTAGATGCAGATGAGACTTGTGACGTTCATTGAGATGTATGCTTAGATGAGGCTATTTATGTTTGACAAAGTTAAGTTGGTCTAACATACTTTTAATTTACATATTCTATGGATCAACAACTAAGTTGCCATTTTTATGAATACATTTTACTAGAACTAGTGTTCAAATTATAAATTAAACGCCATTTAATTTTTTTTTTTTTTTTTAAAAGTAGACGACTCCTTTGCACCGCCACTATCGCAACTGTTGGCGTGAAACCCGCAAACGTACGAGATCGTTGTACAAGTAATAAGATTTGTGAGTTAAGAGTATCATTCCCACAAGGAATAATGTCTAATTTGTAGTTTAATAGTTACTATTAAATTCGAAGTGTAATAAAATCAAAACGATGGTTTGTATATTTTTTTATCCTAATCCTAAACTAATGATGCAATTAAAGTGTTTATCTAATATGTGAATATTTGTATTGAAATCCTGAATCCCCCTACTGCTATTTAGTTCAATTCTTAATTCTTAATCTAGTAAATTCATGTATTCAAGACAATCGATAATTCATTGTTATTCAATGTTCTTTTCCAAAATATATTAAACATATATTTAATACGACCCGATCTTATTCCTATTCCGAATTCATATGAAAAAAATGCATTGATTCACATGATTTATCACACATGATTGCACATACCATAGATATTATTCCTAATACCTATCGTCCATGTGTTGATTTTGCCGTGTTCAAGACTTATTGTGAGTATTTCTACACTATAACAAGCAACTTACTATCTAATTGGTGATCAAGCGATCAAATAGTTCAATGAGAATACAAAACCAATCCAAAAAAAATCAAGAAATACTAAATTAATTGTCTCGAATTAAAATAGATACACAATAGGGTTCATCATTTATCCAATACAATTAAAAACTAGCATAGCATTCTTATAATTAAATTTCACAAGAATAATTGGAAAAACATCACCCGGAAATAAGAAAGATGGAAGAAGTAGGAAAAATCCACGTTCTTGACTCAAATATTTAAACCGGGCTATGAATCTTTAAAATCCTTGTATGTTCGCCTTGTATGGTGTTAGACCCTTTTTTGTGGTGAAAACTTGGATTTGATATGCTCTGATTTGTTTGTGTTGTTCACTCCCTTAGAAAATAGTTAATTTTGGTTTTTATAAGAATTTGGATAAAATCAGAAAATTGGGCCATTCAGGCACAGAATTAGCGTGTGCGCGCGAGTCGTGTTGTTCCTTGCCAGCGCGCCGTTTAATTGGTTTGCTCTCGATAGATAAAAACAAAGCTCGTGCGCACGCAAGAGATTTTGCCTCTGCGCACGCATAGACATAAAATCTTCTAATTGTTGCATTTTGGTCCCCGAAATTTCATTTTTTTGTTTATTTTGGTTCCTTTTTTGTATTTTCTTGACTCTCCATTTTTCAACTTCGTCTAATTGACTCCAACATCTCTTCAATAATCGATACTACGTCCGAATCATCTATAAACACTTTATATTTGATACAATGTAATCATTTTTCGCTATCTTTGACCGTTTATGATGCATGTAAAAGCCCTTGAAAGCCCAATTGGCGTAACCCCATAAACTTGAGTGGCCCAACTATGAAAGACTGGAAAATGCTCGCTGCTGTGACCCACCGAGCAATCCAGCGGCTGCTCGCTGCTGGGTCGCAGCAACGCACTGCTCCACACCCACAGAAGTGTCGCTGCTGCGATTCACACCTTTTTTTTTTTTTTACTTTTTCAGTGTATTGATTTTTGGGGGGAAAAAAATGATGAAAATCTTTGTAGGTAGATGTTGTAGGTTAAGGATTTTTTAAAAATGGTGGATGTTGCAGGTGGAAATTACAGTGAAGTGTGTATGGCTCAGTGGTATTTTGGTTTTTTTTTTTTGGTGGTGCGGTGGCGAAGTTGTGGGTGTGTGATGGAGGTGATGCGGAGGTTTGTGGGTGCAGTGGATCTGGTGGCAGCGATGGGATGGGGGTGGTGTCGATGTATGTGACCCATTGTTTGTCGTGGGCGATGGATCTAGTGGCAGTCGTCGCGAAGATGAGGTCTAGTTTTGGAAAATGTCGTAGATTGGTGATGGTAATCCGTGTAGTAGTTGTCTTTTTTTGTTGTTGTTTGTTATTGCCGTGGCGGGTCAACGACGATGGTAGTTCTTTTTGGTATCTGTGACCTAACTATTGTGATTTTTTTGGTGTCTGTGACCTTGCTTAAAATTGATAATTTCTAACTAAAAAATAATCTGTGACCTATAATTTTTTTGATTTGTGACCTCAAAATAATATGTAACTTATAAAATTTTAGATCCGTGACCTATAAAAATTTTTATCTGTGACCTGGAAATAATTCATGGCCTACAAAAGATTTTATATATGACCTCGAAATAATTCGTGACCTACAAAATTTTTTATCTGTAACCTCGAAATAATTCGTGACCCACAAAATTTTTTATCTGTAACCTCGAAAAAGCCGCCGGAGTGATCGCCAGTCACCAGAGTATTCGTTGGAGCAGAGGTGGCGGTGAGATGGGTTAATTATATTATATTACAATTTAATATTTAATTTAATATAATAATTGTGAAATATAATTAATTAATTTATGAAAAACCTGATTTTTTCAATTCTAAACATTGGGGCCTAATTTTTGATTTTGAGATAGATAAAATTTGAGTTGTGAATTTTACCCATGAAAGACTGGCTTTCGGGTCTTGAGCAAGACCATGTTTGGGACAATCTTACCTTTTCTAATTAATGACAAAAATTGGAGAAAAGGAAAAGAGCTCCAAGCAGTCAAGCAGTCGAACCCCTCCACCGCCATCCCCACTATTTGCAAATTGACCCCGATTTGAAATTGAAAGTAGGGCATATAATTTTACAAATTACACTTGAAGGCTTGTCCCCAAATCCTCATCCAAACCCTAATTTCCCTCATTTTCTCTGTTGTGCCACAAATAGCCATCTCAGGAGCACCATTGGGGTTGTGTTGCTGCAAAAACAATATCATGACGCTGTTGCAAGCGTAGATGAGGTGGGTAGGTGTCGTCGACGGGCGGTGGTGACAAACGACAATTGTGGTAGTGTGGGTGTGATTGTGAGTTGGGGAATTGGTAAAAGAATAAATTAGGGTTTGTGGTGGATGGATGGGGATGGGTACACATGGTTTTTAAAATAAAAAACCTTACAACTTATTTTTGAATCGATAAGTTAAAGAGTAAGTGAGAGTGTAATTTCCAATAATTTGATTCATACCCAAATAGATAAATGGACATTTACGACTATGGGAAAAGTTTATGGGTCAGGTGTTTACTATTCCAAAATTAAAAATCAGGCCCAACAGTTTAAAATTACAAAAATCAGGTTTTTCTTAAATTAATTAATTACATTTCATAATTATTATATTAAATTAAATATTTAACTGTAATATAATAAAATCACCCCACCCCACCTCACCTCACCTCACCCCACCTACACCACCACCATTGCTCAGGCTACTACTCCGGCGACCGGTGACTGCTCCGATCCGACGACTTTTTCGAGGTCACAGATCAAGAAATTTGTAGGTCACAGG
The DNA here is from genome assembly GCA_035079005.1 of Fraxinus americana. Lineage (NCBI taxonomy): Eukaryota > Viridiplantae > Streptophyta > Magnoliopsida > Lamiales > Oleaceae > Fraxinus > Fraxinus americana. The sequence goes on from CM068712.1 coordinate 30,934,970, forward strand.
TAATTTCGAGGTCACAGATAAAAAAATTTGTAGATCACAGATTATTTCGAGGTCACGGATTTAAAATTTTATAGGTCAGAGATTATTTCGAGGTCACAGATGAAAAAAATTAAGGTCACAGATTCCCTTTTTAAGTTACAAAATATCAATTTCAAAGTCACAGGTCAATAGTAAGGTCACAGACACCAAAAAGAACCACAATAGCTAGGTCACAGTCACCTAAACTTTATTTCAACGAGTCACAGACACAATTCCTAGGTCACAGACACCTACCTAGGTCACAGAGACTCGCGATCGCCACCTCCAACGCCTTCGACCGGTCACAACAACACAGAACCATCGCCACAACAGTTCCAATACCACCAAAACGTAAAAATAATCACCACCTCACCATTTTCATTTTCAAAAAAATCACAATGTACAAATCACTAACAAGATTTGAGAATGAATAAAAACCCAAGATCTGGTAGTAGGAAGAAGAAAAAAAAAAATAAAAAAATAATGCAGACCGGCGTCGCGATCTTGTCACACCGGCGTCGCAGCCGTGCTGTTGCACGTTGCAAAGCGTTAGCGCCGAGACACTCGCTGGCACAACGTGCAAAGAAGAAATCAGCTACGACGTCGCTCGGCTGCTGCGAGCGGCGATCCGTTGCAGAATCGCAGCAGAAGCGTGACGCACTGCTGGTCACGTCTTCTTGCGACCGACAGATCGCCGCTGCGCAAATCGCAGGCGGCGTCGCCACACGCCGCGATTTGCGGCGACGATGCGAGGGGAGGGGGGAGAAACGGCGGGGGAGGGGAGGGGAGGGGAGGGGAAGAAACGGACGGGAGGGAGGAGAAGATGGGAGGGGGAGGGGTGGCGGACGGTGGCCGGAGCTGGCGGTGGAGGCGGCGGCGACGGCGTCGAAAGAAATGGGAGATATGAAATAGAATGAATTAGGTTTTGGTTGGGTTTTATATTTAAATAAAGTTGGTGGGGTAGGTAGTAAGGTGAGTATATATTTAATTTAATTTAAAAATATTATTATTAATATTATTTGTGAAATTAAAACCTGATTTTTTAAAAGTCAAAACTAAATAGCTGGTTTAGTGTAATTTCCACGACGACTATTAACTGTTTATGATGCATGTAAAAGCCCTTGAAAGCCCAATTGGTGTAACCCCATAAACTTGAATGGCCCAACTATGAAAGACTAGCTTTCGGGTCTTGAGCAAGACCACGTTTGGGACAATCTTACCTTTTCTAATTAATGACAAAAATTGGAGAAAAGGGAAAGAGCTCCAAGCACTCAAGCCGCCGAACCCCTCCACGGATCCATACAACCGGATTTCTTTCTTCTCCCACATTTTTTATTCAATCAGGTAAAGAAACCAGATGCGTCTATAAATTTATCTTAGCCCCCGTTTGACACCCATTAATTTCTCTTTCTATTTCCCATTCTCATTCTCATTCTTCATTTCAACCACACATTCTCATAATAAAATAATATTACACACAAATCAAAAACTTTTCATCACTTTTCCACCACACATTCTCACATCAATCACTATTCCAAAATTTCTATTTCTCCCAAAATGGGTTTCAAACAGGGGCAATAAGATTTTCAGGATCAAACTTTTCTCAGGCTTGGTTCTGGAATTTTCGTTTTCTGAAGTATTGCAGTTGCGACTTGCTTATTTTGGGAACAAGTTACCATTTCTTTTGTTAAATTCTTTACGAAAATATTGGCTAATATATATAATACTCCTTGTTCTTTATTTAAAAATTTCTGAAGTTTTATCTTTTATAATAAATTTTGCTGATTGCTGTAGATATTTATTTTGTAGAACCAACTGACCATCCAATTTTTGCTGACTTATTATTGTCTAATTGATCTGTTCTGCTTCTTGCAATTGGTTTCTGCCTGAGTTGAAGTGAATTTCTAAAATTATCACCTCTTGCAAATTAAAGGAAATTAAAATGCTGCTTGATTACATGTAACTGCTGCATTCGACTGCATCTATATTTGTTTTGTTCACTATACAGTGGAAGACTGCCTTCTTCCATAATTATTTTCTCAAGAAAATTGTGAAACCGTGAAAGAGTGCAATGCAGTAAAGGATGCACAGTTCAGCGTTTTTCATTTATTTTCTTTCACTTTTCCAGCTTTCTTGCTTGTAGCTTTTTTCTCCATTTATGTATGAGGATAAAGAAAAAAAAGGCTTTGCCTTAGACTGTTTGAGGCATGGATTAATTTGTGAATTTGGAACTCATTAGTCAGTAATTTGTTTGGAGGGCAAAAACTATTGAAGATGATAATAGCTAGATGCATTTTGTGTGTGTTCATGTCAGGGAGTAGAGGAATCTGGTTAGTTTCTTCCAATGACAGCATGTGGAACAAGAAACATAGGGCCACCGCTAATTAATCTTGTAAGACTAAAAGGAGTACCCATTCTACGGCAATTACATCTTGAGGAGAGACTGCTTCGAACCTCATTAGATAACTGGTGCATCATCAATGATGGAACGGATGACCCAACTGTTGTCATGGGTATATCAGGGTGCGTAAGTTATGTTTGAAATTAAATTTCCTTTTGGCTACTATACTCTTGCTTCTTTTGCCATTTGAGCCCTAGTACTTGATCCAATTATCACTTGAAGATAGAAAACTCACAAAAATTGAGATAGAAAATTCAGTTATCCTGTGGCTAATATAAATATTTTTATGCTTCAAGGGTCCTTAATTTATGAATGCTGTTAAAAAGATATTCTTCCTCTGAATAAGAATAAATATTTGAAAGGTGGAAATCACTTGTACAATTATTCACTAAATACTGTTTCAAATGCTACGCGTTCCACTAATGGTGGCTATTACATGATGTAAGGAGTTGTTTTACTCATTGGCTCCTTCATGGCCCTTGCTTCCTGATAGAACCGAGCTCAGACTTCAGTAGCGTGATATAATCTGCTGAATTTGGGTTTGTACATTATACAGCCCATATAGTCTTCGGTCAGTATTGGTTCATGCATTATATCAGTATGATGTTGTTTGAGCTGTGTATTGACACTGATAAGAATTATGATTATTGAGCTTGATATATCTGTATGACTTGAGTAGATTATTGTTACTTGTTTGAGGTGTTATCAATTTGATTGCGTACTTAAATCTCTTGCCTCTATGATAATCAATTCAGCATTTTGGGCTTAGCAGACCCTGGGGATCTGGTTTTGCCAAATGTTGTCATGATTATACCATCATGACACTTCACATTCTCAAGTTATGGATCCATCAATGTATACTAAACGGAAGAAGTTGATGTATGTTACATGTTTTGTAATAGGAAACCTGTGGAACTTCTTGAAATTGACTCTGTTATACGAGATGAAATTCCAGTTATCCGAAGGTTTACTGGAGGAGGTACTGTTATTGTTGATAACGGGACTATATTTGTCACATTTATATGCAACAAGGATGCAGTTCCAGGTTTACAATCTTATCCTCGACCCATCATGTCATGGAGCAGCCTAGTTTATCGAAAAGTATTTCAAGGAATTGGGGAATTTAGCCTTCGGGAGAATGGTTTGTGTGGCTAACTGTAACCTTTAATGATTTTCTAATATTTTAGCTTTGGATGGTGTTTTAAGAGGTTGCTGCATTAGTTCAAGATTAATGATTTTCTAATATTTTAGCTTTGGATGAAATTAGTTCAATATTAGAAGCATGTATTTGTTTCGAATGGAAACTTCTACCTTTGTCTTTTAAATATATTTCCTCATTGTTCTTTTAGGGTGGTGATTGATCTTTTTATCATCAAAGGACATTTTACTGATTTATTTAAATTCTTTAGATTCGTTCTTTCCTTTTTCTTTTATTTTGATTCCGAGCATTGCTATCCAGTATTGAATGCATCTAGCAAATACTTAAGGCACTTTCATCCTTTTTTTAAAAAAAATTATTTTTCGTTATTCTTAGCATGAAAATGAGGAAAGGCCTTTTCATATTTAAATTCCATTCTGACTCTCTACCAAATTTACCAGTAATATTTATCATCACCAATTTCTATTGATAATAATTTTCTCTCCATATATATCTGTTAAACTGATTAGTGGATTGGGCAGATTCATTTTTTATGCTATAAGTTTTTGTCAGCAGCGAGTCTTTCTCTTTGAGGATGTTTTCTGAATCTTTAATACCAATTAACGTGCTTCACTATGGCCTAATATCATATTTGCCTTCATAATAATACCCCTCTCGATTCTATTTTATAGCTTTTTTCTGCTTACAGCTTATTTCTACCTTCTTTTTCAGATTATGTACTTGGCAACCACAAGTTTGGTGGGAATGCTCAATCCATTATTAAAAATAGGTGGGTCCACCATACATCTTTTTTATGGGATTATGAGATCAGTAACATGGGTTATCTCAAACTTCCAAAACGCGCTCCTGAATATCGACAGGTGCTTGTAATTGCCTTGAATATTTGTTGTGTGTCCCTCTATTGCTTTTATGTTATCATATATATATATATATATATATAAGTTAATGAATTAGCTCTTGATTCCCTCAAATATATTGTCTGATATTGCGACATTTTTTTTTCTCGCACTGTTTCCAGGAGGATCTAAATTAATTTGAGTGACTACCAGGGTCATGAGATTAGAGATACGCTTTATTTGTGTTTGTAAGTGGCACCTGTTAGGGAGATGAAGGGAGGGATCTTCTCAATTTAGTGCACAGAGAAATTTGACTTATTCTGGGATAAGTAGATTTAGCCCCTGTTTGGCCCCCATTTTGGGGTTGAAAATTTGGAGAATAGTGATTGATGGGAAAATGTGTGGTGGAAAAGTTTTAGATTTGTGTGTAATATTATTTTATTTGAGAATGTGTGGTTGAGATGAAGAGAGAGAAAAAATTAATGTAATGGAATGAGAAAAAATGGGGCTCAAACGGGGGCTTAATTCTATTGCCCATATCAAGTTTTGGGACTTTACATGTCCCATTTGCTATGTTGTTGAATCAGATGGTAAGTTTGGTCAACTAATCTTGTGCGTCTCGGACGCAGTTTTTTGATGACACATTATTGTAGGTTTGTTGTTTTATCAAATTCTTGAATTTCTGATTCCTAAACATAATAATTGATAAATCAAGAATTCTATTTGTAGAGATGTACTTAACAGATTGATTTACATGCGCTGAGTTGGTAACATTTCACAGGTTGGTTTAACTTCATTTCTTGTCCAACCAGCTTGTGAAATATTGCCAACTCAGCACCTGTAAACCAAATGTTAAAAATAGGGTTATTGGCGCAAAACGTCCCTACCTTTGAAGGGTTGTGTGGAAAACATCTCTACGTTTGATTTTTTGGTGCGCAACGTCCCTACCTATCAAGTTTATTGTAGAAAACATCCATACCTTTTATTTTTTGGCACAAAACGTCCCTACCTTCTGCATTTCTTTGCACTGAACGTCCTTTACACATTTTTTTTAATTCAAAATGACCAATATACCCTCCTATGTAAATAGAACAAGAAAAGAAAGAAAAGAAAAATAAAAAAGAAATTGCAACTACAGGCCTGAACTTTTTAAAATGTGCAAATAACCACCCTATCTTTCAAAATCTGACCGAACTAAGGGGCGATTTTTGCACCCTTTTGGCCGAGAATTCCGGTAATCTACCGCCTTCAAAACCACTGGATATTGCTACTACTGGAAAGAGCACATCTTCCTCTTCAATTCCATCCAAAGAACTCCCTCTAACTCGTTGTAATCTGGCCGGAAATGGAGTTCAAAGTTGGCTGCCCAGTTTTTTGCAAACAGCCGGAATCCCCGTTTTTCTGCTGATTTCGGCGCCGTCCGGCTAAATTGGCCTTGACCCATGCTTGGGCAAGGGGCGCCAGGTGGTGGGGAGTCATTCCCAGGTAGTCCTCCATCTTGATTCAGCCGGACGGCGCCGGATTCAGCAGAAGAAAGTCCCGGTTTGAGCTGCTTGCGATAGGCAGAGCTTCTGGGTTTAATTCGAATTGATGAATTGATGTTTGGGCTGAATTGTTTCCATGGTTAGGGTCGTCCAGGGGCAGGTTATCGACCGGTGGTTGGCTCCGGCCAATTGTTTCCATGGTTAGGGATGTTTTCTACAATAAACTTGATAGGTAGGGACGTTGCGCACCAAAAAATCAAACGTAGGGATGTTTTCCACACAACCCTTCAAAGATAGGGACGTTTTGCGCCAATAACCCTTAAAAGTATTGTACAAGTAGCATAATTTTGATAAATTAATGGTGTCTTGGACATGCACTGTCAGACACTGATTTTAATGCTGCTCGATTGATTTGGCCTGTATTAATAAATAATCTTGACTGATATAGATGCTGAAAATAATTTCATCTGCATTAAGCTCCCTCTTTTCTTTGCAAGTTTTTGACCTTGCCATTTCCTTGTCTAGGCAAGGAGCCACTTGGAATTCATGTGCCGCATGAAGGATTATATACCAAGGTCAAATTTCATCAGCAGGACAATTGATGCAGTTGGCAGCCATTTTCTAGTGAGATCAATGGAGCTAGAAGCGATTAAGTATAACTCGGGTACAAAATTCAAACCCTCCAGTAGGTTGCTGAGAAAGCAGGAATTGGAGGAGGCCAAGTTTGATTCTCAGACAAGTATTGCTGTTTCCCAGTCATTGCAAATGTGAATTGGAAATTTAGGCAGAAAGTGAGTTCGTGTTTCGATCCCAAGTTCCATCTACAAGCCAGTTTCCAGAACGAATGCTGCTCGGGTTTGTGATAGCATTTCGAGAGGTTATTTTTTCTAAAACTTCTGCCAAAATGATATGAAGTGTCGAATAATTTATGAGTGCAAATAACATTATTTTCTTTGGAAGGGTTTGATTTCAAATATTAAAAAACTGTCGAGTTGAGATCTGAGTTTCCTCAGACAACCAAATGCCGAATGGGTAAAAAACTCAACGCAAGAAATACTCCTTGAAATTATGGTAAACTATCCATTGAGTTTCTTGAAAACTTTGTTCTAACAAAAATCAATGTACACGGGATGGGGAGAGAGAGATGCGTGCAAGTTCAATTTCAATTAAAACATGATGCTTTTTCTAACAAATAGACAGTTGACAAATATTGTACCAACATCTACTGATTTCAGTGTCGGGTCCAGCGGAGTTGGGATTCAAGGGGTGGTGACAACGCCGGGTTTTTGGTGTGAAGGTGTTGGCAATTAGTGGGTGTGGATTATATCCGTAGGCGGATTTTTGGATTCAATGTTTTAGGCATATGATTTTTGAAGTAGTGCTCTTGGATAAGTGACCGTGGCCCGATTTAGAGCCTCCTGGTGGTGGTCGAAAATGAGCTTGGTGGTTTGGGAAAGTAGTGCTGGTGGTGATGATATCCAACATTGTCATATTTGCGCAAGTTTCTATTTTTTATTTTTATTTTTTATAATAAGGTATTTAGGTCTATTTCTATTAAAATTGGACATATTTGCAAATGTTTTTAAAATGGCCATTTTAAAAATGCATATTTAAATAAGGCTACATTTCCAATTTCCCCTTCATCTTATTGTAGTGGAGTATTTTTTTTTGGGTTGACATAGGAATCCGCAACCGCTACCCGCCAGCGGATCCCCAACCACCTTGAAGGGGCGAATGTCCGACCACTGTGAGTGCGTACTAGATGAATGGAGGTATAGGTATTTGTATCATACTAGAAGCAAGAAGCATCACTTTCTTTTTAAATTTGTTTGTTGGCTATCACTAATTTTTATTCAATAGAGAATTATTTGAAAAGGTTAATGTGGAATTCAATTGTACTCGCGTCCAGGGGGCGGAGCCAGAAAATTAGTTCAGGGTGGGCACAATTTAGTCGACCTCGAACTTTGAGTTTTTTGTTATGAATTTAATGGGTGTCCTTTACGGCTCATATTTGACTAGGATAATTTAGAGTACTAGCAAGAGGCTCAATCTAGAAGATGAAGGCCTAGTTTGTAACCTCTTATATGATGCCGAGTTTATTTCTTCTTATTTAGTGTAGGTTAGAGAATGGAACTTATGCTATCATTTTGAGTTAGACATCTTATCCTGTAAGACTTGTTTAAGCTTAGAGTGGTTTTGCATTTCCTTAAGGTTCTTCCCCATAGGTATTCTGTTTTACAGGTTTTTTTTTATGTTAATTTAGAAATTAAAGCATGCATTATAAGGCAATCTTTAAGATTGATCATTACCGTAATAGGCTATGACCAACTAGCTAGTTTATCTTCTCGATGCTTTAAAATGCTACTTAGTTCTTTCAGTATGAAGATACAACAAGTTTACAAAGAGGATGTCAACTAACATATCATTGCTCATTATAGCACATGGCAGCCATTTCCCATAGAACACTAAGTGCTTTTAAGATCAACAACTGAAAATCGCATATTGAATTCTCAAAATCGACTTTCGAGAGCAACGATGACACCAAAATAAGGCAAAAAGGAGAGAAACAGATTTACAGTGAGTCGGTGAGAGATATTCAACAATACCCAAATTTGAACAATTTCAATTCAACAAAACCTAAATTTAAGCTATTTCAATTCAAAATACCCAAATTTCAACAATACCCAACTATGCCATCCAAAAACTATCACCAGAACGCAGTATTAAAAAAAAAGTCTCAAGCTGTCAAGACTAAAGCATATCCTAAAGAATGCAGTATCAAACATCTAATACCTGACAGATGTTGTTGCACGCACTTGGGCATCAAATACCTGGTAAACATTAGCAATATAAATTCCCAAATCAATAATCTGCGCATATTGTCCCCAAAAACTGAAAAAAAAGGCCAATAAGAATTAACATTTCATCAGTTCATTCTCAGTTTCTCACTATTTCTAATAATGAAAAACTCGTCCACTGATCCACTTCATCATTACATTTACACACCATATAAAGCCCCAATTTGGAACCGTCAAGGCTAAACACTAAACAGGGATTAATATTCGATTTAAACTTGCATAATTGCATTCTATTTTTGAAAATTAATTGCCCAAAACACATAGAATATATCTCAGTCTCAGCATGAAAAAGTAAAACTTGAAAAAATTATTAAAACATAAAGGGCAAAGCCGCATATAGTACCTGTTGTCTGTTGAAGAAGGAGGGACTGAGGGCGAGGACAATAGAGGTAGACAACATCGGAGGGAGAGGACAACGAAGGCAGACATCACCGGAGGGAGGAGACACACAGGCCACAGCGTTGCCAGGAATAGAGGAGATTAACAGAGGCAGAGGTGAGACTTGAGATTTTGAGAGGGACGACGTGACGAGGGAAATGCAAGTGCCAGAGGTTTTTAAGTTTTTGGATTGGGCTGGTAAGTCTTGGGCTAGAAGCAACAAGGAGTTAAAAAAAAAAATGAGCCCAGAAGTTTAAAAAAAAAAAAAGTTCAGAAGTTGAGGGTGGGCCTGTGCCCACCCTGGGCTGTACTTGGCTCTGTCCCTGCTCGCGTCGTTGTACTTGCATTGTATTATTTTGTTCGATTAGTCAAAGAATCTACATTTTACTATCTTATCGTTAAAAAAGTATGACAAAAAAGAAATAATAAAAAATCAAAAGAAATCCTCTTTCATAAGAGTATGGAAATAAAATAATTGAAATTTGATCAAACACTAATCAAGATTATAGTGACTGTCATTTTCTTCTGCAAGATATGAATCAAATACACCTCAATATAATATCTTATCATCAATTTTGTATTAAATTCATTCTGTCGCTGATTGCAGTTTTAGCAATATTTGTGACAACGCCGGATTTTTGGGATTCAAGGGGTGGTGACAACGCCGGATTTTTGGTGTGAAGGTGGTGGCAGATTTTTGGATTCGATGTTTTAGGCATATGATTTTTGAAGTAGTACTCTTGGATAAGTGACTGTGGCTCGATTTAGAGCCTAGTGGTGGTGATGGTGGTGGTCGAAAATGAGCTAGGTGGTTTGGGAAAGTGGTGCGGGTGGTGATGATTTCTAAAAGGAGAATTTACAAAAATGGCCAATTCCATACTTATTAATTGAAAAGTGTATAATTTTGATAAATCTTGCAAAAATAGCCAAATTTGGTATCAAATTTTCTATTATACCCCCAATGAAAAATGAAGCAATTTTTTTTTTTTCAATTTGTCACGAATTTCGAGAAGAACAAGTAATTTCCATGAAAAGATACATTAATGCTACCTAATACATAATGAATTCATTTGTTTTTATTATCTATTAGATATTGACCAAAAAATTTGGGAAAAATGAAGAAGATGAAGTAGAAAAGTCATTAACACTAAAAAATAATTATATGTTTTCATTTCATAAGAAAATCGTATTATAGCCCGTGTTTGAGTCTCATTAAAATTTTCATTTTCATTATTCTATTCATTTTTAATAAACATTTTTCAATAAAATAATATTTTCCATCACATCAATAACTTTTTCTTCTTTTTCAACCACACATTCTCCATCAATCTACTATTTCAAAATATATTTTTCCAAAATAACGTGGTTCAAACACACTTTCATTTCGAAAATTTTAATATCATCCAAATTTGCAATTGATTAGGCTTTTTACAATTCTCGGTAGAAGGTAAATTGTCTTTAAAATCTTGTTTTTGTTGATAAATTGTGTTTAATACTTGTTATTCTTGACATTTCATAACATTTTCGACATATTGAAAGCTGTTATCAATATTTGGACCATATTTATCTTGACACTTCATTTATTTAGAACGAGATTTTGTTCTGAACATGAAAGTTCTCTTAATGTTCTTGACATTTTAAGTGTACTTTTCGACATTTCATAAATGTTTTATTTGCCCACTTATAGGGAGAAGTGTGAAAGTTGCGTAGTTTGACCCTAACAATACCTAGGAGTGAATATGTATATTATGAGGAATTAAAATAATCAATTAATTAGCAACATGTCACTAATTAATTATCTCTAGATAATTAAACATACAAGTCAATTTAACCTATATTTGAATACCGCAGTTTATATAATCAATAAAGAAAGCAGAAAAACATACGATATGATCACGGAGAAACCCCAACTGTGTAAAAACTCCGGACACTTTGCCAGTTAACAATCCACTATAAACGATTTGTAACTTACAGTCTACAAGCCTAGCGATGACATGTATATCTGATCGCCTAACCGCAATTCCAACAGCTCTGCTGGATTCTGTGCTCCTGTACCACTTTCAGTTGCAGTTTTCAAAACTCTCCTGGATTGTGCTCTCCTGCAGCAACTCCTAACTTTGTGAAATCGTTTATTTCATGTGGAACCACGAAGAACACTACGTTCTTCAATAACTGGAACTTCATTCAACTTTCCTCAATCTTCAGCAACTCCGTCAAAAGCGGAGGAAAGAACAGTTTGGTATTTTGATTATGAAATTGATGTTTTTCTCACCAAAACAAACTCACAAGATGAAAGTTGAAAGTTGAAATATGTATGAATTCTTTCTAATAAAGCTCTCTCAATGATGAACCTTATTTTTTATGTTCAGATGTATTTTGGTATTTGTAGGTAGGTTAGAAAAGTAATAGGCCAGAGAAAAAGTTTTTAAATCGCGAAATAAAATTTTTTCAGAGAACACTGTTGCTTGAGATAGAGCTCAATGACAGTCAAGCAACAGGTTGTCGCTCGAGCTAAAGCAGGGCGACAGTCTAGCAACGAAGGTTCTGTTTTTGATGCTCGAGCCAATCTATAGCGACAGTCTAGCGGAAATCCACGCCATACTTTCCTTCTTTTGCCATACTCGAATCCTAGACCTAAAAAACCTATTTTTATATAATTGCACATTACTTCTTGAATTTTTACTACATTTACAATTAAGTTCTTTTTGTTTATAGAATTGTCAATTACATAATTAAAAACCTAACAAGCTCCATGTTTGGCATCCTGTGACAAAATTAATAACTAAAGTCAAGGTAGTAATCAAATATGAAATAGAGACTCAAAAACCTATGACACAACTAACTGACTTGAACGAAATCTGCATTTCAATCAGCACATGTTTCCTGAAGTAGACAATTCAACACCCAGTATGAAATGTTTGGAAAATAGTATAAGTAAAGCAGTTCAAACAGTTTGTAGAATATAGGCAATCTACGAAATATATAGTATTATTTTGTTTCATTCATGTAGAATATAGTATTATTCAATTTCAACCATGCATGCTAAATCAAGACACAGTGCCAATGCAACCCAAAATACCAAGAAGACACATCGATGCTACCAAAACATCAAACTTAATTTAGCAGAACTGAATATATTATATAACCAATCTCAAAAGGTTTTAGGTACATCAAGTAGATAAAAAAACATATACATCCAGTTTAAAAGCAAAAAAAATATCTACTCCATAAAAAAACATATATACCTGCTCCCTATTTTAATCACAAAATGATAAGAGGAACATTGTAACAAAAGAAATATGATATATGAGTAATAACACATAATAACTCGAAAATACTGTTATGAATCACGCACAAAAATAAACAGTGAACAGTAAACCTTTCCATGTACTTAGTTCAAGTTATCATGGAGTAAATTGTATAAGCAACCCATATGTGTGAAGTGTCACTAAGCTTTTGAAAATAGGACTCAAGACCTTAAATTTGTGAGAAAGGATACGCGAAACATCACAGCCAATAAGTGTATTCCCCTACTTATGAAAGAGAAACCATGTAAAGCACATTATGACCTATAACCGAAAGCTCATTATAAATTGAAGCACTATTTCTCTCCCTGAGTATGAGCAACATGATATGAGTCATAGCATTTAATAAATAAAGCCCATTATTATTTTCATCTTAAGTGCATGCTTTTCTTTATTAAATGACTAATATGACCCATATAATGAGCTTTATGTTGATTAACCCAAGTCAGTCAACAATAGGCATGAGCATCCTACAAGCTTTAATTACTTGAGTCAAATAGGCTACGAAGAAAAACATAAGACATTGAGCTCTTTGTATGATTATTTTATTTTTGTTTTTATTTCCTGATAGTACCAAGGATAAACTCGAGTTTAGGTTTAATACATATGGTCAAATCATGTTCAAAGTCACCTTATTAACATGTGATTGACATCCCAAATCTCACACGCGGTAGATTCCGACTAACAAGATCATAGTGTATGCACTAGAGAAGGTACATGAAGATTCATGTACTGTAGAGTCCTACTAATAAGATCATAGTGTATGTACTGCAGAAGGTACATGAAGATTCATGTACTAAGTACTTCATGAATAACCTAAGCCAGTAATGGAAACTATGATGCAGCTTATCGAATGTTAAGCTGAAAAAGTAATGTCCACATAAAAAAAAATGTTCCCCTCTTTTTTTTTTTGGTAGAAATTAAAAACAGAATGCATGGAACACAATATAAAATAAAATAATAACTCAACTAAAAGTAAAGAAATAAAAATTAAAATAAAAAAACATACATAAATCAATTTCACACAAAGGCATAGAACGAGCATGTAACAAAATTACCGAATCAATGAGGCACACAAACACCAATAGCCGTTTGAAGAAATTCAAATCTCAAACCATCTAATGGTTTATTAAATAAATCAGCTAATTAGTTCTCAGTAAAAATGTGCTCAAATATTACAATACAAGTCTCCACAAGCTCTCGAATAAAATGATGTCGTATGTCAATATGTTTGGTTCGAGAGTGTTGAATGAAATTTTTGGAAATATTAATAGTACTAGTGTTATCACAAAACACAGTTATAGTACCATGTTCAATACTATAGTTACTCAACATCTACTTTATCCAAAGCAGTTGAGTGCAACAACTTCCTGCTGCAATATATTCAGCCTCTGTTGTGGACAATGAGATAAAATTTTATTTCTTACTCATCTGAGCAACAATATTGGCTCTAATGTAAAAGCAGCCACCAGAAGTGTTTTTTCTATCATCGGCATTACTAGCTCAATTGACATCAAAATAACTAGTAAGATCAAGATTAATTTCCTGAGAGTACAGAATCTCATAATCTACAGTTCTATTGACATACCTGATGATACGTCGTATGGAGCTCAGGTGAGATTCTTTGGGATTAGCCTGAAAGCGCGCACAGACCCCTACAATAAAAGCTATGTCAGGTCTACTAGCAGTGAGATAAAGTAAACTACTTATCATACTTTTGTAAAGAGTCTGATCAACACTCTTACATGTAGGATCATGACCTAACTTGACATTACTGTCTAATCCAAAACGTTTGATTAGATTTTTTGCATATTTCGATTGAGAAATGAACAACTCATCATCAATTTGTTTAACTTGAACCCCTAAAAAGTAATTTAATTCTCCAATCATACTCATCTCAAATTCTTGCTTCATATGTTCAGCAAAATCATGAGTAAGAGAATCAACAGGAGAACCAAAGATAATGTCATCGACGTAGATCTAAGCTATCGTGATGGTATCTTCAATACGTCTTATAAAAAGGGTTTTGTCTGCACCACCTCTCGAGAAACCATATTCCATGATATATGCAGTAAGATACCAAGCTCTGGGAGCTTGTTTCAGACCATATGAAGGTTTATTCAACCTATAAGCATAATGAGAATATTTAGGATCAATAAACCCTTTAGGTAGTTCAACATAAGCTTCTTCCTGAAGTATTCCATTCAAGAAAGTACTCTAACATCCATTTGATATAATTTAAAACCTAAAATACAAGCAACAGTCAGAAGAATTCTAATAGATTCAAAACTAGCCACTGGGGCAAATGTTTCATCGAAATCAACTTTTTTGACCTGAGTATATCCTTGGACTACTAACATAACCTTATTTCTAATTTTAGTACCTTAATAATTGATTTTATTTTTAAATATCCACTTAGTACCTATAACATTACAATCATTAGGCCTAGGTACTAAATCTCAAACTTTGTTTCTCACAAACGATTTAGCTCTTCATGCATCGCGTCAACCCAAAGTTCATCCCTAAGAGCTTCTTCTACTTTATTAGGCTCAATCCGAGACACATAATTAACGTATGTCAGATTGTTGAAAACCTTCTTACGGAGTCTCATTTCTTCATCGAGATCTCCTATAATATTCACTTTAGAATGATTCGTCTTAACGCGGGATGAGAGTTCTTTAGGATCTTCAGGTTTGTCATCAGATGTGGATTCCTTAGTAGGACTATCTAAACTATTAGAAGCACGTGGGGAATCACGAACGGGGTTTCTTTAGGTCCAACTACCATAATAGGATCAACACTCAGGTATTCCAGCTCCACCCCATTGCTTCCAATCTCCCCCTAATTACAAACATCATCCACCACTACATTGATGGGCTCCATCACAACCCATGTACCAGTTGTATACACGATAGGCTCGACTATTTTTGAAATATTCTAGAAAGATTCCCTCATCACTTTTAGAATCAAACTTGCCCAAATTTCTCCATCTCTTAGAATATAGCACTTGCTGCCTGACACATGAAAGTACTTAACAGTTAGTCGTTTACTTTTCCAAATCTCATATGGTGTCATATCAATTTTAGGTATAAGATAAACCCTGTAAACGATGTGACATGCAGTGTCGATGGCTTCCACCCAGAAATGCATAACAAGATCCTTACCATGAAGCAAGACTCTTGCTATTTCTTGAAGCACACGATTTTTTCTCTCAATTACCCCATTCTGTTGTAGAGTGATTGGCGAGGATAACTCATGTTGGATTC
The DNA here is from genome assembly GCA_035079005.1 of Fraxinus americana. Taxonomy (NCBI): domain Eukaryota; kingdom Viridiplantae; phylum Streptophyta; class Magnoliopsida; order Lamiales; family Oleaceae; genus Fraxinus; species Fraxinus americana. Next base: position 30,950,675 of record CM068712.1, read on the forward strand.
CCTCTTCCAAGCAGAAGTTTTCAAAATTAGAGTTTTCAAACTCTTTTCCATAATCACTATGAATTCGTGATATGGTAAACTATTTCTCATTTCTAAGCCTTTTGCACAATGAGATGATAAGACCGAACACCCCAATTTTATCTCTCAACAACTCAATCCATGTGTATCGAGACAAATCGTCAACTACAACTAAGAGATACTGTTTAACAGCAAGAATTTCGTGTCCTAAATGGTCCCATTAAATCTATATGGAGTAATTCAAGTGACTTGCTTGTCAAAATCTTAGAAGTATGTTTATGAGGAACTCTAATATGTTTACCTTGTTGATACGTACCACATTGTGGTATCAGTATTTTCAAGTTTGTGTAAGCCATTTACAAGTTCCTTCTTGACTAGTTTAGACAAACTTTTATAGTTCATATGGCTAAGCCGTTGATGCCACAATACAGTTACATCAATCTTGGCACTACTGCATACGTAGTTGGAATTAGGAAGAACTCCATAACAATTATCATAAGTTCTTACACCTTTGAGGACAACATAACCGGTAGAATCATATATGGTACACCTTTTTTGAACAAAACTAACTTCGAAATCATCATTACATATTTGACTAATGTTTAACAAGTTGCACTTTAATCCTTTCACATAAAGCACATCTGAAATATCAGGTAATCTAGATATAGTAACTACACCTTTACCAAGAATAGGTGCACTAGCACAATCTCCAAAAGTCACAATACCGCCATTCCAATCAACTAGAGAAGAGAACAAGGCCTTGTCACCACACATATGTCTAGAACAAGCACTGTCAAGGTACCACATAGAAACATTTTGAGCCTTAAGTGCAATGTGGGCAATATAAAAATTCATCCGATCATCTAACCTAGATAAATTAATCTTCTTAACCCAACCCTTCTTAAAATCTTTATCAGATTCTATAATAGCTATAGATGTGAAGGCCATGAATTTTTGAATATCTTCACCACCTGAAGTATCACTCTGAGTACTAAAATTTGATTCATCATCACTTAAGGTCACCACTAAAGCCTTATGTATACCATTATTAGAACTCTTTTTCAAGTTAAGACACTCATTCCTGTATTGACCGTCTGTAACCCCGACACTCATGACATCTAACAAATTGATTTTTCTTATTAGCAGTCCTAGAGTCACTCTCTTCACGATTATCTTTCATGAATTTACTAGGGAATCCACTTTTCCGTTCTCGAGGTTTTCTTCTATTCCTCATCACTTTCTGAATTTTTTTAACGAAATAAGCTATTTCATCGTCCCTAAGTTACTCAGCATCAATAGACTCACTCTCCTATTTTCTAATGATGTTCATGGCGATGGATTTAACTTTTTTAATTTGAGAGAAGGTGAGTCCATAAATTTGAAGAGATCCCACGAGTTCTTCTATCTTAACAGCATTTAGTTCTTACTTTCTTCTTTCGTAGTAACCTTAGGTCTAAACCTCTTGGGCAGGGATCTAATGACTTTTCTAACGATTTTGGACTCAGGAATCCTTTCACCTAGGTTAAGGCTCGAATTAACAATCTCATTCAATTTTGCATAAAATTCATCGAACGATTCATTGTCCTTCATCCTAATCTCTTCAAACCTCGTGGTTAACATCTGCAGTTTAGAATTTTTAACCGTTTTAGTTCCCTTGTATGTGGTTTCTAAAATATCCCAAACTTTCCTGTCAGTTTCACACATCAAGACTCTCCTAAATTCTTTAGCAGATACAGCCATGAACAGAGCATGTAATGCTTTACTATTCCAGTTACATTCATCTATGTTAATTTTAGTCCATAAAGAGATGTCAGCGGGTATTACTATACTGGCAACGGTTGTTGAAGGTGGAGCCCACCCATTTTGAACGCTAATCCAAATATGTTCATCCGAAGGTTTAATGAAGGCTCCCATTCGAACTTTCCAGTAGGCATAGTTGCTTCCATCGAAAAATGGAGGCACAAATAATGACGGATTCATTTGGATGTTATAAAGGGTCAGGAATCGAATTAAGGCTCTAACACCAATTGAAAGTTGCGTAGTTTAACCCTAACAATACCTAGAGGGGTGAATATGTATATTGTGCAGAATTAAAATTATCAATTAATTAGTAACATGTCACCAATTAATTATCTCTAGATGATTAAATATACAAATCAATTTAAACTATATTTGAATACCACAGTTTATATAATTAATACAAAAAGTAGTAAAAACACACAGTATGATCACGAAGAAACCCCAACTGAGTAAAAACTTTGGACACTTTGCCAATTAACAATCCACTATAAACGATTTTTAACTTACAATCTACAAGCTTAGACGACGACACGTACCATCTAATCTCCTGACTGCAATTCCAACAACTCTCCTGGATTCTATGCTGCTGCACCACTCCCAATTGCAGTTTCCAAAGCTCTCTTGAATTGTATTTTCTTACAGCAACTCCTAACTTTGTGAAATCGTTTATCTCATATGGAACCATAAAGAACACCGCGTTTTTCAACGACGGAACTCCATTCAACTTCCCTTGATCTTCAGCAACTCTGACGAAGTGAGGGAAAGAACAGTTTGGTATTTAGATTACGAAATTGATGTTTTTCTTATCAAAACATACTCACAAGATGAAGGTTGAAAGTAGGAATATGTATGAATTCTCTTTGATGAAGCTATCTCAATGTATTACCTTATTTTTCACATTTAGATGCGTTTTGGTATTTATAAGTAGGTTGAAAAGTAATAGGTTAAGGAAAAATCCTTTAAATTGCGAAATAAAAAATTTTCAGACAACACCGTCGCTTGAGCGAGAGCTCATCGAAAGTTGAGCGACAAGCTATCTCTTGAGCTAAAGCAGGGCGACTGTCAAGCAACAAAGATTTTGTTTTTTACGCTCGAGCCAATTCATGGCGACAGTCTAGCGAAAATCCTTGCCATACTTTCTTTCTTTTGCCATACTCGAACCCTAAACCTAAAAAACCTATTTTTATATAATTGCACATTACTCATTGACTTTTTTACAATATTTACAATTAAGTCCCTTTTATTTAAAGAATTGGCAATTACATAATTAAAAACCTAACAAAGTGAACATTTAATGCATGATTGACATGATATTTTTAAAAATAAGTAGTATAAATTATGTGTCAAGTTATTATTGGTCAATACAATTTTTAATTATATAAATAATTTTGTTTTCATTGTGGAATTTAAAATTGTTAATAAAAGTATTTTGGTTTATATTATAGTAAAATGGACATTGAAGAAATTTTGAACATTTTTGTAAAAGATCATATAAAAGTGGACATTTTTTTGCAATTTCATCTTTCTAAAATTGTCATATTTGCAAAAGTTTCTAATTTTTTTTTTATATATATATAATAAGGTATTTAGGTCTATTTCTATTAAAATTGGACATATTTGCAAATGCTTTTAAAATGGCCATTCTAAGATGCATATTTAAATAAGGCTACATTTCCAATTTCCTCTTCTTTTTATTGTAGTGGAATATTTACTAATATGAAAGGTGAATCGAGGAATAGGTATTTGTATTATTATTCATACTTGTGTGTTAGAAACGCCACTTTCATTTTAATTTTGTTTGCTGGCTAGCACTAATTTTTATTCAATAGAGAATTATTTGAAAAGGTTGATGTGGAATTCAATTGTACTCGCGTGGATGTACTTGCGTTGTATTATTTTGTTCGATTAGTCCAAGAATCTACATTTTAGTGTCTTATCGTTAAAAAAGTATCACAAAAAAAAGGGTAAAAAAATCAAAAGAAATCCTCTTTTATAAAAGTAAGGAAATAAAATAATTGGAATTTGATCAAACACTAATCAAGATTATAGCGACTGTCATTGTCTTCTGCAAGATATGAATCAAACACACCTCAATATAATAACTTATCATCAATCTTGTATTAATTTCATTATGTCGCTGATTGCAGTTTTAGCAACATTTGTTGCATTTTGTCAACATTGGGTCATGTTCTTTTGTGAAAATGACAAGATTTGGCAGATTATGTTTTACATTAATTTACACTTTATTACCGAAAGCATGCATAGCATGCCTTCAATATAAACCATTAAGAAAAAAAATAAATGTGCTATGTGCATATTACTTACCAAGCAAGACTCGAACTAAACTAATACGACAAGGTTGAAGTACGGTGGCAGCGGTGGTGACCATGACTGTGCTTAGTGACACCCATTTCTATATGTCGTTGAAGGTGAACAAAATCCTTGACTGAACATGGTAGCATAAGTGGTCTAGTTGTATCGTAGTCATAGAACTCAAGCCTTTGAAAGAGAGGATCGTGTAGGTACGAAATTGAGATGACAAATCTTTGGAACGGACCATTTTCTAATCCCACCTGGACTGTCACGCACCCTTTCTTCAATTTCATCTTCTCCTCCTCTTGCCTATGCATTGTAGCAATTAAAAGAAGACGACTAGTTAGCTACTTGTGTTTTTAATTTTGGCATAAGTGTACGTTCTTAGACAAGATATTTGTAGGCAAATAAAAAGGAGGATTTATGTGGCCAATGAATAGGGCTGACAGTGGAGAAATCAAGATTTTGCTTTGGTTATGGAATCAGTAAAATGATGGACTCGAAGTTTCTCCTTCATAGTTTTGATCGTCACTCATGGATCCCTATTTGTAATTTTTTCAGTATACTAATAATTAATGAAACCATTGACAACATTGTATATTGTGACTAGCTAGTAAGTACAATTGACATTATTTTACTCATCGACTATGGCGCATCTTCAATTTCGTCTTCTTTTCCCCTTGTATGCATTGTAGAGTGTTGCTATGGGTACAGGAAATTACCCACAGAAAATTGACAGAATACACACAATAGGTGGGCCCTGATTTTTTTAGCAATATTTAATTAATGTGGGCCCCGTCACTCCATGTGAGTGGAATTCAAATTTCCATGAAAATTATGTATTTTTTTCCTGTACTTGCAGCCTTTTTCATGTAATCTTGGTGAGTGTAAATGTACTAGCTGAGGTGTTCGTATGGGTTAAGGCAAGTATGCAAGATTTTTTTGGGGTCAATTTTTAGGGCTAAAAATGAAGAAAGATTTTGTGGCCTTGACATTGGAATATCCATTTATGATACACTAAACTTTTACTTCTCGTTTGATCGTTAGTGATCACTTGTATATCATTATTTTATTTTATTTTCCTTCGTAAATAATATATTACTGAAACAAAAGACAATTATTTGATTCCTAGGTATCTAGTAATTGGCGCACACATTGTAAGTACGGACTTCTTGTGATGCCAGAAAATATCATTGTTCTATTCGTTGTCACTTGTAGCGGATATATCCTCGACAACTATGCTTTAAATTTGGCTGGACCTTATATTGTCTCTCTTAGTGTTTAATTTTAATAATTTAATTTAATTATTATTAAGTACTACTTGAACAAGACAATTAATCCAAGAGAAAAAGTATTTGTACTGAAAAAAATAACCAAAATTGCACCAGAATAGAGACAAATGTGGGTCCCAACATGTATTTAAGAAGAAAAAAACATGTGCGGGCCCCACCCTTGTGTGAGTTGTCTGTTGCAATTTTGGTGATTTTTTTTCTGGTTGTGCAGCAAAGCTTGGGGGAATTTTCAAAAATGTCACTAAATTTGAAAATCCAAAAAAAATTGTCACTTTCACTTTTTGTGAGCAAAAATGTCACTTTTTAAGTGCAAAATGTCTAAAATATCCTTAATACCAAATTTTTAGGAGCATTTAATGTTTGATTTGAATATAATTAATGTTGTGATGTGATGATTTACTTTAAATATTATAAAAATTGTGTATATTATATTATATTGAGTAATAATAGTTTTCTTTAAAAAAAAAAGATAAAAGAATTTAAAATATTAATAGGGGAATTTTTCATTAGCAAACCCCAACAACACTTTCTTGCAAGGTAGTTCTATTATGCAGAGGGGCAAAAATGTCCTAAATTGACAATTTTGGAAAGAGTTTAAAAAAGTGACATTTTTGCAAATGTAAAGCTAAAAATTGACATTTTGTGCAATTTCCTCTTTGGGGTGTGGGGGTTGGGGGGTGGGGGTGTTGGGGGTTGGGGGGTGTGGGGGTTTGTTGGGGGGGGGGGTTGGGGGTTTGGGTTTTATAGAAGTATTTAACTAGTAGAAAGTCCTTGCAAATTTCTAAGTGTCCTTGTTCTTCAAAGATATTGATCGAAACTAAACAAAGTACAACGTATGATATATTTAAACCAATTCCAAGAAATATGTTTGATTGAATGTGATTCCATCGTCAAATTTTTTTAGAAGAGTAGCACGAGCTCTTGAACATCAATCACAGTTTTCAAATTCAAAAGATACGAGATTTTACCCTTTACAACCACCAACTCATATACGTGCATCATGTACAACATTTCAGTTTGAAAATGATGCGATTATGAAATGAAATGCGAAGGACCAGTTAGACTGATTATTAATTTCATATTAATTCCTGCCCTTGATTATGTCATAATTCCCAATTTCATTGACTAGAGATTTTAAAAATTTACATGTACATTAATTTGCACATCATGCGCTAATACTACCGAAAGTAGAGGGAAACAGGCATCGACATGCCTCCTCCATCTAGAATCCATTAATAGAGGCAAAAATAAAAGGAAAAGACAAGGAAGAAAATAAAATATCGCATGTACATAGTACCTACAGAGTAAGACTCGAACTAGAACGTTGTCAAGACTAATATGACAAGGTGGAAGCACGGTGGTTATGGCGGAGACCGTGACTGTGCTTAGTGGCACCCCTTTCTATCTGTCGTTGAAGGTGGTGAAAATCCTCGACCGAACATGGTAGCACGAGGGGACCGCTTATTTGGTAGTTATAGATCTCGCTAGCTTTATTGAAAAGCCTCTGAAAGAGGGGATCATATAGGTAAGAGATTGGGATGACAAATCTTTGAAATGAGTCATTTTCTAACCCTACTTGGACTGCCACACACCCTTTCTTCAATTTCATCTTCTTCTCCTCTTGCCTATGCATTGTAGAAAGTAAAAGAAGATGATCAATAGCTAGCTGCTTGTGTTTATAATCTTGGCGTAAGAGCGTGAGTTTTAAGACAATGGATGATTTATGTGGTCAATTTATAGTGATGAAAGTGGAGAAATTAAGATTTTGCATTGGTATGGAATCTGTGTAATGATGCACTGAAGTTTCTCCTACTAGTTTTTATCATCACCATTGGATCCCTATTTGTAATCTTTCATTGTACTAATACTATGTTATTAATGGAACAACAGACAAATTATATATTTTGACTGCTGGTTGTTATATATTTATATAATAAATATAATATGTGAAAGAAATAATTAATTAAGATGAAGTGCCCAACTGGTGAAAAGTGTGAAATTTGTGTGGGAGGTCGGGTGTTCGAGCCACGCCTCACGCACTATATTAAAAAGTAGAATATGACAGTTTTTAATTATTTTCGAAATTATTTATTGGGTCGACTAGCCAGTAGAATATGACAGTTTTAACTGTCCAATATTAATACCCATTACCATTGACCATTACATCTGCAACTTAATACTAGATCATGGTGGAAGAAGTTACATCTCTTTCTGCCTATATAAACACACTTTTGGGTATTAGAAAACAACATGAAAAACGATATTATATATATTTTTATACAGAAAAAGTATTGTTCTTAGTTTTACATATTTTTGGAGTACACTTGAGAGTTCTGAAAAACCTTTTGTGATTGCTGCTCAATTGGTTTATTTGATCGTTGTATCCTGGAGGTGATTGTCCACAGAGGTCGCAGCAGTTATCGACTGGCAATTTCGCTTTAGGACATCGTGCTGTCACGAGACTCGATCTATTGATAAGTTTTTCTGCACTTTACTGTTATTTTATCCAACATTGGTAAGTACAATTGGCATTTTTTAAGGGTTATTCCCCTTTGCTGCACAGGTGCTGCCACGCAGCACCAGCACCAGCACCAGCACTTTTTTTTTTTTGTCGTCTATGTCCAATGGAATGATGCCACATTCTCCCTGTAATGACCTTGGTAGCACTTTCCCTGTACACCAAGCAAGGATTTTTTTTTTTTTTTTTTAAATCAAAATTTGAAGAGGCTAGTAAGACAAATGGTTGCATTTGAAGAGGATAATTTTTTCTCTTGACTTCTACCAAACTGTGAAGTAGCGAATAATTTTGGGATCGCAATAACATTATTTTCTTTGGAAAAGTTTTGAGTTCAAATTAAAAACTGTTAAAGCTTAATGATTTTGTACACTTATCTGGACTGTTGAATTAGAGTATTTGAAATAGATTTTGATGAATTATGACTTAATTTTTATATATTTTATTTGTTAGGTAAAACTCGATGCAAAATGGTAGAATTGAAATAAAGGATCAAATAATGGGCGAAAATAGGAAAAATTCAAAGTTTGAATACTGAATTGGAAACAACCATCAGTTGATTTGGACCACAAAATGATAATTGAAGAGCATACAGATCAACTAGACGAGGTTATAAGTCGAGATTGAAATTACATGATAAAAGGACCAAATCTGGAAGAAAGTCAGGAACCAACTTCCATAGTTATTGGTGCATCGGCAAGGCAAATGTCCATGCGTGAGCATGTGTAATTCTGCACCAGGCGAGACAATTTTCCTTCTATGATCAAAAGTCAAAAACTCTTTTTGAACTCAATTCTAATGTGATTTTAACCTAACTTTCACAACCTATAAATACAAGACAAAAGCTGAACATTAGGGAATTTTTCTCTAGCCTCCCAATTCACATTCATATCATAAAATTTATCAAGAACAAGAGATCAATTCAAATCTATTGGGAGAGAAGATCAACCTTGCAATAAATTGAAATTGAAAAACAAGATCTCTTGCACTCATTCATATTCCGGGCGACTACATTCTTCTTCTTTTAATATTATATAAATCATGCTATGCTAAATCATTAATTGTATTGGATGAAAATGAACATTTTGTTTAATTATTTTTAATTCAAAAACAAGTACTTTAGTAATTCTTATATTTCTTGATTAATTGTGAATGCTCGTTACATTATTTTGAACACGGTGTGATTAACACACGGATAATAAATGTTATGAACAACATGTATGGTTTGTGCAATGTTATTGATAATTGTGTGATTGAATGTGTGCTATGCATATGAATTCGGATTAGGAATATGATCGGATTATGTTTAGAAGAATAGGTGAAATCGAAACCCAATATAATCATTCTATAATTTGATACATACAAATGATTTTTACATAATTCTTAGAATAATTGAAATGAAATCTCTTTTGTGTTACAAATATTCTAATTGCATAGAAAACTAGTGCGTTTGAATTAAAATATATTTCTCGTGAGACGATACACGTAACTTATCACGTATTACTTGTGAATGATCTCGTATGCTTACGGAATTTATCCGAACATTTAAAATTCTTTATGACGATTTTAACAGCCACCACTTTCCAGTATATCCAATCCATTTATTTTTAACTATGAAAGGTTAATATTTCATTTTAACAACTTTTCACTTCTTCACCACCACCGCTTCTATCCCACCCACTTCTTCTACACCACTACTCGTGGGCATTTCTAACCATTTATGTTCACCATCAACCCTGATAAGTGCGTTTTGTGCATTTATTCAGGTTATATTACTAAACTTTTATATCGTCAAAGCACTGAATTCAACTTAACTTGGGTTAATTTTCGTTTGTTTTAGTTTAAGACTTGTTTCCAAGCAACTTGAAAAGAAAGAAGGAATATAAAAGTGGCCAATTAATCCTTCCGTGGCCAATTAATCCTTCCGTCTAGTTGTATGAATTTTGTGGCATGTTTTACCTTCGAAAGATTGAAAATAAGTTAGACATAATGTTAATTGTCGTAAAATTTTTGTAGCGCAACGTAATAAGTTTTAAAATTCGGCCATATTTGCAAAAGGTTTCTAAATTTTGTAGGAGAGGGTATTTTGATCTTATATCTATTAAAATTGGCCCTATTCAAAATGCACATTTAAATATGTCTACGTTTCAAATTTCCTCTTCTTTTTATTGTAGTGGAGTATTACTAATCCAGTATAAAATGAAAGGTGAATGGAGGTTTTTCTATATTTATTCGTACTTGTGTACTAGAAGCATATAGCAGCAGCACGTAATATTTAAATTTACTTTTTTGCTTTAGTTATTATTGACTCAACTATAAGATTTTAAATAATCTATTAAATTGGCTGCAACATTATGCACCACTATCTTTAGAATCTGATTGCTGGCTAGCATAAATTTTTATTCAATAAAGAATTACTTGTAATTTGGACATACGCGCAAGTTTTTAGATGAGATGTTCGTAGACAAATACAAACGATAATTTATATTGTCGATAAACAAGTCTGACGGTGGAGGACTTCAGATTTTAATTTGGTTATGGAATCTGAATTACGATGCACTCAAAGTTTCTCCTTCCTAGTTTTGATCGTCACTCGTGATTCCTAGCTAGTTAGAATTGGCACTTACAATATATCCTTATTTTGTATTATATTCCCTTGTATAAATAATATATTAATGAAACGAAAGACTTCTTGCGACGCTAGAAGATATCATTGTCTATTCCGTTGTCGTCACTTGTAGTGGATTGTTTCTTTACGTTCTACTTAATTTTCTAGTATTTTTCTTCTCATTGATTTTAAAAAAATAAAATTATGTAAGACCCTTTGACTTCGTCACCTTGCACATACAAAATCTTTATGAATTAATGAAGGACGAACTAGACGGTTAATTTATATTGTAACACTCCACAAAGAAATTGTTAATAGAGCGATCCCCCTCGCGTAGGTGGGGAGGGCGGACTTCTCTATTTCATTGCTAGTGCACCACTTCATTTTCTCTTTTTAAGACCCTTCTCCCTCTTATATTTAATTATATTAAGTACTAACCGAGGTCAACAAAGCATCACACTATATTAATCCTCCACAATCAGGCCTTAAATTTGGCTCGGCTTTATATTATCACTTTCGTGATTAATTTAATAATGTTATTTAATTAATACTTAAGCAAGAGAATAAATCAAATTTGTCTTATATTTTCAATTGACCTCGTTTTTTCGCATTTTTGGATTGAAACATCTCAAAAGACATCAATCAAAACATAATAAAGTATAACATATGATATATTCAAACAAATTCCAAGAAATATGTTTGATTGAAAGTGTATCGAATTTGAACATACTTCATGGAATATACCTTGAATTGTGATGATATTAAAACGGGATTTAATTAATATATTTATCGATAGAATATCGTGGGGTGCATAAGTTAACTACATTGTAAGAAATTGTTCGACATTGTCGAAATTAATCTATAAACAATTATTATAAAGATCCTATAGCAATTCGTCTATTTTGTTATATCAATATTATTAACCATAGAATATGGTGTTTTACGGTGAGCGCAGTTCAAACTATAGTGAATATTGGTATGTATTCCCAATTTCATTGACTAGAGTTTTTAAAAAATTTACATGCGCAAATACTTGAGAAAGTAGAGAGAACCATGCATTCGACCTGCTTCCTCCATCTAATAGCGGGGAAAATAAAAGGAAAAGGCAAGGAAGAAACTACTAAGTAGTATGTACGTAGTACCCACAATGTAAGGCGCGAACTAAAACATTGTCAAGACTGATATGACAAGGTGGAAGCACGGTGGTGACAGCGGAGACCGTGACTATGCTTAGTGGTGCCCCTTTTTATCTGTCGTTGAATGTGATGAAAATCCTCGACCGAACATGGTAGCACGAGGGGACCGCTTATTTGGTAGCCATAGAACTCGCTGGCTTTATTGAGAAGCCTCTGAAAGAGGGGATCATACAGGTAAGAGATTGGGATGACAAATCTTTGAAATGAGTCATTTTCTAACCCTACTTGGACTGCTACACACCCTTTCTTCAATTTCATCCTCTTCTCCTCTTGCCTATGCATTGTAGCAAGTAAAAGAAGATGAATATCCTGCTAGCTGCTTGTGTTTATGATCTTGGCGTAAGAGCGTAAGTTTTAAGACAATGGATGATTTATGCGGTCAATTTATAGGGATGCAAGTGGAGAAATTAAGATTTTGCTTGGTATGGAATCTGTGTAACGATGCACTCGAAGTTTCTCCTTCTAGTTGTTATCATCACCAATGGATCCCTATTTGTAATTTTTCTTTGTACAAATAATATCTTATGAATGGAACTACAGACAATTGGCTTGTGTTTATATATTATATATGACTGCTACCTAGTAAGTACAATTGGCAATTTTTTTTGTGCTTGTAAGGGAATCAACTCTAGATGTGCTACAGAAATAATCAGATGTCGTAGGAGACAAACAAGTATTTATGTAAAAACAAAAGTGAATTATTATCGTGATTATATATAATTATTAAATTATAATAATGTTCTTCTGTACTATTATTATCATTAGCACTATCAATGTCATTTTAAGAGAGCACATTTATTATAATTATTTTTAAAAAAATTAATATATAATAATCTCAATATTTATAAAAGTACGACATAAAAGCATAGAAATATAACAAAAAATAATTCAAATAAATTTTATTATTGGAATCTTAATGAACCTAGAAAATAAATGAATTAATTTAATTAACTAGGGTTAAGTTTTGGTGATTTTAATGATATATAATTGAAAAGCTAAGTTTGTAGAGTGTTGAGGCAAGTATATTAAAGAATTTAAGGGGACATTTTATAGGGCTAAAAATGGATAAAGGTTTTGCATTTATAGTTAGAATTGATCTCAAGTGATGATGATGATGATATATATATATATATATATATATATATATATATATATATATATATATATATATATATATATCTATATATATATATGTGTGTGTGTGTGTGTGTGTGTGTGTGTGTGTGTGTGTAATCCACTTGAAATCCTTGTATGATACCCTGGAAGTTTCTTCTTCTTGTTCTAATCATCACTTGAACTCCATATTTGTATTTTTCTACTTTTTAGTTTGTATCAATGGAAGATTCGACAAACACGTTGGTATATCGAAATAAAAACAGAAATGGTCGCAATCTCCTTTTACTCTTCCTTCGCGGATCTTCTCATGTCCCTATTCACTTTTTTTTTTTTTGACAAATGATTTCCAAATCATTGGATTCTCTGCCACCATGCATACGGTTTCTTTACAAAAACGAGGACAAACCAATTACAAAATGGGACAATCTACTAAGGAAATTTAGTTCAATTATTTTATGGACTACTCCGTGAAGAATCTAATTATATTCCTCAAAGGAACTAGGACTGATATTAGGCTTGACTTTTGGTTATTAATATTTTTGGTTTTGAGCGAAACAAAACAAAGTATAAAATGTGATATGGGCAAGAAATTCCAAGATCAACCATGCTACATATACACTCTCCCTTACACGTTCATTTACACTATTTTTCGTGACAACATGCACACTCTTGATTTTAAACTCATCCACCACATGACTGCACATATCTTCTCCACATAGAGGGGAATGTCATCTAAGGTGTAAGTTCATCTAACTTAATTCTTCCAAGATATGTATTCAAAAGTACATCAAATATGTCACATATATGTAGTTTGGTTTCCATGAAGTTGATATTAACATGATATCCTTGGGATAATTTACACTAACTTTTCATTAATAGAAGTTCATTGGATTCATAAGTCATTCTAACATATTGATTCATAAAAGTTGGGGAAGATTGTCGATTTATATTATTTCATGTTGATGCTGGACTTTATATACACATTATAGATATCAATAGATTGTGTAACAACGGAGTATTATTTATTGTTGAAAAAGTATATTTTTCTTCATTTTTTAATTAATATTTTATTTCATTACCAAATTTAATTTTTTAAAGTGGGTAATTTGGAGAAGTCTATGAGAATTTTATGTGCAAATTCAATAAAAGGTCTTTCCTTCTTTCATGCATGATATTTTGAATAGCAATCTTAATTTCTTAGGGATATTTTCCTTTAACTAAGACATGTCTATGTGAAAATAATTGAACATCTTGAACAACAAAAAACAAGTACACATAGGTTATTTTTATTCCTTTAATCGGGATTGAAGGTGATGATTCTTGAAAAGCATATTGAATTCACATATATAATGAAGGCATTTCAATCTTAAAATAAGAACGAGATTCTTATTCCGATTTGTGTTGAAGTTCGAGTGCAATCGTAGGAGATATAGTAGAATAAGTTTGTTGGCTTGATTCCAGTACTCCTCAACAAATAAGAAAGCTAAAAACGATTAGTAGTTCTTGATTTCGTTTATTTTTTGTTTTAATTTGTAATTCCAAAGTTTCTTGGGACAACCTTATCCTTTTTTTATGGGAGATGCAACACGTACATAAGGGCGTACAAGTATCATTAAGCTGGCTCGATCTATAGTAAAAATTGGTTAAAGCTACACAACTGATTATTTAAATCGTATCCTACATGAGGATTGTCTAAAAGAGGGTCTTCAACCTAATTGTTTATGCGTTTGCTTCTCAATATTATTTTACTACTTTATTAGTCGAAATTGTCATTCGCCTCCTCTTTCAGAATGGAAGAGAAACTAAAATGAAAAGGCATTCATCATTGGAGATAAAACAACTATATCGTAACATATTGCCTTTACATTATCTTGGACATAAACTTCCTCGACAAAATTCTAATGAAACGTAGAGAGAAGCATTCATAGTTGGCACTAACCGGCACGCCTCCTTCATTCTTAATCCATCAAGAAATAGCACAAGAACTAGAAAGAGAAAATGTGGTACATCTAGCAAGACTCCTCGAGTATAAGTCCCCTAAAAATATCAACTAAGGTAATGTGGCAAAGCTACAAATAGATTGTGGTGGTGGTGGTGGTGACAATGGTGATTGGGCTTGTTGGCATCTCTTTCTATTCGTCGTTGGAGGTGAAGAAAATCCTCGACTGAACATGGTAGCATAAGAGGTCCACTTGTATGGTAGCCGTAGAACTCACAAGCCCTATCAAGAAGCCTTTGAAAGAGAGGATTGTGTAGGTACGAAATTGGGATGACAAATCTTTGGAATGGACCATTTTCTAATCCCACTTTGACTGCAACACACCCTTTCTTCAATTTCATCTTCTTCTCCCCTTTTCTATGCATTGTAGCTAGTATATTTAGAAGATTGCTGGCTAGCTAATTGTGTTTGTATTGTTGGTGTAAGTGTTTAAGTGTAAGTTTTTAGACGAGAGGATTTGTGCTATCAATTTATAGGGCTGACAGTGGAGAAATTAAGATTTTGCATTGCTATGGAATCATTTTTATGATGCACTCGAAGTTTCTCCTCCTAGTTTTGATCACTCCTGGATCCCTATTTGTATTTTTTCTTTGAACTTAAATAATATTTATTAAGAATATAAAGCAACAATAAAAACACGCGCACACACACATTGTGACTGCTAGTAAGTACAATTGGCATTATTTAATGAATTATATATGGAGCATCGTCAAGGACTTGGATTTTTGTTGGAATTTACAATAGACGTTATATTTGATGTTAATGGAATTTACAATAAAATATCACCCAAGATAGTATGACAAGGCTGAAGCAATACAGTGACAGTGATGGTGATGATGACGATTGTGCTCACTAACAACCATTTCTATACATTGTTTTGTAGCAATGGAACTCACTCGTGCATAAATCCTTGTTTGCATTGTTTTCCTTCGTATAAATCATTGTACAAGAGAAAACTCTTGTGATTCTTAGCTGGCTAGTACAATTAGCACAAACATGGACATGGTAGAGTACGGATTTTGATGCACTCGAAGATGTTCTTGACTTTTCCGTCGTCACCAGCGGAGGGTTGATTCTTTTAGCTCCACTTAATTTATATTCCAACAAATCTTCTACTCGTTGATTTTTACATCTATCATGGTACACCTTTTGACTTTGGGAATTCAGCCACCTCGAATAATTTCTTTATAAATTAATGAAGGATAAAACAGTTAGGTATGTGACACTTCACAAAGAATCTTTAATGTTTAAAGCAATAAGCAAAAGTATCACATGGTATTAATTATATTGAAAACTAGGCCTTAAATTTGGCTTCACTTTATGTTGTGTCATTTGTGAGTAATATTTAAAATGTAATGAAATTAATAATGAAAATATTGTTCAAAAGTTAATAAAATTGGTTTTGAAAACATATTTATTCCACACGTTATTGAAATAAAAAATCCCTTCGTGCATATTCAAAAAAATTCTCTTTTTTGTGTTATTCAAGTTTTGGAGGATTTTCACTAGTGCATAAATGTTAAATCCTTTACAAAGTTTAATTAATCCTGCAAACTATTTGTCATAATCCATTTAAACATCATTTCAATTCGAGAGGGGGCAAATATAGTTTGAGAACAACGATTACGTGTTTCGGCCTTCCTTTTCATCTTCCCGTTGATCTTTTTTTGTTTTCTCTAATTTTCTGATTTTTTGTTCTCTGTTTTTATTTCCATACCTCTTTGTGCACTTTATATATCTTCCATAAACAACACGACAATAAATCAAAAATATTCTTACAGAAGTAATTATCTAATGGAAAGCCCTCTGCAATTTTTAAGTGTCTTGTCCTTGTTTTTTTTTTTTTTTCACATTTCGAACTGATCCATCTTATAAGACATCGATCAAAACAAAACAAAGTATAACATGTCATATATATGTAAACAAAATCCATAAATATGCTCGATTGAAAGTTTGAAATTTCAAAGTGATCATGCTAAGAATAAGAATCACATATATTAATTAATAATTTGAAATTCATACTTGCGGAAGACATTTTGTGTTTATGAATATTAACAGTTAGATCTTTCTCTTCTTACTCAAAATAATCAGCTGTCAATGGGGCAAGTAAAAAAATATATATATGAAGAGGAGAGGGGACCTAGCCATTATATAGAAAATTATAAAGCTGGCTCATTACCGATTCTAACTCTAATTAGGGTTTACGTAATTCCGACCCACATACTTAAAATTTCCACATTATAAGAATAAAGCCCGTAAGGTATACAACGGCTTAATTGATCACTTAACATATTGGGTATAATCATAGTATCATTGCAAGCCATACATCTAACCCGTAAAATTCGCAATCAAATGGAAACATACGTAATAGAATTATTCTAACATTAACTAGAGGTCTAGTCTATGGAATCTGTCTTATGGTACACACAAAGTTCTTCTTCTCGTGATTGTTACTCACTCGTGAATGAATCAGTCTTTGAATTATTTTACTTTAATATATTAATGGAACACTAATAGACAATATTATAACGATTCCTAGCTAGCTAGTAGAATTGGCACATATATTGTACATGCGAACTCGATGTGATGCACTCGAAGATACTCTCTCTATTTGGTCGTCACTAGTGTAGTAGTAGGTTGTTATTTTTTCTCATTCCACTTAATTTTTTAAAATAAATATTTTATCAACTTTTAGGACTTTGGAAATTCAGTCACCTTCCATACAGTTCCTTTACTCCACAAGAATCTTCAAATTTAATTAAAGCAAGCACTAACCGAGGTCCATAATCATAAAGCATCTTACAATATTAATTCTTAAAAACTAGGACTAACTTTGATTAATTTTTTTTTCTTAAAATATGTAATTCAATACGGAGGAATATTAGACCAAGATAATTCAATCAAATTTGTACCCAACAAAAGAATCTTGAAGTGTCTTGTACTTGTTTTCTTCACATTTTCATTGGCTCGAAGTGTGATCAAGAGTTATTAGTATCAATCAAAACAAAATAAAGTACATGTGATATGTGCAAACCAATTCCAAGTAATGTATTTATCGAAAGTGCATGGAATTTGTCATATATAGTTTCCATGAAAAAGGGTTCATCTAACATTGTTGATTTTTTTGGAGACAAGAAGTGAAAGCTCGTGCACTTTATCAAATGTACGGTATGTTTTGAAAGTTATGAATCAAACTGATAAAAAGAGCAATTAACAACACGAAACAACAGAAACAAAAAACACGATTTAAGGTATAGTTCAATCTCAATGCAAGGGCTACGTCCATCATCGGGCTACAAGATTGAATAGCCTTCTTCTTAGTGGCCATAGTAGATAATTGTTGATGCCTTTAATATCAGATTTAATACTCTTAAAGATCTTAGAGAGATTACATTTTTTAATTTTCAGCACATCTCTCATAAATCAACAAGTCTTTTAAAAATTTAAATTTTCAATTGATTTGTTTCATTCTACATGTCCTCTTTGCTCGAAAAAATTAAGCGCGCCACTCACATGGTTGTCCCATGATGTCATGTAAATTTGCCAAAAATGCCAACAAGTTACTATACAAAATATATCAATTTGTTTTTTTGGCAAATTTACCAAAAATGCCAACAATTGGATACGATATTAAATTTTTAATCTTCTTTTTTTCATTAAGATTTTTCAGTTCCATTCAACTTGTAAAATATATAGTGGAATAAAGTATAGGCATAATTGAATAAAAAAATAAATAAATGAAGGTGCC
The DNA here is from genome assembly GCA_035079005.1 of Fraxinus americana. Lineage (NCBI taxonomy): Eukaryota > Viridiplantae > Streptophyta > Magnoliopsida > Lamiales > Oleaceae > Fraxinus > Fraxinus americana. Next base: position 30,969,280 of record CM068712.1, read on the forward strand.
TCCTCATTATGTCCATCATGCATTGTATGCACATTTCTTACTCCATTCTATTATACGCAATTCTTCTATTTTGTTGTATCAATATTAAATTGATCGTTACCAATTCACCATTGAAGATGGAAGAGTCCACTCAAAATTGTGCATATTTAACATTTTCTTTACAATAATTTGGATGTGTATCACTAGAAATTCTAATGAAAGATTGGAAGAAGCATATCGTTGAACAATAATTGGCATGCCTCCTCCATTCGTATCCAATCAAAAAAGAGCAAAAAAAGAAAGAAAGAGAAATGTGCTACTTCAGTCTTCAGGCAAGACTCATTGGTTATACTCACAAAAATATCAACACGCGCGTATGGTATAAAGAAGCAGCAACAAGGTTTCAGTGATGACGGTGACAATTATGCTTACTTGCTCCCCTTTTTATTCGTTGTTGGAGGTGAAGAAAATCCTCAACCGAGCATGGTATCATAAGAGGCCCACTTGTTTGGTAGCCATAGAACTCGCAAGCTCTATCGAGAAGATTCCGAAAGAGGGGATTGTACAAGTACGAAATTGGAATGACAAATCTTTCAAATTGACCATCTTCTAATCCCACCTGGACTGCCACACACCCTTTCTTCAATTTCATCTTCTTCTCCTCTTGCCTATGCATTGTTGCTAGTTATCAAAGAAGATGACCAGCAATTTTTTTTTTTTTTTTTGTAATCTTTGCTAGAATTTTTAGACCAACGTTGAGTCTTGAGACAATTTATGGGTTCCATTTATAGGGCCTGAAAATGGAGATAGGTTTTGTCTACCGAATCTGTCTTGTGATGTACACCAAGTTTTTTCTTCTTGTTTTGATCGTCACTTACTCGAGAAAATATCCCTCTTTATACTATTTTCCTAAGTACAAATAATATACTAATGCAACAATAGACAAAATTCTTGTGATACTATTATACGTACGGATTTATTGTGATGCATTCGAAGATACCTCCTCTTTTTGATCGTAGTATGTTTTTCAACTTAATATTTTAAAGCATATGTTCTCTACCCGTTGATTTTCAAAGAAATTACGGAGGACCTCTCAAAACTTTGGAGATTCAGTCGCCTTCCATACAGTTTCTTTACTCCACAAGAATCTTTAATTTAATTATAGTAAGCACTAATTGAGGTCCATAAAGCATCTTACATGATCTTTAAAAACTATGACTTAAATTGGCTTGATTCACATTTTCTTTCGATTAATTTTGATTAAAAAATACGTTAATACGAAGTAATATTTGAACGTAGCAGACTATGCACGTTCTATTGTGAACAATTATGAGAAGAGTTTTGTTTTTTTTTTTTTTCCGACAAGATGGGTTAACTGGCTTCATCAATTAATACTGTTGAATAGTGAATGCACTTATAATTACTGGTATTGGGTTCTGATACCCAATAAATTCGGGCTACGATGTTGGACCGTGTTTTGTTTTTGGATTGTATTTCATAGGCCTTCGGCCGATGAGTGAAATGAAATGTCGACACCACAATCATACAAGTCATTCCTACAACCTATTTGAGCCATTTGAAGTAGCCTAATTTCATTAGCGTTGGTCATGACCCTATCCATTACCTTGGACGGCTTGTTGGTTGATAACCTATTTACTTGGTACCTTTTGGGCCTTATTATTTCCTATTGGGCCTAACCCTAAAAGCCTATATCCAACCTTTATATATGTGTGCCCCATTACTGTTGTTAAGTGTGTGAGTGAATTGATTGGGCAGCCGTGAATGTGAAAAAGAGAGAAGTGAGGGTCGATTGGCTTGGCGCTTTCTCCTTGGCTTTGTGCCATCTTCTTCTCCCTTTTTCTTAGCCTTTGTGGCTGGTTATTGTGCCTTGAATATTCATCACCCGTTGCCCTTTGTGGGTAGTCAAGAAAGCAACCGGATTGGGAAGATAGGTTGGGAGAATTTGGTTGTGTTTGTGGTGTCGATTAGAAGTTAACTGAGCCCGATTTCTAGGCGATTTGGAATCCTATTTTCAACAACTGGAATATAAGATGGTTGCTTTAAGTTCTGTTGGTCATCACATTTTAATAAACAAACAATATTAAACTTGACTGCAACTTTTAACATCACTAATATTGCAGATTGAATTCATTCTTTGATTAATAGCTTTTTTGGAAGTGATTATTCAAATAATGAATTTCTTATTTTATTTTTTAAGAATGTGAATTTGAAAAGTACGGAAAACTATGGAAAACGTGAATTTTCAAATAATCACTTCTAAATGATGGCTAAAACTCTGATAGTATAGTGTTAGAGTTCGCTTGTGACCCAAATTTTATTTGAAATTATATTTGAGAATTCTATTGAGAGTTGATAGTTGAAGAAATTAAAGAAGTAAAAAAGGAGAATATTCGTGTTGAAGACCACTCGCTGGTTGCTCACCCAATGCTTGAGCGAAAATTTCAATAACATCACCGCTCGCTAACCGTTAGACAAGTGCTCGAGTGATCGTGGCATCGCTCACTGTCCACAAGGGAACCACTCGAATGGTCATGTTATCTGGTGCAATTGAGTTATACGATTTTAACAATTATTCTCTCATATTCGTCTGTTTGGACTGGATTAAAATCTGATTTTAATTTAAGTTAAAGTCAAATTATCAATATTAAACACATGTTTTATGGGTCTCACATTTTTTCAACCACACGTTTCAAAAACTTCTATCATAGTTCACTAAAAATCTAATTTTAATCCCCACCAAACATCCTCTCAATCTCAAACACTTCGTTATTAGTTGTGCTTATTATATTAGGACTCCACATTTTATTAGACTCTTCTTATATTATATAAAGGAGTAATTATATCTCTTGGGAGATCATCCAACATAATTTGTACTCCTTAAATATTTCGATATTAGTGATATCTTTTTTTTTTTTTCAGTGATTTTTTTTCATAATTGAGTTTTCACGTAAATCTTGTATTCTTATTATTATTTTTCATATTGCCATATTCTTGTTTGAGTTTCAACGTACACAGTATACAACTTCTACTGAATAATCCTAACGTCGACTTTCCCAGTTCAATAGATGCCTCACTGAAGTACATAGGCCATCAAAAGTTCACCACTAATTTGTTCGTCATGTCAATAACAAGTTACCATGCAAAATATATAGTAATTTGATGTCGTAAATGGAAAATTATAATATTTTTTAATTATTCTTTAGTACTATTAGTCTATTAAGTTCGATTCAACCTATCAAATATGGATTAAATGGTTTAAATTTTAGTTCTCGACATCATGATGATGATGATGATGATGATGGGTAGAGAGAAGAAAATCATCGACCGCTAATTGTCATGTGTCTCCATCCCAATTCCAAAAAAAGAGCCTAAAATTCAAGATAGAAAATGGGATAAGTTCAGCCAGATTTAGCCAAGGCGAAATTTTGCAACCTGAATCCTAATGTTATTCAATTTGCAGTACTTCAAACGATATTTTTGGTATAGTTTGGCGTGAATTAAGTTCTAAAATCCTTTATATTATACAAGAAGTTTTAGACATATTAAGGGAGCTTTTTTTGGAAGAGAAAACATCTTACATTTAGGGTTCGGAGCTCGAAAGAAATAAAGAATTTGAGAATTTTGAAGTCTAATGCTTGAAGGTCTTACAAATCTATCTCTTCTTCTATCTTCATAATCTCGGTGACGTCGAGCTCAACTTTTACTTATTTTATTAATTCGAACACGTGTAGCTAAGCCCCTGTTTGACACCCATTTTGTTTGAAAAATAATTTTTGAAATAGTGATTGATGGAAGATTGTGTGGTTAAAAAGTAAAGAGAATTTTTGAGTTTATGTATAATATTATCTTATTAATAGAATGTGTGGTTGAAACGAAAAAGAGAAATGGAATGAGAAAAAATGGGTGTCAAACAGGGGCTAAATCTTAATTAGCAAGGACCACGATGAAAATTCAAGGACATCGTAGCAATTATTTGATAAATTAATGTACTTGTAGCAAACATCGTAGAGCTATGCTTTGTGTGATCCTTGATTGCATGTTCTAGCTTTGATTGTATGTTTGCTTATTCACAACTTCCATAAAGATATATAGGATATTCATACGTAAAAATAGGTTTAGTATAGTTAAACACATTAGGAACATCAATCATCAATTCAAGCTAATCGTGGTCAATTACACAAAGTTGTGCATTAAAGTGGAAAAACATAGATCGAGTCAAGTCCTAGTGCTTTGTCATATTTGAAATCTTCTCCAAAATTCTTAATCAAGCTTTAGTTAATTTATAGTTTAATTAAAAAAAAATTAACCCACAAATTGGCTAAATTTTGGATTACATTTAATCGATTTCCTAGCTAGATACAAGATTTAGTGGGAACAATATTTTATTCACTCTTTATTACTTATCTGAAATACCGTGCACTTGCGGATTTCAAACCATAATCACCTAAGTAACACGTCAAAATTCATCATATCAAGTACATTTTTTTAATCAACGCTACGATATATGCACAATATATAAAAGGATATCAATGAAACTTAAATTTGAGTCTCTTATTTTTTATCTTGCACTATAACTATGATATGCGCACAATATTTCTAGAAGATCTTAAACTGCTCTAAAGGAAAACTTTTATTTATTTAAATTAATTTCCAACTCAACACTTCAATCAACAGCAAAAATAATAAAATTCTAAGAGATACCAAAGTAAAGATGCCACCAAATGCACTACTTACATGGTCGATATTATATAGTTCAATTCATGTTGTCGAATCATACTACATAGGAAAAAGAGAGACAAAATATATATATATTTATATACCTTAGTTTACATAGAAGATAGGTTACATCATTTCACTATGAAAATCACCATCCACTGTGTAAAAAAGAAGCATCAATAATTGAAAATACATGAAGGGCCTCCTCACTAAATCCACAGTACAATTTTAACACGAGTGAAACGATAAAGAAGCTGAGAGGTGGCGGTGGTGGTGACTGTGACTAGTGGTTTCTTTCTCAATCCGCCACCGAATATGAAGAAAATCGTCGACTGAACATGGCAGCCTAAGAGGGCCCGTTGTGTGGTAGCCGTATACTTCTCGAGCTTCATCAAGAAGCCTTTGAAATAGAGGATGATATAAATATGAAATTGGGATTGCAAATCTTTGAAAGATTCCTCCATCTTCATTATCATCTGCTAATCCCACTTCCACTGCCACCCACCCTTTCTTCACCTTCACCTTCTTCTCCTCTTGCATATCGCAAGTATATATGTGTATGTGTATCTAGAGAGAGAATGAAAGAGAGAGATAACTGAAGGTGTGTAGAGAGTATAGGGAATTGTTAATTTATAGGGGCTTAGATTTGATAAAAGTACTGCTTTAGTTTGGTTATAAAATCCAATTTCTGTGTATAATAAAAATAAAGCAATGGAAGTGTGTAAACCGTACACATACGGACTCGTTGGGTGCACTCGAAGACTACCCATTTTCAATTTGGTCATCACTGGTGGACTCCTACGTGGTCCCTTGACAATAATTCATATTTGTGAGCTTATAGCATAAATTTTATTTGTTAAAAAAAGATTATATCTTCATTAGTTTTATCTTAAGATGCGATTCCAAAATGTAGTGTTCAAAACTCGACCATTCATTTTATATCTTATTCATTTGTTCAGTGGTTTATTTGACTAGATATCTTGATGAGCATTCGGGATGACTTCATGAAAGTTGACACTATTCATGCATTTGTGCTAAACAAAACAGAAATATAAGCATGCAATTATGTTAGTCATCTTGGTTATTAGTTCTCTAAAACACTGCATATCGTAATTGGTCGTCCATGCACAACCTAGGATCTTTTGCGAGTCAAGAAGCTCGACTTGTCACTAGAACCACGGTGAAATTTGCGAGCTGAGCTAATAAAACACGAGATGCCCCAAATTTGTAAGCCGAGGGTTGTTCCAGTTTTTTTTTTTTTTTTTGTTGTAAGTAGTCGAACCTCAAGGACACTAATAGTTAGTTTATAAATATAAATTTACAAAACAAAAAAAATGAGGATATTCTCATATTAGGGCTAAAATAGATATGAAATAAACCTCCATGTCCTCCTGGCAGTACAAGGTGTTTCTGCTATTTCGATAAACGAATGTTACCTGCAAAATGAGATTAGGACTTTCTCCCCCTTTGTACCTCCAACATGAGAATTAGTAGGTGATTTAGAAACGTAGGATCAAGAAGAAAAGATAGAATGTGTATTCAGATAACCAAAAACTTTCAGATTCATACATGTCCCGCTTTAGAAGTATTTATAGGCATTTGAAGCCAAGTAACTTCTGGGCGATTATCAAGCCATGTGTCCCACGTAGCACCTCCCACTACCCTAACATTCTGAGTGGGGGACCTTCACCTATCAATTGGTTTGTTGTGTCCGTTAACAGTGGAACAGTTCACATCCAACTCGAGAATTTTTTTTATGGTCAAGTGTTGTGTTGGCCTCGCAGTGATAGACAGTCTTGCATTAATATAGAGGGCCTTATAGTGGTTGATAGCCCAATGTGGACGTAGAAGCCTCATAGTTGTAGGTGGCCTAAATGTAGAGGGCCTCATAGTGACGGCCTAGTGTGAACGTAAGGGCCTCATAATGATAGGCGGCCTATCATGGGATGCTCGGACCTTATAGTGACAGCTTAGTGTGGACATAGATGGCCTTGTAGTGGTAAGCTGCCTAACATGGGATGCTCTACGTAGAGTGCTTATTGAGTAATTTTCACATTGTTGATCATCATAAATAATTATTGGTGCCATCTAATATCAAAAGCACAACCACGAATTCAAGAAGAGTCAAAATGGATTAGAAATCATTGACAAGGGACAATGCCTGTTGACATTGAAATTGAAAATGGAATTTTGGAGGGTAGAGGCCAACCCTCCACTGCTTTCGGCGCAAACATTTCAATTATACCCACTTTAGGTGTTAATCTTTCCTTCTCTCAACTTCTTGTGGCCTCTGATTCTGATTCGGCTAGGATATTCAGCAGTTTATGCCACTAATGCCTCAACATTTACAGTAAACATTTTAAGTCCAAATTTGACTCTTAAAACAAGAACATTTTTGTGTTTTTTACTGGACAAACTTTTATTATGGTCGACTGAATGACTTTGTAAATAAATAAATAAGACTCCTGATAAACCCCATCGAGTTTTTTTTTTAACGAAGTAAAGGATTGTGTCTGTAAACATATAAATTTTAACTTTCTGGTAAATTTGAATTTATTTCAATATTTGGGGTCCCATTTTCTGGGCAGAATTATATCTGATCACCTGTCATTACCCAGTTTTGGGATATTTGCTCATGAGTAATGACAGCACTATTGCACTATCACAATCCTTACAGATTTCTATATGTATGGAATATATTTGATTGCAAGATGACTATCTGTCAACTTTGGGCACATGGGCGGTTCATGTTGCTTTGGCCACTTCAATGTTAAGACATGCATGGTCCAATTGCTTGATTCCTGGTTCTAAAATCTTGGTTACTTTTTGAAATTTGAGGGATACTAATCCCATTGTAACTTAGGTGCAGTGCATCTGATTCTTGGATATTGGGGTATTGGGTCGCATGTTTATGGGTAAAATCCCACCATCCAATAATGATGAAATAAATAAACACTTTCTCCTTTTAATGATGAAACACGTAAATCATATTATATACTATGGAGCTCGGAAACTCTATATGGCATTAGAGTTCAACAAGCTCAAATGAGCAATTTGATCCATTTATTGATCAGACAGCCAGTCAGATTCCAGGAATGGCATTCTTAAGCGAGTCACTATTTTGCATGATGTAAACTTTTGAAGGATAAAAATGAATAAAACGAATTGGAGAAAATAGGCTTGAAAGCCTTTTTGTATTTTCTTTACTGATGAAAAATTTGATACTATACAAATGGTGATGCACTCAATATATACAGCATCAAAGGAATCATTCCTAACAAACCTCCTAACAAATTTACACGTGGAGTGGTGGCCAAAAATAGAAACAATACAATTTGTGCAAAAATAAGAGAAAACAACCTAACTAATATTCTTCTAGATAATTCTTCTGTTGCATCCTTGTCACCAATTCCTCAGAGCTTCTTTCCTGCTGACTGTGCTCGTGCTCCTCCAACTGAGTCGTGTGCTCCTCCAGCTGAGCCATATCTTGTAATTTCAATACATGAATATTTTAAAGGAAACAACCCCACATCAATTCAAGTCGAAAAGTTGAATACTTCTCTTAATAATGATAACACTTAGATTGGAACTCAAAGACTATAATATATACATACATATATAGAATATAAAATCCTCCGCGTACATATAAAGGACTACAAAATATCCAATGATGATAAAAAGAAATCCAAAAATTAAGTTGTTTAATGACTAATATAAAAGTCATGCTTTTTTAAATAATAAATAAAATAAAATAAAAAGAATAAGTTTCTATCCAAGGGGCATGTAACTTTTTAAAAGGCCTTTTCACAATTCAAGCGAACTATACAAAGAAACCGCTGCTATCTCATCTCTAACACAAATTATTAAAATGAACATTATCGTATCTTTACATAATAACGTTAATAATTATTGAGACCTGATTTTACTTGAAGTTTGAAAATATCAAAATCAAACATGAACATTTCGACCAAGCATGCTTGCCATCCGTTGAATTATCCATCAATCCCTATATAACCATGTTCAGGTCCAAATCCTACATAATTGTATGAATTCTTTCAATTTATCTCTGGTCAAAATCGATACATGTCGTTATTACACATGTTCAGTAAGATTGAATGGAAATAATTAAATACGACAATAGATAAATATCTCACATTCATCTTAATCATATATCCTATACAGCTCAACATATAAAACACGCCTATTAAGGGGTCAACATACAGTCGAACCTCTTTAAATTCCTAGTCACTTCCATATTTCAATTCTTACCCTCAATCATAAATATGCTTAGAGCTTGATGAGATAATGGTAGATAACAGGTGTAAAAGCATGTTTGCTCTTCCTCTTCTTCAATTCTTCTCCTTTTAGCTTCTTCCTTTTGTCTTTGAATCAGTTCCAACTCTGGCCGTTCTGCCTCTTTTCTCTGGAACTCCAGAGTCCCTTCTGCGGTTCTCTTCAAGCATCTTATCGAGCTCTTCTCTCTCCTTTTTAGCTTGCTCTTGTTGATTTCAGAAGCATTTCATTACTGGAAATTTTCGCGAATGGAATAAAAGGTAACAAGAAAAAAGTTCCTATCCATTTTGATTTGCGACGCTTAGCAGCAAAAATTTAGTAAATCAATAATTAGATAAACCAGAAGATAATGACTTCAATGATTGAACTAATGTAATTGCTCGTAGATTTCAAGGGCTGAATTTGTACACTTATCTAGACTATTAAATTAGAGTATTTGTTAGTGATTTTGATGAGTTATAGCTTAATTTTGTGTTAATTATATTTGTTAAGCTGAATTCAATGCACATTGGTGGATTTGGAAGAAATGAACGAAAAACGTGCTAAAACAGAGGAAATCCAAAGTTTGACGACCAAAGTGTAAATATTCAATAGTTGATTCGGATCACAAAACGATAATTGAAGATCATATAGAATCAATTGGATGCAATTGGAGGTCAAATGATTGAAATAGTGGAAGTATTTTCACAAATCAATTTCCAGCGGAAGAAGTTATGCTCTGGATTTTTAGTCTCAACTTGAAACCCATTTTTCAAATAGTAAAGTTCCATTTGGAAAAATTGTACATCTAGAAGAATTGTAGCCATTTGAAATATATTTCCAATGTATTTTGAATCACCTCAACCGTATATCTGTAGAGAAAGCTATGGTCAAAATACCGAAAACTGCTCAGGGACGAATCGAAGCGAACATGCGCGCGCGGGGCACCCTATTGTCCCCAAACCGAGAGTCATTTGGTTCTACGACGCGCGCATGGTATTTATACCAATGCTCGAGCGCGGGCCATTTTTACAGACAAATCTTTAGTTTCCTTTCGTGATTCAAACTCTTTTGGAATCCAAATTAAACACAATTTTGACTTATTTTCTCGCTTTTATAAATAGATAACAAGAGCTACATATAGAAAAATTCTCTTGCCTCTTCATATACAATAGTTTCATCAATAACTAGAAGCTAATTGCTATATTTTGATAAAGGAGATCAAGCCATAGCAAAGAATTGAAGGTCAATTACATCAAGATTTTGAAAAATTCAACATTGTGCTTGAAGATCAACATCTTTTAATTTATTTCATGATCCGAGTGATATTTTTCTATTGTTCTTTTTATAATTTATATTAACATGCTATGCTAAATTCGTTTTTGTATTGGATGAAGATGAACCATATTTATTATTTGTTGTAATTCAAAACTAGTAGTTTAATTTATTTCTTGCATTTCTTGATTAATTTTGCATATCCATTACATTATTTAATTGATTGGAAACCAATTAAATAATTAGTTGCTTGTTGTAGTGTTGGAAGACTCACAATAAGTTTATAAAAATGTGGTAAAATTAATATATGTGCAATAGATGCTAAGAATAACATTTATCACATGTACAATCATATAGATAATTTAAAATTTAGTACATTCTAATAATTCGAATTCAAGTTAGAAATAGATTCGGGTTGTGGTTAGAATAAATTTAATTTGTCTTGGAAAAGAAAATTATATATCATAATTTTATCGATTGTCAAAAACGCATGAACGAAACTAGATTACAATAAGTGAATTCAAGATTCAATACAATCATCCATAAATTGATAAAAAATCACAGTTTTACCGCTTTCTTAGATTAATTTAACATAAAACTAAATCAAATTCTCTTTTGTTTACATAAATCGAATCCTATAAAAAGTTAGTAAACTTAAATTGAATTTATTCCCTATGGGACGAAGCTCTCAACTCATTAATTTTATTACTTGTCAACGATCTCGTACACTTACGGATTTCGTACGAAAAAGTTTTTGATGAACAATCAGAAGCATCCGAAAAAATTGAGGAGGAATTTATATAAAAGTTAATGTCAATAGAAAAATGCTAACTTGTCTCGTAAGGGTCTCTGATTTCTACATCAACTCGTTTGGTTAACCAATGATAAGTGTGGAGAAAAAGTGCACAATGGAGGATTGGGCTTTTACTGAGAATGGGCTGAATATGTTGGGCTATTGGGCTGGACACTTTATTAATTGGAGGCCTTATGAGACTACTTAAATACCTAAGGCTAGCTCATTTGGCAGATAGAATTAAATCTCATTCTCTCATATCTTCTCTACGCATTCTCTGTTCATCTTCTGTGCAGTTTGTGTTTGCACTCTAAAATTGAAGTCTCTTGTAATTCTTTGTTAGTTTAGCCTGTGTACTTCTCTTGAGTGAGTCGTAGTGCAATTCTTGAGTGAATTGTAGGGTGCTATTGGTGTTTCCTTGTGTGGATTCCATTCGGATTCGAGAGGGTTTCGATGTTTGTCATGTTTCTCGCGTGATTCTCACTGGGTGTCTTGGTGTATTGATGAACAGACTTTGATCCTTGTTTTATAGAGTGATTTCTTCTGGATTGGTGGAAGCTCAAAAGGGGATTAGCATTTTTATCCGAACCTCTTGCCTTAGGGTGAAAAATCTCTCGTGTTCCTTTTATTATTTTCAGTTTCTTGCATTTAATTTTGTTGATTGAATGTTTGTTTTGACTAATTTGGAGTATTGAATCTCTACAGTGGTATCAGAGTTTTGGTCGTGATTCTAGGTTCTGGAATTTGGGTAGACACTAATCGGCTCATTTTTTATTCGAGTGTTGATTTGATTTCTTGAACCCTAACTTAGGACCTTTGGTGAGTTCGTTCCACTTTTACACTTGATGCACTGATTGTTGCTTATACCATTACCGTGAATCTGGAAAAACGTTTATGTATATGTTTTTCAGTATTGTATATTGCAATTGTGATAATCTGTGCAATTTTCTGTAAGCTGTTACATGAATTGTTGGATTTCTTGCTTGAAATTAAATCTGAAAATCACAGAACTGAGTATGTACATTCTGCTGGTTGTATAATTCATGTTATTGTCTCTGAAGTGTTGACATTTGAATTATATCTTACTGTGCATACTCCTGGTTGCTCTGCCTGATCTGAATTGGTTAGCCATTCATTCGAATTTTCATTATGCCTTCTTCTAAATTTGAATTGGAAGTTTTTAATGGCAAATGAGACTTTAGTCTCTGGCGCCAGAAAATGAGAGCTCTTTTACTTCAAAAAAATGTGAAAAAGCCATTGATGAGTCATGGCCTACTAATATGGATTCTAGTAAAGTTACTGAACAAGATGAAATTGCATGGAGTTCGATTTTTCTGCACTTGTCTGATAATGTGCTTAGAGAAGTAGGAGAAACAAAAACTGCTACTGAATTGTGGAAAAAATTGGAGAAAATTTATTTGAATAAAGCTATGCCAAATAAAGTTTATCTCTTAAAATAGTTTTTTGGTTTTAAACTTGATCCACCACTTGACCTTGATGCTAATATTGATAGATTCAATAGATTAACCCGCGACCTAACCAACTGTGACGAGAAACTCTCAAATGGGCAGTTGGCTGTGGTTCTATTAAATTAAATAGGTGATAAGTACAAAGATGTTAAAAGTACTATTGAATATGGTAGAGACGCTCTAACTACTGAGATTATCATTAATGCTCTAAGAACTAAAGAGTTAGAGTTAAAGTCTGATCGGAAAGAGTCTTCTAGTGGTCTGAATTTGATGGTTAAGTCTAAGTTTAATCCTAGAAACAATTATGCCAATAAGAAATTTGGACACAAGAAAAAGGGAAATCAAAAGGATAAAATGAAGATCAAAGGTAAAAATTGTTTTTATTGTCAAGAGGAAGGTCATTTTATCAGGGATTGTCCTAAGATGCTTAGTGATAATAGAAACAAGTTTAAAATGGATGGGGATGCAGCTTTGGTCTGCAATAATGAAACTTATATAGATGAAGTCTATGTTGCTGTTGCCCATCAGCCTAGTCAAGAGTGGATTCTTGATTCAGGTTGTACCTATCACATGTGTCCTAATAAAGATTGGTTTTGTGATTTTGAAAATGTAAATGGTGGTCAAGTTTTAATGGGTAATCATATGGCATGTCAAGTTAAGGGCATAGGAACCATCACTTTAAGAACAAAGGATAATAATGTGCTTGTTTTAGAAAAGACCAGATATGTTCCTGACCTTCAAAGAAATTTGATTTCTTTAGGTGCAGATTTTGAAAAAACAAGGTGCCTTTGGAAATGATAACATCGAGAAACTCAGTTTTTGTGACTATTGCATACTAGGAAAGCATAATAGATTACTATTTTTGCCTGGAATGCATAAATCTGTGTCTATTCTGGAATACTTGCATGCTGATCTCTGGGGACCAGCTAATGTGCCTACTCATACTAGTTTAAAATATTTCTTGTTAATTATTGATGATTTTTCTAGAAAGAATTGGATATTTCTGTTGAAATCTAAATCTGATACATTTACTGCCTTTAAAGATTGGAAGACTTTGATTGAAAACCAAACTGATAAAAGGGTAAAAGTATTAAGAACTGATAATAGACTTGAATTTTGCAATTATGAGTTTGATGATTTGTGTAAATTGCATGGTATATTGAGACACAGAACTGTTACACACACTCCACAGCAAAATGGCTTGGTTGAAAGAATGAATAAAACTTTACTTGAGAAAGTTAGATGCATGCTTTTAAGTTCTGGTCTTCCCAAGCTATTTTGGAGAGAAGCTACAAAAACTGCTAGTTATCTTATTAATAAAAGTCCTGCTAGTGAGTGCTATACATTTTAAGACCCCTGAAGAAGTGTGGAATGGTAGACCTGTTGACCTTAGCAACTTAAGAGTATTTGGGTGTGCAGCCTTTGCACATCAATATGAAGGGAAATTAGATCCTAGGGCTCTTAAGTGTGTCTTCTTGGGTTATGGTGAAGGGGTAAAAGGGTAGACTATGGATCAGGGAAACCAAAAGGGTACAAGATCATAATAAGTAGAAATGTGGTGTTCAATGAAGATGATCTACCTTGTTTGAAAACTGATAGTAGTTCTAGACCTTTAAATCAAACTGATAGCATAGAAAGAGAGATTGAAATTGAGGTGGAGCAAGTTGGTGATGATAATCAATTACCTAATATTCAAACTGGAGAGGTTGAAGTTGATGTTGATGTTGAATCACATAGAAATGATGAGGTTGATCATTGTGATACTGATTTAGAGACAAATCAGACTTTAGGTGATTATCAACTAGCTCGGGATAGGCAAAGAAGACAAGTTAGACCACCTGTGAGGTTTGATGATGAAGTGTCTTTGCTTACTGTTCAAGGTTTTATTGAGAGTGAACCTGTTTCATATGATGAGGCTATGAGTAGCAAAGATTCCAAACATTGGCTTGAAGCAATGCAAGATGAGATGGAATCTCTTAAGAAGAATAAAACATGGGTGTTGACTAGTAGACCTAAAGGGAAAAGGGTTGTGGATTGCAAATGGATCTTTAAGTTAAAAAGGGGGGAACAAAGTGAGAATGACATTAGATACAAAGTTAGACTAGTGGCTAAGGGCTTCACTCAAAAAGAGGGAATAGATTTTAATGAAATCTTTTCTCCAGTTGTAAAATTTACAACTGTTAGAGTGATTCTAGCCTTAGCAACTCAGTTTAATTGGGAATTGGAACAATTGGATATCAAAACTGCCTTTTTAAATGGAGATCTTGATGAAACTATTTACATGGAACAACCAAAAGGTTTTGAAATGAATAAAAATTCTGACCTTGTATACCTTCTTAAGAAATCCTTATATGGTTTAAAACAAGCTCCAAGACAATGGTACAAGAAATTTGATACATTTGTGCTTGGACTTGGGTTTAAAAGAAGTAATTTTGATACATGTCTTTATTGCAAAGGTAATGGTGGTGAAAATTCACTCTATCTTCTTCTTTATGTTGATGACATGATTTTAGCTAGTCATGACATAAAAGAAATAGAGTTAATTAAAACCAAATTGAAATCTGAATTTGAAATGAAGGACTTAGATCCTGTTCGAAAAATTTTGGGTATCGAAATTAAAAGGAATAGAAGGGAAGACATACTTAGTCTAAGTCAAAAATCCTATGTTTTGAAATTGTTGGAAAAATTTTCTATAAGTGATGCTAAAAGTGTGAGTGTACCTTTAGCAAATCACTTCAAACTTTCAAGTGATCAATCTCCCAAATCTGAATTTGAGTTCAAAATAATGGCAAGAGTGCCTTATTCTAATGCAGTTGGGTCTATTATGTATCTAATGGTTTGTTCTAGACCTGATTTGGCTTTCTCTATAAGTGTGTGGAGTAGAGTTATGTCAAATCCTGGTGAAACTCATTGGGAAGCTATGATGTGGCTTCTTAGATACATTAAGGGAACTTGTGACTTGGGGATTTATTATAGGAAGCAATCTGATGGTGTTATCTTGAGGGGTTACACTGATTCTGACTATGCAGGCGATAGGGATAATAGGAAGTCTACTTCTGCTTATGTGTATACTTTGTGTAATTCATGCATTAGTTGGAAATCTCAATTACTGAAAATTGTTGCATTATCTTCAACTGAGGCTGAATATATTGCTGCAACTGATACTATAAAAGAAGGTATTTTGTTAAAGGGACTTTTAAATGAATTTGGCTTTGTGAAAGATGTTTTATTTTCTGATAGCCAATCTGCTATATATTTGAGTAGAAATCCTATTTTGCATAATAGATCTAAACATGTTGATGTGAAATTTCATTTCATTAGAGATGTTATCTCATTAGGTGTTGTGAAATTTGAGAAAATCTCTACTCAATTTAACCCTGCTGATGTTGGAACTAAAGTGCTGCCTTTAAATAAGTTTTTGGACTGTTTAAAGCTGCTTAACATTGATACTTGCTTATTTTTGTATCAGGTAATAAGAGCAAATGATGCCATAATGGAGAGATCACTTTAGATGAAACTGGGATTATTGTACCAAGGTGGAGATTGTGGAGAAAAAGTGCACAATGGAGGATTGGGCTTTTACTGAGAATGGGCTGAATATGTTGGGCTATTGGACTGGACACTTTATTAATTAGAGGCCTTATGAGACTACTTAAATACCTAAGGCTGGCTCATTTGGCAGATAGAATTAACTCTCATTCTCTCAGATCTTCTCTCTACGCATTCTCTGTTCATCTTCTGTGTAGTTTATGTTTGCACTCTAAAATTGAAGTCTCTTGTAATTCTTTGTTAGTTTAGCCTGTGTACTTCTATTGAGTGAGTCGTAGTGCAATTCTTGAGTGAATTGTAGGGTGCTATTGGTGTTTCCTTGTGTAGATTCCATTCGGATTCGAGAGGATTTCGATGTTTGTGATGTTTCTCGCGTGATTCTCACTGGGTGTCTTGGTGTATTGATGAACAGACTTTGATCCTTGTTTTATAGAGTGATTTCTTCCAGATTGGTGGAAGCTCAAAAGGGGATTAGGATTTTTATCCGAACCTCTTGCCTTAGGGCGAAAAATCTCTTGTGTTCCTTTTATTATTTTCAGTTTCTTGCATTTAATTTTGTTGATTGAATGTTTGTTTTGGCTAATTTGGAGTATTGAATCTCTACAATAAGTGTCGGAGCAAGTCATTTTCCCAAATAAATTTCGTATTCAAATTCAAAATTTATACATTCACATCCATAGACACCTTTAGCCACCCAAAAATTTCCACCAACCACGACAATTGAAAAGAAATTAACAAACGAAAATTTTTTGTTCTGCTTCTTTATTTTGCTTCTTGTTATTAGTTAGTTACAAAAAAAATCGAAAAAACATTATTCTTCGATTCTTTTCACGGTACTGTTCATCCAGGAATTTTTAATTTTTTTAAAAAAATCTTCTTCTTTTCTCTTGCTGTCGTTGGAACTATCCACCAGTTAAGCAGAATTTTGAATTGGATTAATTCTTTTATTATTGTTCTTAGATTTCAAAAAAAAAAAATTTAAAAAAATTGAAAATTTGAATATTACTTATAGGACCAGAGATGTATTCCGTTCCTATTAATTGAATCAGCTTGAAGATAATGACTTGGATACTATTCTGGCTTGTCAATTTAAAAAAAAATAGCATTTAACACCATGAATTCATATAACGAATCTTATAGTCACCCTACTCCTCCGGGTTGTTATCACAAGGCTTGATACTTGTAAGAAAAGGATTTAGGGTTTGGTGGTGTTTGAATATGCAAAGCACACATTCAATCACGGGTTTAATATATCACATAATTGCACACACCATAAACGTTATTCCTAATATCTATTGTCCATGTGTTAAATACGCAGTGTTCTACTTATTGTGAGTCTTCCAACACAAATCACAAACACAAGAATCAACTAAAGAAACGATAAATCTTGAATTAAAAACTATAAATCAACAAGTTTTATCACTCAACCAATACATAAAATTATTTAGCATAGCATTGTCATATGAAAATTACAAAAAAGAAAAAAAATGGAAACATCACTTGAGGCAAAGAATACATTGAAGAACTTGAAAACTGAAAATCTTCACTTTAATCTTCGACCCAAACTTTGAAATCTCCTGTTTTCAATGTAAATTCTCTCTTTTATGCTCAGGGTATGATAAAAATTAGGTTAAACTTGTTCTGGACGTGCCTCCCAATGTATAGTTATTACAAAAAAGAGAAAATGAAACGGGATTTTTTTTTCGATTTTGAACAATGCCCGTACATGGTTTAAACTGTGCCCACTCATAATAGACTTGATTAAGCCTTTGACGCTCAAAAAAGCTTTTATGCCCACGCATGATTGCAGAACCATGCCCATGCATGGTTTAATCCATGGAGGCCAAATTTTGCAATTTAGTCTCTGAACTTTTTCATGTGATCATTTTGATCTTTTCAATAATTTTTCATCCCATCGACTTCTCTTCACATCCAGTTGACCTTTGGCACTTCCACAACTTAATTTTGATGTCCGGCATAACTTTTGCATTGTCGTATTTCAATTCCTGAACTTTGAATTTTGACATTTTCTCTATTCTCCTTTGTTGCTTCTAATTCTTCATCAAATTATTGTGTTTTATCTATTAAACACAATATACAACGAATTAGATGATATTTCATCAAAAGAAATATAAAATGTTATTATTTAAGACATCAAATAAGTGTATAGAATACATTTATCATTTTACACTTTTAAAATTTGAACTATAAGCATGGGCGGACCCAAGGGGGGTCCTGGGGGGCAAGTGCGCCCCCCCCCCCCCACCCCAAACTTTTGAGATTCAATTTTTTTTTTTTTTAAATCACGTTTGTTATCGATTGAAATTTTAATTTTAATCTAAATCAAAGTTAACAATTAATTTTAATAATATATTTTCATGAAATTCATAACTATTTAATTTGTACCCAAATTTACTAAAAATTTGATTTTAATCTCCACCAAACGGGAATAAAATAAAAATAAATTTGAATTTCGAAATATACAAATTTTAAAAATTCTCCGACGATCGTACTCTAATCGAATCTACAAATTATTTGTATCATTTCGAAACTTATTTCAAGAATTACATTATGGACATATCGAATAGTTCAAACATATATCGAAAATAGTTAAAAATATGTTAAACGGGAACCTTTAAAAAGTCGTCTAACTCGCATTTTTTTAAACAAAAAATCAATTATTTCATTAACATTTATTATTTTTGCGATACAAATTTCTCAATATAATTTTCATCATTTTATTAGGAAATTTTCAAAAAATTTCAAAATTTTTCATCCGAAAAAGTCATATCTCATGTAAATTTTTAGATGTAAAATTACATGGAGTATGATTTTTTTGGACGTAAATTTTCGATTGTAAAAATTCTACCAACTTCTTTGCAAGTTCGATTGTGCCCCCCCAAAGTTAAAGTTCTGCGTCCGCCCTGACTATAAGTTACGAACCGAACTCTCTATATCCATACTATATGCTACCCAAACTATATGTTGACTTATGTCAAGCTTGTTGGTCATGTGAGAGAAAGGCTGGCTTGGGGACGACTTCGTTTTGCCGTGGGAACCTTGTGTTTCGCATGTGTATTTGATTCCATATAGCAAACTATTGCAAAATTCTTTGGCGTCCATTTTTCATTGAATAATGTTTTAAGTGCCTATTTGATATTAAAATGTCGAGGGTAGGACACTACGCAGGGACGGACCCAGCATTAAAATTCAGCCTGAGGTGACGTTGACCGATCAACGTCGACAATCAACGATCGTAAGAGCATGTCGTTTATTAATATTTAATTAAATAATACTAAAAATTATTCAATATATATGTAAACGCACTAAAACGTAAGAATTATATATATATGGAAAATGGGTCAAAATCCAAATCACAACTCAATCAACCTAAACCCTAACTTCTCATTTCAAATTTATGATAAATAATAATAATACAACTAATTTCTCATTTCAAATCAATGCACAACTGCACAAGACAAGTTCTTTACTTATTGCAATTTACAGAATAACCAAGTATACCTAAACATAATTATCACTTATCAGGTATCACTCATCAGCAAAGAAATCAGACAATGCAAAACAGCACAAGACAACAAATTTACTGCTTGCAATTTGCAATTTGCAGAAGAACCAACTCACCAAGCAAGCCTACACCTATCACATTATCACCAGCCACTAGAGACGAACCGGTAAAAATAAAAAAAGAAATCGGACACAGAGACTATTTTTGCATTTCATGGCAGTGAAATTTCATGATCTAACATCGAATATGAAAGGCCAACATAAACACTTAAAAAATACATCCATAATGCCCAAAAACAACTTACGGTTTCAAATTCACCAAAACTGGCGACGGACGGACGGTAGCAGCCATGGACTAGGCTGGGCGGACTGCTGGTGGTGGGCGGTGGTAGACGGCAGCGACGGGCGACTAGGCAAGAGAGAGTTGAGAGATTGGTGAAGTCGTGAAGATGAATCCTCAATTTGGGGATGGATTTTAATTTTGGAATGAAGCCTAAGGCAGGAGACTTAAGTCATTTGGGGATGGATTGGGCCTATATATAATTAAGGATTGGGCCCAAAAATAATGGCCCACTCCAATTACAAAAACAGCGATGATGTTTGATGGGCTGGGCCACATTTGGCCCACTTTTAAAACAAAAAAAAAAAAAAATTAGAGGAAATTACACAATTCCAGGTGTTTAAAGTATCAAATTCAAAAATCAGGGACTAAATTTCAATCTTCAAAAATCAGGTGCTATATAAACACTCTAACCCTAATTTTTCACACAACCCCCTCCTCTCTCTCTCTCTCTCTCTCTCTCTCGCCTCACCTCTCTCTTCCGTCTCCACCTCCCCATCCCCTCCTCTGCTGCGCTTCGCAGCAGCACGTCACTGCTGCAAATCGCAGCACTCTGCTGTGAATCGCAACAGAGTGCTGCGATTCGCTGCGCTTCGCAGCTGCACGCTGCTGCGACCCCTGTGGGTGGTGGTTTGCGGTGGAGTATTGGGTTACTTCGATGCCGCGGGTGTAGCGGATTGCTGTTGGTTGGTGGTGGTGGTTGTGGTTGGCTGTTGGTCTATTGTTGTTGGGGTTAGTAGATCTATTGTTGTTGGCTGGCGGTGGTGGTTGTGGTTGGCTGTTGGTGGTGGTAGATCTATCGTTGTTGGGATTCAGTAGTGTGTTCTGTGGCTGGGTAGTCTGTGTTGGTCGATCTGTGACATGTGACCAAGTATCGGTGGTAGGCGGTAGTATGTGACCAAATTTTTGTCAATTTGTGACCAAGTTTTTGTCAATCTGTGACCAATTACTCAAATGTGACCTAAAAATTTAATAATCTGTGACCTCGAAATAATATGTGACCAACTAATTTAAAAATCTGTGATCTCGAAATAATTTGTGACGTACAAATTTTTTGATATGTGACCTCGAAATAATTTGGGATCAAAAAATTTGACGATATGTGACCAGTAAATAAATTTGTAACTTAAAATTATGAATATGTGACCATTAATCACAAAATATGACTTTATTATCTTTATTTAATAAATATTTTTAATTAATTAAATAAATACCTGATTTTTGAATTTTTAAACTATTTACCTTATTTTTGAATTGAGGTAAAGAATACACCTTACGCCTGGGCCAAATTGTCCCAATTTCAAAAACAAAACAAAAAAAAAAAAAAAAAAAAAAAAAAGTAGAAGGATGAAGAAGACAAACTAGTAGGAAGCTGCCGGCGAAACTCCCAAGTCCCAATTGCAGCACTGCTCCGACGAATCCCAGCACTCGTGGCCGCGCCCCCTGGTCGGGTGCTGGGTCTGTCTCTGACACTACGTGACATTATAAATGATAAATTCAAATTAAATGACATCATATAAGCCCTTGTTTGCATATTTAAAAATAAAAAATTTAATACATTTTGATAAAAGTTGATGAAATGTGCTATTGAAAAATTGTGAATTTCATAAAACGTGGGATTATTATTGTAGTGTTATTATTTACTTTGAAGTCCACTGGCCCCTCAAAAGTTTTCTATTGGCCGTTGCAATGGCTTTGTGTTGGATTTCTTGTGCACCTTCAAACCACCGCCACCACCACTCTAGCTTTATTCAAAACCTCAGCCCCGCACACTCATCTCCACCGCTGGATAAACGAAAACCACCCCAAATTACCCTTTCGGTCTCAACGCTTTCTTCTTCTTCTAATCCCATTGCAGAAGGCGAAAGATTTCCAGTTGTTGTGAGCAAAAGATTAGTTAATCTCACTATTGTTGGAGCTGTATTATCAAGATTCTTGTTTTTCTCTAAGGCCCTGGCTTCTCAATTGCTGGAGCTTCAACAATACACTGATCCCAAAGAAGGATTCACTCTTCTTATACCCTCTTCTTGGATTAAGGTCCATTCTCCTCCTACCTTTAATGGGATTTTTACTTAAATTTTGGGTTTTTAGTAGAATAAAACTTTCCGATTCTTAGTTGAATTATGCACTAATTACATCTTATGCCGGTGTATGAAAGGTGAAGTATTTTTGGGAATTAACTCAAATGTCATTGGGTTTATCAGGTTGAAAAGGCGGGGGCAACTGTTTTATTTGAGGATGCAGAAAAGAAATCTAACAATATAGGGGTAGTGGTGAACCCAACTCGGATTTCGAGTCTAGGCGAATATGGTACTCCTCAGTTTGTAGCAGATAAACTTATCCAGGCTGAAAAGCGCAAGGTTAGTGAAGTGTAACGTTTTTATAATATAATTGTTTTGCTAATTGCATTTGTACTTTTCCACGTTGGTATCTGAATTGTGATTATACATTGTAATGAAATTGGAATGTGGCTTTATTTTTGATGGATTGAAAAGGTGAAGGAAAATATTAACCTGTTGAAATAAATTAATATGTAGGATTGAACTTTATTCCATGGAAAAATGGGTTATCTTTTCTTGTTTTAGCTACAATATCCATGTTAGGATAAACAATTTAAAGGACTAAATCTATCAGAATTTTCTTTGTTCATTATTAATGGACGATGACAAGTCTTAGAGCATGTTTGGCTAGGATTAAAATCCAATTAAAATTGAAAATATGTCGTTATTGAGTCTCACTCGTTTTATAAAAATCAACAATAACGGTTAGTTTTTCAATTTTAATCCAATTTTAATCTCTACTGAACACGCCCTTAATAGGGAAATTGAATCCCTTGGGATGTCGCTTCCTTGATCTCTCATCTCTGTACTATGAGTGGACAGAAGTTGCATTTTATTGCTGACACAGGTTTAAACCTGATTGAGAAGGAACTTCGATTATGTAGGAAAGTACAAAAGAAGCCGAGGTAATTGCTTTCTCTGAGAGATCAGGTCATAGAGACCTTCAAGTGTACGAGTTCGAATACAAGGTTGACAGCACCAGGGGAGGGTTGAAGAGGGTCTTTTCTGCTGCATTTGTGGCATCTAAGAAGCTCTACCTTTTGAATATTGCTCACTCTGATGGTTTAGACGACCCTCTGGACATGGAGAGACGAATGACTCTGGAACAAATTTTGCACTCCTTTGATGCAGTATCTGCAACGTATACAAAATAGCCCGATTCTTGATTTCCTTTATCTTGTCTTGGAAATCAAGGTATGCTGCTGCCCCGGCTTTAGATTTTTATTTCTCTCATTACTGCTTGCAAACCAATTTGCCAAATTTTCTGTGTCACTTATTGCTTGTGTTTCGGTAGGGTGGAGTGCATTGAAGTGGACAATACTCTTAACTATTAAGAAAGAAGAAGAAATTATAAGCCATTGTATTGTTCAATTCACACCAAACATGCACTTTGTACTATAATTTATTGCTCTGGTTTTCCATACAATGTTCCTTGAAATCATCTGTCGACTCTTTTTAAGTAACATGATTGCACTGCACTGTGTTTTTCTCCAGGTTTATGCTGTGTATCAAGAGATTTAAGGGATTTCAATTTCAACCATCTGGCCATAAAATTCCACTTGAAGCACAAATTCCCATCTTAAAGGCCACTCTCTCATAGCTTTGTATGTATAATTTATTGGGTCAATTAGTGGCTCTGCCGTTATGTGGGCAAAACCGGAAGCCAGATTGTTTAGTAGCCTTTTCACAAATTTATTCTACTTGAACAATCTTCATCACTTGCTTCAGTTGCAGGGTTAGGTTTGATAATGAGCATATACACAAAAGGCGAACATAAAATCAGAGATTGAACTGTTCACAATAATCTCCTCTCAGAACAACTCATTTCGAAATTACATTGTCTTCTGATTAATCAATATGATAGATATTGAAGATAGCGTCCAACATGAAACAGTTCCTACATATTATATTGATTAATCAGTGTCACCCAAATTGCATCATCAAAGCAAAACATGAACTTAACTGAGTAGGAGGAATATCTGTTAGCTACCAGAAGACCTACACAATAAAGTTTTTTTTCCTCCAAACAACCTATAAGCTTTAAAGGCAACAAGGAGATGCACTTCACTTCGTGGAAGTCAAGAAATTCATATCCGCGTCCTTTTTACATCGCTCTCGGGGACATTTACGTCATTACCGTTACCGCCAAATGATACCTGCAGCAATAGTTATGTTCATCCTAAAAACTCCAGTTCAAGAGATGTTTATTCTTTTCCGTATGAACATTGAGTAAAGAGAGGATGATAAGTTAGTTGTGTAACCATGCGAAGATCAATACATGGATGAACTTACGTTCTCGTTAGGAACAACAGCATATCTGTCAGACGGTGAGACCAAACTTTTTTCTGTAAATGGAAACCATAAATATACAGAAGATCAGTTCATGCTAACTACTGAAACAATTCTAACTAATGAAATATGAAAATGTGTAGATCATATACAGAACCTGATGATATGTTAACTTTTGAGGCCTCTATCTGCTGTCCAGGTGACCCATCCATACTCAATACCTCTATGATCTTGGGGACATTTCTGTAAAATTTAGGATAATGTAGAGAGCCAATAATTTGGTTCAAGTAGTATAGTCGAAAGTTAAGCTAAGTTCCAGATTCTTCACGTAAGAACCAAAATTTTAATGTATTATCAAGGGACTGTGGTTGTACTTTATAAGCCAAAAAACAGCACGAGGAACAGAACTTGTGGACTTTGGATAATTCCTAGGTATTCAGAATTACCTGTCAAGAGTATCCCCATGGCCAAGCTGACCGTTTGTGCCCCTTCCCCATGAAAACACATTCTGCATTTCAGTGACAGCGAGCGTATGCCTCCAACCACACGAGATATCTACTACTTTCTGCCATAAATTTTAAGTGGAAAACCTTAGAATCGGAACCTGCCTTCTGCATTTGGAACTGACAAAATAATGACATTGAAAAAAAAGACTATTGCCTGATCATGTGGAAATTTGACTTGTACAGGTGAGCAATGATCAACATTGTCACCAACACCAACTTGTCCAAACTGTGCACAGATAAAGGTTGAAATTGAAAATACATCAATATAAAGACAATAATTTAAAGTTAGTTATATGTAAAAGAACTGCTTGATGATCATACGCATAATGAGATTATGTTCAGGCTATATAATCAATAAGAAACTAGAATTCTGAACCTTATTCCAGCCCCAACCGTAAAGTTCTCCGTTGGTTGTCAGTGCCATTGTGTGTCTCCAACCACCAGATATCTGGGAGCGAAAAAGGAAGAATGTGTAAAAACCTCAATAACATGAATAGTACAAAAACAATATAGTTTATCTTTTACTTTCCTGTATTCCCACAATTTTATTATCTAAGGCTTTACAGAATACAGTACTGGAAATTTTCTGATTCAGTTTAATTGGTAGGCCAAAAGAGTGAGGAATACAAGTGGATCCACAGTCTTTTCCTCATCTTAAATCCTCTACAACCAGACATACCTAAAAAATTCCAGCAAAACATTCTGACTTGTGCCGAAAATGACAAATTACCTGAGAAATAAATTTTTCACGCAATGCTTCTAGCTTATGAGGGATTAGGTGGTCTTCAAAATCTCCATGTCCTAGTTGACCATATTTGCTCCACCCAAAGGTATACAAACTACCCATAGCAGAGACAGATATCGTATGCCGCCATCCACATGCCACCATAACCATCTTTTCTCCCTGCAATTCTGGATTAGCGTGACTTGGGGAGAAGGAAAGAAGATGAATGAGACTAAAAGTTGGAGATGCATTTTAGCCACTGTCAGTTTTTATGCGATTTCACAAGCTGTTCTTGAAGTGGAACAGTAACTGATAGTTACAGCAAAAATACGTGGATATTCAGTGTCAACATACCTCAACAGTTGAAACTTTCTCGGGAATCAAGCGGTCATTTCTATCACCTAATCCCAGATTTCCATATCGACCCCACCCCCAGCCATAAAGCTCACCACCTTCTGTTACGGCAGCTGTATGTTCAGCACCAGCAGCAACCATTTTGATAGATACTCCCTACAAAAAGTACAAGTGGTCGATCTATAAAATTCTCAAAACACTCAATTTATCATTTTTTTGTTCAACCAGAAATATATCTACTAAATGGAAGAGACAGACAGCATCTTTTTTTTCTTGCAAATGATGTTATCATGCTTAGCCGGCTCCAAATCGATATGCTTTTTTTTTTTCATTGTGTGAATAAATGAAGACATACCATCTTTTTAGCAGTAGCAGAGCTAAACATATTCTCTTTTACAAAAATTATCTGGATCACTATATCTTCATAGGCATCAAATGAGAATAGGATAAACAACTTCAATAGAAACTCCAGGTGGAAATTTTTGCACTTTCTTAAAACTGAATACAAACAATGATAATTAGAAGAACGAAAAGCAATCTTCATAAAATCAGACAATTCCCTGTTCACACGAATACTTCCAGTAAACTCTGTTATGCTAATGCTACTGGCACATATAGCATTCTGCTTCTTTGGACACATTCTAGTTTTATTTTATTTAAAGACTGCTGGAATGAGCAACAGGACGATGGCAGGCAAAAAAAAATGGAAAACACCTTTATCGAATAAATGAGTGACAGAAAAGAAAGCAGCAATCAGAACTTCTCGACGTAATGAGAAATTCACAGTACCTTGAAAGCTTCAATCTTCCGTGGCACAAGAGAATCCTCCGTCGTCCCAAGGCCTAGTTGACCATTTTGATTACGCCCCCAACTTTAATTGAGTAGAAGTGCGAAAATGCAATATTATCAAAATGTCAATAAGAGTAAACATTCAACTCATTCAATTCAAAACAAACTAACAGTCTAATGCTTCTACATGAGAAAAACCCAAAAAATTCTTAGACTGAAACAATTCTACCTCGATCTTTAATAGTACACAAATTACAGAAGCTCAAAATAGAAAGAACGCTGTGGTTACTTCACACAATTTGCACGGTTTGAAGAATTGTAAATCTTATGATTTAACGCGGGATCAGGGCAGCACCTTACCATCATCAACAAAAGAATAACTCGTTAGGATAATGGGCATACTGTTGCAGTACAAGTTGCAGCAAAACGATACTAGTATTTTCAAAATTATATAGAAATCTTTTTGTCAGGGTTTCTAAGTTAATGGCTTGAGATTTACTGAGATAATTGCTCTCTTGTATATTTTGATTTGAAGTCATCAAATACCAAAGTACGCTGATACAGTAAAACCTCTATAAAATAATAATGGTGGAATAGAAAAAATATTATTTTGGAGGAATTATTAAATTATCGATAAATGAATAATTGTTAATTTATAGAGCATTGTATATTTTTGTAGTTTGTATTATAGCTTATCATAATACATGTAGGAATATTGAAAAAAAAAAATTGAATGTGATGAATTTAAGTGTTTTAAGTCACATTATTTTGGAAGAATGTATTTTGGAATAGTAAATTGATGGAAAATGTGCGGTTGAAAAATAAGGAAAAGTTATTGATGTGATGTAAAATATTATTTTATTGAAAAATGTATGGTTGAAAATGAAAAGAAAAATAAGAATGAGAATTTTAATGTGGCTCAAACATGGACTAAAATTTAATCCGTAAACACACAAAAAGACACGCATACATTCATTAAAGAGGAAATATTAATGTACGTGCATTGGCTTCAAAATTTAATATTTTGGAAGCTTAATCTTTCAAGTTATTTTATGTACACATAGAACATAATTTCTGCTGTCATTAGTTTTAGTTTAGCACTCATTCCAAATTTCATACATTTTTCTACCATGGTGTCTCATTTGAAAGGAGTTAAAAATCTACGTCGACGATAATTGTGTTCTATCAACTATTTCTTAAAAAGAGGCATTTCAAAACCTTCGTAACCTTAAATAATTAATTTATACAAAATGAAAAAAATATGCCAAATGTAGTATATGCATTGAATTTGATATGGATGCAATGAAAAAGCAAAAAATTCTAGATGCATATTTTGAAAAAGATACACACTAAAAAAAAAAATATGTTGTCAAATTAAAAGTTTGTTAGTTTGTATTAATATGAATTTTTATAAATTTAAACAGTTATTATTTATATATTTTTAGGCTCTCAAAGGATCTCAAAAAAAAATTATTATATTATGAATTTAATGAGGTTATTAATTTAGTACACTGATTCAAGTAGGGATCGAAGAATTTTATTATTTAATCGAAATTATTAATTTATCTAAGGCCATGTTTGGTAGGCCACATTTTTTGGGGAAGTAGGAAAATATTTTCCACTTTCCACTTTTTTAGCTGTTTGATAGGCGAAATTTTCCACGAAAAATATTTTCTGGATTTTCCCCACACGCGTACAATTTCGGGTTTTTGATAAAAATGTTTTCCCGCCTTTTTGGTGGGAAAATATTTTCCTACCCGACAGTAAATTTTTTTTTTTGCCAATGGAAATAAATGTCATAACTAATGGTAAAAAAAAAAATCACTTTAATGGACAATTTTCATGTAAAACAAAGTCAGACATACACTAAACTTTGATAAAAAAAAATGATTTTTTAGGAAACAATTTTTTTCCCCTTTTTTTTTTTTACTTTTTGGCAATGGAAACAAATTTTACAACCAATTGTGGAAAAAAATATCACTTTAATGAACAATTTCCATATAAAATAAAGCCAAACGAATAGAAAATTTAAAAATATTTCGGGTGGAAAATTATACCAATCAAACACATTTGAAATCATATTCCCTACAAAATATTTTCTAGACAAATCTTTTCCCTGTAAAACATTTTCTTTCCACTCATTTTCCACCATTACAATCAAACGCACCCTAACATTCATTTATCGAGGTGGTACGGTATAGTATTTTGTGATTGTGGAGAAGAATGCCAAAAATTAGAGGATGCATTGCATTGCACGACTAGATTAATTAAGCTATTACTTTAGCCTCAACTAATACCAGGAAAGTATATGCAAATAAATATATGTACATCGAAGGGCATCAAGTGGAACCAACCTCTGCACTTCACCTTCCACGGTCACTGCCAAACAATGGCTGTCCCCACAAGCAATTTGTTTAATCCGTAAACCCTGTAATGCTTTGATTGGTTGAGGAGAAAACAAGTCGCTGGAGTTGCCATGACCCAACCTCCCAAAATCACCCCTATAATTGTTTGTACAGAGGGTGTTAGAGGATAAAATCTCACATCCAATAAAGATGAAAAACATATATCAATTTATAAGGATTTGGACTACTCCTCCTAACAAGATTGACATTTTAAGATGAAACCTCAAATTTTAACATGGTATCAGAGTTCATTAATCTCCAACGAACAATTCGATTAGATTAAATGGAACCTCAAATCTTAACATAGAGTGGTAGTACCCATTAGTGTGTGTGTGTGTTACATCAAAGTCATTCAAGACTCTCACTTGGTTCATTCCTGAATAAAAATCTATCATCCAAATAAACAGTGAAGGATTACTGAAAAATGGCGTGCACCATATTTTAAGGTCGTGCAGGATGGTGAAATCAAGCAAAACATAAACAATATTTGATTTTTGGCAGAAATGCTAAAGTAGTAGTTAAGACATACAGAAGCCTGATTTTTTAACAAATACAAAGATACAACTCCTAATATTTTGCAGTGGAAAAAACACTTATAATACTGAACATCATATGAAGGAGCTAATTATTTCAGCATCACTGTTGGAATTTTTTTTTTTCTTCACAATTTCCAAACTACAGTCCCCAGCCCACTGAATTTTTTTTTTTTTTTGGTAGAAAAAAAAATGCATTTGTAATTTTATTTTTTTACGTATTAGCCCGACCGTTAACCCGATCCTACATCCGTTATTTTTTTTTTCACAAAGTGTTTAGAAATTGGAAATATGGGTGTCTTACCAATCTCAAACTTGATTTTTCAAGATGTTTTTGAATTCTCAACAGAATAGAGATTTCGTGAAAGTTGATAATCAACTCCAAAATTCATTTCTTATGATGCTTTCTTTCAACACACATTGAAGAATACCAAAATACAATTTTTTGTAGATAGAAAAAGAAAACCTACCATCCCCAGCTGTACACTTGCATTTGGGACTCGGAGTATGCAGTCGTATGGTCAGCTCCACAAGTTACAGATACTATCTTTAATCCATCCAATGCACTCAATTGAGTTGGAGAAAGCCGATCTTCAGCGTCCCCATGGCCTAACTGTCCATCTTCTCCCCTCCCCCAAGAGCAAATAACATCTCCAACTGCAAGATATGTACAAAACCATCATCTTCAGTTCGTAAAATTATATTTGCATACTAAAACTTAAATATTTGAAGCATTTACAAAAAAAAGGTTTAACATTTTTAACAACTGCCACTATCCATAAAATAGAACTCCTTGAGTTTAACATGATCATGACAGCAGAATATCAGTACTAAATTATTTAGTTTATATTTCACTGATTCCACAAATAAACAGATAACTACTGACCCTTAAACAATCTTTTAAAAAAATGAATAAGATTTAGCATTTTCGCATCATGGGCATTCAAAAATTTGACAAAATACACACAGATGCATATTCTCCATCCTTGGTCCTTACAGAACTGTGCAAGATAGGTTTAACCTTAAAGTTACAGAAATGCCCCCATTAAATTCAGAAGGATCAAAACCAGTAGTAACGTGGAGCATTCTGGTCCATGCAAAACAACATCAATTTAACAAATCAAAATCTTTAACAAAAGATAAGAATGTGTTCTTCATTATCAATCTCAAATTCATGTCTTATATGCACAGATTGGTTTATAAAACTTACAGAGGAGGGCTACAGAATGACTAGCCCCAGCAGATATGAGTAGCACTCTACGAATCGGCCCAGTTCCCATTTCACTGCTACTATCCATTTGGCCTTCCTCTGCCATCTTT
Organism: Fraxinus americana; assembly: GCA_035079005.1. Taxonomy (NCBI): domain Eukaryota; kingdom Viridiplantae; phylum Streptophyta; class Magnoliopsida; order Lamiales; family Oleaceae; genus Fraxinus; species Fraxinus americana. Next base: position 31,000,199 of record CM068712.1, read on the forward strand.
TTGCCTTTCTTTCTATCACAGTCTCACTTTCTCTGTGAGTTATAAGGGTTTTTGTTCCTAAAAAATTCTCAAAACTCCTGAAAGAAATTGAAGACAGGGAGATATATTTAAAAGTATCTCCTTAGGTTGAGTTTTTCTTTTTCACCATTGACAAGTGGGGTACTGTGTATTTATAGCGATAGATATGGCTGGCACGTATTATTGCAGCCTACTGCCCAGTCCCTCCACCGAATTATTAGTGCATGTTTGGAACGTAATTATAAATTAAAAGTGAATATAAGTTTAAATTCTATGTAATAGATGGATGATAAGTGATCACTAGTTTTGAGTTTTGGATAAAAAGTAAATTTAAGAGCTTGTTTCAGAGGAATTAAAATCGGATTAAAATTGAAAAATCAATTTTTATTGTTGACTTTTATTATACGAGAAGAATCTAATAACGGCTACATTTTCAATTTTAATTGGATTAAAATCCCTCACAAACAAGCTCTTGGTCATTATTTGGCCTCCATTTTGGAGAATTTATAAATTTTGGAATAGTGATTAATACGAGAATGTATTGTTGAAAAATAATGAAAAATTTTAAATTTGTGTGTAATATTATTTTATTTGGAGAATATATAGTTAAAATTAAAAAAGAGAAAAAAATTTAAAAAAAAATTAATGGTGCTTAATCAGAAATGATAAAATTATAATAGTTGGTACCAATAAAATCGAGTACCAAGTGTATTTTTTTATTTTAATATGAAATTGAGTTTTAACTCTTAGGTTGTGTTTGATAAGCTCAATTTTTCAAGGAAAATGGAAAATAAATTTCATTTCTCACTTTTTGAATTATTTGATTAACAAAATTTGCCATGGAATTGCATTTCCTTACTTATGTCACATCAATCTATTTTCCATGTTTTTAAAAAATCGATTTTCTTGCTAAAATGGTGGGAACTTGGCAAAATGGAATTGATTTATTTTTTAAAAAAAAAATTAATTTTTTTTTACAATTGGAAAAATTTTTAGACACAATGATAAAAAAAAATTATCATTTTTATTGATAATTTTCATACAAAACAAAGTCAAACGAATGGTATTCGGTATAGTAATTTTTTTTAATTTGGATATTGAAACAAATTATAAACCCAATGGTAAAAAAAATTATCACTTTAATGAACAATTTTCATGAAAAATAAAGTCAAATGGATACCAAACTTTCAACATTTTTCAGTTGAAAAATTATTCCAATAAAAAATAATTAATTACAATTCTCAGTAAAACAATTTTTAAACAACAAATTCCCTAAAATTCATTTTCTTTTCACCCATTCTCTACTTTCGCAGTCAAATGGACCTTATTGAATTATTGGATCAAAGAGGCAGGGCCATTGGTCCCTATCTAATGATGACGAACTTGTACCAAATTTCAAAAAAAAGTCTTAAGAGATTTGACATGTACGTATCATATTTGTCAAAGTTTGACAACTGCATCTGAAATTTTCCTCTCAAAATTAAAATTCTCAGTCCTCATCTTATCAAAATGATCAAAGTAGGCTAAATATTATTATTTATGCATTTCGTCACATCCATTCTCATTTTCAACCACACATTCTTCAATAAAATAATATTTTCTATTGCATCAATAATCTTATCTTCTTTTTCATATTGCTCGTGAAATGTTTACCTTGCAAGTTTATATGAACGTAGATTTAAGAGTTAATTAATTCTAAAAAAATACTTATAATCGTGGTATTAGAGTAGATAATATTTCTCGAGGTTGTCGATATATTAATTTCTGGAAGACTACTTCCAATAGAAGGCTGTTTTAAAAAAACCAAACATCGATGGGAGATTAATTTTAAATTTGGATTCTTGTAAGTGCATCACATTTTAATTATATTAAAGATTCTTAACGTTTACTTATTGTTATATGTATGTCTCGACTTCTATTAATAACATATCTTATCCTTAAGGAGAGTTACCATCCAAAAGTTTTGTAAAAATGGTTTAAAAGGACTTATATACCCATCGTAGTTTTAAATAAGCAGAAAAAGCAAAAAATAACAAATACAAAAAGTGCAACTAATATTTACCCCTGATTTTGTAGAAGGCTAGCAGATTATTTTTCCGAATACGTCTCCAACAATATGTACTAAAGTGAAAGGTTGGGGGTAAAAATTCGATAAAAATATATTTAAAACACCTTCTAATGCAATTAAAATGTGGCACATTTTAAAAAATCGTGACCTGTAAAACCCATGATTTAAAATCTTGCCCCCAAAGTACTTGTATTATTGGCCCGACCATGCTACATTGCCGACACTCTTGCCCACTTCCTTTAACATAGTTGTCATTGGACTATTTGAAAAACGGTCGATGTTTACCCTTAATCTTCTGCCAACACTGCATCTCTAAAGTAGATGGGAAAAAAATCTTGATAGTTGCTTATTCCATTAGTCCTGTGATTCTTGCACAATTAGTGTGTGTTTGGTAGAGATTTTTTGGGGGAAGAATTGATTTTGAATAGTGATATGATTGGAAATGTGTAGTTGAAAAAGAAGATAAGATTATTGATGTGATAGAAAATATTATTTTATTGAAGAATGTGTGGTTGAAAATGAGAATTGATTTACTGTTGAAAATGAGAATTGGTACCAAACATAGCCTTAATAGCAGAGTTCAAGACCCCGAGAGGAGGACAAAGCCCTGACTTGCCACATGGATGGTGCTGTGTTGCGTATTAATTAAGGGACCATCTTTGCAATTATTCTACCTATCAATTCACTCAACCACCATCTTAAGCATAACCTCGAAAGTGGAAACACATTATTCATTTACAACTATATCATAATCCTCATGTTACATGAGAATTGTCTCTCTCACAAACTCTTCCTAGGCTCATGCCACAGCTACACACATTTAAGTTCTATTTGGCATGACTTGTAAAAGGTCAAAAATTGTTTTTATAACCAAGAAGTTACTTTTAAACATGTTTACTCAATTTTCTGATTAAAAGAGCCTTTAAAAAAAGGTGATCTAAGGTAGCTTCTTCCTCTTCTATCAAAAGCAAGAACAAAAGCAAAAATCATGTCAAACATATCCTTATTTGTTGTGTCCTTCAATGTATTCTGGGCCTTAATTCAATCGGGAGAACCGACTTTCTTGTAAACTATGTAGATCCTGACTATGTTGTTTGCGAATGTAACTCTTACATTTGACAAAGTGTTTATATCAGTGCACCTACTCAAACTTGCTGAAATACACAATCCAAAACCAAAATGGAATTTAGCGCCAACACAGAATCCAAATGATACAAAAAGTCGAGGAATATCTTCAATGAAAAGAATGACCCACTGCATAACTCTACAACTTAATTTTTAAGAATTAAGATTTACAAACGTGAAATTGAAGGGGGAATATATCGTGCAGGTTAAGTAAAAAAAATTTAACAAACTAAAAGATTACATACAGGTTTCTTCTATATCTAAAACGAGTCCTGGAACACAGCATCGATCAGGTTTAGAGCAATTGCCAGTCGTCTTCTTGAGCACAATCCTCTGAATCGCCAGTAGGCAACCTGTCGATGGAATCACAATCTCGACTTTCAGCATTATCCTGCAAGTTGCCAGGGTGACTGGCTGGCTTCGGAGAGCTTCTGGTCTTGGTTATTGTAAATAGTGGAGCACCATTCGATTGACTGATTAACTTCGATGTTCGTAAACAAAAATCATCGAAATCATCTGTTGCAAAAGTAATAAGTGATAATTTTGAAATAAACCATAGCGAATGAAGAAGGAAGATGATTTACTTTTGTCCCTGCAGTAATATCCAATCGCCAAGGACGGGTCGACAGAATCCAGAGGCATGTGCCGCACAACACTGGAAGCGCGATCCAAGAACATTAAATAAAAAAGATGCCCAAAACAAGCATTTAAACGAAGAATGAAAGACAAGGGAAAAGAAAAATGGTACATCAATCATAGATAATTTGAGAAAATTTGATCTAAGTATCAACTTACTTGCAATGATAAGATGAAGTATCAATGTCTACATTATCCGGCTTAATATTAAGAACCTGTTGATCAATCAAATAATAAGAAATACTATTTGTACGTCATCATACACAAGGTTTCCACAAATGAAAGAGGTACAAAATATAGTAAAAAAATACCATGAATAAGGAAGCAGACATCTAAGGAACTACTTTTAAACTTGTTTGAATAATTTTCTGAAAGCGTTTTGTCAAGCTAGAAGGGCTTTTAGAAAAAGTTGTTCTAAGGTAACTTCCTCGTAAAGCTCTTTTACAAGAAACAAAAGCAAAAGCAAAACAAGAAGTCCTGCCAAACAGCCCCTTAGCTCTGCAGCAGAAACCAGTTTCCAAATAAATAGCTTATCAAGTGTGTTGGAACTAGGAGTGGGTCAGTTTTTTTGCCTTTTTAGGCGGATTTCGGGTTGGTTGATCGGGTCGGGTTATGGGTTAGCAACCCAAACCAGATCCGAACTGACCCAAACCGACTCAAACCCAAAAAAAAAGGCCTTTAAAAACAAAAACCTAAACTCGCCTTCTCTCTCGCAGTCCCGCTCAATCCCCCCATCTCTCAAGTCTCTCCCTTCTCACTCATGCCTCAAATCGCCTTCTCTCTCGCTCAATCCCCCCATCTCTCCTCTCCGACCATCCCAAGATTCCCAACCCTCCATCTCTCAAGTCTCTGCTCTCTCGCTCAAGCCTCAAATTGCCTTCTCTCTCGGGTAAATTTCATCTGCGGTCACCGGTTACTAAACTTACTTTGTCTCAATTCAATCACTGAACTTCATTAGAAATTAGTAATATCAGTGACTTGTTAGATGTTAATGTTATTATAGTTGCTGCCTAGCTGGATATTAGTGAATTAAAGATTAGTTCTCTTCGAGTTTAGGGTTTTTATTAGATGAATCAGCACTTTCAAGTTTTTAACTCTTCATCAAAATCATCATATAATTGAATGTAGTGTAGTATATTGTTTTAAGGTTGATGGTAGCCCTGCACCAGATGTTGTTGTAAATTTGTAATGCTATACGCCATTTTGCATGAGATCAAATGGTCTTAACATCTGATCCACAACCTTCATTTTGTTTAGTTATTTAATATAACATAAAAACTTTTTTATGTTATATTTGTAAGGTGCTAAAACTTCATTTTGCATTTAGTTATTTTCAACATTTGAGTTGTGCTTCCTTCGGTATTTTGCCTGGTATTTTAGAAGAGGGTAGATGAATTGGACACGTACAGTCTCCACAATGGGAACAAAAAAGAAAGGGATCTTCCAGGGATTCATATGTAGTCTGTCTCAAATCTTTGGTAATGCCTCTAATTCACAATTTCTAAGATCATTTTTGCTGTCTATTGTAATGGGTTTTTGGCAGTTTTGGGTCTACTGTGAAAACTGGTCATTTTGAAGTTGAGAAAGAGCCTGAACTAGAGATTGGATTGCCAACAGTCAACAGATGTTATCATGTTAAGCATGTGGCACACATTGGCTACGATTCAGTTATTAATTCAGATTCTATTTCACATGTTTTATTTTTTCGGCCGGGAATCCCCTTTTATTTTTATATGTGCAATAAATTTATCTCAACCCGACCAACCCGACCCAACCTGACCAACACATAATTGGGTTGGGTTGGGTTGGATTTCGAACAAACCGACAATGTTGGATTAGGTTGGGTTTGGGTTTGGGTTTGGGTTGGGGCAAAAACCGACCCGACCCAACCCATGTCCACCCCTAGTTTGAACCCCAGATCCAAATATGTCAAAATAAGTTTAGCTGAATTGTAATCAGAAGGTACCCGAGTGACCAGTGTCTATAAAGAGACGTCAAGATTAATGCTAATTCACACAGAGGTCTAACCATTCAATCCATTTTTCTCCATAACAGGTATTTCCGTCCTTTCTCCTTCTGGTCATTCTAAAAGAAATAACAGTTTATGTTCGAAAGTTCAAATATTTGATTTTTCTCATCAAACACCAAATCTTCAGATAACAATGATCGGGGACATAGTGAAGATCAATTCTTCTAGATATACGGTGAGACAAAAACCATTACGGTTTTCATAAATGATTCATGGGAAGTTAAAGCATAAGATATATGAGAAGAATTGCAATTCTAGAGCTCCCCACGTATAATCAAACATGGGATACATTTTAAAACTTGAAATACTGAATTCTACAAGCAAAGCAAGAAAATACCAGAACTAAACAAATTAACATGGATAGTAAAAGACTTGCTGACATAAGCAAAATCGAATAAATGGACATAATTATAAATTCTGTTGTGGCCACTTAGGAGAAGAGGACCTCAATGTTGACAAAGGAAAGGTGAAAACTATCCCACAATGACACGGTCAAACGCTGAGCTTATTTGAGCCAAAATATTTTATTATACATGGTCTTCACCAACTTTAATCATTATATTACTTATATGGAAATTTGCAAAAGCATGTTCTTTAACGACAACAAACTAAGCCTCATTCCTAACACCATGTTCTACAAATGATATATTAATAACCTTCAAACACGTAAAATCACTAAATTTCACGAACAGTAAAAAATCCAGAAAAAAACCCTGTGAGCAAAACTGCCAACTTGGTCATTAGATAGAGGGAGCACCCATTGTACAAAGAAAACGTAAAAATGAGAAGTCAGAAGCACCATAATCTGGCTTAGGTGTAAGCCTCTCTAGCAATTTTATAATCTCTATGTCATGCCATTATATATTTGCTTGTAGTGATGTAGGTACCAACAATAGAAAGTTTTAACTGAAAAACATCACCAACTATTCTCTTTAAGATTATACTGTGAGATTTTAAAAGAGGAATTGCATGCACCTGCTGAACTTCATGTGGATCAAGATAAAATGCTTTCTCATCTTGCACTCCAACTATGTATGTTGAAGCACCAGGTCTACCACCCAACAGACCAAGGCTTTGCGGAAATGCGAATGTTGCACTCAACAGAGGAAGATACCTGTGGAAATTTTATTATATTCAAAAACATTAAAGGAATATTTATCGTTACTGAGAGTGCATAATGGACCGTAAAACACGCAACATATACCCAAGCAAAAATTTGATCTGCAGGAAATGTATGCCATGCAGATATATCCTCATAGAGTGAACAGACTGTGATTAACAAAAACCCAAGGAACCTGAAGAATATATTCCTCAACGGTATACTAGTTGATTGGTATCTCTAGATTTACTGGTGTCTTTCTTGATTTAGTCCCAAAATACCGACCTCGTTCCATGTTCTTCATTTATTACTAGATTAATAGTTGACAAACACCAAAGCACACTCTTTCCAATTTTTTATTATTTTTTTTTTTCCCCAATATCAAAAGCGCCCTTTCTCAGTATCCCATTTATATAACCCATATAATATCCTATTTAGTTAACCTGAAACTATTCAGACAAGAATTAACCTCCCCGCCCCCCACTCAAACTGAAATTTTCTTAACTTGTAGATTTAGTGGAGGTAAAGGTACCAGAACCATATTACCAAATTCCTTTACACAACATGGTTAACATGGCCATGCAATTATTGGAAGAATCCAACTACTAAACTTGAGGGCCATGATATGCTTCACCTATATCATTTTTCTTAATATCTTTGAGTGGGATTCACTTCAACCATGAATGAGATTTACTTCTTGCCTCAAACTATGCATTTCTCTATACACCTTGACTTGCTACTTGGGCTGTGCAATTTGTTTCCATGCTAGAACTATGATACTCAAAGTAACTTTAAAGATGACTGCACTTCACGAAAGGCTTGAGACACACACACACACATGCAATCGCTTGCTGAATGTCTTGAGCCATAGTGAGGCAAGATCAGTGCGAGAGAGTAGCAATTCCAGCAAATCAATGTCATGCACCACAATGAATGGGTCAAGTGTTTGCCCACCTTATGAAACATGCTAGTAAGGATTATGCATTAGCAAGAGTAATTTTCAGTAAGTGGAGGGGGTTAAAATGGGTCACACCAAACTGATAAAGTAATTGCGTGAATTTACTGTAAACTTGTCACAATTCACTTTCAAGGTCTCTGGTTTTAAATTTGACAGTTCATTTAGGTGATGCCGATCAAAATGAATGTTGGGCTTTTGTAAAACCACTAATGCATTGAGATATGTTTTGCTAATTTGTTCACTCTTAGCATGTTCGGAAAAACGTATTGGTTATATTCTAAATTCTTAATATTTTTAATTGTCACACTGATAGACGAATTATGAAGGTGAAAACGGACTTCACATGCATAGATGGTATTCCACATCCTTCATTTATTAGTGTGATTTTATTACAGTTGTGATATAGACATTTGAAGAACTCAGATTACCTTTTCTTTTTTTTTTTTGCAATTCTTGGACATTTATTGAATTTTATGGTAACCTCTAAACTGACACTGAGCAAGCATGAGCATAGTTAACTTTGAAATTCTAGAAGAAGTGGAAGAACTAGAATTTTAACTATAAGGTACTTCCAAATCCACAGGCTCAGAAATATAAAAACATACCTCGGGTTGATTTTGTCCAGTCCTAAAACCAATGGAACTAACAAGAGGATAGGAGTGCAATCGACTTGGCCTCCAGAAAGCTCAAAAATGTGTTGTGAAATATCCTCAATGCAAAGAACAGGAGCTCCACCTCTTTCCCCATCTTCATCACCAGAAACCACGTGTATAGCCATAAGATTGGACAACTCTCCATATTCAGTCCCATCTCTCTTACTACGGAGCAAAATTTCCCAGGTGCGGCACATGGCATATGGGCCTACCCATGATCCCGGAGCAAGGCCATAAGCTTTTCCAGCTTGGAGAAGATTGTGGATAGAGTAAGGCGAGTCCTCGGAATCCCCAAAAAGATGCAATATGTCAATATAACTTTGATCGAGTGGCTGTAAAATTAGAATCACACCAATATGACAATATGAACATTTACAAGACTTAAACTGGAGATGGCTGAAATAATCGCGTTATCAAAATCTTGCTACATGTCAATCAAATTCTCCAAGAACAAGAAATTACCTTATGCGGAGATTTCCTCCACAATCTTCCTAATTTATGAATAAGGAATGCCTGTGCACATGGAAAATAAATTGCAGAATTATTATGAACGTTGGTGTGGACAGTATTTGTAACAAAGCTAAAGAAGAGGATAGAGTGAAATGCCTGAGCAACAAGCATCTGACTGCTTCGAATCATGCAACCCCAATTGACATCACTAGTATACTTCAAATCTCCAATAGGCAAAAACCCTACAAATTTACCAAAACAAATACTACCCCCATTAATTTCATTATCATTCATCAACATACAAATTTACTCCAAGTACTATGGTCTATAGAGTTACCTTTCCTGTATGTGATCAAAATCCGTGATGTGAAATCATCAACAAAAGCAGCAAAACCCTCGCTCTGAGTCGGATCAGAACACGAAGAATTAGCATTATCATCATCTTGAGCAACTTGATAGCAAACACCCAAAAGCCAAATGTCGCTCTTGGACCCGGTAATCCCGGTCCTACCATATCCCAATATTCTCCTCATTGCTCCAGAATTTATAAACACCCTCCTCACTGCTGCTGTCCACCCCTCATAAAAGTTTCTCTACTTGTAAGTTCTTTCTTTTAGAACTATTGCTACTATCTTTCGAGTCTATTGTTATTATCAATAAAAAAAACCCAATATTTGACAAATTTGGTAGCAAGACTCCTGAACTAATGGACTTTGGATGCTTATTATTGGTCCCGGCTCAGATGATACAGAACAAAGAATTATAATTAAAGTTTCTTTTACTGGAAACAATATTTCTCCCTCAAGAACCCTTCATTAACCTATTCGTAAAGACCAGGGATAAAATAATTGCGCACACGAACAGGACACCAAAACATTCAATTTCTGAACAAGACAACGAAATTAAATAATATTACAACAGAAGATCATTCGTGTTTTCGTAAATTAGAAGCGTGAACTATAATATTTGTTCCATTCGCTGGTTTTGTAGTTAATTTGTGCGGGTAAACTAGTGTCGGCGAAATTAAGATTAGCGAATGAAAACAGAGAGCGAGAGAGAGGGATTACGTGGCTTTCCAGAGATCCTAATGTTGTCGAAACCGTATATTGGTTTGGTGAGGCGTTGTCCGAAAATTAATATTCGGTTCCATGTTTGTCTCGTGGTCCTTCGCCTTGGAGTAAATTACACAGATAATTTTGTTTTTTTCAAATTATTTTTTTTCCCATAAAGTTTATTTTCCATAACAGATATAATCCAAAATTAATTTCAAGTAATTAAAAAATTAATCGAGTGTTATTATTCACAAATGATGTTGTTGGGGTTTTTCCATTTGACATATTGACAGGTAATGATTTTCGTCGACATCATTGTTATTGATAAAAGTTGACACGTTGCATTTTACTTTCAATTTTGCTAAATGTACAGTCCCCCTTTACAGTGAATTTCACAGTCCTCTCACACGTGAGTGGGGCCCACCACCTCTATGTGAGTGGACTGTGAAGGAGGCTGTGAAGGGGAATTGTAAGTGTAGCATAATTGTTTTACTTTAGGAGTTCGATGACAATGACAATCAGCACATTCAATTTAATCATATCAACTACGTATCTTAATAGCCTTTTAACGTTGAAAATCTTCATAAGTATGATAAATACTTAGTTCGTCTAAGTCAACACCAAAGTTGATTTCGTACTCATTTTTCCCTAAATAATGTTATTTGCAATCGTTCAATATCGGAATCGTTCATATATGCCACTTAAGATGATTACAATAATGAGCGATTTCAAATAGCATTACTATTTTCTCCTCCCCTCGAGATGACTAATTGTCTTTTCTTCTCCTTAGCTTCCATAGACACGGAGCTTGGGATACAGGGTGCAATCAGCAGTGCTTCGGTCGAGCAAAAAAAGGGTAATTCCTTATCTAAATTAAATCAAGAAAAGAATAAAAGAAAAATTAGAAGTCTCATCATTAGTATATAGATAAAACTGTGAAATAGAAAATATAAATTTATTTTCACCTTAATTGGATTTTTTTTTTTAATTTTAAAAAAAAATGTAATAATCAGATACCTCAATAGCTGTTTTTGTATTTTTCTAATAATAATAAAAATAGTAATATCAAATTAATGTGGAAATGTGGTTTTTTTTTTTTTTTATCAATGTCTTGCTTGGTTCATTACTAGCTTGTGGCAAGTAAATTTAGAAACAAAAATGCATTAATTTCGTGGCAAATATTTAGCTCCGTTAAAATATTAAAATTAAATTTTTCATTACGGTGAAAAACTATTCCTTTTTACTCGTTTCTAAAGTAACAGAAATCAAATATCAAGTGAGATTAATTCTTTTAAAAAACAAAGCATTTCAATAATATTATATTAATAAAAATTGCACGGCATGCTTATATTATAGTTTGGCTAATGTTTATGTTAGGGAATTACTGTATAATGTAAACACCAATCCCTGAATAATAGAGTTCTAATAGCTCACAGGAATCATGAGAGAGTTCAAAATAGGTTCCAGAAATTAGAATACAATAGAATATACAAGAATGTAATCCCCATTTACATAAACATATAAACCGAAAATGAAACCAACAGAGAACTGAAATCAGAACATAAAATGGACAGAAACTTTACTTCTCTTTTCCCGGCCAAAGCAGCGCTTTTCTTCCATTCTTTTGGCTCAATCCTCTAGGCTCAGGAACAACCTTCCACGCTAAGCAAACCGCAGTGAGTGCAAGAACCGGTTTGAACCCCTCTACACTTGGCAGGATCATCGACCAAAACGATCTACCAATAACCGCCAAGAATACGCCCTCAAATCTGACCCAAAGCCCCAGAGAAACACAGTCCCCTTAGCCACTATTTCAGGCCTAAGATTACATAGGAGTTTCTTCAATCAATGGGCTAACTGGTCGATTTCAAGGGCCAAGAGAAAATGGGAAAAAGACAGGGACCAAGGGAGAGTAGACTGAGAGATGAGAGGAAGAAGAGAGATTCAATGGTCAAAGCCCAAATGAAAATATCAAAAAAGAGGAATTAATCCCTAATCGTAGATCTAAATCAAGGGCCACAAATAATTCTCAACAAGCACACGATTCGGGTCACACCTAAGCTATAAGTAGCTGAGTGACACCTAAGCAACATTAGGTATGGGTAAAGAACTGGCCCAACTAAGTTAGGAGAACTACTTGAGCCCAATAAGCCCACATTCTTCACCTTGGTTCTCGTAACTCACTCTCTCGGTTGCGAATTTGTACATGGAAGAACTGTTCATCATTATCGCCCACTACCTGCAAGAAAAACTAACTAGTATCAATATGCAGTAAAGATAAGCATAATTTAAATTTTCCTACAGGTAGAATTTTAGTTCCCACATCAGAGAGATTCCTATCAGTGTGAATCTTAACAAGTTCAACTTCACCTTGAGAAAGCTTCTCACGTATAAAATGATACTTCACCTCAATATGCTTAGATCTCTCATGATAAACAGGGTTTTTACTAAGTGACAATGTACTTTGACTATCAGTAAACATAATAAATGTATCATGCATGAAGTTCAATTCTTTTAAGATTCCCTTTAACCACATACATTCCTTAACCGCCTCGGTTATGGCAACGTATTCAGCTTCAGTACTAGACAGAGTCACTAAGGGTTGCAGCTGAGATTTCCAAGTTATGCAATTATCACCTAGAGTAAAGAAGTAAGCGGTAGTTGATTTCCTACTGTCTCTATCACCAGCAAAGTCAGAATCAACATAGCCTTTAAGAGTCAACTTCTCAGATCTTTTCTCATATACTAAGCCTAGATTTAAAGTCTCAACCAAATACCTCAATAGCCATTTCATACCCGCCCAATGCGGCTTACCAGGGTTGGACATAAATCTACTTAGAAGACTGATGAAAAATACAAGATCAGGTCTGGTAGTAATCATAGAAAACATGACAGAACATATGGCATTAGCATACGGAATATTTTCCATCTCTTTTAATTCAGATTCGGATTTAGGCGAATGATCACGAAAAAAATTCATATGGCTAGCAAGAGGCACATTAACAATTTTACTGTGTTTCATTCCAAATTTTGTTACAACTTTGTTCAAGTAAGTTTCTTGTGAAATTGTTAATTTATCCTTAGCCCTATCCCTTGTTATCACCATTCTTAGAATCTTTCTAGCGTTCCCTAAATCCTTCATGTCAAATTCAGATTTTAAAAGATCTTTCAGTTCTTTAATTTGAGACTTGCTAGGTTCAGCTAAAAGCATATCATGTACATAAAGCAACAAGTAGACTTCACAATCGCTCTTTATATCATTAAAATACAAGCAAGCATCAAATTCACTTCTTTTAAACCCTATCTTGAGTACATAGGCATCAAAACTCTTGTACCATTGTCTTGGGCTCTGTTTCAGCCCGTACAAAGATTTCTCTAGCTTGCACACATAATCAGACTTGCCTCTAACCACAAACTCTTGTGGTTGGCTCATGAAGATATCCTCTTCCAACTCCCCGTGTAAAAATGCAGTTTTTACATTGAGTTGTTCGAGTTTTCAATTGAATTGAACAACAAGAGCCAACATCAGTCTGATCGTCTTGTACTTAACTACGGGTGAAAATATCTCATTATAGTCCACACCTTCTCTTTGAGTATAACTCTTAGCCACTAATCTCGCCTTATACCTCACAGAATCATTAGGGCTTAAACCTACTTTTAACTTGTGGATCCACTTACATGGAACTAATTTCTGATCTTTAGGTTTCTTAACAAGTTTCCAGGTTTTGTTATCACTCAAAGATTTCATTTCTTCTTGAATGGCTTTTATCCCGTTATCAGAATAATTTCCATTAATAGCTTCTTCATAAGTAGCGGGTTCTATCTGTTCAAGGGTTTCACCTGAAACTAAGGCAAAATCAGTCAAACTTAGGGATTCATATCTCGAATTAGGCCTGATCTGCCTTCTAACTCTATCCCTAGTAAGCTGGTAATCTTGATTAGGTGGCTGATCATTAAAATGTTCAACTTCAACTGGTTCGTGTTATCTTGAAGTTCAGTCACCTCTTCAGGTTCAGTTCCAGTTTCAGGTTCTTGATGTGTAGGGTCATTACCGTCATTCCCAGGTGTAGGTGAATCAAACTTAGTAAGCTTCACCTCAGTCTGAACACTCCTCTCAATTTCAGATTTGTTTGCTTCATCGATTTTCTGTTTTAGACATGGCATTTCAGATTCATTAAAGACTACATTCCTGCTGTTAATAATATTAATGCTTTGAACCCCTAAAACCCATAACCTATAGCCCTTCATACCCTCGGGATACCCTAACATCACACACTTGACAGCCATCGGCTCAAGTTTCCCTTCAGATTGATGTGTAAATGCAGCACATCCAAACACCCTCAGGTGACTCAGATTTGGAGGCTCCCCCATCCACAACTCCTGTGGAATCTTAAATCCAATATTGCTAGACGGTGACCTATTAATCAGATAAGCTGCAGTATTTGCAGCTTCAGCCCAAAACCCTTTGGCAAGGCCAGAGCTAATCAACATACACCTAACCTTGTTCATTATGGTCCTATTCATTCTCTCGGCGACCCCATTCTGTTCAGGTGTGTATTCAACGGTTCTGTGTCTTGTTACCCCTTTCTGCTTACAAAAGTTGTCGAATTCGAAATTGCAGAATTCAAGCCCATTATCAGTTCTAAATGTTTTAAGTTTCTTGTCTAACTGATTCTCAGCAGACTTAATCCAAATTCTGAATTTCCCAAAAGTTTCCGACTTACCCTTCAAAGGATAAATCCAAACTTTTCTTGAGTAATCATCCACCAAGGATAAGAAATACTTACTTCCACCAAATGTGGAATGTTTCTCAGGACCCCATAAATCATCATGAATATAGTCCAATGAACTGCTGGTCCTATGAGAGCTAGCTTCAAAGCTAACCTAATGAGAATTGCCTAAAACACAAGTTTCACAGAAATCCATGGTTTCAATATCATCTTTTCCAAGCAATTATTTATTACTTAAAGATTTTAGCCACTTAAACCCAATGTGACCCATTCTGTTATACCAAAGTTCGATTTTATCTTTACTAACAGTAAGAAGACTCGAATCAAATGTTGTTTCAGTTTTGCCCTCTAGATAGTACAGCCCATTCCTTTTAAAGATTTTCAGAACGTTGTTACCGGATTTAAAAGTGTATCCCTCATCTTCAAGAGTACCTAAAGAAATGAGGTTCCTCTTTAAATTAGGGACATACCTAACCTTCCTGAGTTGCCTGACAACCCCATCGTACATCCTGATGGCTATGTCACCAACTCCAACCACACTCTGAGAGTTGTTGTCTCCCATGTAGACCTTCCTAGACTCAACCTCTCGATAGTTATGGAACCAAGACCTTTCAGGGTACATGTGAAAGGTGCACCCCGTGTCTAGGATCCAATTTTATCAAATTCTCCTTCCGACACATTTAGGACGTGTAGACTATCAAATTTAGAAACAACAGCAGCATTGTTTTGATCAGTGTTATTCAAGTCTCTCTGTTTCTTCTTCCAGTCAAAACAGTCTTTCTTAAAATGTCCTAACTTTCCACAGTTATAACATTTCTTACCACTTTTGTCTTTAGATTTTGACCTCATTTTAGACTTTCCCCTTCCCTTTTTGTTATGGAAGTTAAATTCTTTCTTTTCGGTTCTCCCCCTAACAAATAGGCTTTCTTCTCTTACATTAGTTCTCTTATCTCCTTTCAGTTCTAGTTCCCTCGATTTCAACGCATTTACCACTATAGCCTACATAAGAGTATCCTTGCCATATTTTATTGCATTTCTGATTTCTTTATATGATTCGGGCAATGAATTTAACAATATGATCGTTAAATCCTCATCATCGAACTTTTTATCATTATGAGCTAAACTCTTAACGATTATACTATAATCGCTCAAATTCCCTTCTACATCCTTCCCTGGGTCCATCTTAAAACTCAACAGCTTTTCTAACAGATAGATCTTGTTAAGTAAATTCTTAGCCAAGAATAAGGAATCTAAGGCAGTCCATAATGTCCTAACATCTTTAGCATGATCAACTTGTCTAACAATGTTATCAGATAAATGCAAGATTATGGAACTATATGCAATTTCATTCATTTCTTCTATTTCATCAGGTTTAGTTTTTAACTCGTCAGAAAAATTTGAAGGATCATCGAGAGCTTTAACAACTCTCTGTTTGACTAAAATGGCCCTCATTTTCTGTTTCCAAATTGAGTAGTCCCCTTTCCATCGAATTGCGATAATTCGACCCTCGAACCCATTCCAGATTCTGTAAAAGGGTAGCTCGTACTCATGGACAGAACAGAAAAGGTTTTGAAAAAATCTTTTCCAGATGATCAACACACAATATGAATGTAGAGTTAAAACCAATGTCCAGAAATGAAATACAACACCGAATCATTCGATCACTTAAACTTCAGTGTGACATGTGTGCCAGTGTGATTCTAACTTAGGCAATGCACAGGTATGTAATGCAGATAAACGTGTTTTTCAGGTTACAAATTAATCACAAGAATTTAGCAGTGTTCTAAAATGCGTAATGCGTTGCGATGCGTCGAGACCGAGAATCAAGAATCACAAATTTACGCATGTCAATGCGAAGAATAAGCGTCATAATGCGTTTCATATTTTCAATATTATTTTAATTATTTTTAAGACATTAAATATATTTTTATATAAAAAAAATAGATTTTTTACTATATAATAAAAAAAAGGGTTAATTTCATATTTTTCATTTTAATTGAAGGACCTTTTTCATTTTAATTGAAACTTAACTGACCAAAATAGTTGAAAATTGAACCTTGAGGACTTACAAGCACAAATTTAGCAAGTCAAAGAATTGAAAGTAATATTGCCGAGCCACAGCTAAATTTCCCTATGTTTTCTTTGAATGATGGTGCAAAATTTATTGAAGTGATTCATACTTTGGAATAAGATGTACAATAATCCTCAATAAGCTGGTTCTTGCTACCCAATTTCATATTTTCATCAGCATAACCAGCACATAAATTGATCTCTGCATCCAATAAATTTACTATCTCACTAGGATTGCCACTGAACTCTGGCTTTGCTGAAGACATTGGGTAAAATGGCAGCACTTGTACAGTCTTATTGGAGAAAAAACAATTAAAAGGTTGAATAAGAACATCAATTAAAGCATGCTTTATGTTGTTCAAATCAACTACAAATGGTGTTTCACATTGAATGAACTTATTTCTAAATAAAGTTGTGTCTAACATCTCAAGATTTCTTTATTCATAATCTTGGTCCGAGAAGGAATTCCAGTAATGGAAACTCTGCTAAAACCCAAATGACCAACCTTGTACAACTCTAACCAAACCTCTTCTTCCTCAAACGCCTTGTTCCTTAGCTCTTTGTCTCCAACAATTTTTGTTAAGGATGCTGTTACAGTTGCAACCGAACAGCAGAATCCCAAATCTGATCAACAACAAAATCAGTTCAAATCATGAGAATATCTCAACAAAATCAGTTCAAATTAGTCCCGTGTCTTCACCACCCTCATCTTCTACTGAAACCCACCCACAGTCAACCCTAATTCCACCTCTGTTCCTATCAGTAGCCTCACCAACATTCATCATCTAATCACCATCAAATTAACCCATGAGAATTTCCTCGTTTGGCATGCTCAGGTCACTACTTATCTACGTGCTATGTATGGCTTCATTGACAGCACCAATCTTCCTCCACCTTCCACCATACCAAACCCCACACCCACTACAAATGCAGCTGCCAAAATTCCAAATCGAGCGACATCACACTCCCACTGATCTTGCCATGTCCGCCGCCAATATGGCCTCTCGCAATCATCCCAATCAAGGCAGATATCAACCATCCCCCTATAATAACTCTGGTGGCCGTTATTACTCTGGTGGTCGTGGCCACAGTGGTCGCGATAAGGGTCGACATTCCCAATCAACTGGTACCTTCTTCCCTAATCCCAAGCATTTCAGCTCCACCATCCACGGCATTACAAGGACATTAAGGAATCTGGATATAGCGAATCTTCTTTTCCCAAATTTCTTTCCCTAAATCTCTAATTTAACATCAAATAATTTTAATTGACACCACAATCATGAACAATATTTTTCCCCAAATCTCTAATCTCTATGTTTCTCTTGTAGAGAGGAGAGAGAAGCAATGGAGCTCCAACCACCGTCAAAGCAATGGAGTATCAAAGAAATGAAGCAATGGGAAGAAGAACGGGAGGGTGGAAACTCAAGAAGCCTCTTTCATCCTTGCTTGCATTGATCCCACATCGGAATCCTATAGATGAAGGCCAATAAATTTTGCCTATAAATAAATGGGCCAACAAGACTTTCATTTGCTTGTGCTTCCTGGGCCTGTCAAATTGTGGGTTGGAAGTTGTAGTTTATAATTCAGTTTTATATTATATAATATATATTAATAAATGGTAAAAAATAAAAAAATAAAAAATGCGTGCCTTTGTGCGCATTATTGTGCCTTTGTGGTTGTATTAGAGGTCAACGGAGGCGTTGACCGCATTTTTACACGCATACCTTCAATGCGACACGTTTTGTCCACGCTTCGGGCCTAGGCGGCGCATTTAGCCGCCTTTTAGAACATTGGAATTTAGTAACCAAGCAATCGTGCATAAAATGGTAAAAGTACCAAACTTAACCTATCGGAGAGTTTGGAATAATCTTACCAAACTACTGTTGAAAAACAGTAAAAATACCACCAGTTCCTCAGCCAATTCAAGTTTCCAGAATCACTCAATCCAGCCACCAACATACACACAGAAAGCAACCAATAATCAGTATCGAATTAGAAATCGTAAAATGCCCAAAAACAATGAACCCTAATTAGCAGATTAAATGGAGGATGCAATTAAACCCTAGATCAAAATCTAGCTCTGATACCAGATGTTAGGGAATTACTGCATAATGTAAACACCAATCCCTGAATAATAGAGTTCTAATAGCTCACAGGAATCATGACAGAGTTCAAAACAGGTTCCAGAAATTAGAATACAATGCATTTATAGAATATACAAGAATGTAATCCCCATTTACATAAACATATAAATCGAAAATGAAACCAACAGAGAACTGAAATCAGAACATAAAATGGACAGAAACTTTACTTCCCTTTTCCCGGCTGAAGCAGCTTATTCTTCCATTCTTTTGGCTCAATCCTCTAGGCTCAGGAACAGCCTTCCACGCTAAGCAAACCGCCGTCCAAAGAGAGTGCAAGAACTGCTTTGAAACCCTCTACACTTGGCAGGATCATCGACCAAAACGGTCTACCAATAACCGCCAAGAATACGCCCTCAAATCTGACCCAAAGCCCCAGAGAAACACAGTCCCCTTAGCCATTATTTCAGGCCTAAGATTACACAGGAGTTTCTTCAATCAATGGGCTAACTGGTCGATTTCAAGGGCCAAGAGAAAATGGGAAGAAGACAGGGACCAAGGGAGAGTAGACTGAGAGACGAGAGGAAGAAAAGAGATTCAATGGTCAAAGCCCAAATGAAAATATCAAAAAAGAGGAATTAATCCCTAATCGTAGATCTCAATCAAGGGCCACAAATAATTCTCAACAAGCACACGATCCGGGTCACACCTAAGCTACCAGTAGGTGAGTGACACCTAAGCAACATTAGGTATGGGTAAAAACCCGGCCCAACTAATTTAGGAGAACCACTTGAGCCCAATAAGCCCACAGTTTGTAAACTATTTAATGGTCAAATCATGTTTTATTCATCCATCTCGTGAAACCTACAAATATTATTCACTTATTGACCACTAATTTCTATCAATTTATGATTTGAGCGGTTTATAAATATGTTACAAATGTGTATTTAAAGTTTGTTTTTTGTTCAACAATTTAGCCATCTATTAATCCTAATCAATTTGAAACGAGCTAAAATTCAATTAGACATGGATCATTTCATGCCGTAAGTAGGCATGAGCTTTTATTTTATGTTTGTCAAAAATCACACATTAAACTATATTTCTCACAAGAATAAAGTTGTTTGTACGTATAACGTTTACAGAAAGCTTTACGGATGATGACATGGCGGGCATTTACCTTCCTAGTATAATGTGAAATTACTCGAAAAAGTGTGAAAGTGCTTGCATGTCAACATTCTGTAAAGAAATGTACAAGTATCGAGCTTCTTTTTGAAATACACGTGTTATGCTATAACTCTAAATTTTGAGTATAAGACAATTATAAGTTGAAATCGTTTCAAAAAAAAATGTAAGTTAGAAGTTTAAATATCATGAAAAGTTCGGGAGAGATCATTTATTAATTTTACTATAAAAGAAAGGAATAATTGCAGTAGCGGTACCAAACATTTCATTTAGTAACAAACTTCGCACAAACATTTTATTTGTGTCACCCACGGTATCAAACCTTTCAAAATATCACAGCTGAAATCCAAATGGATAATTTCTATTAGTTTGATAGTTAGTTGACCATATAATTGATTTTGACAAAAATTTTAACTAATTTTAAAAGGTTAAAATAGTAATTTTACATTTTTTAATAATAAAATAACCAAAATCAAAAAATAATGCTACTTGCAGTCGCTTACTGCAGCGGTCGCCTTACGTGGCACACACATGTCGAGTGTGTATTTGATGCATTAATGCATCAAATAATTACATGACATGTGTGTGCCACATAGGGCTACTGCTGCAGTGAGTGACTGCAAGTAGCATTACTCAAAATCAAATAATTAAAATCCCCACCCCACCCCACACACCCACCTTCTCTTTCTCTTCCACTGCCAGTTTTGGGGAATATTTCGACCCTGAAATAGTTGAATCTCTCGTACAACACATTTTCACTAAGTCGGATCCCGCCAGAACTTGGAAATCTTACAAATCTCGAGGTACTATGGTTGACGCAGACTAATCTGGTGGGTGAAATCCTAGAGTCACCGGGTCAACTCCGAATGCTAACCAACTTGGATGTGGCTCTCAACGCGTTAACGAGTGGAATCCCGAGTTCACTCACAAAGCTGACGAGTGCGGTACAAATTGAGCTCTACAACAATTCAATCAAGGAGCTATCGAGTACTAGATAGTCAAACATGACAGCTTTGAGGCTACTAGATGCGTCAATGAACGATTTAAGTGGGCTGATCTAGGTTGAGCTGTGCGAGTTACCACTCGGGTCACTCAACATGTATGAGAACAGATTCCAAGGTGAATTACCAGAAAGCATTGCCAATTCGCCTAATTTATATGAGTTTAGACTCTTTCAAAACCAGTTAACTGGTAAATTACCCCCAAATCTTGGAAAAAAACTTGCCTTTACGATGAATTGATGTTTCAACGAACGGGTTTTCAGGTGAAATGCCTGAGAATCTGCGTTCAAATGGTGCTCTTGAAGAGGTTTTAATGATTTAAAATTTATTTTTCAGCCAAATTGTAATAGCTCTAGCAGAATGCCATAGCTTATTACGTGTAAGGTTCAGACACAACAAACTTTCCGGCGAAGTTCCTGTTAGTTTTTGGGGGTCTTCCTTACGCTGGGGGTGGGGTGGATGGAGAAGAAGAATGTGGAATGGATTTTTAATTTTAATTATTTTATTTTGGTTATTTTATTATTAAAAATTTTAAATTACCATTTTAACCTTTTTAAATCAGTAAAAATTATTGTCAAAATTAATTATCTGGTCAACTAACGATCAAACTAATAGAAATCATCAATTTAGACTTCAGCTGTGACATTTTGAAAGGTTTGGTACTGTGGGTGGCACAAATTTGGGCAAAATTTGCTAATAAATAAAAGGTTTGGTACCGCTGCTGCAATTATCCCTAAAAGAAACATTACAAGACTTTTCAATTTTAATTGATTTAAATTGTAATACTCCCATTTTTTCTCTTTTCCAAAGCTAAATATTTAGCTTAGAATTTGGAAAACAAGACAGGTGAAATTCTTTGCCATTTTTTACAGTTATGAAGCTGCTAATTATTTGCAAAGAAATCCAAAACAAAAATACGTATTAACAACACAATTTCACATTTAAAAATATATAATAGCCCAACAACTCAGTAGCTAGTCTTGAATGGCCTGTAAACCTTAAGATCAAGCACCACACCAGCGATGGAACCAGCAGCTGCAGCAATTGAAATTATTAAACAAGCAATACTCAGCATTTGCAGGCAAATCCATCTTGTACTCCATTTCTCTATCTTCTTCTGTGCAATATACATTTCTATTGGGAAATACACAGTCAATGGCCAGAATCCAAATGCTCCAAGAATTCCCACAACATCATTGAAGAAAGGCAAAAGCATTGATATAACAGTGGTTAGACTTACAAATCCACTTCTCCAGGCTAATCGAAAGAGGTTAAGATTATATGGCTGGCAAAATGGAACTGGGATTTTGATATCTTTGGCTATGAGTTTGTTTTCTGGCCATTTTTCTGATGCATGCTTTTCGATGAAGGCGAAAAGTGGCTGGCAGTAAACTTGGTAGGCTCCGACTAAATGGATTACAATGGCAGCGTTTGCTATGTCAAGAAGCCAGTACGGGTTGTAGAATCCGAATCCAGTAAGGAGGTTACCGGGAGAAAGGTCTCCGAATGCTGCATAACCCATGCAGCCACACAGCATGTAGAAGAGTGTTGTTACAGAAGTGCTTATTAGTGTGGCTTTCCTCATTGTTTTTGCCTCTGATGGTGGGGACTTAACTGTGTCCTGTTTATTTACAAAACCAAGAATGTAAGGGCACGTCTCGTGAATTAGATTGTACAGTAATGGACAGTATTGACATACCCAGAATGTTTTCGAATATATACCTGAATTTCGATGAGGATGATTGAAAATGAGTATGCAAAAGCAATGTCCCCAAGAGCTTGGAAACTCCTCCATATCTTTTGTGTTTGAGTCACAGTTCCAATGCTTATTCCAGTGAAACTACCTCCTATGGTTCCATTAGCTGTGATATAAAATTAATATAACCTTGTTTAGTAATGATTTTTATTTTCGAATCACTGAATTATGCAAAATTGAACGATAGGGACCTGCAACTTGGGCAACTCCGAGGCCTAATCCGATGGAAGAATACGTGAAGGACATGATAGCAGCAACAATTGAGAGCCACCATATTTGGTCAAAATCAGGGATCTGAGAGAATAGGATTTGTGTTATCCCGAAAGCGATCATATATGGATTGCTAGACATGTGACATGGATTTTTCCCTCCATTCTTATGGAAACAATTGGATCTTTTGATAGCCCTGTTCAATGCAATAGCCATACCAAATTAAAATCAAATGCTACAACAGATTATATATAAAGCATCTCGCAAGAATTATACTTACATCATACTTACGGATGCTGCAATTGTATATCCAATTGCCACTCCAAAGATATTCATATACTGAATTAGGCCACATAACTTTACTTTAGATCCACCTGACAAAGAAAATTGAACATAATTTTAAGACTTCTCCCTGTCTTGCCAATGAATTTTCTAGGTATAGTAGTGTACCAAGACTGGATCGAACAGCATCCATATAAGTATAGTTTCTCTTGCCAAATAAGGGATCCCCAGATCGGTAACAATCAGCCAGGAGAGTTGATGTGTAGTAAATCACAAAAGCAAATAAGAACATCACAGTTGGACCAGCAATCCATCCCAACTGAGCTATAGCCCATGCCAAGGAAAGCACTCCTGATCCAATCACCGCAGTTATTATGTGCGCACTGGCAGTCCAAACAGTCCCTATAAATAGATAAATAAATATTAGGAGAGTTAAAATAGTATTCCTCTTAGATCACTTATTAGGGGGTGAGGGGGTAGTATGTTGTGGGATATGTACCGGTTCTTTGAGGTCGGCCATCATCATCAATACCCTTAGAGCTACAATGTGGTGGCATGTCGACAGAAATGTCAAATATTTGGCCGCGCTGGTGGTGGTTGTTGGTGGCAGCACTCTCTCCCATCTTGTATTTTCAAAGAAGCCAAAAGTACACACTTCTATCAGTTAACGAGTTTGAGTTATGTAACTTCTTGCTGCAGGTTTCTTTGACAGCAAAAACACAAAGAAAGTAGAAAGAGCTTGCAAGAACTATATATAGAAGAATTTTTATCTCTATAAAATACCATAGGAAGTATACATCAAAAGACTAGTTACTGCATATTTCTAAACCATAAAAGCTACTGCTAAACAGGATTGCAATAGCTAAATCAAAGATGCATAGGGTGAAGGTTTGAGGGTGGTATATATAACAGTTTGCAACGAATTTCGAGCAACTGAAAAGGAAAGGCACGTGAAACAAGGTCCCAATAGAGAAGGAAGGATCATTTGTCTGAAATAACTTTCAAGCATTCAATCAAAACAATGAAGAAAATTCACCAATGTCAACACACACACGTACTTGCAACCCCCCCCCCCCCCCCCCCCTCTCTAAAATGCAGGTACAAGACTAACAACCTACATGCAGACTATTTTTTCCTACTGACATAGTAATTAATTCACAATGAAGACACGACGTTTTCAATATAGACAATTAGGCCATTGTATAAATGCATGATGCATGAGTCAAGAGAGTTTGGCCACCGACAAATAAGATCTGAAGTTATACCTGAATTATTAGTTAAATTTCTGCCCGCTCTCCCCACAAACAGAGGAATGAAACTATATACAAAGAGGGTGTTATTTGATACAATATGATCAGATAGGATTAAGAAGCAACTGCTGCACTCTTTTTCATTGTTTTTCTGGGGCTTATATAGAGAGAAAATTGGCTTCAAATCACTACTGAAAAGTAATAAAATCTTATTATATCTCAAGTGAAGTATACTTTTATATTGCATTTAGACGTGTAAGCCTCCCGTCCATCCTTATTGATAGAGTATTGATGCTTCTGCTTTCATTATTAATGAATCTTTATGCATTTGTTTATGAAGCCCATTCAAATGCAAGCAAAAATTAACATTAGTGAGCATATTTGGTAAGCAGTACTAAACACTAGACGGCATTTTTAATTCATACGGTTCTTGATTTCTTCAGATAGTATTTGATTGTTTTCATATAAACCAGTGATTCTTGATTTGAAGTCGTCACCTTTTAGCACTGAGGAAGGTCCACATTGATTCTGATAGAACATTAGGGCTGTATCTTGCGTGATTTAACCAATTGTCATTATTCAGTTGTTGAATTGGAAGCTCACAATTTAAATTTGCTTGTGGGCAGGTTAATAGCTGACAGCCAAATAATTTCAAAGGAATATTTAGGTTATGCTACATGAATGACCCACCACTCAATCAGGAAGTCAAACCCCTTAAAGAACCCACTTTCAATGGTAGTTCTTTCACTTCTGCAATCAGATGTACCAACTTTCAATGATGTAGATACATGACCAGCTCAAATTATGATATGTTTCGACTTATGAAACATTGAGGTTTAAAGGCACTGCTGCAATATATTTAGTATGCGTATGCTCAAATGATCAAATATGATTATTCAGTGGATGTTGTTAGTTAATCATAATGCATATTCAGGATGGAGTGATGAGATGCATAGAGTCAGAAAGAACATCTATGATAAAAGCACTCTGTTGTCGACACTGACAGACGAAATCTAAGGGAGCGAAGTCGGAATGGGAGAACCTCATCTTGGGGTGGGCTTACTAGTTACTACTTAGATGCTTTCAATAATTATCTGCTCCGCACTTGACTATCTAGTCTTTATAGATTATAAATAACAACCGAAAATACGAGCACACTTGTGAAAAAAGGACTAAAACACCAGTATCATTAGCATAAGATAGCATAATACCTCAATAAGTGGACTAAATTAAAATCTATATGCCTTTTTCAAATTTAGCAAGACGGACACACATAGTCAATGGTGTATCATTTTGTTCACATTTTTTAAACAAAGGTGGTTCCTTTAACCCCCCACTATTCAATTTGCACAAACTAAACAAAATATTACACACACACTTAGAATATAAAAACATCAATTCAAATCTTTTAAAAAATTTCAGCCTCAAAAGAATCTAAATAATGATGATAAGAGCCATTAATTGGTGTATAACCTATCATTCCTCAGTCTTGGGACTTACAAAAAAATAAACAGATACTAGAGAAGAAAGAGTGGTGGGTATCTCGTGTGTCGTTTGTTTTCTCTGATATTCCTTCATAACCACTCTTTAGTCTTTTCCTCCTCAACCCACTAACCACAAAGCAAAAGCAGAAACAATAACACTAAGTAATCAGTTTTTCTATTCTTAATACTTCTGCTTTTCTTGTGCAATTCATTCATCAAGAAAAGGAGACTTAAGTCCCACTTACATTACCAGCCAAATAGTTATGCTACAGATATACAAGTCCTGTAGATCAAGCTTGCAATTTCCCGGTAATGGAAAAGCCTTGGCTTTGCTCTTTCATTTAGTCAATGTAATTGTTTGTAATTTTCAGCTTGACTTGTGGGTTTATACCTAGACATCCTCAACGGAATGACCCTCATTGCAAATGAAACAGCACAAAGGTGTCAAATATTGCTTCCATAAATAAAACACCAGTAGATATCAGTTTTGAAAAGAGGGGGCATATCTAAGCTAAAACTTGTTTTCATGGGCTTATACTCGCTTGAACACCTCCCTTTGTAAGTCGATTTTATAGGTGAATTGTGTCCAATCAAGTTATAACAGTATATAGCCTCGAATTAAGCTATTAAGATTATTTAGTTCCTGAAGGATAATTAAACTCAATTTGCACAATCACTTGCAACAAACTTAGTGAGCCTGCCACGAACTGCAACCCAACACAAAATTCACAGGACTGCAAATAGGAAATAATGAATACAAGTTCTAGCATACAGAAACTACATTGCCAACTAAATATTGTCAAATGGTATCTGTATTCCTCCAGAATGTTAAAGTTCTCTAAATCACTACACGTGCTGCCAAAATTGTCATTCATCAAATCCATAGCATGACAATAACAAGGTCCTCCCACCTATTGTAAACGGCTATGTTGGACTGGGAAGTATCTTACAAAATTTTAATTGTCCAATCATCTGCAATCCGCACATTAGGTTTACGGATGGTGAGAACAGATGAGCCCCATCCTCCTCGAAGCAGGAGGGGCCCTGGTTCGATATCCACCTTTTCATTAACTGGTTCAATTAAGGCATTTTTTGGTCCAGGAGAAAATCCTAAAAGTATTATTCTCCCCACAATGCACTCCGAGGCAAATTTCTTACTGCCAGAACCTGTAGAAGCCAGATTTGAAGATGTAAGCTTTCCATTAGAGTATGTGAAATGTCGATGAATGTACGCTCCTTGCTGGAATTCAAAGCTCTTCCCATCGTCAACATAAAGCCACCCTTCAGCTGCCTGGGAACTGTTGAGAGCAATAACCTGTAAAGAACAGAAACTTGAATCATTGAATTGCATATCAATGTTAACACTACTCAAGGTGTATAAATAAATTGTAGAGGATGCTGAATGAAGTGAATTTAATCCTCTTTTGCAATCATTCGAAGTTATGGAAATAAACACGATATCAACAATTCCTTGACCCAAAGAATGAAAGTATTTTGAAATTCATTCAACAAATTCCTCATCATTTGCTTATATCACTGCGTAATCTAAACTTCCAAAGAAAATTATTTATCATTGCCTTTTCTTCTCCAAAGACCTCCAAAATAATAAAAGTAAAGCTCAAGAGGACATTACGCAGGCAGCTAAGTTTCAGGGATAAAGATGTCATTACATCAGGTTAATCAGTGTCAGGCATCCAGCATTTTCACGCCACAAAGGAGTATCTAAACAAGACATGAGTGGCAATGAAAAACCATTCTTTTGCAGATGTCACATTAGTAGCAAGGAAAACCATTCTTTAACTTTAAAAGTACGCATATTGGAACTCCTTTTCGAGACACATTTAGTTCTTATGTAGGAGAGGATTGCAAGTTTTGGGAGTGATAGGAAAGAAAAATAGCAATATTACTGATTGCTGGATGAAACTAGCAGCAAAAATGTATAAACTGGCTCCATAGTTTTCTTTTAATGCTAACCACAGACAAATATGAGATAACACTATTGAATTGACTTAAGTTCTATAATATCTATAAGGTGTCAAAATAATCAAACACAAATGCTTAATTGGGATATAACAAACTCAAAAGCACATATAAACCTGAGGAAGATCATCTGCAAGTGAATCTTCAAATTCTATGGTCAGAAGAGTAATCATGAGTGCTTACTACCATTGACCTTTGATGGCCAATGTGGCATTGGATGTAAGTCAAATACAAGTATAGTGGTTAAATTGGATTAAAAATATAACGCTGGGCAAAATAAGAATAAACGATAAGCTTAATGGAGAAAAATATATCTAACCAATGTAATGCGTATGGCAGTGATATGAACATTTGTCAAAGATTATGAGAATTTCCACAACGCAGTTTAATGCGAGAAAAATGTATTGCATAATCTATAGATCGATTCATAGACGGATCTCTCGCCATATAGATAGGCACCTTAGCACGTGCACGTGTGTGTGAGTGCATGTGAGAGTGAGAGAAGGGAGTAAGTGGTGTAACTACAAGAATCACTAGGGGTCTACTTAAGATTTGAAGGCATACCAGAGTGTAAGGATCATTCTCCATTTGTGTGGAGCTCCGCCGAAACCTGTCTTTCCTTGGTACAATTGTACCAGCCCGTTGGAAAGCTGGAACACTATCTTCAGAAGCTTCCAACTTGTGAGTCACTCCTCCCCTGTATGCAGTTCCGGTTCTAATGTCATACCATGATTGATCTCCAGGAAGATACACGGATACATGCTTAGCTTTCTATGAGAAGTTTCCAATTGAATCGTTTCATGGTAAAAGAAAGGAGATTAGAGACTATAGAAGGACGTAAAACAACGATACCAAGGGAAAAATAATTACAAGTTGGTAAGAATAGTACCTCAGTATATATTCCTTGCACCAAGAGACTGTTACCAACCATGAATGCCTCATCATTGCTGAAAGTCTGTTCATCATCTGGAAACTCCATCCATAGTGGACGCACAACAGGAACACCAGTCACGTTTGCCTCTCTAAATAACGTGTAGAAATAAGGGAGAAACATATAGCGGGTATGTATGGCTTCCCTCATCAGTTGTGTATTACGTTCTCTGAAACCAACATACACCATATACCAATATATCAAACACAAGACGGAAAGGAATGTGTATAATTTGTAGCTCTGACACTTGGAAAGGATGAGAAGATAACCAAGGAATAAAGGATATCATCCCATCATATTTTTGTTGTAATACATTCCTACTCTAAAGCGCGTGCATGAAACTGTCACAGAAAATTTCAACTTTTCACTGAATTTCATCAAAAGTTCTCATTATAATTGCAAATAAGATCATTTGATGTAAAACAGTGGAAGAAAATATTGACAATGTACACACACATTTCAATATGAACATACTTCCTATGCATGGAAACTAATTTAACTAAATAATGCATTTTTGGTGAGCAAAAAAACAAATTAATCAATAGACATACAGCGGATGAAACATTGAAGTAATAGTAGAGAATATATACAAGTGATTTGACTGCAGAGCATCCCAATATGCACTCATGCAATTCCTTCTGTATTATAGTCTGATCAAAAAATTTCTCCTTTCTTTGAATTCTTTCAACTGGTGATCTGAGGTCCTAATTAAAGGTAAATGCTTTCACATTATGCTAGGTGGCTAAGACGATTGATACTAATGCATTATAAGACCCTATAACAGATGTCAAGACATGTTCTTGCAAACTGGCAGGAAATAATGCACGTCCATATCTTTCCATGCATTGCAAATTTGGTACTTCAGGAAATCAATGACGATCTTTTACATTTAACTGACTTCTTTCTTCAATAAATTCTGGTGAGTGGAGAAATAAGGACTACTAGACTTATTTGTACATTTTTATTAGGCTGCCAGGATGAGGTTCAGACAACTTTGCATTTCGCTATAATAAAGTATTGCTATCTTTATCAACTAACATTATAAGTGGAGTGTGGACATTGACACTTGATTTCTGTCAGAGTATGTATTGCTACTCAGGCCCAACAGATTCTACCATAAATGCCATAGGTAGGTAACAACTCTACCCCCAGAAACAGTTTACTCCCTTCATACCCCTCCATTTCCATTATGCAAGACCACTGAGTATATTCTCATCAGCCTTCTGGATGTAACAGTAGACAACTGGATGTAACAGTAGACAACTTTCACAGATAAGATTAGAATAATGACTTGGCTACTTCACAAACACTACAACAAGATGGGTCTAAGATATGAAACATACAATTAGTGCCTATGCGGTCAAAAATCTATAAATACTAATAGCAACTCAAGAATGATGGGGAAATGCAGATTCTTCTATGGGAACGTGATGGGGATAAATATTATTAGATCTGATGTAAGAGTAAGACTACTTTCATGATGAATAAAATCTGACAGCAGACAATATGAAAATGCATTCAAATGCACAGCACATGTAAGCTAATAATATATGGCCTCAAATAGCAAATATTTCTAAAGGCGGAGCACAATCTCATACCCAAATAACCAAGGTTCCCGTCTTTTAGTGTCATGATGAGCATGCGCCCTAAAGAAGGGATAGTATGCACCCACTTGATACCAGCGGACCAACAACTCGGTATCAGAATTACCGAAAAATCCACCAACGTCCGCACCTGTAGATTTAGTGTCATCAGAATTAAAGAGTTGTATGGATAGAGGAAAATGCAAGCAGATGAAATTTTACAGACCAGAGAATGATATCCCAGTAAGACCAAGCGTCAAAACCATTGGAACTGAAACCCTTAGGTGATCCCATTCAGCCGAGTTATCCCCTGTCCAAATTGCTCCATATCTTTGACTTCCAGGGAAAAAGGCTCTTGACAAAACGAAAGGCCTCTCTTTTCCATCTCCTCGCTTGACCAGCCCATCCGATGTAGCCATGTGAAAGTAGTAACCATATGCATTATGCAACTCTCTGTTCTCAACATCATCAAGATGTAAAGCATCTCTGGGCATTGAGACCTGATTACAACAAAAGAACCTTAACTGGAAGGGATCCAGGATTTGGAAAACCATAGATTTATATTCAAGGGAACTCAAGATTTTCAACAATTTTGGGAGGTGAACAGCACTTCCATTTGAAGATCATTTGAAAATTCAATTTTAAATGGAAAAATACGAAATTTCAGAACTTTGGGTAGCCAGCTTCCCCTGCCCATGCCAGCACACCCTACATCTGCCATAGCATTAATCCAACCAGGAAAATATATCTCAGCAGAATAAATCTTAAAGAACTGCACCTAAAAGATTTAATATTCCCACATTATTCTGACAGTTCTTAATGTCAGCATGTTCTCTATCAACTTATTGGGGGTTGACGGAAACCCCCCACCTAGGAACATGTGGATTATGCAAAAAATAAATAAAAGAAATAAAAAAAGTATGCTCTCTATCAAAGAAAGTGATTGTTTCCAATCTCTGATTCATTATTCATGCAATGGAGATATTGCATATGGCTGATATTGATGAGAACCATGATATGGGAGCTAGCAAGGACAATGACCTGTTGATCATGGAGGAAGGATCAATGACTAGGTCACGAGTAACGAAGATCAAAGAAACCATGGAATTACTTGTTCAAGTTACGATGAATGAAATATCGATCACAACAAGCAAAATGACAAGTTTCATATTGGGCTTGAAAGACGGAACAAGATGAATCAATTTGGTTCAAACAATGGATGGGGAAGCTGAAGATGAGACCTATGCAACCGCATAGAGTAACCAGGCATGCGGCCATACCAAACCCAATTGAAGCCGGTCGAAATGGCCTATACGACCGCATCAGGTTCGCTATGCAGCTGCATAGTACAAATTTGGACGCGTTTTTTTTTTATTTTGCCTAGACTTCTATTTTAATTAAAACTCTTTTTATGGTATCTTTTTTATATCTTTTAGGTGTAATTCCGTTTTTAACTAGTTTTTTTATGAATTTCATATAAATAGGATTATTCTTTTCATAATAAAAAAACACACAATTTGAGAGATGTTATTGCAAGACATATTGCTTTCTACTCGTTCTTCATTGAATTAATTCCGAATTTATCAAGAATTAGATTCTGGTGGCGTCCAACAATTTAAGTAAGGCTCATAAGTTTTGTGACGACGGAGTCAAGATATTGTTGGCGATTGTTTTGGTTCTTTGGTTCAATAATTTATTAGGTTAAGCTTCTCAAATGTTGGTTCTTGGATTTCTTGGGTTTGATTTACACTGTCGTGGGTTTCGTAACTGCAATTGCTACGTAAGTTCGCATAAGCTATTATTTAGCTATACATGGTGCCCAACTAGGCGGTCAGTGGACTTATATTGCCTAAAGTTTAGACAACCTGTTTCAAGTCCTGAGCGTTAACTAGGAGGTCAGCACGAGGAGACCATAATTCCATAAGCTGTCAGCTTACCAAACAAGTTGTCTACTAAGTAACAGACGAAATATAACTGATTTTTCTTTTGGTACAAAGAGAGGCAACCGATATAAACATGTCCTAGCGTACTGAAACAAGAAGTAGATCAAGGAAAAAAAGCAATTTAGGATCAAAATGGAATGGCATACCTCTGGACCATTGAAGACAGAAGGTTCATTCATGTCATTCCAGATGTACAAGGATGGAGTTGAACCAACATAATTCTCATACGAGAATTTTTCAGCCCACCAAGACCTAATCTCTGGATTCACCACATCCAAGTATGATGAGGAACCAGACCAGCACCACCCATCGAAATCCTTCCCAGTTGCATCCCTTACATAATATCCCTTTTGGGAAGCCTCCTTATGTATATAATAAGATTCGTCTCTCTTAATGTGAGGGTCCACGATAGTGACCATATGCCTGCCCTTTGCAGCCAACTTCTTCTGCATCTCTTCTGGATTTGGGAACAGAAGCCTATCCCACGTAAAATACTTTTTCCCATCCGTATGCTCAATATCAAGCCACAAAACATCATAAGGGATGTCGTGCTCATCAAATTTGGCGTCTACATTATAAACATCGTCTTCATCCCTATAATTCCACCTACACTGATGGTAAGCAATAGCAAATAGCTGTGGCATTGCTGGTGTTCCAGTAACACTTGTATACTGCATAACCACATCTTTTGGCCCCGGACCAACAAAAAAGAACGCATCCACCACGCCAGCTTCGCTCATCCACAATGTATCGACCCTCTTCTGATCTGAAGGCAACATCAAAACAGAAGTATACTCATCATTCCAACCAGTCCCCAGAACATCAATCTGCATTTCAGCAGCATTCAACCAGAAAAACCCGGAGCTCCTGTGTGACTTCCCATGGGAAATCATGAAAGGTATGGAACCATAAAGCCCGAAAGGTGAGTCAGCAATATATTCAAACACATCAAGGTTAAAAAGCCGATATGGCTCAGAATCCTCCACCCCAGGCCCTCTAGTTGGCTTTAAGGCTAAACTAGTGGCATGTTCTGGGATACCATAAACAAAATCGGCATCATAGAATGACACGTCAAAGCTAATACTCTGAGGTCCATACGGACGTGTATCAGTGTGGCTCCTAAACCTCTCCTCCCAATTCTCATTTTCTCCATTTTTCTCCCTCAGCTGTTCAAAATCAAACAAACCATTCGAATTCAAAGATAATACCTTTTTCCCATTTTTCCCACTCTCTCTCACAAAAACCTCAAAAGGGTCATGCCGAATTACACCCTCATATCCATCAGAAAGATAAACAACGGACAAGATGCCCAACCCACCTTCACTTTTCTCAGTTTTTAACTTCTGTAACCACAGCTTTTTGTTCAAAAACTCTGGCACAATCACATCAGGCACCTCAAATCTCTTCTTGCGCGGGCTCAAACTCTGGTCCTCATCAATCTTGAGCCTCAAGACACCATCTTGATAAGCAGATATTGTGAGAACCAAAGGCTTTACGATGGGATGTTCTTGATTGCCCAGATTTTCTTGAACCTTATCACTGGTGACGAGCTTCGCTATAAGATCGCCATCGGAAATCGAGACATCGGTTGCGATTAGAGAGCACGCACCGGGTTTCCGGGATCGGGCACGTTTGCAGAATGGGGTCTGATTGCAGTTTCTGAACTCATCTTTTTTCCAAGAAAAAACAGAATTAATGAAAAGGAGGAATAACAGAAAGGTATATAGGTTTATTTTCATGATTTTATTGTATTTTGGTGAAATAACAAATCACTGAGCGTACGTGGAAATCATTCGAAGAACTGGTTGAGGCCAAGAAGAACAGAGTATGACCAATAAGAGATGAAAGAAGAAATGATGAGGACAGAAAAATAGTAATTTGGGCCCTTGTTTTATGGATAATGTTGAATTTAGACCTTAATTTCCAATTTGTTAAGTATGGCCCTCCGATATTTTTAGGCCTTCTGCACTTTTTCTCCAATTTAAGGCTTCGCCCCCTGATTCACCCATTTTGCATTGGATTGTGCTATGTGTACATAATATTTTACACAATCTTTTACATCCCACTCACATGAAGGAGGACCCACACAATTTTGACCACCCACCTTTGATTCGAATTCATTGAAATCCATCATCTTCAATTTTGTTACAATTTAATCACTCGATCTTAATTTGCTTCAAATTTTACCTCTTGTCAACCATGACAATTGACAAATTGATGCACAATGCCTTCATGAACATCAAAGTTTTAGAGCTTGTTTGGAAGGAATTTTTGGGGGAAGGATTGATTTTGAATAGTGATATCTTTCTATATATAAAAAGTGCCTATTTAACGGAATTTGTTGGTTTAACGGAAAAACTAACGGAATTTGTTGTTTTAACGGATTATGTAACGGAATTTCTTGTTTTAAACAGGTAGCTGCACCTTCCTTCAGTATTTTTATCATAACTTTGTATTCCGTTATTCGATTGAGGCGATTCAAAATGCGTTGGAAAGCTAACACATCTGGCTACAACTTTGATTCAGACATCATTTTCCAATTCGATCACTTTCTATGCCAAAAATATGTCTCAATATAACAGACTATGTAACGGAATTTCTTGTTTTAAACAGGCAGCTGCACCTTCCTTCAATGTTTTTATCATAACTTTGTATTCCGATATCCGATTGAGGCAATTCAAGATACGTTGGAAAGCTAACTCATCTGGCTACAACTTTGATTCAGACATCATTCTCCAATTCGATTACTTTATATGCCAAAAATATGTCTCAATATACTGGACTATGTAACGAAATTTCTTATTTTAAACATGCAGTTGCACCTTCTTTCAGTGTTTTTATTATAATTTTGTATTCTGATATCCGATTGAGGCGATTCAAAATGCATTGGAAGGCTAACCCATCTGGTTACAACTTTGATTCAGACATCATTCTCGAATTCGATCACTTTCTATGCCAAAAATATGTCTCAATATAACGGACTCCTTCAGTGTTTTTATTATAACTTTGTATTCCGAAGTCCGATTGAGGCGATTCAAAATGCGTTGAAAAGCTAACCCATCTGGCTATAACTTTGATTCAGACATCATTCTCCAATTCGATTACTTTCTATGCCAAAAATAAGTCTCAATATAACGGACTATGTAATAGAATTTCTTGTTTTAAACAGGCAGCTGCACCTTCCTTCAGTGTTTTTATCATAACTTTGTATTCCGATATCCGATTGAGGCAATTCAAAATGCGTTGGAAATCTAACTCATTTGGCTACAACTTTGGTTCAGACATCATTCTCCAATTCGATCACTTGCTATGCCAAACATAGGTCTCAATATAACGGACTATGTAACAGAATTTTTTGTTTTAAACAAACAGTTGCACCTTCTTTCAATATTTTTATCATAACTTTGTATTCCGATATCCGATTGAGGCGATACAAAATGAGTTAGAAAGCTAATTTATCTGGCTCCAACTTTAATTCAGACATCATTCTCCAATTCGATCACTTACTATGCCAAAAATAGGTCTCAATATGAGACTAAAACACTGGAGCATAACTTTTCGGTTGGAAATTGATTTGTGATCACCTTTTGACTAAATTTGATCCCCTTGACGTCTTCCTTTATCCAATTGACTCCGAGCACTCTCAAATCTTCATCGTGATATTCGGCACAATTTTAAAGTATTTACATTTTAGCCCCCGAACTTTGGATCCCTTACAATTTAGTCATTTCTCCAAATTTGTCTATTTTTGCTTATTTTCTTCAATCTCACCAACCTACATCACAATATCAAAATCACACATCTAATTATTTATCAATTATATAAATATTATATCATTAATTATTTATAGGGTGTCTGTTTCTGCTTTTCAGCAGAAATCAAGCCATTGGCAACACAATTCATGCCGTTGGGAGCCGCAATTTTGGACCAATTATCTCACTGTATAGCTGTAGGTTTGAAAAAAAAACTGTAACATAATCAATTTTCCTTCCTCCTTACAGCGCACCCAGACACACCATTAATTAACCAAAAAAATTACATATTTATTAATAACAAATTAATTATTAAACAAAAATATTAAATATAAACTAAGCAAACGTGCATTGCACGTTGCTTGCACCTAGTGATGGGAAATGTGTGGTTGAAAAATAAGAAAAAATTATTGATGTGATGGAAAATATTATTTTATTGAAAAATATGTGGTTGAAAATGAGAATTGATTTACTGTAGAAAAATCAAAATCTCTCACAAACAGGGCCTTAATTAATTGGTAACCCTTCACCATCTATATAGAGCTTGTTTGAGCCCCATTTTTTTTTGCTGAAAATGCATTATACAAGTGTTATTATGGAGAATATGTGGTTAAAAAATAAGGAAAAATTTTGAATTTGCGTATAATATTATTTTATTGAAAAATGTATGATTGTAATAGGTCAAATCATTATTTAAGAATACATTTTGATGGGAAAAAATGTTGCCCAAACAAGGGCCTAATATGCTATGAAATAAATATTGTAAATGGTAAAAAAAACCAAACAAATCAAATTCAGTCCTTGTTTGAGCCCCATTTTGATAGAAAATTTTATTTTAAAATAGTGGTTTTTGGAGATTATGTGATTAAAAATGAAAAAAAAAGTTTTCGATTTACGTGTAATATTACTTTATTGGAGAATGTGTAGTTGAAAATGAGACTCAAATAATGGCTTAAT
The DNA here is from genome assembly GCA_035079005.1 of Fraxinus americana. Lineage (NCBI taxonomy): Eukaryota > Viridiplantae > Streptophyta > Magnoliopsida > Lamiales > Oleaceae > Fraxinus > Fraxinus americana. Next base: position 31,037,479 of record CM068712.1, read on the forward strand.
TTCATTCTACGTTTCAATTTCTTCCTAAACTAAGGCTCGTTTGATTCAACAAAAATTCCATGGAAAATGGAAAAAAAATTTCATTTCCATCCAAATGGCATGTTTGAATGGCCAAGTTTTCTTTGCAATTCATTTACCCACTTTTGCCTCACGCAGTTGGTTTTCCATGGATTTGGGGAAAATGAATTCCCACCAATTTGGTGGGATTTGGTTTTCTAGGTTTTTTTTTTTTTTTTATTGCAATGAAAACAAATTTTATCCTCAATTGTAATAAATTTTATTCCTTTAATGCACAATTTTTATGTAAAATAAAGTTAAACGAACACCAAAAGATCTAAAATTTTAATATTTTTCACATGAAAAATTATACTAATCAAACACAATTAATTGACAATTTCGAGGAAAACAATTTTAGGCAATTCAATGCTCTGTAATTCATTTTCTTTCCACCCAAATTTCACTCTTACTATCAAACGGACTAAAGGGTAAATGGGAAATCCAATTTGTATATGTGCCTCAAGACGTGACATTTGTAGGCTGTTCCTAAAAAGGAAAATGCTAAGTGTACATAATAAATGTACACAATGGATGACATAATGTGATGTGGCAATCATCTAGTCGTTGATGTGAAAGTGTCAGATTTGAATTAAATGTGTTGATCAATGCAACTTGCAATTATACAGACCATTATGTAGACTATTATATACTTGTAGCATCACTCTCCTAAAAATTGCAAAAATATTTGAGTTTTTTTTTTTTTTTTGTAAGGTTGCAATTATATAGTAATTCTAAGCCATGTTTGACCCTTTTTTTATTTTGGAAAAATAATGAGTTTTTGAATGGGTTACATTTATCAATTACCCCTCAACTTTATACTTGGTGTCACCGTGATTACTCAATTTGATTTTATTTCATCATAACTATCCAACTTTATACTTTGTATCACCATAGCAACACAATTTGATTTTATTTCACCATAATCACCCAATTTTGTATAACGTTTCACCATGACTAACTAATTTCATATAACGTTTCATAATTTCTTTTCACAATTTTCACTAATTTTAAAAGGGGCAAAACGATAACTCTGCATTATATATATAATAAATAAATAAACACATAAATAAAATAAAAAGTTACCTTAAAAAGAAAATAACATTTTTTTAATGAATAAGAATAAATAAGAGAGAAAAATAAAGAATCAAAAACTCAAGCGTGTATTTTATTGAAAATCAAAACTCGTATTTATAATCAAAATAAGAGTTATAATTGAAATGAAATATACTTTTTAAACTAGATAAGATTTATCTACACATGATATAAAACTACATAATCATTAATATTTATCTTAGAATTTTACAACACTCTCCCTTTGATGATTATTTGCATAGTAACTATCTCATTAAAACATTGTTTGGCAAAAATCCAATGAAAAAAAATACCAATGAATGAAAAAAAAAAGTACAAATAATTTGGAGTAATAAAATGCTACCTCATAAATACATTGCCAAGAAAATCATGTAAGACAAAACTTTGATCGAAGGAAAAATAGTACAACTACTCTCGTGATTTCAATAAGTGAAAATTCTTATATCAAGCGATCTATGTCTCGTACGTCAATGTCTTTAATATTTCAATTTCTGGTGAAGTATGCCTCGTGTTGTCTGTATAGTCTTCAAGTAATATCGTCTTCATACTAGATATTTATCAACATTTGATGACTGTAGTAACATGATTATTCCAAAAAATATTTTTTGTTGATCTTTTCATCAGTTTCATACATATCAAAATATCATTTTGAGGGTAAATATCTTGTATGTTATAGACATTCATCACACAAATAATATGCCCCTTTAAAACCTTATTATGAAAAACTTTGTGAGAAAATCCTAACAATGAAAAAAAAATGCATTATTCTTTTGAATACGTCACAGAAGTTGTTTCATAAAAACTTTGTCAGGAAAATCCAATGGGACAAAACCCTTGATCAAGGGAAAAAGAGTATAATACGTATTTACTCATTCTCGTAATAATATCATTTGAATTATGCCTCATGCATATTAAATCATTCAAGGATAATATTAAATATATGATCTCGTTTGATCCCCATTTTTTCAAAATACATTTTTCTCTTTTTTTTTTCAACCACGCATTATTCAATAAAATGATATTATACACAATCCAAAAACTTTTCCTTCATTTTTTACCACACATTTTCTATCAATCTACTATTCAAAAAATGTAATCTACATAAATAATGGGGTCCAAATTTATATGAGATAGATTGACTATAATCACATTTATTATATGTATATCGAATTTCATGCATTGTTAGATTAACAAGATATAGACTTGTGATTACATCCACCACATAAAATAAGTTGTATGTTTTCCTTCAAAGATAAACACATGATATATTTTTTGAAATATGTGTCACAACAGCACGTTGTATTTTACTATTACTTTTTCAAGAGTGATATTGTAATAATCTTCTGAAATATTAAAAATTATAATTCATAGTTTTCATAAGCAAGTAGAATTCTTTTAAAATATTATAATATTGTGCAACTTCAAGGACAATAACGAACTATTATTTCTAAACATTAGCTCTCCAGGAACCAGATATTTTTTTCTGCACAAATTCTATGCAACTAAATTTTAACTGATGAAAGAAATTATTATGTTACAAAAAAAAAAGTCACTTACAATTTTCCTAACACATATAAAAGAGGCAGAATTGCTGACGTCATCGTCGACCAAAACGACGTCGTTTTAGGGGTTTTCCGTGTATGCCAATACGACGTCGTTTTGCGTTTAGCGCCTTTGCCAATACGACGTCGTTTGATTGTCGGTTGTGTTTGTCTGTTTAAAAGGAAAAAAATATGTTTGTGGTAGAAGCTTCTCGTCTTTCTCGTCTTTTCCATTTGTGTGCGATAGTCTGATTCTCTATTCTGTTATTTCGATCGTTATAGCGATTTTCGGTCATAAGTTTGTTTGTATATTTTTAATCGCATTTGTTTGGGTGTTTCACGATCGTCTTCACGGCGAAGGTTTTTTGGCAAGAAAAGTCGAAAAATCGAAACCTAGATCTTCTAGATCTATATAGATAAGCGACTAATTTTGACTTTGTTTTGGCAACAATTTTTTCTTGATGGTTTGATTTCTATGTTTTACTGCTGTTGATTACCTTTATTTTACCTTTACAAAAACTATTATGTATTTGGGGATTTTGGTTAGGGTTATCATTTCTGTTTCTTTATTTCATAGTCAAAAATTTGCTACGATTTTTTACCCTCTTCTGTAATATATATATTGTAACTTTTTGTCTTCTATATATTTGCGTCTGGTTCTATTCTGCTATTTCGGTCTTCATAGAATTTGACGGTTGTAAGTTTGTTTGTATTGTTTATCATATCAGTTTGGGTGTTTTACCATCGTGTTCACCTTTATTTTATCTTTAGGAAAACTATTTTGTATTTGGAAGTTTTGATTAGGGTTATCAGATTTGTTTCTTTATTTTATAGTCGAAAATTTGCTATGGTTTTTTACCTGCTTGTTCTGTAATATATTGTAACTTGTAAATAGAGATCTATAAAGTCTTCTATAGAACACTGGTTTTAACCGTTTCTTTAGCATCAAATTTTGGTTCTGCAGTTCATTTTGCCAGTGGTATGTTTCATCATTTTTTTATCTGTGTAAAATTTTTATTTTACTTTTGTTGATTGTGGCTATTTTTAGAATTTTTATGTGAGTTGTTATGTCTTTCTTGATGAGAATAGTTAAATATAATGAATGTTGTTTTTGTAAAAGGGATAAATTTTATTAGGAAATATCTACTTAATATGAAGTTATTATATTTATCAATTTTCGTTATATACTTTTAAGACTGTTTTTTTTGCCATATGTTTGTATTTTAAGACTTAGATAGATACTAGATTTTTAGTTCAGACTCTTGTCTTCTATTATAAACTGGTTTTTTGCGTTTTTTGTTTTTTTCTTTTAGGAAAAAAAAATTACAAAATCAAATGGGATTGGTATTTTATTTTTTCGTTAACATTATCATTTTTGTTTTTGAGAAATTCTTTACAAATAAAGTTTTTTTGGTATAGGTGTGAAGAAAACATTTTTTGTAAATTGTAACTAACTTTGTCTACATTGTACTAATTGTGTGAGGTATTTGGTGGTATAATAAAAAATATAGTAAGTTTTTGTATCATTGTTTATTTTTATATGATAAGTTCTTAATATGAAAAAGCCTAATGATATTAGAAGCTTATACATTTGGAAAATTTGACTATCGATCAGATCATTACTCAAAGGTAAACAAAATGAAAACATTATAAATCATAGTATAATCAATGCTTCAAAATAGAAATTCTATAGTTTAAATTGAATTGAATTTTTTTTATTTATTTTATTATGCTTATTATTTAAGAAGATGCTTATTATTCATTAAAACTTTTGAACTCTACAGGAGATAAAATTTCCTGTTGATGCGCATCCAACATTGTATAAAGTTATAGACAAGCTCTTTAAATCAGGGAAGGTAATATCTTATTTTTCTCAATAGTTGTTTTATTTTTCTTGATAAAACCCCCAATTGTCCTGAAGATTCATGTCAAGAAGCAATAAAGTAATACACGATATGAATCATATTCTGTTTCGTGCGCAATGGAGACACAGCTCTATGCATTGTAGATACTTAGTTTGAATTTTTCTTGTATTTTCATGTTTAACCAGTATGCATTGGAAGAGAATTAACAGGAGATGTGTATTTAGTTTAAATTTTTTCTGCATATAGTTTGTATTAATGAGTATTTTCTGTAACTGTAAAATTTTACTGTTTTTTGAATTATATAGATGGATTAGAGTCTAATTATTTTCTTTCTACTTTCACAGTACATAAATATATTTTACTTCTTTTCATTTATTTCTATTATCAAACAATCACCTTCTTTTCTAGAACAAAAAAGGAACTGTAGAAAATTGTCTTTTTGTGCTTCTCTGTTCTTCGTTGATAAATTGATCAATTAACATGGTATGAAAGGTTAATTAGTTTGTGTTTTCTCTAATTTTTTTATTTTATGTCATTCTTTTTGTTTTTGTTTTTATACGACTTGTCTTTCCTTTTTCTTTTTCGTTTCTGTTTTTGCTTCCTATTGTGTTTCATTAGTTTTCCTTTATTTTTTTGAGGTTTTGTTTTGTTTTGTATTATTTATACAGGTATTGTTAAAAGGTAAGTTTTACATTTTTATTTGGCTACAAAACCTAAAAATTAGAATTCATTTTATGATTTCTGCTTAGATTTTCTATACAAACTGTTTTTGTTTATGTTTTTAGTATGTGTTGTTCAGATTTTTCTCCTTTTTCCCTTCGTGATTTTTTTTTTTGCATCCCTTAGATTGTTCGTTATCCTATTTTTTTCTTTATTTTCTTCAGGTTTTGTTTGTAGCGTGTATTTTTTTGTTGTTAAAAGGTAAGCTTTATTATTTATTTTTTTGCCACAAAAAACTAGAAATCTTAATTCTTTTTATAATTTTTACTTAAAAATTTTATGAAAGTTATTTTTTTCCTTATATTGTAAAGTTTTGGTATTTTTTTTAATTTCCTTGTGCCGAAAACATAATGCTTTATTGTGTTCTCTAAAAATTTTGATTACGCAATCTTTTAGGTTATACTTTATTTTGTTTGCAAGTTTTACTTTTAGCTTCAGTTTTTCTTTTTATCTTATTCGATATTATTATTTTTTTTCCTACAAAGACTAGAAATCTTAATTTCTTTTATAATTTTTACTTAAACATTTTATCAAAGTTAGTTTTTTTTTTTATATTCTAAAGTTTTTGTATTTTTTTTACTTTCTTTTTCCTGAAATTCTAATGCTTTATTGTGTTCTCTATAAATTTTGATTGTGCAATGTTTTAGGTTATATGTTATTTTGCTTGCAAGTTTTACTTTTAGCTTGACTTTTTGTTTCTATGTTGTTTTATATTTAATATTTTGTAATGTATGATCTATATTTATGTTTCATGTTTATGTAAGTTAGTTTTGTTATATGTTTCATGTTTATTAATACTATGTTTTATTATATTTAGTTATTTACGTTATGGATGCTGCTGGTAGCAGTAGTGGAAGTTTGGAATTACGAAGAAAACGTCGTAGAGAACTTTATGAGCAAACAAAGGAAACTCGAAATTTACGACGTCGAGAATTGTATGCCAAATCAAAACAACAATTTTCTGTATCAACAAATCTGCCCAACAAGGAATTACAACATGGAAACCATACAGGACATCTTGGGCTGCAAGGTGGTAGTCATACAGACAATCTTATGCCTCAGAATTGTTTTGAGTCTGAAACAAGTAAGTTTAAAAATTTATTTTTTTCCCATTACTTGTTATCAAATTTATTTTACGCTTAATTTTTATGCTTTAGAAAATAATAATTGTTATATCTATTGATTTTAGTTGGAATTTATTTTATTGTAGCTACCAGTCATAGCAATAATAGATCTTCGCCAACTACAATTTATAAACCAGATGATAATAGTCCTGATCCATATGAAGAAAACAAATTTAGTTCTGATGATGAAAGTGTACAAAATAATGAGGAAAACAAAAATTTAACACTACAAGATATCCCTACTAAATCTTACTTCCTCAAACATCCAACATGTTGTTCACATTGTGGAGCAACAAAACTTTATCGAGAGAGTAAAGGGTTTTGTTGCTCAGATGGGAAGATTAAATTACACACACACATTGTACCAAATGAATTATATGATTTATTTACTTCAAATTCAGCTGAATCATTAAATTTTAAGAAAATTGCAAGAAGTTATAACAATCATTTTGCATTCACATCTTTTGGTGTTAAATATGATAAAGATTTATGTAAGAATTATAGAGGCATTTATACATTTAGAATTCAGGGTCAAGTTTATCATTATATAAACCAATTGTTACCGTTAAACAATAACCCAACCTATTTACAGTTATATTTTTACGATACTGAAAATGAACTACCAAATCGATTAAAAATTTCAGATAAATTTTGTGAATCAACTTTACGTATATTAATGAATATTTTAAAGCTTAATCCTTACTGTAGATTTTTTATATACATGTCGAATACAAATAAAATGTGATCCAGGTCTAGATCAAAGAGTATACAATACTCCAACGTCTTCACAAGTAGCTGCAGTTTGGGTTGATGATGATACATCCACAAATAACAAAACTCGTGATATATCAATTTATGGTCATTCAGGTGCTTCGTATAGAGTGCATTATTATTTTGGTTGTTATGATCATCTTCAATATCCATTACTCTTCCCTTTTGGTGAACCTGGATGGCATTAGGGTATAGAAAGAGTTAATAAACAAATTTGTCGTGATGTTACCAATACAAATTACCTAAACATTAATACTCTTAATTCTCCAAATGAATTGATTGAAAGAGAGACTGAAGGTTAATAACATGAAACTTATTTTTATAATATTCTTTAATTCTTTTTATTTCATTATATTTAATTTATTTATATTTCTTGTGTAGTCATGAAGCAAAGAAAAAAAAGATTGCATGTCTCTTGCCGCGAGTATTACTGCTACAAGCTACAAATTCGCAATTCAGGTAATTCTATTTTACTTCATGCTGGTAGATTATTTCAACAGTATGTTGTTGACATGTATGTAAAAATTGAAACTTCTAGACTAGATTATTTTCGTAACAACCAAAGACAAATACGAGCTGGACTTTATCAAGGAATTGTTGATAGTGTTCACATAGGTGAAACTAGAGGTAATAAAATTGGTAGAAAAATTGTTTTGCCATCTTCATTTATAGGTGGTCCTAGAGATAATCGAAAACGATATATGGATGCAATGGCATTAGTCCAACGGTATGGTAAACCTGATGTCTTTTTAACAATGACTTGCAATCCTAATTGGCCAGAAATAGAAGAACAATTAAAGCATAATGATGAAAAACAAAATAGACCTGATTTAATTGCACGAATATTTAGAGGTAAGTTGGAAGAACTAAAAACTGACTTATTCAAAAGACATATTTTATTGCTGCATATATATATGTTGTTGAATTTCAAAAAAGAGGTCTTCCACATGTTCATTTTTTATTAATTTTTAAATATGGTTCAAAGATTACTTCAGTTGATTTAATTGATAAAATTGTATGTTGTGAAATTCCTAACAAAAATTGTAATTCTCATTTGTATTCTACTGTTGTAAAACATATGTTTCATGGTCCTTGTGGAATATTAAATCCAAATAATATATGTATGTCAAATCATAAAATATGCAAAAATAAATATCCCAAAGATTATGTTATGACAACTTCACTTGGTAATGATTCATATCCACAATATAAACGTCGTAATGATGGTGAAAAAGTGAAAGTAAGGGGTCATTATTTAGATAATAGATGGATTATACCTTATAATCCTTATTTAACAGCTAAATATGATTGTCATATCAATGTTGAAATATGTTCTACTGTTAAAGCTGTGAAATATTTATATAAATATGTTTATAAAGGACATGATCGAATAAGTTTTTCTATGAATGAAAATGAAAAAGATGATGTCGACGAAATTACAAAATACCAAACTGCTAGGTGGATTTCTCCTCCTGAAGCAATGTGGAGAATTTATGGATTTATATTATCCGAAATGTTTCCATCAGTATTTTCTTTACAATTACATCTAGAAAACCATCAGTCAATTACTTATAGAGAGAGTGATAATTTACAATCAGTTATAAATAGAGATTATACACAAAAAACAACACTAACTGAATTCTTTCGCACTAATATTACAAATGAAAAAGCTAGATCACTTACGTATAAAGATTTCCCTTCCCATTTTGTATGGGATACACGAGGACGACTTTGGAGTCCTCGAAAGCAAAAAAATGTAATTGGTCGAATAGTTACAGCAAATCCATCTGAAGGTGAAAGATATTATTTACGACTTCTTTTAAACCATATTAAGGGATCAACTTCTTTTGAGAAATTACGTACTGTAAATGGTACATTAACCTCTAGCTTTCGTGAGGCAGCTCTTTCGCATGGTTTATTAAGTGGAGATAATAATTGTGAATTAACTCTAACGGAAGCAATTGTTTATCAAATGCCTTGTTCACTACGTAGATTATTTGCTACTATATTAACGTTTTGTAATCCTGATAATCCACAATTTTTATGGAAAAAATTTAAAAGTTATATGCTTGAAGATTTTATCCATGAAGGTATGTCATTGCACATTGCTGAAATAAAAGCATTAGAGTATATCCATTCTATATTAGAACCATTGAACAAAAATATTAATGATTATAAATTAGTATCATTTCATATAAGTATAGCTGAGCATGATATATTAGCTAATATGATTTCTGAAGAATTAAGAAATACTGATACTCAAACTAATAGTTTTGATCCAAATTCTTTAAACAAAGAGCAACTTTACGCTTATAATATAATCTTATCTCGAATTTTTAATAATGAAACTGGCATATTTTTCGTTGATGGACCTGGTGGTACAGGTAAAACATATTTATATAAAGCTTTATTAGCAGCTGTACGGTTAAAAAATCTTATCGCTATCGCTACGGACTTCTTACGGAGTTGTCGCTTCTTTATTACCAGGTGGTAGAAGCGCACATTCTAGATTTAAAATTCCTCACGGATATAGATGATAATATTGGTTGTTCAATAAGTAAACAGTCAGCATTAGCAAATTTACTTAGAATTACTAAATTAATTATTTGGGATGAAGTACCAATGGTAAACCGTTATACTGTCGAAGCTTTAGATAAAATTTTAAGAGATATAACCGAAATAGATATACCATTTGGTGGGAAAGTTGTTGTATTAGGTGGTGATTTTCGCCAAGTTTTACCAATTATTCAAAGAGGAAAAAAAGAAGACATAATGAAAGCAAGTTTAGTTTTTTCATATTTATGGCCTTCTTTTATCCGTTTATCATTAACTCAAAATATGAGAGCTCAATTAGATCCATCATTTTGTAATTATTTACTTGATATTGGAAATGGTACAGAGAAAGAACATTCATGCAATATGATTACAATACCACCTAATATAACAGTAGAATTTAATGATGAATTTGAATCTTTAAAAGATTTAATTAAAACAGTGTTCCCAAATACAGAAACTTACATGGAAAATTTAGATACTATGCTCAATAGAGTTATTTTAACACCAAAAAATGAATACGTAGATCATATAAATAATATATTGCTCAAAGAAATCCCTGGTCAAATATTTACGTATTATAGCTTTGATGAATCTATTGATACATCTGAACAGAGTATCCAAGAAGATTTTTTAAATACTTTAACACCAAATGGTATTCCACCACATGAACTTACTTTAAAACAAAATTGTCCTATTATATTACTTCGAAATATTAACCCATCTGAAGGTTTATGTAATGGAACAAGACTTATTTGTCGAAAATTTGAGAAAAATATAATATCTGCAGAAATTGCTGTTGGTGAATACCGTGGAATACAAGTATTTTTACCTAGGATTCCATTTATACCACTTGAAAGTGATAAAACTTCAATTCCTTTCAAAAGGACTCAATTCCCTATTCGTGCATGTTTTGCAATGACAATAAATAAATCACAAGGTCAAACGTTGGATTTTGTTGGGCTTTATCTTCCAGAATCTGTATTTTCTCATGGACAATTATACGTTACTTTGTCTAGAGCAAAAAGAAGTACAGATATCAAAGTTTTAATTAATCCAATGAACAAATCTAGCGAACATAATACATGCACAAAAAATATTGTATATCGAGAAATTCTTGCTTCTATAATATTTTTGTAGCTACTCTCATCAAAATACTATACGTTATCTATTTCATAAATATTTCATATCATATTATTGATTTGTTTTTATTACATATATGATTTAGCTAATTATTTACTTTTTATATATTAGCCTGTCTGTTTGTGCTACCCAGCAAAAATCCTACCGTTATCAATTCAAACTTGGGGCCCACCTGTCTCACAAGTGGTCAAAAAGGGACGGCTGCTTTGCATGTTAACGGTAAAAAAAGCAATTCTTTTGGGTCCAAAAATCTGTCCCAGACATCTTCTATATCTAAATTGTTAGCTATGTTTTTGCTGAAAATTTCGATCTCAAAACTTACATTCTTAACAATACTGTCATTTTGTATAATAATTTCGTTTCAATAATTCTCCATTCTTATACCTGTTTTTTTGCTTATTCATTTCATTTTTTGTTGAGATGTGATATGATTCTAAATGATAAACCAAAGATTGATATTTCCAATAAGATTTCCTTTCTTATTTAAAAATCAAGGCTTCATAGTATTTTGCTCCTTTGCTATTATTTTTTAGATCATTATGTTCTTATCTTAAGCTATCAAGCATTTATTTTTGAATTTACTAAAGTCAATAGTATCTCTACTTCCAGAAGTGCTTATCCTAAAATTTTTTAATTGATAGGTCTCCAATACGTAAATTGTGTAATCCATGAGCCTATGAGTAAGCATTTTACCACACGTTTATAATTTACCCTAATATGCTTTCTGTTCAGACTTCTACATTGGCAGTCAATCATGTGAAGGGTTTTATTTATATTAAAACCGAAAACCAATACAATATCAATAAGGTATTCATTTTACTTCTTTATAGAATCATTATTTTACTTAGGTGGTAATTATTTGATTGCATTTTTTTTTATGGTATGTTCACGTTATTATTTATGAATACATGCATGTAAAGGACTTTGCACTATTTATCCAAGCCAAGTGGCCAGAATACCTCCCAATGAAATCTATCATTTCCTCTCCATCAGGAGCAAATGTAATGCAATCTCCGAGCGCATGTGACCTGTGTAACGAATGCAAAATATATAGCAAATCTTGCACAGGTATGGTCTTTAGTTGATAATTTCTGCTGCATTTTACGTACTCAAGTTTATGGTATTTCTATTTTGACTGTCCATCACTCAGTTTAAAAAAAATTCATAAGAATAACTGCTTATCTGATTACTCTTTGTATTTATGTTTTTTTCCCTTCGTTTGTTGAATCACCCAATCTAACTACAATAGTCTCTATTATATAGAAACAATATTCATTTTTTCGTTAAATGTTTGACAGATGCACAAACACACCCCCATGTACAATTTTTTCTTGTTTTTGTCAGAGACCTTCATCTAAGATAGAGACAGCTGTACATTATAAATGATCTGACCATGTACAGTCATTTTTAGTCTTTGTTAATGTTAATTTAGCTGTTTTGAATGTTTTTTTTTTTGCTTCACCATTGTAACTACATCAAGTTTTGTATTTTGCATAAACCTTGTATATCTTTTCAATTATTTAATCACATTACTACTGTATAAAAATCATGTTAACTAAATATTTCTCAAGATCGAATCGAAACAAATAAATTAATCCTAAAAAATATACTTTTACAAAAACTGTAGCTTTAAAGTGTTTATTTTTTTGTATTTACAATAAGTACGAAAGACCTTATTTGATAGTAAATTATTTTCTTTTAGATTTTACCAATATAACCTTCAATGTGCAGGCTTACAGCATAAATGATGACTATATTTCGAATAAAATTTTTATATTAATACTATCAATTTAAATTATCTTGTCAACATAATGATTTTGTTTCCTACAATTTGAGCTGACTATTGATAAACACCATTGTTTTTAATTCTAAAAAAATCTTGTTTAGAAACAATCCAGATCAATAAAAATTTACTCTTTCCCTTACTCTTGAAAAAAAAATATATAATTAAACTAATCCAACCTAATAGCTTCTGATTGACATCGTGAAATAAACCACAAAAAATGATAAATTTGTCTTTTTGCTATCATATCAGATGTCAGTTAGACTATGTATTTCCTCCAATTTTGAATTTTTACCATATTGGTTCAATATTATTTATTTCAAAAAATTACAAGAATCATAATTTGTAATGATATTAACATTTGGTGCTTAAATTTATCTCTTCCTTACTGTTATTTATTTATCGATATTAAAAAACTGATTATAGAATTTCTACTGTATTCATACAGACTGGTTCTGATCTCCCTTTTACAACTGCATTTAAAAATGTAATCCTCCACAGTTAGTATTTAAGACTTGATCAACAGATTCAGTCATTGTATAGTTCAGAGTTTGCTACCAACATATAAAAAAAAACAACATGAGTAAGATCTTGTCAACCTTCAGTTGTTTGTTCAGTATTTGTTCCTTTTTAAATCTAACTGAATTATGTAACTGTTTACAAATTACAAATTACAACTAGAGAAAACATTGATGCACATATTTTGCTTAGCTTCTAATAATTGCTTACTGTTAAGAAACTCATACACAATGATTCCCATTTTGTTCCTTGAAAGCTCTCTGTTCCTGACATAATTTAGCAAACTATAGTTTTAATTAACATGTATGTTTTTCTCTTGCAATAACTTAACTAAAAATCTGCTTCTTACAAATAACATATCATAGTAAGCTAGATGTACTAAACATTCCTCAAAATATATTAAAACAATAGCTACTTCAATATCTCTACAGCTCTATTGTACTAAAATATATGAATGTCCATTTGCAAATGTATGAGCAATGCTAAAAGATTTACTTCTGAAAAATAGGTATGGATAGTTACTTGTTAAATTATAAATAACAAAGTTGATCTAAATAAACTTTTAGAAATAAGTAGCATCTTGACAATAACTCTCATGGTTGCTTTTTTCACATTATAGATTTTTTAATATATCTATGCGAAAAAATGAAACTAATACGTTTGTACTGTTTATCCAAGCTGAATGGCTAGAATACCTCCAAATGGAATCCATCATTTACTCTCCATCAGGAGCAACTCAGAAGCATGTCCAATGCAATTTCTGAGGCCATGTGGTTCCGTCTAAAGAATGGAAGAACAAGGGCGATCTTGCATATGTATGATCTTACTACTGATGTATAAAAATATTTTTTTATAATTTATGTTTATCTTTTATGTATTTTCATTTCGCTAACCAATTGCTTTGAATTTTTTCTTTTTACAAACATCCTATTACCTTATTTTTGTTAATTGTTTCACTTATGCTTGTACTTTTAGGTTGTAGTTGTGAATGATACAAGGAAGAAAGTTACTATAAAACTGATTCCAAGAATAGACCTACAAGCTACGCTGAGAAATTCGTAAGATCATCTGTACCAAACATGCTTTCAATTTGTATATATATTTATTAAATCTCTTATGAAAACATATGCAACTTATATATATTTTTAACCAGATAACCTATAAATTTAAAGTAAACGTCAATATTAAATCAAAGTATAGAAATAAAATTAAATCCAATTGTACTTTTCATTATGAAAGTTACTTAAGTATTTTCTCCTCATCTCTGTATCTGAAGTTATTTGATGCTGCATAGATTATGAAAGAAAAATTATATGAATAATATACAGTATTAACCCTAATAAACATCCAGTGTCACGCTTTTCAACAACATCCTGTCTAAATATTTTCTTTGATTATTTAAAAACTTCATCATGTCAGGCTATAGCTGAACTATATGTCATTCATAAATAATATGAAAAAGCTTTTGCAGATGCTGATGTAAGATATTCATAACTCATGTCATTACTATAATATTTTACTGAATGTATCCGAAATGTCTCAAGGATGTTTTCCCCATTTCTTGTTTTACCCATTTCTTGCTTTCTCTATTACAATTAGATGACCGAATTAAAATACCACTATTTTCTTTGAGTTTTTCCATTCTTTACACGAACCTATATGGCCTCAGGAATTGCATTGGACTTGCTTTTGACTTACCCATGATGGACAGCAAATGATGGATTCCATTGGGAGGTACTCTGGCAAAGGTGATGTTCTATATATATCATTTTACTATTGATGTATCAAAATATTTTTTTATAATCTATATTTACTTTTTTGGTATTTCCACTTTGCTAATCAATTGCTTTCATTTTTTTATTTTCACAAAGATCCTATTAACTTATTTGTGTAAATTGGTTCAATTATGCTTGTAGTTGTAGGTTATAATTATAAGTAATACAAAGAAGAAAATTACTGTAAAACTAATTCCAAGAATAGACTTGCAAGCTAAGCTGAAAAACTTGTAAGATCATTTGAACTTATCAACGAATCCATTTCTCGCTAACTAAGTGTTTACATATTAACTACTATACTAATAGTAAACTTAGTTGCCTACAAGACTGTCATAAAAATTATACTTTGGAAAAAGAAGGAAGCAAAAAGAAAAAAAAAACCCCTCCAAATTTTTCAGAATGACAGTGTTCAAATAATAGTTTTAAAATATTAAAATTATTTATCCTTGACGTTTGTTTCAATTAAGAGCAAAAAAAAGAAAATAGATAAATAGAAATCATACTATTATATATATTAAATATCTTTAATTCCATTTGAACTATTCAAGAAAAATGTATCTAAAAAATCTGATGATAATAATAACTGGGAATACAAAATTACTGGATTGAATAATAGTTCTGCAAAAGGCAATTATGTAATTTCTTTGCTTTATTTTATGATATTATTTTTTATTTTTTTTACTACTCTGGTTTCTATTTTTTAGCATGGTTTGAAGTTGTATCATATTATCAATATTTCAGGTTTTCATTAAAGCAGAAAAACAAAGATGATACTTATGAATTTCAAAATACTAACATAACTGTTTATGATTACTTTCTTAACAGCTGCAACATTAATCTGCCATATTTTGCCAATCCTTATTGTATCAATGTGACGAAACATAAGCATGAAACAAACTTTCATATCAAGATAAAACTATTGCATTTCTGATTCAGTTTAATTGCAGATTTATTTTCCCTTCATTGTTGTTATTATTTTTTGAGATCTTTTTGCTTCGCTACAAATAAATCTCACTAATATCCAAAGAACATAAATTTGACTGGACTGCTTTTGTTTTTCCATTTATGTTTAGTGAAAAGAAGACTACTCAAACAATTATAAGTTCTCTCTTTGCAATCTTCTATAGCTATGAATATTTGTATACTTTTTCTACATTCGAAAGGGAAAAATCAATTCCTCCAGTAAAATCTTCATCCCAAAAGTATCAAAAAACACTGTCCCTGTATAATTTTTATAATTTTTGAATTATTTAACTTGAATTGTTTATTTTGAATAATTCTCTGTTTTTAATCAATTTTTATGACAGGACAAAAATACTAATTGTAATAATAAAATAATTTAAAAAGCAATGAACAGATTAGCTCTGTCGCGAAAGAGTCTCAATGATAACAGCTCTACCAATACAATACCAAAACTTCCAACTACTGATTCCGTTATTGACACCACTCCCATATTTACAATAGTCTAGAATTTATTTAATTTTCAAAATTAAACAAATTCATATTCTTTGTGTATGCTTCTAAAATACAGTACAATGTAGAAAACATAACAGTTTAATTTTTGCTTTGTTGTTTTGCAATTTCAGGCACTACATTGGCAATACTTAATAACTCAAAGAGTACATCCAGTTTCTACAAACAGCATCAAGGTCTAAGAAACTTCGTAGCTTTCACACAAGATTTTCGATAAATTCCCAAAGGTAATTTATTTTTCTTTTAACTAGATTTTTAAATAATTTTGATATCAAACAGAGGTCTTGGTTTACAACATTAGATAAACTTAGAATTTATGTCTTTGCTTGATAGAGTCGTATTGTAAAAAAATAACGATAAAATTGATTTATTTTCATATTAAGAATTATCCTTTGAAAGACAAAAAAGGGAAAAAAGAAAAAAAAAACTCTAGATTTTTCAAATACACAACTTTTGAACAATAGTCTTAAAGTATTTAAATCACTTATCCTTTAGAGTTTGTTTAAATTAAGGCCTAAAAAAGGAAGATAATTAAATAAAAATAATTCTATTAAATCCATTAAATATTATTAATTCCATTTAGTATCTCAAAGATGAAACATTGACGTAAAATCATTTTGTCATGTTTAAGCTCCTCTACAAAATACATTCCATAATTTACAGCTCACTTCACTGGCTTCTTGCTTTACCTATGCCTTAGCTACAAAATAGGCAAAAATTAGACGTATGAAATAAATATGTTTCTTCTTTTGTTATAAGCCTAATTCAATCATTTGACTCTCCTTCCATTGTTTTTACTTTATTAATCATACAAGATGAAGAAAAGTCTCATTCAGAATTTAAAAAAAAATGAAGAGGAAGTATTTAACCATGTTTATATTTTAATATCACTTCAAATAATAAAAATCATAAAAATATACATATACAAAAACATACTACAATAATTATGAGAAATTGTTCTAGCTATAATATAAGGTAAAATAACAAATCTTTATTTAAAAAATTATTTTTCGTATATACTTTTGTCTATCATAATTAACAGTTTCATTTCTAATGTCATATTCACGATTTACATAAGCAATGTCATATACACCATATAAGCAACAATGTAAAAATAATAAACTACCTTTAATTAGACTACTTCTCCAATCAAGATTATTTTCTCATTGCAAATAAAATCTATTATAATTTAAACTACTGTAGCAAAACCTGTTATCAACAATTTGAAAGTAACAATAACCAAGAGTACAAAATTATTGGATTAAGTACCAGCTGTGCAAACAACAATTGTATAGTTTCTCTGTTTTATATCGTTTTATTAATTTTTTTTTTTTTAATCTACTATAATTTCCATTGATTAGCAAGGATCTAAAGTTGTACCTTTTTATCAGCTTTTTAGGTTTTTACTAAAGCAGAAAAACAAGGATGATATTAGTATATTTCAAACTGTTTTTTAACTTTTTATGATTACTTTGTTAAAAGCCATATCATTCATTTGCCAACAATACAAAATTATTGGATTAAGTACCAGCTCTGCAAACAACAATTGTATAGTTTCTTTGTTTCATTTAATTTTATTAATTTTTTTTTTTAATCTACTATAACTTCCATTGATTAGCAAGGGTCTAAAGTTGTACCTTTTATCAACTTTTTAGGTTTTCACTAAAGCAGAAAAACAAGGATGATATTGGTATATTTCAAACTGCTTTTTAACTTCTTATGATTACTTTGTTAAAAGCCATATCATTCATTACCATATTTTACTATTCTTTATCAATGTCCCTCTTTTTCCATTTGTTTATCTTAACATTTATCTTTCTTAGACGCTCCCTTTTTTTTTCTTCCCTTATAGTAATACAGAGAACCGCTATAGCATCATAAGCATTTGTAAAACTTGAAATCTCCTCTGAGGAATCAAATCTGACTTAACTACCAACACCTTAATTGCTCTTGTCTTTTCTTATTTGTCGCCTCTTCATTGCATTTCAATTCTATACCTTTATTTCATTCTCTATGTCGATTTATGCATTCGTTTATGTAAGATTTAGTCATTCATATGTGCTTCAATTTATTCTCATTCTGAATTATGATTCTCTGCATAATCAAATCAAGAAATTATGAAATTTCTTATCAATCATTATCATGGAATCTGAATGAAGTAATATATTTGTATTATACTACAACTTTCATTCAGGATTGATTCAAAACTCTATTTATTTTAGAAGGATCTTATTAACCTATATTCAATAGACGGAAGAAATTTGTTTGTGCAACTAAATTGCTACTTATTGAACTAAAATTAAAATTCAATGAAAAATCTAATGAAAAACTTTGTTCTTCTTCATATTCAAATTTAAACTAAATTTTAATTCTTCAATGTCAAGTTGAATTTCGTAGCTCATTCAACTTCATTCATTCTAAATCAAATTCAAATCTATAAATTGTTATCTACTACTGATACACTATTTCTGTAAGTTATGTTTATTTATTACACTACTAACAGGGTTTGGATTTGTGACAATGAGTACAAAGAAACAAACTAAAAAAACTGTGCAGATGTTCAATAGTTATGTAAGTTGTTCTATTTTTCACACGTATCCTTTAGCTTCTTCATCCTTTTCTCAATTCCTATTACAAATAGTTTTATTCAAATTAGATTACAGTTTAAAACAAGTTCTTGTGATACTTTGCAACATTATTTCCTGTATTTTCCAACAATCAGAATAGCTATATAACAGCAAAACTAATGAAAAACTTATGCCCCACATATGTTATTCAGTTGAATAGGATTAACTATTTATCTTGCACTCTACTCTTTGTCTTTTCAAAGGTAAGTTGAATGATAGTGAATTATGTTTCTATTAAGCAGGGTCTGCATGAAGCTTTGATGAGGCAAAACAAACTGCTTACTTATATAGACAGTGAAGAAGAATCCAAGTTTCGGGTCAGTTAATTCAATAATTCTTTTTGTCATGGAAAATATAACTTCAATATTTTCCTATTATAAAGATTTTTGGCTCAAATCTAAAAATAAGAAAATATGTCTAAAATAAATTGTTAAGCTTTAGATTTATCTTTCTGAGAAGTTACTTATTAAGAAATTTAATTTCAAACTAACTTCTTGAAAAAAAACAATGTCTACTTTGCAAAAATATTTTTATCTTTTCCTTTTGAAGCCAAATATCATGCTCTATGACTCAATTTTTTTATTCCTCTTTTTCTCACATACTCAAATCTTCATTATAAGTTTTTTTTTACCATTTTTGCTGTATCTCAATCCTAGATGGAAGCTTTGACAAACCAACTCAATCTGGGTACGGAAATAGTTATAGTACAGAGGCATCAAATCTTTATTATAAGTTTTTTTTTTTCCTTTGTTGCTGTATCTATATCCTAGATAAAAATTTTGACAAACCAATGTGGTCTAGGTATGAAAACAGCTATAGCTCAGAGGCTTACCCTCAATAAACTTATTGCATCATATTTACCTTTCTATATGACTTGAATTACATTTTCCACCTCTCCACTAAACTTCAATATTCTAATTTCTAAAGCTTCTAGATCTAAATTCGTATTATGAATGCTTTTAATTTTTTAGCTATCGTAGCTATCTATTACAATAACACCTCTATTTTCATGATTATTTGAATTTTAGAAAATGAATTTTCATTACATAATGCTTTGATGTTTTGACTGTACTCTAACGTTGGTAGCTACCCCATTACTTGATCCAGATTCTCAAGTGACTCAAAAACAAGCATGGATTAAATATAAAATTAGACCAATGTTCCTGTAAAACTTCTCAATTTAGAGTTATTATTAAACAAAATCTACTCCTTTATTTCTTTCTTAGATTACAACAATAGGTCTTATGGTTCACATTCTCTTCTTTTAGCCTAAATACCACATCCACTCATGGCCAAAGTGCATCCATTTTATTAATACAATCTCTCTTCTTCATTCCAAATCAACACAGAATTACTATATCTATAAACCATAAAATCCTTCTTCAAAATACTTCTGTTCTCCACATGGAATTATTACAATATTTTATCTTTGACGCCACCTCTTGCTTGCCTTTTGTTTGAAGCAACCACAGTTTCCTTCTATTTGATTTCTTGCCTTTTATTTCAAGCAAAATGAAAAATAAGAATTTGAAATCTTAAACAAGAAAAACAGTTCTGCTTATTATAAATATTACTTCGAAATATATTCTAATTTACCTTAGGTAAACTACAAAGATCAATACTTATTTTTGAGGTTCCAAAAATAATATTAATTAATATCGTCTCACTTTTCTTTCAAAACCAACTTTCTACTTTTAAATCAATTAAGAATAAAATTACTATACATGATTATCTCTTACATTTTTCCTATCTTACTAAGAAACATTATATAACATTACTCATAGTAAAAACCAAAAATATATTAAAATTTTGTTATGTATACTATCCAGTACTTAATTCAAATATCATTTAAGACAACAAATACATTTTTCCAGCAAGCCTATTTATCATTTTTTGATTTGAAAAATAGTTTTTACCTCTTCCTATATTTGATAGTATTATTATCAAAAAAATAGGTTATTCATAACAACAATTATTTCTAGATAAAAATATAGAATTTTTTTTTTCCTACCTACCGTTTCTATACCTATAACTTTACCTTCATATTTGTCACTCTATACTTATCAAATTAATTCTATGAATACCGATTCTTCTACGAAACAATACAGCAAGAAATTATGTAAATTCTCCCAATCAAAAAATAACACGTCTACATCTTGACTAGGGAAATTTCTGACAATATACTTTGTGCTGTCCACATTCGTTTTTCAACCTGCAGCTATTTTCCTAGAATCAGTACCAAATACAAATATTATTTTAATCTCTGCTTTGTCTTATCCTGTACAATCAAAAATATCTACAAAAAAACATTTCCATTTATATGTATATATATCCAATCCCATCATAACCAAAGAAGAATCACCAGAGGAAAAACACGGTATGTTTACATTTTCCATATCACTTTACTTTCTCCATTTTTAACAGTTCTTTTTTCCTATCCTTCATAATCCCACTTTGAACACACAACAATTACCAGAAGAAAAACACGGTATGTATACATCTTTTATACCACTTCACTTTCTTCATTTTTGCTAATTTTTCCTTTCTGTCCCTCATAACCCAGTTAATTGAACAAAAATGCGATGAGCTTACAAATTCATTCCAGAAATCAGTCCGGGTCAGAGAAATTGGGAAGCCAAAGTTGTTATTGCTGAGAAACTATCTCCCAAAGAAGCTAGAAACAGTAATACCAAATACCAAAACATGGTTTTGATGGATTTTGGGGTAAAAATTATATGCTCAAATTTATATAATATACAGCCTTTTTACCTACACAAATATATTTCAAATAATACTTTTAAACCATTTTTCTTCTTATCCGGTATAGGGAAATACAGTTCATGCAACATTGTACGATGGAAATATTCTAGCATTTGAAAATCAGTTGCTACTGAGTAAAACCTACATCATTTCAAATGCCATTGTAAAAGACACAAAATCTGAATATAAACCAATGAACGGTGACTTCCAATGGACAATAACAAGAAAGACTCGTATCCAGGAAGTGAAGGAAGACAACTTGGAGTTCTTATTCTCAACATACAAATTTACTAGATTTGATCAGCTCGAAAAATATATGGATTCCAACAGTGACATAAGTATTTCTTCCCATCTCTACCTACATTTTCCTTTTCTGTAGCTTATATGATTCTTTCATCCTATTCATATATTCTCTATTAATTTTTCTCCTTTCATTTCATATGATTAGGTATACTTGGTATTGCTATTGATATGCGCCCTGAAAGGCTTATTCAAACAAGAAATGGAACCCAAAGTTATGTACAAGACCTCATACTCACTGATAAAAACTTTAATTCAATCACTCTGACAATGTGGGATAACTATGTGGAAAAAGAATGCATCCTTCTTGCAGAAAAACTGGCTGCTAAACCTATTGTCTTACCCAATCGGCTGAAAATGTCTTCTTTTAACGGTAATCATATCATTTTTTATCAAACTATTCTTCATGTATAATAAATTAATATCAATCTATACAATATTGCAGGCCTTAGCTTATCAACCAAAATAAATAGCACTCTTTTTATAGATGCTCCATTCAACAAAGTTGCAGAACTTCGAGCATGGTAAAACTATCAAATTATATTTTATATTATCTATCTATTATTATCTTTTATCTATTGATTTTCCAATTAATATAATTAAAGGGTGGACAAGCACACTGAAGAACTTAACGAATTTACATTGGATAAATCCTGCTGTCCAATAACGCCAACAAAATTAACTCCTCCAGCTCAAAAGAAACTTACTGAAATACAAAATATGGAAGGCCAATTACTAGGAGTAAGTCTTTCAGATTATATACATGCTCTTTCTATATACATTTATATATTCCCTATATTGATTATCACTGTTTGAATAGCGCAAGTACTTTTGGGTTAGAGCCAAGCCAATGCTTGTAGCAAGAACACAACCTTGCTGGTTTATGTCTTGTGTGAAATGCAACAAAGTTACTCATGCAGATTTCGGAGATACTTTTCCCTGCATTTACTGCAAATATCTTTCATCAAGAGCTGTCCCTAGATAATTCTAATACCCCTAGGTAATTCTAATACTATTTATATACACCAGTACTATATAGTTTACTTTGTTACTCTGCTATCATTTATTTAAATATTCCAATAATCAATAATAATAAATCTTTTCTCCATCATTATAGAGCAACTGTCAATGTTCAGCTAGAAGATTCTACTGGAATATTAAATGCAGGTGCAATTGGAAGCCCACCTGAAATACTATTGAAATCTGATGCTGAAAGTCTGATGAATAGCTCAAAATCGGTACACTATCTATTATTTTTCCTTACCTATTCTTTTAAATATTACTTCTCATAAAAATAAAATGACAATCTCAGGCAACTACTGTGAATGTCGAAGAACCGATGAATTGTGAAGAACATATCTTTTACATAAAGGTTACACAGCTAGAGCCAAATGCTGCTGAATACAAATATGAAATTGTGTTTGTCCTGAATCCATCCTCCGCCATTGCTGATACTCCAGAAGGAACAAGTGAAAATCAGACAGATAGGAATCCTGCATGCCTTGTTGACAACAACAATTCTGATAATGACAATGCCTCTCCACCAGCAAAACGGTCTCTGTTTCATCCTTCAAGTGAACCAATGATTTCCATCACAAATCCTGTGGCCAAAGATAGAGAAAAAGAAAAGCTTGTCTCAACTAATAATCCTTTACCTAAGCATCCAGGGAAAAAAAAGCCAGAATGATTGTCAGTGGTTACATGCACACTACAACCTAAAAACTTCACTCCATGTTCTGCTGTCTCCATCCAAATGATTTCAATCATCTTTTGTTTTTATTTTTGCTACCATCACAGGCATAAATGCCCTAACTTTTGAACATGTATTTTTCTGTTTTTGTGTTGGCAAAACATCTCAGAAGGAAACTCAATCTACAAAGGATGTAAACATGTTGTATGATGCTTTTAATTCTGAATAACAGGATGGAGTCTAAAGAACTTTTGCAATGTAGAAAATAACTTCACTTTTTGAATGTCTTTGTAGTTTTCCTTTTTATATGCCAATTTTACATTTTAGCTTATTTTATACTGCACTCTTACCATACGTTTCTGGTATTCTTTTTCCCTAGATAATGTCAATTCTTCATTAAGCCCAGCTTTATGTTAAACACATGCAACCTTCTGCTACAATTAGCAATAATCAAATCATAACCCACCTACTATAAATAATCCCCATCCATAAATATATATCTACGCTATTAAATACCTAATAAAAATTCAACACGTGCATTGCACGTGCCTTAAACTAGTTTTTTTAAAACGAGGCTCAAGGATATAATTCTAATAATTCAAATAATGAAAAACGAAATATACGGTAAAATAATAGAAGAAAATCTGAAAATCTTGATAATATACAGCCAAGTAGCTCTGATACTAAGAAGTATCCGATTTTCACCTCCATAGCTCGCAGAGCAACAATCAGCAAACAGCAAATGGGTTTCTCTATGCCAACATATTCATCTTGTTCAACAATCCCTTCCAATATTGTTAAAATTTCTCCAAAAATCCCACCGTCCTTCGTTCATTATCCCCAATTCAAATACAGCGGTATAAACACAAGCGCTGGACGTGGGTTGTTGCGTTGCTATGCCGCAGCAAAGCAGCAGCGCGGTAGTGGACCGCCAGCTACGAAGAAGAAGAAGAAACCCAGTGGAAAAAGGAAGAATATAGTAGAAGATGATTTTGAAATTGATAGAAGTGGGGGAGTGGAGGGGCGGCAGTCAGAATCTCAGCAACCACCGTACCAGCAGCTCCCTCTGCCGAAACCGCCTGCTGGGTTTGTGTTGGACGACCAAGGGAGAGTCCTCATGGCGTCTAACAAACGTATTGCCACAATTGTACGGTTTTAATGATTTTCTTTCCTTTTTTGTATGTTATAGATGCAGCTCAGTTCATGTATCGTTCATCCTAAACTAGTCACTGACAGGTTGATTCTACAAATAACTTCCCATTGGAGTGCGTCATTAGGAGGGTGTTTAGAAATTCAAGAGGAGATGAATGTATGCTACTCTGCCCCGTTGATACGTAAGCGAGGTTGCAGGCTGTGGTTAGAATACATCTGTTATTCTTTGGTAAATTTATGGCTAATAAATACAATTGTTTGCAGGCCTGTTCAGATTTTGAAAAGTGTCAATGTTGAAGGATGGTCTGCCGTAAGTTTCATAATTTACCTCACTTTGATTCATTATCTAATAGCCATGGTGCTAATCACAATTTGCTTTTTCTCCCAAAGGCAAAGAATCTTTGTGACTGTATTCTTGAGACGTGCACTAGTCTCTACAAACGTTTATTATTGTAGAATATGTAATTTTTTTAGATCTTATCTATGATATGCTTGAGAGAAGCTATGTCCCTTTCCTATTTGCATTTTTCGTTTGAATAAATGCTTCAAATGTAATTGGCCAGTAGAATCCAGAAACATCACCCAAGAGGGTCCCTTACACATGATGTTTGGGGGTTACTTGCTGAAATCTTTATTTTGGTATTTCAACCTCTCTCCATTTGCCTCTAAGCTACGCTACAGGTTCATGCAGTTTATTTATATTAGTCTTATGCAATGTTTCAGTGCTTTTGAAGATATTTCTTTGACATTGAGAGTGGTGTTGTTCATTTCTAATTTGGGGCAGAACAGACTAACAAAGATGGAGTATCTTTTTTAGTTTCATGTCATAGGTCAATCGTTTGAAGATGACCCTCGATAGAGTACGGTCTAGATAAGTGAAGGTTTTGTTGAGTTGACGTGATGTGATGTGATTAATCAATTGCAATGAATTAATGTATAATGGACACTTGGCAAAGATCAGTATTGTATTGCATATTCTTCTCTAATTGAGGCTCTCAAACATTCTGGCATACTCAAGTCTATGAGCTGGAATGTGTTGATATAATATTACGAGTGTTGGTGAGATGTGTATGTCTTTAAGATAGATGGTAGCTTTGAGCCCGCTCAGTCTTTATGTGGATGCAAGATTATTAGCTCGGCTGACTGTGTGTGTTTTTCTAAATTCTTCTCTAGTGTTGTTTTTTCGTTTTTGGTCTTTTTTTTGTTGCCCGAAACAGCATCAAAGTCTAAGCGGAATTTTTACACCTCAACCTAAACCCAATGGGGGTTTTGGATTCCCGGGCCCTGTTTTACAAATGAGTTCAGAAATACATATGGAAGGGGGACATGGACCTTGCCTTGTGATGTTACGTCAAGAAGAGAGAGAGAGAAGCAATTATAAAAGCACTAAAATTGGAAGTATTGCTTCCATTACACGACTTAATGAAAAACACTAATAAAAGTTTGAAAATATAAATCATAAATAATATAAGGTGACACGAATTTTTAAGTCTGTCCATGCAAATAAGAGAGGGATGGAGAAATTGACTGGCTCAAGTGTGGCACTGTGTATTTGTGGAGTTATTTTTTATTTTTATTTTTGTGAATCACTTCTGGGAAAGAACTATGATTTGCGATTATTTATGCACATCAGAGAAACATACAAAAGAAATCAATTTTCATCTTTTTGTGTGGCTTCTTGTGATGTCATTTTCAAAGATCAATTTCCTGACTTTTATAGTCTTAAAATATTTCTTCCTCCTTAAATTCATCTGCGCTTACCATTTTTGATGTAATTTGACTTATTTATTTTGATGCTCATCTGCTTTGTAGGTCAGTGATGAAGAAGTTGAGGCTATTCTCCCCACTGCAGCTTATGCCCTTGCCAAAATACATATGCATCTGGTGTACAGTGGGTATGACAACTATCACTTATTTTTGGGGGGTTATCAGCTGTCACTGTTAACTTTACTTTCTGTGACTTGTAACATATAGCATTCTAATACATCTGATGCCGTGTAACTACTTTTTTCCTTGTCATCAGATTTTGTTATACAGCACGAGGTGGTTTTTGCTATACTGAGGATGACATATTTGACTTTCACACTGGTAACATATTGTTTCAACTCTTTAAAGCTTGTACCCTGTTGAGAGTCATTTATCCACTTTCTATTTTCCCCTAAGAATTTAGTGTTGTCACCACTGTCTGGTCCACAGGAAGCTAAAAATCAGTTTAGTAGCTGAGCATTGGTTTGATTTCAGAACCTTGATCATAATACTACTATATAGTGGCTATTCAAATATTCAAATTAGAAGGTTTTAAGCCACGTCTTGTGTGAATAAATTGATTTGACACTTCCTGCATAATATGCTCATTCAGCTTGAATGGATCAAATTTGGTAACTGCACAAAGTGGTGATGCAACTTTTTGCATGCCAGAGTAGCGACTTATTTTACAAGTTTCCATATTTGTCAATTTCTCAATGAAACTGTTTGCATGCCAGAGTAACAACATGATTGGGCACCACAGACATAATCTTTTAGCATTTTGATGGCATTGGCATATCAGCCAATTGCCAGCCTCCAAACAAACATGATGACACAGTTATCATCGTATGCTGCCATGATGGGTCGAATAACTCACAATTTGCACAGGGTTACATGGAATTTCCCAAAATCAAGCCTTAAACTTCCACTAGTGTCTTCCCTGTTTAAATATAGAGAATTAGCTATGCCATTACTACCATGGGCCAATTGGTATTGTTTCTGTGAATGCTATTTCCAAGTTCCAGCTCTTTAGGCTACATTTTTTAACGTTATGATGAGCATTTCTTCATTCTGCAGATAATGGCGAAAACATTGACGGCTTGCCGACTGAAGGCATTGAAATTGCATGTTTCCATCTGGTATGGCATCTCCAAAAAAATTGAAATGGTGGCGTTTAACCTTTTTTGTTGACTGATCATGTTAAATGGGAAAGTGAGTTAGAATAGCCTTGAATGCAGTTAATGTTATGGGTGAAAAATAACGAGGAAACTAATTTCAATTTAAAAGAATGACTACTGAGTAAGCAGCGAGTAGTTTACTGTGGTTTGTTGAGAGGTAGAAGGAACTAAGTGAGACCATTCTCAGGTGCTCCGACTTATAGACTAGAGAGGATATGTATATTTTCCTTTATGCAAATAGTTTCTTATCTTGATATTCTTGCAGGATGGTTCCCACTACATAATTTATACACCTTCTGACCCTCTACTATTTGTTGCTGTGAAGGTAAAGGATTAACGATCATTCGTAAAATTTCCTCATTTAGTTCAACGATTTTTCTCTAGTATCATGCAGTATCCCCTGATTGTAATATTATTCTTTTCATAACTCCTTGAACTAATTTCTTTTTTGTTTTGAAATCGACAAGGCTATTTTGTAATATGGTCCATTTTATGCTTTTGCAGGATGAAAACAGTACACTTCAAATAGCCGATGATGTAAGCAGTTACTCTCAGCACATATTTTAATCTTTCCTTTTCTTCCCTTTGTTTCGATATTTAAATTATGCCGGAAAGCACTTAATATGGTTCAATAGAGGACATCAATCTCCCCTTCCTGCACGAACCTTAGTATCATGGATGCTACTGTGGAGGGTTGTAATTCATTACGAATAGTTTCTCATTGACTTAAAAAATTTCATTATGGAGTTTTAAAAACTTTGTAGTTTTGTAATGTCCATAATCTCGTGAACATGGCCGTTGCTTTCAGTCCGATGATATGTTAATATTACCTTCTCTATCCTAATAATTGCCTAAAAATAAAATAAAATAAATAGATAGCAGAGAGATTTGAGATAGATGTACTTGAAATGTCAATGATAAAACTATAAAATGAGTTACGTGTATCTTTGTAAATCCATCGTTCTTCATCCTGAGCTCAATCAACTTCTCTAACATACTTTCCGGTTCTTCAGTCACAAGAAAGTTGTACTTGTGTGTTACTGAGTAAAGCCTTAGTTAGAAGCTTTGCAGCAATACATCATGTAAAAACCAAACATGATTTATTATTTCCACTGCCACCGGTAGGAGCTATATTGTAAATTTTGGTTCTGTAGCATTAGGGTTCTGGTATATTTGCCTTTTGTCCATATAATCAAGTACTCACGTGTGTATTCCTGTTACTTCATGTGGGCAATTCTCAATTGCATACTGCAGTCCTTTTGGTAGAGGTCAATCTGTAGCTTGAGTTACTGCTTTGTTTTTTCATTATATATGTGAATTGGAAGTTTCAGTCTTTAAACTCTGCTGCAACAGGAACTTTTGGAGGATCCAGCGATAATTAGTGCCATAGACGAGGAGACTGAATTTAATGCCTTAGTGGTATGTATGAAACCAACTTCACTTGCTGAACAGAGATTAATAGTTTACATATTCTCCTCATATCAATTGCCATATTTGCAGGAAGAAGAGGCTGCTATGCTTGAATCGTTACTTGGAAAAAGATGATCCAGTTACTGTATTATCAAATTTAGCTTGGGTACTATAGCTTAGTCCACTAAATCACTGATGTAAAAGCTTAGTAAAACTATACGGTGTATCCTTCTCAGACACGGAATTTCATGACTAACTTCAATACCCCCTCTCCCCCAGCATGCACATGATCTGTCTACAGGGCTGGGGACGAGTGGTTTTCCTATATTTTCTTATAAATGCTTCATTTTTTATTTAATTTTTCTCTTTCGTTCTTTCATCAAAATTAAAGTGTGTTTGTTGTTTAGCACTTTAAAGCACTTTGTTAACAGCCTAGTAGATGGACTTCCATTGAGAACCAACTACGGAAACTAATTTTCAATTTGACTTTGAAAAGTAATTTGGAAACCCGAACAAAGGCAATATTTTGGGAGTGCTCGAGGGCTTTAGTGTACGAGAGATATCGTGTAATTGTAAAAACGTCCACATAGAAAAGCGCCATGAATGTGTAAGAAGTGTGCGAGCTAGGCGAGGGACCAAAGGTTGGATGGCGACACAACTATAGATAGCGGCAAACACTGGCGGAGGGGGGGCACGTGACCCCAACTTTTGAGATTTTTTTTTAGAGCCTGTTTGGTAAAACTTCTCCTTTTCTACAGTAAATCAATTCTCATTTTCAACCACACATTCTTCAATAAAATAATATTTTCCATCACATCAATACTTTTTTCTTCTTTTTCAACCACACATTTCCCATCATATCACTATTCAAAAATCAATTTTTCTCCTTAAAATCCCTACCAAACACACTCTTAATCATGTTTGGTATCGATTGAAATCTAAATTTTAATCTAAATCAAAGTTAACAATTAATTTTAATAACATATTTCATGTAATCCATAACTCTTCAACTTTTATCAAAATTTACTAAAAATTTGATTTTAATCTCCACCAAATGGGAGCAAAATCACAATAAATTTGAATTTCGATAACATGCTAATTTTAAAAATTCTCCGACGATCATACGCTAATCGAATCTACAAATTACTTACGTCATCTCAAAACTTATTTCGAGAACTATATTATGAGCATATCGAATAATCAAAACAGATATCGAAAATAGTTAAAAATACGCTAAACATGAGTTCTGAAGAAAGACGTCTAACTCACATTTTTTAAAAAAAAAAATTCAATTATTTCATTAACATTTATTATTTTTGCGATACAAAGTTCTCAATGTAATTTTCATTTTACTAGGAAATTTTATATGGAATATAACATCAAAAAATTTCGAAATTTTACATGCGAAAAAGTTATATCCCATATAAATTTTCGGATGCAAAATTAAATGGGGTATGATTTTTCTGGATGTAGATTTTCGATTGTAAAATTTCTCTCAATTTCTTTGCAAGTTCGATTATACCCCCCTAACTTTAAAACTCCGCGTCCGCCCCTGGCGGCAAAGGCTTAGCGATACAGTGCCAAAGCAAGGTGTCGGAGGCATAGGATGAAAGTGAGATAGCAAGAGGTCGAAGGCATAGGATAGAAGCGAGATGTGCAAGGCGAAGGTATAGAGGCATATAGGCCATGGAGATAGCGAGAAGGCACACAAAAGTAGGCTGCGGGGGGATAAAGTAGACTGAAACAAAACTGAAGGATGGACACGAGAGAAGCAACACAAGTGGTTGTAAGGAAACACAGCATAAAGTAGACGGAAGCACAACTGAAGGATCAACTGAGAAGCAACACAAGTAGGCTGCAGGGAACGTAGCATAAAGTAGACAGAAGCACAACTGAAGTGATGCAGGGGAAGATTATAGAAAAGACAAAAATCTCACAAAAAAATTTTCGATCATGAGAAATTCAAGGAAAACTTTATTTCATTCAAAACTGAGCTACCTCCAAGGGCTTACAACATTTAAATAGCGAAACTCTAAGAAAATTCGGAAAGAAATTACCTAATAATAAAAAATATTATTTTTTTCTAAAAATGAAAAAAATTGAGATAATGACGGATCTTGAGTCTCCTAATTATCAGGATCATCCCCCAACAAACGAAAATCAAATCCAAGTTTATTTAACTAAAATATTACCAAAATAAAAATTACCATAAACGGCAAAAACGCTTAATTGAGGGCCTAAACGATGAAATTTGCCCAAAATTTGACGTGCATCAGGGCCAAAGGCCCTGAGTTGTGATCATTGGCTTGTTTCCAATCAAATTAGACTAGCAATTTGTCAAAAACGAACAAACTCGAAATTAAATGAAATTATTATTTTGCCTTCATCATTCTCCACGAGTTGAGAAAAATTCGCCCTCGAATTTGATGGGGGTAGAAACCTCATCATCATCAGAATTATCACCACGAAATGGCGGCTCTGGCGGCAATCCATCTGGAAGCTCTTCCGGGAAGTCCTCATGAAATTCCTCTAGCAATGACTGAATCCTGCGAGTGACCTCCTGCTCACTGTCAACTGACTTTTCCACCAGCACATACACTATCCCATATCCTTCCATATTTGTCTCGAACTTCACTCTGGTCAGTAAATTGGCGTCATCCCCAACTGTTTTTACTGAGCCCTTATCTGGAAGCAACACACTTTTCTTTTCCCCAATAGTACACATCGACTGGAAGAGATTAGTACGCAACCAGTCAATGTTATTTTCCAGGGAAGTCAGAAAACTCTGCCTCACCACCAATGCCTGACCCACATCACGAACGCCAAACTCCTCCTTCTCTGCTGCCTCTTCTACGCTTTCACTATCAATTACAGGCGGACCGTAATAATCAAACTCTTCCTCCTCTGTTGCTTCTTCAGTGTCTTCATTGTCAAATACATGCGGACATTCATAATCAAACTCTTCCTCCTCTGTTGCTTCTTCAATGTCTTCATTGTCAAATACAGGCGGACTTTCATAATCAAACTTTTCCTCCTCTGTTGCTTCTTCAATGTCTTCATTGTCAAATACAGACAGACTGTCATAATCAAACTCTTCATCCTCTATTGTTTCTTCAATGTCTTCAATCGTGACATCCTGAATATTATGATCACGGTGTTGGACTTCCTCAATCGGAACCTGTCCACGACGACCACGACCTCTAGGCGCATGTTGCTGCGGCATAAGTACAGCAATTTGCTGTGTCAGCAACTCCACTTGTTGACGCAGATGTGCGATTTTATCACGTCTATGTATCTCCTCTACTAAGGCTTCACGAGTTTCTTGACGTCTCCTTGACGGCATGGTGAAGGAACGACTTCGGCTCTGATACCAACTGATGCAGGGGAAGATTATAGGAAAGACAAAAATCTCACAAAAAGAATTTCAATCATGAGAAATTCAAGGAAAACCTTATTTCATTCAAAACTGAGCTACTTCAAAGGGCTTACAACGTTTAAATAGCGAAACCCTAAGAAAATTAGGAAAGAAATTACCTAATAATAAAAAATATTATTTTTTTCCAAAAATGAAAAAAATTGAGATAATGGCGGATCTTGATTCTCCTAATTATCAGGATCATCCCCCAACAAATGGAAATCAAATCCGAGTTTATTTAACTAAGTTATTGCCAAAATAAAAATTTCCATAAACGGCAAAAACGCTTAATTGAGGGCCTAAACGATGGAATTTGCCCAAAATTTGACGTGCATTAGGGTCAAAGGCCCTGAGTTGTGATCATTGGTCTGTTTCCAATCAAATGAGACTAGCAATTCGTCAAAAACGAACAAACTCGAAATTAAATGAAATTATTATTTTGCCTTCATCATGAAGGATGGACACGAGAGAAGCAACCGGATGCAACCGTTGGCCAAAAATGTAAGCCATCAGCCTTTGCATAATATTGTGGTAAAGATAAAGTCTAAAGCCATAGGGAGAAGTCTAAAATGATCCATGATAATGTAGGGAAGTAATAGAAGGTTGTAAAAATGACATTCTCCATAATAATTTATGTAAAAATCTTGTACAGAATCTTAGAGGGTGTATTCTAGCCATTTAATACGATGAATTTCGATCATTCATTCTAACATATGGAAGTATAAATAGATGATAGCTTCATTTGTAATATATCCAAATAAGAATGATCCAATTGAAGTTTACTTGAGAATAAGTTAAATTGAAAATAATATTTGAATCTTAGTACAAGTGATTATATCTTTTTCTTTAACTAGGTGCAAATTTATTTTGTAGATTTACTAAGTCAAAATAATGTTAAAGTCATGTTCAAAATTACACACCGTCATGTGAACACGAAAAATAATCTGCCACGATTTAGTAAATAATTTATAACAAACTTTAAAGTCATGCAATACCAAAATCTATATTTTCTATACAACCAAATTTATTAAATCTATGTTTTCAAATAATTAAACATTTTTGAATATCTTCTACTGAGAATTAGAATGTTTTGCACTATCAAAACTTGACAAACAAGATGTTGTTTCAGCACCAAACTCCTGGACTCGATTCGCAACCACGAGCATTACAAATTGTGTTTGACTCCAGTGGATCTATTTTCCATTGTGGTGGTGTCTTAGCTTATCAAACAATTTCCATGATGATTTTTGTAAGAATTCGACTTATAATTGAAACATCTTAGATGGTTGTATGCGGTTTTATGATAAGGCGAGCAAGAAGAAATGTCAGGTTACTCTCTGAGTATCTTGGATAGGGATATATAAAAAAATTCAGTACATACTACGAAGGGTTTTTCTTAGTACGTATATTGTATGATTTCAACAATTTTTTACATCGAAGATGATCTCTTCCTTTCTTTTACCTTCACTAGTTATCTCCAAGTTTGGAGTTTCATGTAAATTCTTGTGTTTGTATTATTATAATTATTTTCTATATTGAGCCATGAAAATCTTTTGTAAAGCAGGTTTATTCATCATTTCGCAATCATTCAAGAAAATTACATCATCAAAAATTAATTGCTATAATTGACTTGTTAATATCCATGGAGCTATCGATCTATGCATATAGAATACCTAAATGGGTATTCTGGCCGAATAGCCATACATATATAGTTACTGTTGGAATTTGGTTTTAAGATTGAAATTTTGGTTTAAGTATAAACCATGAAAAGTGACTTCATGTCAACTTTGGCCAAATATTCAGACTTGATACGATAGTTAAATTACAAATGTAAATAAACTAACTAGTTCTACTCGTCGAATAGATTGTCGTGGTATATTTGGAATATCAAAATCAATTTTGGATGAATGAGAAATTGTGATCCAAAGTTTGAAGGAAATTAGAATTCAGCATGTAAGGCTTTCGCTCGAGCGACAGTCCAGCGCCGTCGAGCGACAAACTCTCTGCTTTTGTCGCTCGAGCGATGATCCGCGACAAGCGAGCGACATGTTGGATTGCAACTTTTCATGAAAATTGCTGAGTTTTGGGTATGTTCCTTCGCCCACATCCCTTCATGCTCTATATATAGGATTACTTGGACGTTTATTTGTCATTCCATATCATTCTTTTTATTCTATGTTGCACAAAACACTTCATCAAAAGTGGTTTCTTTGCATAAAATTCATAGTTTGGAAAAGAGAGAATTCCATTAGAGTTCGTTGGTCTAAGCCATTTGGAATGCTCCTATGACTTGACGTGGTCGTTGTATGTTAGGAAATGGTTGTTGGAAACTGTTAGCACCGATAGGGGGCAAATCCATTTTAAGGACAAAGTGTTCAACACTTGTCTCGGCCAATCTCATCATTTGCATCTCTTCTTTCCTTATCTTTCTCATTTCTGATTTCATTTATGTTTGATTTCAGAATATTGTTAACCTTATTTATATGTTTATATTGTAAGGTTTGATTGAAGAATGACATGCTTTCATTCACAATTGGAAAGTGATGAATCAATATTAATTCGGTAAATCATTACGTCGTCTTCTCAACTACTTTGGTAAGTCGAATTATGTTTCGATTTCATGAGCATAAAACGGTATGTATTAATATGAATATAATATGCACATTATTGATGTAATATCATCGGCTGGTACTTCTGAATGTTAACTAAAATTATAGGAGACTAAATTGTTAATATGTTCATCAAGTGAACCAGTAATTCGATCCGATCAATGTTTGAAATAGTTTGATAATTAATTATGAAGTTGACATATTGGATCACAATACATGTAATTAATTGACTAATCTTTTGTACAATTAGCAAGAGAGAAAGTAGAAGTCATGGTATCACTAACCTAACCAGCCAATTTTTCGAATCAAACATATCAATGATTTAAAATTCAAAAACCAAGAAAATTGTTGCAAGACTGTTTGTAAGTTAATGTTATATCCTTAGAACAATCAAGAAAGGTTAGGCGAGATGAAGAACAGAAACGGGGGCAAAGTTTCACTCAGGTGGATTTTGATTCTGTGCATTTTCAGCTTCGCACTTGGCATGCTTTTCAGCAACAGGTTTTTCACCCTTTTGCCCTTAAATTTTCGATTTATCTTATGTTTCCTCGTATTTCACGATAATACTGACTCATGCATTGAAATCCATGCACTAAGTCCTGGTTTTACCGTTGTTGTCTGTAGTATTTATGAACTTTAATGGGTTTTAATGAAAAATAATTTTATTTTTGAATTTGTATTAAGTCTTGGATTTTCTTGTTTATAGAATATGGGTTGTTCCCGAATCAGAGGATCAGATCATGCCCATAAGACGACGACCAGGAGATTTGGCTGCTATTTCTGATGACTGTGCGACAGACAAGGTATTCTTCCTTAATAATCTGCTCTTTTTTCAATTAAAATCCATTGGTTCATGTATGTTTGGTAGATTTTCTGTTACTTCGATTTATTCATATATGTTTGCCTATTCCCATATTCCTTCTGAGTATTATCGGAATTCACGCAGTTGACCCAAATATATTTGGAACCAGGCTTAGTTTATTTTTGTTATTGAGTTGTCGAATCTGTTTCAGGATAAGGAGGATCTGATTGGAGAGTTTAGCGAAGCCCATGAAGCAATAGAGTAAGTACACTGTACATATGTTCAAAACAAAAATGAAAAATTAAGGTGCCGTTCTTTTTGTATTTCAGTTTTCTGTTTTGAGTTTTGAATTCGTTTTGTGTTTTGTGTTTTGAGTGTCTGTTTTGAAATTGCTGAAAACGCGTTCTGTTTGTTGTTTTGGAAAACCGTTTCTGAAAACATGAAACTAGAAAACACGTTTACTTTGAAACTCAAAACAGTGTTTTGTGTATAATAGTTTTTTCAAAAAACCACCACAACACCGCCATAAACACCATGAACCACTGCCAAAATCAACACCACCACCACCTTCAACAACTTCCAAAATCGACCTCAATCAACACCACCTCTACCACCTTCGACCACTGCCCTCCCGACCTAAATCAATTCCACCAAAACCACCACCTCTTTGCACTGCCAAAATCAACCAAAATCACCACCTCTGCCACCTTCAACCCCTGCATTGCCAACCTAAATCAATACCACCACCACCACCTCTTTGCATTGCCAACCAAAATCGACCAAAATCACCACCTCTGCCACCTTCAACCACTGCCAAAATCGACCAAAATCAACACCATCACCACAACCTCTTTGCACTGCCAAAATTGACTTAAATCAACACCATCACCACCACCTTCAAGAAACCACCACCATCAGCGTTTGCCACCATCATCAACCATCTACCACCACCAAAATCAATACAACCAAAAAACGCCCAAACAAAAAATACTACAGAAAAATAAAGAGAAGGCAGAGACTAACGTCGTCGGCGTCGAAGAGAGAGGCGGCAGAGACGGACATTCACAGCAGCGTCGCCTCCCATGGGTCGCGACGAATGGCTCGCGACACTGTGTTCACAGCAGCGTCGCCTCCCCAGTCCCCACTCCGACGCCGGCACCGGCCCAAAAGCAGCGTCCGGTTGCAGAGAAGAAAAGAGATTTTTCGAGTCCAAATTTTTCTGGAGAAGAGAGAAGACGGAACTGAAGAAAGGATTTGGGTTGTGGGAAGAAACAGCCATTTTTGGAACAGTGCACTTTGTTTCGCGTGTTTTCAAGATTTTTCGAGTTTTGTACAGAAAACATCCAAAACGACCAAAACATCATTTTGTGTTTTCAGTGTAATTTTTTTTTGTGTTTTCAAAAACTCGTTTTCGAAAATAGGAAAGAGAACGCGTTTTGGACGTTTTGGAAAATCGAAAACAGAAAACGGCCCGAAAACGACAAAGAGAACATACCCTAAACTATTTCTTAAGTGGTCCAATTGCTTCAAATTCTGTATTAGTTAAGAACTTGTTAATTTTCTAAGTCAAGTAATTCCTTGGAGGCATGTCAGATCACTGGACTCTTCGATAGCTAAGCTGCGTATGGAGCTGCCTTCAACAAAGAATTCCCGCAAGATTGGGAACTTTGAAAACTTTAGTACCGTTGCTGTGCACCCGGGCAGGATTGAGACGAGTAAAAAGACATTTATGGTTATTGGTATAAACACCGCATTTAGTAGCAGGAAGAGGCGCGATTCAGTTAGAGAAACCTGGATGCCTCGAGGTGGTATTACTTCTTAATATTCTTTAAGGCATGTTTTTATCCTGACGTTTTGTTTAACGTCACTTTAAATTTCATTACTAGGTAAAAGTTTACTTCAACTTGAACAAGAGAAAGGAATTGTTGTTCGTTTCATGATTGGCCACAGGTAATTGAGTTTGTATAATACCGACTAGATTTAATCGAAGAAATAATCTGTTATTATATTTCAAGCTTTTGTACTACTACAATATAGAGTTTATCATTTTTCAAACTCGTAGCTCGTTCTTACAAATATATCAAGAAATCTGCCCTTAGACTTATATTTGATTGATGCAGTGCAACATCCAACAGCATTCTAGATCGAGCAATTGACTCGGAGGACTCTCAGCATAAAGACTTTCTTAGGCTTGTAAGTATAAATAGTGACTTAATATCCTCTTATTGCACCAGTTTCACGAGTTGTTTGTAATAAGTGCACGTTTAGTAGGCTCAAAAGATTTACTTAAATAAATAAGTTATACTACTACCTTACTATCAAAGTAAATTACTTTTACGTACAAGTAGGAAAAGGTAATGTGGATGGAAATAAAAATACACTTGAAAAGTAAATTTCACTTCCTTTTAAGGTTAGCCAAACATGATGAAGTACATTATTTTGCAGGAACATATTGAAGGATATCACGAGTTATCAGCAAAGACAAAAGCATTCTTTTCCACAGCAGTTGAAAAATGGGATGCTGAGTATTACATCAAGGTGGACGATGATGTTCATGTCAATTTGGGTACATTTGCTTTCCTTTTCTTACCATATCTTGATCTAAATTGGCAGTGGTTCAAAATTTTATGATATGAAAATCGATGATAATGCAGGCACGTTGGCTGCAACTCTTGCTCGCCATCGTTCAAAGCCTAGAATATATATCGGATGTATGAAATCTGGGCCAGTTCTTTATCAAAAGTAAATCCTTGAGCATAACACACACATTTGCAATGGCATATTATGGCTTTATGCTAATTTACATTTACATATCAAATGTTATGTTTTCATATTAAGCTGTTGTCTCCTGATAGGAATGTTAAGTACCATGAACCTGAGTATTGGAAATTCGGAGAGGAGGGAAATAAATACTTTCGACATGCATCTGGGCAGATCTACGCTATCTCAAAGGATCTCGCAAAATACATCTCCATAAACCAGTAAGGCATCTTCTCTCTACTTTTTTTCATTTCGTAGTTCGTACTATCTCAACGAAAGTGTGTTCATCTATTAATCATTGTACAGAAACTTATTAAAGGGAGTGGCAAGAGTTATTGGTCAGACAAAAACTTTAAAAGCCACAAATAATGGTTAACTAAACTGATGATTTATTGTTTATACGTACATTTCTTACTGTGATTCTTTAGGCCGATTCTGCATAAGTTTGCTAATGAAGATGTATCGCTTGGAGCATGGTTTATCGGTCTTGAAGTTGAGCACATTGATGATCGCAACATGTGCTGTGGAACTCCACCTCGTACGCATTATTCTTTGATTTTCCCCTTATTATTTAAATTTACATCGTTACTCTCGAATTTTTCTGCGCTATTCCACCAAGAATCTTAATTTGTGTGCAGAATGCGAGTGGAAAGCACAAGCAGGTAATGTTTGCGTTGCATCATTCGACTGGACCTGCAGTGGAATTTGTAAATCTGTGGAAAGAATGAAGGATGTTCATGCCAAATGTGGTGAAGATGCTTCCACTCTTTGGAATGCTCTTTTCTAGTATTATTCTGTCTAACAGCAGAAAGGAGGTCAATCCAAATGTTACGAGAATTATCATCTGCCTTTTTGTGTCATCGTTGTTAGCGAAATACACGAAGAAATTGAGGAAGAAGCTCGATGTGTGGCACTGAAGAACTATCTATAATGTAAAACGAGCATGTTCTTTGTCACGAGAAGTAATATGGTAGAAATTTCTTTGGTTTTCGTAATTACAATCTATTTTGATGAATTTTCTTACCAAGTCCAGTGTCTTTAATCATCTGTGAGTAGATAGTTTAGGCTATTCTAAACAAAATTTCGTCGAAATGATGGGAGCTCCAAGTCAACAATCGAGAATCTGAAACTTATTTTGACGTCTGCAAAACAAAAGGCTATAGATTTGGTTGGCTGTGGACGAGGTGAATAACGTACAACTGATCAAAATTGCATGCTTAAAACAGAGAGAAGTTATGAGCACTCTTTCCACTATAGTTTCGCGTGTCTACAGATACGAGTGGGAGAGAACGCTGCTCCAGTTCTAGACAACATCGAAATCACTGCTCAACAGTAAAACACAGGAAGAAAAATAAAGAAGCGGTTGGAATTAAAATCTTCGATTTATAACCATAGACTATAAATGAATCCTTCGAGTCTTACACAAACATAAATATACATGTTAGGTACATGAGCCATTCACCGGGGGATATATTATTGTTCAACAAGATTGCAAATATTTGACAAAGATCGGGGAGAAGTTTCTCCAACTTTACAACTGATCAGCCTCTAGTTTTCCTTTGCTGAAAGTTCAATGCTTGTTTGATGAATAGTGCATGATTATATATCCTCTTTAACTTATTTCTAATTTCCAAACTTTAGCTTTTCAGCTGGATATATTCCACTCATTCTACCTTCTTTCCGTTGTTTCTTTGATGAGAACTTTGCACTGCTAAACTTCTGAGCCTGATCGAATGGCTTAGTTTCTTTCGCATTATCCCCTCTGCTTCTGCAGTCATGTACAAGGTGCATCAACATGTTACATTATTGACACGATAATTAAGGAGAAGAAACATCATAATCGAACAGACAAAAGAGTACATACCTGATGTGCAAGAAGAAAAATAACACACCGACAAGGGCCGTGCCTTTAACAACTGTTTTCAGAAGTTGCTTTCGACCATGATTTACTGGAGGGAGTTCGGGACTTGTATCCTTATTTCCATCTGAAATATTTTCTGCCAGTACTTCCATATTGTGTTCTTTTTTGTCCTAAATAAGAAAAGAGTAAATCAGTACAAGTTACTCGCAGGACAAATAGAACGCTTCAGAAATAAAAAATTGGGACAATTTAGTTGATAATCACCTGATTTCCATTTTCAGAAGCATAACAAGTATAGTCATCATGACTGGATAGTTGGCAATTGTGCTGAGATGAAGATAAGTATTCGGTAGAAACACCCAAATTTTTATGTATGAATTCAGGTTCTGGGGAATTACTAGCTGAAGTGCGTGGTGGGTTTTCAAACTTGTCCATTTTTTGTGTTTCATACAATACAAACGGTTTTCCACCCTGCTTGTCAGCCTCAATGTCCATTGATCCAGATGAGTAATTTGTTTTTGAAGAATTGTCTGTATTAACATTTGTAGATGAAGAATCGTCCACATAAACATTTGTAGTTGAAGAATCGTCTGCATCAAACTGGTCGTCAAAATCCAAGTTAAGCATCCGACCTAACACGGAGCTCATGCTAGTGGTGGAAGATACTTCCATATCTTCGTCATCAGTATATTTCCCTTGAAGTCCATTTTGAGCACTCCTTTTTTCGGAGGTTAGTTCTTGAGAATCTACATTCAGGAAGAAATCAAAAAGATTGTTTTCTCCATCGAAGAAAAGCGGACTGCTACGATCAGTTGTATGGACAATCAAGTCGGAAAATGCCAAGTAATCTGAAATATAATTTCTTCCATCTCCACTGATGCTAGAAGAATCTCCTACAACCGAATCGTCATTCTCGAGGGCAAAGTTGATATCAGAAATATCCACTTTATCATTTTCGGTGCAATTAGATGATGTTATATCAAGCAGATGATCATTTCCAAAATTTTCTGAAGAAAGCAGTTTTTTGGGCTTGATTGAACATGCTGATTCGTGCTGGCCATGTTCAAATTCCTCTATATATGGGCATTTAATATCTGATTGTAGTACATTTGACCTCTCCACATAT
The DNA here is from genome assembly GCA_035079005.1 of Fraxinus americana. Taxonomy (NCBI): domain Eukaryota; kingdom Viridiplantae; phylum Streptophyta; class Magnoliopsida; order Lamiales; family Oleaceae; genus Fraxinus; species Fraxinus americana. The sequence goes on from CM068712.1 coordinate 31,079,331, forward strand.
CGTCCAACTTCTGGATATGCTCCCGGTGGTGAACTTTCCAAATCTGGATGTAGTTCACCAGTAGCATCAAACTTCTTGGCAGATGAAGAAAAGGACTGTTCTTCCATATATCTGCTTTCCGCCTCATCTGACTCTTCAGAGCGACAATCGTCATTTCTATCAGACATTGCATATAGATTTTTCTGCATTGCAGTAGGACAATAGCATATTAGTGATTCAAAATTAAATTTCATATAATGGCCCCGTTCGGGAGGGATTAAAAGCCAATTAAAATTGAAAATATGGCCGTTATTGGGCCCCACTCGTCTAATAAAAGTCAACAATAACGGCTATATTTTCAATTTTAATCTGATTTTAATCCCTCCCACACAAGCCCAATATAAGCAAATATAAAACTCCCATCAGTTTTTTTCCCCTTTTGAGTTTTTGAAATCAAAATGTCCAGTTGAGTAAGGGTAAAATTGGAATATAATTTAGCAAAAAACCTCAACTAAACACCAATCAAAGTCAAACAACCCAAATTTTGTACTGACAGCAGTAAGTAATTCTCAATAATAGTAATTACATCATATGAAAAGTGAAATATCGGTATACCTGTTTCAATTTTGTTCTGGATCCTTTATGGGAGCTGTAACTGGATGAACTTGAAAGGCTACATTGTGATGATTCCAAGCTTCTTCTAATGCCTCCAACCATAACTGTGGGCATGGCTACCGTGTACACAACCACATCAAAGTCCGGAACCTAACAAGAAATAAATTGTTGATGGATTTTAGTGCATGACTAGAATATTTTAAACAGATTTTGCAAAAATGTTTGAAACTGCTGAAAATACTGGCTAGAATAAACAGGAAATGGATCCGGGTATAAGAAAAAGTCTTACACTTAGTTGCTTAGACCTGGCTTTCCTTGAGAGTGCTCTTATGCAAATGCAAACTTTCCGAATATCTCTTTTCTCGACAACATCTGATGGTGAAAAGAGATCAATGCCATTCAATCCCAAAATTTTGCACATCTACCAGAAAAAAAGAGGAGAATCAATAGTATTAGCAATCAATTTTTAACCACTATAATTAGATAGGATATCAAATTGTTGGCAGAGACTACTTGCTCCTTGTAGTTAGAAATACTAACAAAGTCATTTCACAAACTCGACAAAAGTACATTAAAAAACTATGATTTGGACATTCGTGCAAATTTATTCGCCTCAGAACTTGTGCTCTTTACTCTTTGCTTTCTCAATCATATTGGCTTGTTACACACCAGTGGTAGGAGAATGGTTCAATAATTACATTGTTACATCCCAAAAAGAAAGGGGATTATGAATTAATAAGCTCACAAGACATAAAACTATCTTCTGAAAATGGCATTCTTCAATGCTTCAGTATGCATTTGCTTCGACAGAAAGGACATGCTATGATGTGTAGTGGACATCATACAATAGAACTCTTCTTATGGAACTTCTTGTCTGAATCTGTGACTTCTTCTTGGAATTTGTATTGGATATTACAGCTGTATCAATAGATAAGCTGACAAGTTCTGTTAATATTCTGCAAATAGATGAACACTAATGCTACGGCTACAAGTTACTCACTTGACTGTGTATAACAGAAACAATATATGAGTATTTTCAGTTCTTTCTTCTTCAAGAATTATAAAATCCCAGAAGTTCAAGACAATAAATTGTTCAATAGATTGCTTTATACTGAAAAATTTAAAAGGCACTTCTACTACTTTAATAGCTCTGGCTCCAATTAGTAACTGTCAAGTGAAAAATATTTACCAGTAAATTATGTAGAGGTGGGGGCAAGGTTATGACGTGTTACCTTCAGAAATAAATCAACATTGGAGTAAGGCCTGTATCTCCCACTACTCTTCTTAGAACCAAAAGGGCCGTGTTTATGTTTGAAATGTCTAAGCTCCACACATTTTGCCAACATCAAATTCCATACCACTTTAGAAACTTCAAACCTAAAAAATCAGAAAAGTCGAAAACATTGAACACAAAGAAAAATCGTCTCACAAAACAATTAAAAACTTGACATTATCTCATGTTTTATGATGATGTGCCATGTACAGCTATAGATGCTTTCCTTTTCTCTCCACCAATCAACACAGAAAACAAACCATTTTTATTACACATAATTAGCTAACTGGAGTTAAGAGATATGAACGAGTTCCTAAAAATTTCTTCAAAAAATTGTCTCAATGGTGTTTCTCTCATAAATTTAACCCTCTTTACATCACAATGCAGTTCTGAAGGAAAATCTCCCACAATTAGTTGAAATTACAACATCAAGCATTACCATTACTCCTTCATCCCTTGTATTTGGATTTTCTCGTAATGTTAACATTCTCCCCATCAAGATATATATTACACGCCAATGGCTAATTAATTTCTGCTGTTAAAAGATCCTGTTCCTTTAAAATTTCTTCACCCGTTCAGCAAGAGAAAAGGTAAAAAGATTTATGTTTGTATCCAAAATAGTAAAAACCTTGGGAGCCAATACTTTCTAGAGGCACTAGAACAGTTTCCCCCAATTGTTTTCTTTTCCTTGAGAGAAAAGAATGAAGAACTATAACGGAGCCCACAAACAGGTGCACCACTAATAATTATTGGCGGTGCTGTTTGCCATGCCAGGTGATAAATTTCTAGGGAAGCAAAGCACGTTCTTCATTGAGATGGGTTTTTCCTTTCATATTCGTTTCCAAAATATAAGAAACAGATAAATTAAATGTGAATATATATACATCAAACTAAGATTCATAATTGCACCCACCCATTCAGCAAAAAAAGGGGAAAACCTGCAGTAATTTAGAATGTTGACAAATGAAAATAAAAAATGTCAACGAAATTCAAGCACTCACAGTAGCTCCCCATCTTGAAGCAAATCAGAAATATGCAAATCCTCATCCAATCTTGTATTAAGAACTTCTCCAAGCCATATTCTTGTTTGATTCTGAACCAATTAAATAGAAATAATAATCTTTTAATAATCAAAGTAGCTGATAAGAAAAAATCAATTGTGGGAGTTTACATGTTACTCTTATATCTTGAATTTATAGGTGTTTCCATATGCACAAACAACAAGAAGAGAAGTGTTTCCCCAGTAAACTTTGGGTGAACTAAATTAATCCTTTTTTTGAACTCCATTTGATATAATATTACGTCAATCAAAGGTAAAACAAAAATCCAATCTTTAGCAACCATATTACCTCTTCCTCTTTTAACATATTCTACTGAGATCAAATCAGTCTTGAGAGTGCTAGCTTCTTTAGGCTTATGCAAGGCATGCCCCTACTATCTAAGTTATTATGTCCTCCATTTGTTCACCTGAACACTCATTTCTTATTATATCACCACTTTCCTAAAATCTAATTCTGCTACATCCATCTAATGATCTTGTGCATACAGAAAGCAGGAGAATGCCTAATACGAAGTACCTTAACGCATAACTAGTCTGGCAATCGACTAAATGTCTGCAGAACTTGATTGCTAACTTGGCTTCTCTCTTCTAATCGTCTAAAATTTATGCAACTCACTTTTCTCATTTTGTCCAACTCACTCTAATCTTATTCATGACATTCTCTACAAAACCCTTTCTGTTATAGTAATTGAACTTAAATACCCAATTTCTAAAACAATCATTCTCTAACATAACATATTATTCTACTGCAACCTTACCGTCCTTGTTAATAGATTGATGTATTCAGACATCTAAAATACTCCAACTTTCTAGTTTTTGGTTTATCTTCTTCCCAACTTCCCTTAAAACTATAGTATCATCAAATAACACACATCAGAGCTCAATTATGATCAACAAGCACAAATGGACTCGGGGTCAATATACAGTTTTTAAAAAAACTTGTCTACGAGTGCCCCCACTAGATTCAAACTATTAACTGTTCCATCATCGTGTAGGCGGAGCAAATGGCTTTCTTAATAAATCTCCTGCCATAAAACTAAAATTATTTATGTAAACCCACTAATTCACACATTAAGCTACAATCTATAAACCTTATACACAAAAATATGAAATCAAATGGGACCTGCAAGAAAACATCATCGAGCTCCCGGAAGCTGGATTCGCCAGAGGATGAAGAAGAATCGGCGCTTACAGAGGCCACCGCCCGCCTGTCCATTTTCAGATATCCAGCCTAACACATATCACCAATTCTAACATCCCAAAATACAGTAACAGTCGAATGAGTGAAGAATGAAAATACAGTGACTGTGATAAATCTTGACTTATAATTGTGGCAACGAGGTGTGAAGAGTGGATGCTTTCTGGGATTTCCGTTTTGTGTGCATGAAAATCATCACTGTCTTCTGTGGACGCGATTTAGCTCTACTTGTTTCAAAGATTTGTTTTCAGAAAGCTGGTGCCAGATGAGACAAACGGCGGATATATGAAAAACCATTTTGTTCTTTTATAGTCCTTTTCACCTGGCTGGACCCCCTTTTCTATGCCTATTTATTAATTTTAATACCTTTTTTCTTTGACTTTGCTTCCCTTAAAGTCACGATATTTATTTTTTTATTATTATTGACAAGTTATTAAAATTATACTCTCCTACTATACTAAAGTTAAAGCTTGAAGCGTAAATTTAATTACAATCAACGAGAGCACGTTCTTATTACAAGTTCAACCTGATAATTTTTAAATGAAGTCACCTAGTTAAGAATACAGATACCACTGTACCCAAAACTATAATCGATGGGAGAATGCAATTAATCTTAGATCACTCAAAATCAAGTTCGAAAATCTTCCTCAAATCCACTCCTTTTGGGCATTTACATTGAAGTGTCCCTTACGAAGGCGCTTTTAGGACATTCACAACCAACGGCAAACCATGCTCCAACATTAAATATGAGATGTCGAAATTTAAATCGAAATAATTTGAGTTTTGGATATAAATTAAATATCTTAGAAAATACTTATTAATATATGATTCTAATAAATTAGACTTTTTTGTTGTAAATCCAGGATGCCAGATCCGTATTTCCAGTTCAGCATCTGGCAATTTTTATACATTTTTCATTTGTGTTTTCGTATTCTTTAGGTGGTGAAGATTTTCATAGTGTGACAATTTTTTCTATTTATTTTTTTTGTTGGCTCGTGTGAATTGAAAATAATGTTGAACCAGATGTAAGTGTAAGGTACAAACATCTACACGTAGAGGGCCTCATGGACCCTGTACTTGGCGCCCGGAAAAACCCCGATGTGGCTCTGTTCAAGCATCTATTGCAGCCAATTTTTAGGCCACTCACTATAGACACGTATTAATACTCTGTGCCTATCATAGCCGGGAGCCATTCAACAATGTCAGTGTCTCAACGTCCACCACAAATTTAACTAAACACCTATTTTTTCAAAATCAAATCCAAATGGCACACGTGAAATTTTCCAAATTTTCAACCCTATTTCATTGGCGGCCACTTGTAAATATTTGAACCTTATATTAGTCAACTTTAAATTTAGTAAAAACATGACACTTAGCCCATGTTTGGTACACATTAAAATTTTCATTCTCATTCTTCTACTCATTTTTAACTACACATTCTTCAATAAAATAATATTTTCCATCACATCAATAACTTTTCCTTCTTTTTCAACCACAAATTCTCCATCGATCTACTATTCCAGAATACATTCTTCCAAAATAATGTGGATCAAACACACCCTTATTTTTGTTCTCGCGGTTTATACTTATTCATTAATATTCTCAGGTAAATTCTTGCAACCTATTCATTAATGTTCTCGCCTTAATGATGCTGAATTAGTATTGGGTTACCTTCTTCAAATTCGTATTTAGCAGATCGCAAGATTTTTTGGGCAATCTAATTTCATTCTGAGCATAATAATGGACAGTCGTCTGTCTATGTGTAGTGAACTTCAATAGAATTATCAGTAAGAAATTTGATTCAACTGATTTTAACATTTGAGTTTTTGACTATTTATAGAGAGACGGAGACAGATTGTAATGATTTTACCACCCCTGGTATACTACTACTTTTTCTTCGAGAACATATTGAGGTCAACATAATTGTGATTCTCTCTTTACAAATTCAATTACAATACCTCTTTCTCGAGTTTTAAAACAGCCATAAACGCTTCTTGAGGTACATCAACTTTACCAATGGACTTCATTCGTTTCTTTCCTGCAGCCTGAGAAGAACACGACAAATTACACGTTGCTTATTTGAGACTTCACACAGCAAATACACATATAGACAGACGCATTTATGCTGTTATGAACACAAGAAAATAATAAAAATAAATAAATAAAGAACTACAGAAATATGCATTCAGCTTATGATCTGGAATCAATGTTGAAAGTAAATAAAATATGCATGGAAAGAATAATGTGATCTAAGATTATACAACTGATGATCATAAAAAGCCAAGTAAAAAAAAAAAAGTACCTGTTTCTTTAGCAGTTTCTTTTTTCTGGAGATGTCCCCACCTACGTGGAAAAAATTGAAAATCACTTATTTCCATTCCAAAAATAAAACTACTTGCGGATAGCGTCTTCCTCATAAAGAAAGTGTCAAAACACAAGGCAGCAGAACAAAACAGAATCACTCCTCCCAGACAGGAGACAACACAGGACCGGGACAAGTTATTGCATAAGCATCTGTGGCCCAGGCCTCGTTTATCATGAAGATTTGAAACAGTCAATGCATACATGTTCTAAATTGAGGAGTACATTCGCATCTCACCGTAGCATTTAGCCAAGACGTCTTTCCTGATTGCAGACAATGCTTCACTAGCAATCACCTTGGAGCCTATGCAGGCCTGACAAGAATACATAATGCAATAGAATAATGAGTAAGCAGTTGTGCAATACAACTTATGTCTGTTTGAGTACGTTAGTGCATATAATTTGGGGTAGGGTAACTAGGGTTCTTGCATTTTGAAGGAAAGTTAGGTTTTTCTAGTATTATAGGTGAATAGAAGTGTTAAGAGAAAAATCTCTGACAATCATCGACCGAGTTCAATAATTTCAAGATTTCAGCAAAGAATGTTCCTCCGCACTACATAAAATTGCCATAAAAAAAGAATGCTTCTGCAGCTTGAGCTCAGTCAAACAGGTCGGACCACTCTGGTGCCCTGAGCTCAAAGCTTGATTGAGGAATGGAACATCCCAACTTTTAATGATTGTCCTGAAAATCTGAGCACATCTATTGTGCCACCAGTTGGCCTTTGCAGGTTAAAGAATGTTGAAGAAAAGGTGATCGAGTTAAAGATCATCGGAAAGCGAAAGAGTGGTTGGTTCAACAAACTTTATGGAAATAATTATTTGGCACACTCAAGCATTAGAAGTGTCTCCTTTTTCTGCATAGAAGAAGCACCCTTGGAATCTTCTCTTAAAAATTGGTATGCTGATTGATGCATAGAGGTTTGTTCATCAAAAGTAGTTTCTACATGCACCAAAACAAAAAGTAGAATCACTGGAAATTCGTCTCCATTAATTTTGCGTTTTTAAAAAGTTCCAGTATGCTTGAATTAGTCTTTCACTCGTAAAGATTCTGGCTCAGGATACACGAGAACTTATGGATGTTTTTTTTTTGATAAGTACGAGAACTTATGGATGTTAGTCCCCCTTTGGCAGATAGGGTGTATTATAAAGAACAGAAGTAGCACGGCCTTGAAGCATCCTGCTATTAAGAAAAGCAGTGCAGGAGTTACTTCCCCTTCTTTATCTTTCGGAAAGAAATAAAACCTCCAAATTTAGGCACAGAATCTGACTATGGCTAAAAGAAATTGTCGAACATTGATGTCAAAAAATCCCCATTTCCATAGTATAGAACACCGATATATTGACTAGAGAAATCTAAACCTTACCTGTATAGGTACTTTAAACATTTGTCTGGGTATTAGTTCCTTCAGTCTTTGAGTTAAAGCCCTTCCAACAGAATATGCCTAAGAAGACAATATATTTTTGTTATATTGTTCCAACATTTGTTAGAAAACAAATTGAAAAGCATGCATAGATCCTATATGAATACACGGCTACAGTTCCTGAAAATTAAAAAAAGAAGAGAACAGTTGATTGTTCTATAAAAAGTCCATGAACAATAAGACAACAAGAGGAAGAGTCAAACAGCTAAGAAAACAATCAAATGTTTGTTCCTCGTGAACAACAGGAACTTTACAAAAAGGGTAAAGAAAGTAATTTCCACAGCAAGTATTAGGGCGATTCAAGGTAGAAGGTTTTAGGAAATCCTAACAATTAAAGCACACAAAACTTTAGTTATTTTACATGGTAGAATAGCATGTATATTGACCAGCAGGTCTAATTGTACACTACGACTATTAACTTGAGATACAGTTCCAGAATTTCTGCCTCCACTATAGATCTCTCTCTATTTCTTTGTTCCCTCTCCATCTTAGACATTCTTGTCCCCCTTGTCTTCTTAAAAAATAATATAAGCCACAGAATTAACAGATATTCACTTCTTAATACACCATTGATAATTTCACATCATTTGCAATCATAAAGCTTGTAGGACAAGGGACCATTGGATGTGGTCTTTACTTAATCATAGGTACCTTATCTTTGTGTACAATAGTTGATAAAGGTTCCACAGGATCGCCGTTAATTTGAATATCAAGCTTTATCAGTTCACTTTCCTTGTACCTGCCAGAAGTGAAGAATCGGCTAACTTGAATTTGAATTATAAGGAACATTTTTTTTTTGAATTTAAAATGTTTAAGAGATGACAAGAACTTCCATGATGAGGCTATAATTGGCCAATGGAGGAATAACTGTTCCATCTCATGAGATGCGAAAGCGTGATAGTATTCTCATCGGTTGACATAGAAACAGTTTAAACAACAACAAAAGAATCACATCAGTTTGTCAATAACAGTAGTTATTCCTACTTGCTTCCAACACCCATCACTACTCTGGGGAGCAGCAACTAGCAATGTGTGGGTTAATTACCCCAATAGTCACCGACCTTTATTGAAAGTTTCCACCAGGTCACTGAACTTTAAAAACTACGTGGTTAGTCATTGAACTTTGAAACTGCAACTCCATCCATCACTGAACTTTAAAAATCACCCAATTCATCACTGAACTTTGCAAAAAGTTTTCCAGATGGTCACTGAGTTCAGTGACTCCGTAGAAATCTTTTGCAAAGTTCAGTGACTAATAGGGTGATTTTTAAAGTTCAGTGATGGATGGGGTTGTAGTTTCGAAAGTTTAGTGATTAAACACGTAGTTTTTATAGTTCAATGACCTGATGGAAACTTTCGGTAAAGTTCAGTGACTATTGGGCTAATTAACCCGCAATGTGTTCATTGTTTAGTTTGACATGAACACCATGTGGAATAATCCAGTGTAGATTATGATTGTAATTAGTTAGTTACCAAATATTGAGATTAGGATAATTAGCATCTCAATCTCCATGATTTTTTCTGTTTTCCTTATCGGTTAGTTTTCTAATTTAGTCTTCCTTGATTTAAGGAGTTTGGTTAACCTAATTGATGGTTTTCCTCTCCTATTTATAACTGTAATCTCTGCCTTCCTGAAATACAAAAATAAGAAGAATTTTCTCTCATTTTTTCTTCATGGTATCAGAGCCAGCTCTGAGCTTGAAACAATTTCAGTACTAATGATGGTCGAGTACGGAATGGCCACAAACAAGAGCAGCACCTCAGATGCCTCTTCCGGCCAAACTCAAGCCTCTCAGAATGGCCACGGCAGATCTGAAAATCTCTCACTCCCGATAACTGCGCATAAGCTGAATGGACACAATTACCTTCAGTGGGCTCAATCTGTGATGATGTTCCTATCAGGAAAAGGAAAAGATGACTACCTCGATGGCTGCCAAACCTCCTCAGAAGGAAGACCCACTTTTTCGAACATGGAGATCGGAGAACAACATGGTGATGTCGTGGTTAATTAATACCATGGACAATGAAATTGGGCAGAATTTCATGTTCTATGGAACCGCGAAAGAAGTTTGGGATGTGGCAAAGGAAACATGTTCTGATAATGACACAGCAGAATTGTTGGAGATCAAAAGTAGCCTTCATGATTTGCGCCAAGGTGATTATTCTGCCACTCAATACTATAACATTCTTACTCATTTCTGGCAACAATTGGACGTCTTTGAGGAATTGGACTTGCCAAATACAGGAAAATAGTTGAAAAGGACAGAGTCTCTAAGTTCTTACTTGGACTAAAGAAAAATCTTGCTGAAGTTAGGGGGAGAGTGTTCGGCATGAGGCCTTTACCATCAATTCGAGAAGCCTTTTCAGAGGTAAGAAGAGAAGAGAGCAGAACGAAGATTACGATGGGAGCACTAGGCAACCCAAGTGCCACAACCACTATAGAAGGCTCAGCTCTTGCAACTCGTGGAATAAACTCAACTGGTAACCACCAAAACCGCAAAGGCAGACCCTGGTTCCATTTTCGCACACATGGATATAAAAGAGACACATGCTAGAAAATCGATGGGAAGCCAGCTGATTGGAAACCAAATAAACCATTTCAAGATAAAGAAGGATGTGGCTTTACAGCCACTTCAGATGAGCAGCCAGCTACTGAAGCTGCACAATTCAACAGAGAGCAACTAGAGATGCTGCAGAAAATGTTCAGCCAACTCCAGTAGCAATAGGATCAGTCACTCAAAAAGGTACTTTTCTAAGTGCTCTTGGAGTCAAAACCGAGGATCAAAAACCTTGGATTATTGACTCCGGAGCCTCCGACCACATGACTGGAAATGCTTCGTTATTCCACAAATACAGCCCATGTTTAAAGAATTACAAAGTGAGAATAACAGATGGTTCTCTATCCACTGTAACTGGTATTGGGTCAATCATCATCTCAAAGGCTATGACCCTAAAATCTGTATTGTTTATTCCAACTCTGACTTGTAATATTTTGTCCATTAGCAAACTTACTAGAGTAATGAATTGTGTTACTAAGTTCTTACCTACTCATTGTGAATTTCAGGATTTGGTTTCAGGGATGACGATTGGTAATGCTAAGGAAAGTGAAGGTCTCTACTTCTTCAAGGGTGATGATCAGAGTGAAAAACAATACCAACATGTTCATTGTGCAGAAAGTCAAGGTTTTAGGAGTTTTAATTCAATAGCTATTTCAAATAATGAAAGTGGTATAATGTTATGGCACCTTCGATTAGGTCATCCAAGTTTTATATACCTTGAAAAATTGTTTCCATCTCTGTTCATAAATAAAAATTCAAAATCTTTCCAAAAGTTTGCCAATAATCTAAACACACTCGAAACTCCTATCCAACTCAACCATACAAGGCATCATATCCCTTTTCTATGATACACAGTGATATTTGGGGTCCTTCACGAGTCAAAAATATTATAGAAACCAGTGGTTTATCTCCTTTGTTCATGATCATTCTAGAATCACCTGGATATTTCTTATGAAAGAAAAATCAGAAGCAAGTCCAATCTTTAGAAATTTTCGCTCAATGGTACAGACCCAATTCCAAGTCAAAATCCAAATTTTAAGAACTGATAATGCCAAAGAATACTTCCATTCTATCCTTGGAAATTACCTTCTTGAACATGAGATAGTCTATCAGAGAAGTGGCTCGTTCTATTATGTTCACTAGTCATGTTTCAAAAAACTTCTGGGGGAAGCTTTTCTTACTGCCACTTATCTCCTCAATAGGATGCCTTCAAGAGTTCTAAAATTCCAAACTCTGTCATGTACTTGCATAAATCTATCCACAATCTAGGCTCATCTCATCCTTACCGCTAAAAGTCTTCGACTGTACAACATTTGTCCACGTACCACCTCATCATAGGAGCAAACTCGATCAAGGCCATAAAATGCATATTTATTGGATATAAAAGTCTTCGACTGTACAACATTTGTCCACGTACCACCTCATCATAGGAGCAAACTCGATCAAGGCCATAAAATGCATATTTATTGGATATTCCTCTCACCAAATAGCGTACAAATACTACTCTCCCACCAATCGGAAGTTCTATAGTACCATGGATGTAACCTTCTTTGAAAATCAACCTTTTTACTCCAAAACTCATATTCAAGAGGAGAATAATTCCATAAAAGAATATCAATTTTGGCAAGATGACAATAACTTTTCCTCTGAGCAGCCTTCCACAATCTCTAGTTCTTCCAATTTGAGTAACAACATTACACTTCAAATTGTACCTGAGTCAACTCTAAATTATGTCCATCCTGAACCTAGCCTAAACCTATTCTAAACAATTCTGAATTAGTGAGTCAACGGGAAAAGCTGAGGAGATTTAAAGGGTTTGTATACTCAAGGAAACCAACAACTCTGATGGAGGTAGATCAATTTACCTTTCCTGAGCAAAACCAAGAGTACACTCTGAATTCAGACACTGTAATTCAAGGTAACACTAATTCTTATTCTGGTAATGATCTTGATATTCCCATTGCTCAAAGGGAAGGTGTTAGGTCATGTACTCGATATCCAATTGCAAACTTTGTGACAGATGAGAGGTTATCACCTTACTATCGTGCTTTCACTTCAAACTTAACTAGCATTGACATTCCACATTGTATACAAGAGGCTCTAAAGCATCCTGAATGGGAAAAAGGAGTTAATGAAGAAATTTAGGCCCTTGAAAAGTGTTGAAGATATGGAAACAATAATCTGTATGATACCAACACCAAATCAAATTCCAGATAAACCGGACATATACTAAACCAAATTCCAAATGAATTGGACCAAATTCTAGATTACCAAAAACTAAAGAAACTCTAAACAACTTAAAAGGAGAAAATGCCCAACTCCGAACATAAAAAAAAAAAAAACTCATATATTCCACAGTAAAACCAAACCAATTAAATAATTGGCCCAATTACTCCAACGACCCAATAAAAAAAAAAAGAGAGGGAGAGAGAGAGAAAAGCAATAGCCGGACGAGCGGCTCGCGGGAAACGAAATTCAAAGGTTAATTTGTTTAAGATCGAAACTGCTCTGATATCATGTGAAGAATATTATAAATTGTATATAGCCCCCATTTGACACCCATTTTTTGGGGTAAATTCTCATTTTTCTACAGTAAAAGTGGGTCCCATGTGACAGGCATCAAGTACGGTGGACTCAGACATTGATTACTTTCAATTTCAAATATTAACATTTCCGTTTATGCCCTCCAAGTACTTTTTGTTTTCTTTCACACAATTCAATTACATGGAGGGCAAATAAGGATTGGCCTGAAAATCAGAGGGCAAATTAGTCTGTGGATCTCAACGGAATTATCGGTCTGATAGATATCTGAAAAAAAAAAATCAGAGGGTTGTACGTGTAAGCAGCTTTTATTGTAGAAAAATGAGAATTTATCCAAAAAAAATAGGTTTCAAACGGGGGCATAATAAACTTATTTCTATTACAAAGTAAAAAACCATATTTATAGGGCTATAAATAAGTCTAAAATGAAAGATTGTATAATAATTATACAATCAACTATTAAGGAAAATAATCTTACATTATTGGAAAAATATCATAGAGATTATTCTTTCCATATCTTCAATAAAAAGAATGGCACTTGGGAACTCACAGAACTTCCCAAAAGAAAACAACATGTGGGATGTAAATAGATATTCAACGTCAAGTACAAAGCAGACGGAAGCATTGATAGGTACAAGGCGAGACTTGTGGCGAAAGGTTTCACCCAAACCTATGGGATTGACTACCAAGAAACATTTGCCCCGGTTGCCAAGTTAAATATTGTCTGTGTCCTATTATCATTGGCAGCAAACTTAGATTGGCCTCTCCTCCAACTTGATATCAAGAATGCATTACTAAATGGAGACTTAGAAGATGAGGTCTTCATGGAAATTCCTCTTAGTCTCAAAAGCCCAAATAATGCCAACGGTGTGTGCAAACTAAGAAAATCTCTTTATGGCCTCAAACAATCTCCAAAGGCATGGTTTGAAAGATTCATTACAACAATCAAGTATGGGTACACTCAAGGCCAGCCAGATCACACCCTATTCATTAAGAACTCATCCGAAGGTAAAATTGCAATTCTCATCGTTTATGTAGATGATATCATATTGACAGGGAATCTGGCGGAAGAGATAAGACAATTGAAAAGTACTCTTGCTAAAGAATTTGAGTTCAAGGACCTCGGTGCAATGACATACTTTCTTGGAACGGAAATAGCACGATCAAGCACAGGTATTTCGGTTTCTCAACGTTAGTATACACTAGATTTACTTAAAGAGACATGCATGCTTGGCTGTAAGCCTTCAGATACTCCTATGGACTCTTCCAACAAATTAGACGTGAAAGGTGTCATATCAGTTGACAAGGGGAGGTACCAAAGACTGGTGGGAAAACTCATCTACTTGTCCAACACGAGCAGACATTAGCTTCCATGTTAGTGTGGTTAGCCAGTTCATGAACAATCCAACTAATGAGCACCCAGAGGCAGCGTTTAGGATTCTCATATATCTTAACACACCGGGAAAAGGGCTTTTTTGAAGAAAGGGACAAATCGAGGCGTAGAAATTGTTACGACTTATAGGTCGAAACACCACGTGGCATCATATTTGAACAGTGGGACCAACCCAATTGAACCAGGATGTATTTTCCTGGCCTCTGACGTGTCAACCGATGCTCAGTGCTATACCAATGCCCACTATCTGAGGCTTTCATTGTTAGCCAAGGCCTTTGTTCCAAGGCCATGCACTATCTGAGGCCTAAGGCACCACCACGGATTTGAGGCTCTTTAGCAGTTAGTGATGGCCCACATGTAGAGATTTGCTTATGATGAAGATCTTTATTTTGAATGATTGATGTGACTTTTGTGTAAAGTTTATTTGTGTCTTATCTTGTCTTGTCAATGTAAGAGCATTTAATGTCTTGTAAGGCTAGGATAGTCAACTTCATGGCTAGGACTTGATGTCTTGGCCGAGGAGATGGTGCCACGTGTAAATTGATCCAAAGGTCATTATTTCATTTGTAACACTATAAATACCCCCACCATATAACACAAGAAAGGTTAATGAAATTCTAAATACTTGGAGCAATATTATTTTCTCGTTTATCAGCATATTTCAACTACAAATCTTGTTCTTCATCGATTGGTTTCTTATACAATCGTGTTCTGTTTATCTTGCCGGAGGCCCGAACGGAGACGTCTCGTGTTGTTGAGCTCCTCCCACGTTCAGATTCTGGAACCATCCTGACCGTCGATCGGCATTAACGTGTTGAATTAAGCTTACGTGTACACGAGTGGGTCCGGCATCTGTTGGCAACATTTTTTATGGTCAACAGAAATCTTTTCATATGCTGATTGGGCAGGATCCTTGACTGATAGAAGATCTACATCTGGCTATTGTTCCTATGAATGGGGAAATCTGGTCACTTGGAAAAGTCACTTAGAGAAGCAACAAGAAGTCAGTTGTTGGTAGAAGTAGTACTGAAGCAGAATCCAAATCAATAGCACACGAAATTTATGAAGGAATGTGTTAAGGACCCAACCATTGATCTCAAAAGCCCAGGCTTAATGGGGATTGGAATCCCGCCCTTTTAGACCCTAACATTACCCCACGGCCCAAGATCCGACGTCCACGGCGGCCCACTACAAGACAACCTTCGCTTTACCAGCCAGCCCAGATCCGAACTACTGGCATTCGGCACTTTGCTTTTGTGTCGCCCCTTTAGGGATTCGAACCCTTGACGTGGGGGTGCTCTGATACCAATTGTTAAGGACCCAACCATTGATCCCAAAAGCCCAGGCTTAATGGGGATTGGAATCCCACCCTTTTAGACCCTAACAGAATGTAGCTCAAAAGACTTCTGGAAGAATTGAAGATCCTATCTGATGGTCCAATAAAAATGAAGTGTGAAGATCAAGCTGCCATCCGCATTGCAAATAATCCAGTTCACCTTAATAGGACTAAGCATGTTGAAATTACCAGCACTTCATAAAAGAGAAGATTAATCATGAAATCACCAAAGTGGATTACACTACTTCGAATCTTCAAATTGCAGATATACTCACTAAAGCTCTCAATCGAGACCAATTTGAAATTCTTGTTTCCAAGCTGGGAATGATAAACATATATTGTGCAGCTTGAGGGAAAGTGTGGAATAATCTAGTGTAGATTATGATTGTAATTAGTTAGGTACCAAATATTGAGATTAGGTTAATTAGCATCTCAATCTCCATGATTTTTTCTGTTTTCCTTATTGATTAGTTTTCTATTTTAGTCTTCCTTGATTTAAGGTGAACTTAATTGATGGTTTTCCTCTCCTATTTATAACTGTAATCTTCGTCTTTCTGAAATATGAAAATAAGAATTTTCTCTCATTTTTTCTTCACACCATGGATAAGATGTAACCAAAGGGCCTTCATGCATAAATCTATTGTTCTTTTATAATAAGGAAATATCATATTGCACCAACAATTTAAACTCAAATGCATAGATTCCATACCCAATGAAGGAATACTCCATGCTAGCGTAGCCTTTACTTCTTGACTTCAGTTGATCAAAGAAATCCCCCACCATCTGCAAAATGAACCAAGAATAATTTTACTTGGGTAAAACAGCAGTTAAATTGAATCTATAAGTTCATTAGCTCTGCCAATGGAAGCTTCATATTAGCCTCTCATTGGAGTACCTCAGCTAGGGGTAACTCATAAATGATCGATGCTCTATTCTCAGTAATGAACTTCATTTCTTTGAATACTCCTCTCCGGTCCTGGGCAAGCTCCATAAGCGCACCAATGTAGTCTTTTGGAGTAAGCATTTCAATCTGTATACACGAGAATCATTCTTCTATATTTTCAAGAAGTAAAATGTAAAACTGCACTATAATTTCCAACAACGAGTTCAATTCTCAACCTTAACCAATGGCTCTTCGATTGACCTCCTATTTCCAGGTTCAGGAAGTAAGGATGGATTCGAACACTCAACCTGGATCATATAAGATTGCGCGTGAAATAAGAATATGAAAGTTGTATCCTAGTAATCAGTTCAACTTCCCCATCCACAGCCACAAATAATTTCGTGCATTATTTATAAATACAAAAATCTACTCTCCTTTTTTTTTTGTTAATTGGCATTGCTTTTCAGTACTCTCAGAGCTTATGAATTCTTTTTAATTATTTTTTTTTGTACTTAGCATTCACTGTAAGATTTAAAACTCAAGATTCCATTAAAAGATGAGGTGGAAGCTTTTGCTGATTAATTTACAGCTGCATCCCACCATGGTTTGACACAAATTCTTGAAATAATAAACATTAACAGAAAATCTAAATGGGCTACAAAATGATGTGCCAGTATATGAACTCTTAATCATTCTAATGAACAGGCACCTTGCCTGCTAGTATTATTTTTGCTTGCTAGCATCAGCCAGTCAAGTGCTGAAGGTTCTATGCATAACAAACAGAATCATACAGTGATACGCATAACAGCCACAAAAATGAATATTCCAAACTTCCTAATTATTCCTTGTACTCAGAATAATAGCTATATTATGAAGTCACATTAAATATCAACGTCTAACAAGCAGTCTACAAATCTAAGAAAGAAAGAGAAAACAAATTAGTGAAATATTATGAGCATGGGAGAAGCAGAAATTACAGTATCGCCGTTTACACAGTTCACCCGGTAAACAACACTTGGAGCTGTAGTTATTAGACTCAAATTGTATTCACGTTCAAGCCTTTCCTGTAAAATAGAAGTTGATCAGAGTAAAAACCATGACATAATGTAGCAGGTAAGCAGACTCACAACAATCACTAAGTACAAGAACATGAATTTTCCGACCTGAACAATTTCCATATGAAGAAGACCCAAAAACCCACATCTAAAGCCAAATCCCATCGCACTTGACGTCTCAGGCTCAAACTGCAAAGCCATATTTCATGGAGAAACACGTTTTCATTTAAGCATATAATTTTGGAAAATATTACCACAAAAAGATAGGCAATAGCAGATAGATAAACAATCATAACTAAGCATGATTTTAGAAAACTCCTCGTAGGCATAAGATTAGGATATGAACATCTGTACAAAAGTGCAAGAAGCATTACAAACCACATGCTTGTTTTACTATGGCAAAAAGAAACACTGGTACAGCATCTGAGTTTCACTGAGAGTAAATTTTTTTAGGAACTAGTATAGCATATCTTTGATTACGTAGCCCGTCATGGCCTAATTTTAGAAGAAAATATCACTTTTCCACAGGTGTGGCAAGTTTGTTGCTAAGACCAAAAATAATTTTATTCCATTGAAATTTGAAACAAAAAGATACAGAATAGAACAATGATCTGTTACACAAACTTCTGATGTTTGATATCAAAGCTAAATCAAGCATTTTCTCAGAATTTCAATGTTATGCCTTTCGCATGTTACTAGAAGTTTGTTTGGGAGTGTTAAATTTTAATTTATACGGTGGGTCCCAAAGAATGTGCAGGTAAAAAGTGGATAGAAATTGTGGGTCCTATAAAATGTGTGGATAAAAAGTACATTTGACCAAAAGTATTTATATTTTAAACACCTCCCACTAAATCCATTCGCTTGAAAATTTTGTTATTTCAATTCATTAATAACACAAAAAATTTGCAACGTGTGGTGATATGAGTCCGGTCATTAGCAGTTTTGCCAAATATACAGGTTTTTCATTAGTCAAAGTAACAGAGATGGATGGAGCGACTCAATTGAAACAAATTCTAAGTTCCTCTATCCAAATGGGGAAAAAGGTTCGATGACGAACGTGAAATTTCACTGTGAGGACCCCCAGAGTTTTAACCATTATATATACAGACCATACACTTCTGTCTTCAATTGCAGAAACAGATTCATGTCTTAGATATTGATTTACTACAAGTAGCATTATCAACGAATTATTATAACAGACAAGATAAAAAGTTCACAAGAGACGTGGAAAATTCTTTACCATAAATATTCAATTGATTACAGCTTTCAAGAAATATTTGGGATATGAAATACATGCTAGAGATATGGAAAATTCTTTTAACATAAAAAGATTCAAGCAATTACAACACTTTTCAATTACTAGTGGGATATGAACCAAAACAACAAAATTAACCATTAATAATAAGTACGCCCACCTTCAGAGCAGCATCATTAAGCTGTAATTTCTCTAATGCATCACGCAACTCGGAAAATCTACAGCAATCAAAACAAACATTGTGATGATACAAAAATGAAGCTCTTAATACTTTATTATTTATTAAGTACATCTATTAACAATGAGGTAGATAGAGATATACTGGTCAGCATCAACAGGAAACAGGCCGCAGAAAACCATCGGCGTGGCCTCCTTGTATCCAGGCAATGACTGTTCTGCCTTTCTAGTGTAGTGTGTTATGGTGTCACCAACCCTAGCATCCGCCACTGACCTAATAGAAGCAGAAAGATAGCCCACCTGAAAAGGAAGAAATTTAAATAAGCATGAAAGAAACCAAAAAAAAAAAATGAAATTGAATGGTAAAATGGTAAAAGCACATGTAGAAACAAATTTTAGGTCCAACTCGCACAGCAAAAAAGAAAGACAGTGGACTGTACCATTTGAATGATGCCGAGGGACTGTAAATACAGATAGAGGGAATCACATATCCATTAGTTTTATATGATGCTGATTTGTCATATGAAGCTCAATACAGAAGAAGCTATTTCTGTGTTTGCCCCTAACATTGCAAACTTGAGGGGACACTGGGGACTAGTGGACATATCTCAAACAATCTTTGTCCCTTTTTTCTGGGTGGAGGGTAGTAAATCCATCATTTTAAAATTTTCTTTGATAAATCAGAAATGTACTTTTGACATTACTTAACAGAAAAAGTAATCAGCTATGGAATTTATAGACACTGAGGAAACATTGACAAAATTAATGCTATAGATCACAACCCAATCATACTATAGGCTACAAATCAAACTAGACAACAAACAATAGTCACAAGTTCCCAATCAAAAGTATGGTATTCTTTAATACAAGAAAAAATCAGATGAGATTTCTACCTCTCCAGCATATAACGCATCAACCTGCAACTGATTGGGAGATAAAACTCCAACTTCATCAGCATAATAATCCTGCATTTTATAATTTCATGGTTTGGCTGGCCGTAAGTATGCAAGCTTTCAAGAAAGAAGCATAATAAGCCGAGTTTGACATCCATTAAAATGAGTTTTTTTGGGAAAATGAGTTCTGGAATAGTGATTTTTTGGAAAATATAAGGTTAAAAAGTAGTAAAAATTTTGGGTTTACGTGAAAAATATTTTTTTGTGAACATGTGATTGAAAATGAGTTCTAATTTTATGGATGTCAAACAGGGGCTAAGGTAAATACATTATCAAAGAAATAAAATTGTTAGTAACATATTATAACCTAAAACTCCGACGAAATTATTAGATGCTAAGTAGTTGCTTAAAAATTAACAGAGGAATACAAAAACGGCTTCCAAGAGATTCACTTGATTACGAGTGTTGAACCACTAACAATAAACTAAAAATAAAAGCTATTTTGAGAGGGGAGGAATTTATTCATTATATTTATATCTTCCACAAACACCCTCACATGTGTTTCAAATACAATTCTTTATCAAACCCGTACACGTGAAATTTATCAAGTGGTGGTGAGACTTAAACCCAGGATATTTGTGTGCTCTAGCACAAATACAATGTTGAACAACCTCATCAAAAAGTTACTAAAGGGACTAAATTAATTCATTATATTTGCATCTTTAATAATGAGATTAAAAAAGTATCAAGCACTAAAATGGGACTTGATGATAGTACCATTAATCTGTACCTTTCCACTAGCCATGAAAACTATTCTGTCACCTTTTTTAATAGCCCCATCAATGATTCTAAAATATACTATGACGCCCCGATATGCATCATAGTAACTGCAAATGAATTTGAAAGCAAATCTAATCAGTAGCTCATAAGGAGATTCATCGATGAAAGCAAAGCAGAAGTCAATTTCAATGTATAAATGAAATTTGAAAGCTCAATGTAGGAGATAAACAGTGTTTCCTAATATAAATTGAATAACATGTTTCAGAAATATTAAAATTTATTTTATGAAAATAGATACAACATTTACATTTCTACTAATGAAGATCAGGAGATATGTGAGATGATAAGATTAGAAAATAGCAAGGAAAACAACCACTTCATTTAGGTGAAATAAAATATGGGATTTTAACATGAAGGAGTTTGATCATTGTACCTAAATCAGATACCTATCAAATATAAGAGCCCTCAAAGGTCTGTCTGTGCTGGCAGGAGGTGGGGGGATCCTTTGAACAATTGCATTTAGAATTTCAGTGATACCAATTCCTTCCTACATAACAAAATAATGGTGAGCATTTCCCACCACTTATTAGGAATGGATCATCATATTTGGTAATTTCCTCTTTTCTAAACCCTACTCAATTACAAGAAACGTGTCTTAGATTTAGAAAAATATTTAAGAAAAGAAATCTGACCTTTGCAGAGCAGTAAATTGCATTGCTGCAATCTAGACCAACAACCTATACAGAAGACGGGTAAATTCAGATATAAAAAGTACACCATTCAGCAAGTTTAAACATTGTGTTTTCAAACACCTCATCAACACTCATACAAATGATACCAATCAAACATTTTTTTCCTTATCCCTGCAAACTAACCTCTTCTATCTCTCGGCAAACACGATCTGGCTCAGCACCTGGAAGATCTATCTTGTTTAAAACCTGCAGAGGATAAAAATGGTACATGTAGTTGAAATTTCATTGTTCATCACATGCAATACCCTGGCTACTCAAGTAAGATGAAATTAAACAGCACATGTTGGTGACGTAAATGAAAAAATATTTAAAAAAATCCAAGTGTCACCTAGCAAGATTTATCTGCAAAATAGAATTCCATAAAGATACAAGACAATAGACGTAACACATATAACGTACAAGAGCAAACTAAGCGTTATTCTCTTCAAAGCAATGAGGATATTTTTTTCAACATGTTGCCAGCTCTAATAATGCCATGCATATTAAATCACCTTGTCTAAAAGCTTAAAGATGAAACCATCTAACAAATTCCAAGTAATAAACAAAGCTTTCATCATGGTTTCTATGTTTATGGATAGGGAATAACGAAATTAATGAAACCTACCGGAATGATTTCAAGATTGTTTTCCAAGGCCAGATACACATTAGCAAGTGTTTGGGCTTCCACTCCCTACAAAATAAACTCAGAATCAAAACTCTTAACTCTTATGAGAAGAGATATATGTCTTCATATTTTGGAATGGGCAACATCAATAGCATAATGTGAAAAAACATCTATGAAACTAAATATGACTGTCTAGAGAGTTATTTAAAGCTTGGAACATATCTAAATGCACAAGAGAGCAAAGAAGTACCTGGGAGGCATCTACAACAAGAAGAGCTCCCTCACAAGCAGCTAGAGAACGAGAAACCTACAATTGTCAAGAAAATGCAAAAGATAAAATGAATACAATTCGTAGAGTTGTTGTAGGCCTTTCTAAAATTGATAAATCTGTTAATAGAATTATGGAAGGCCAAAATCAATCATCAATACATAAAAAAAGATCTCTGTCTCTTCCTGGACAAAGACAGAGAGACTTGATGAGACACAAGAGACAAAATCAGAGAGGTTTGATGGATACACAATCTACCAGGTCACTCAAATGATTTAAACATTCAAGAGAAGTAAACATCAGAAGTTGAAATCAAAAGAGGTGGTTTCAAATAATATAATAAGTGGTAGAAAGAAACTTGGGAACCGAGCTCTGTCATAACATCCCGGATAGAAGAGGAGAAGATAGGAGAACTATTTAGACTATTTCTTTCTTGGAGTATCAAAATATGGAGTTTACGTTGACAGAGAAACTGCAGTTTACAGATAGGCAGAGAAAGTAAGAAATATACCACAGGATAAGTTATTCTCTCTTCATTTAAGAAGTTTGAGAACAAAGTGTCAAATACTAAGCAAGAAAACATGATAGCACTAAATAAACTACATGATACATCTTATACAATCAATTAATTACAGCTTTGGGAAGTGTCCCAACTACAGTTTTGGATCTCATCTTATAATACCTCCCTTTTTTAATTTTTCTCTCTTTTTGCATTGGAAAATGTAACTTGTTATCTCAAATATTTCCTTTGCCTGCTTGCAACAGGTGTGAGGTGCAACCTGAACCAGAAGCTGCAATGTATCAAGATCGGGAATTGGGGTCACTGGTCACATTCTCGTGTAGAAGGATCTAAATGAGAAGGCATCAGACTCGCTGCAGGAAACTAACAATAGACTACATAAAACCTTGAAGAGGTATCTACAAATTTCCACATTTATAGCAAGTTTTCCACAAAAAGGAATCTGTTTAGCTTTTAAGGTAATTGTATTCCATCCCTCAAGCGAATTCTCTTAGTGATCTAGCTCTTTCAGACTTTACTTCTCCCTCTAATGATTTTCCTTCTTCAGTTTTGCTATCTAAAACTGATCTCGGAAGTTTGCAAGAAAAACAAAAAATAAAACAACAACATGGGAAAATGATCCACAACATAATAAAAGATACCATCACTTCTCCATCTGATAATTACCCAACTGTCACATGTTACATCATCAAAACGATGATTACCATAAGAAACATTTCAAGCATTTAGAAAACTTGTGTCTTCGTAAATTAACAGATGTCATCAACAACCACTAGAGTATTTTTCTAGACATCATATGATAATAACTTCAAAAATTGTTAGGCCATTTGATGACATACCTCATAGGAGAAGTCAACATGTCCTGGGGTATCAATAAGATTCAGGCAATATGGTTCATTTTGATAAATAAAACGCATTCTCGCAGCCTGAAACAAAAAGATGTCAACATTATTACAATAGGAATGCTTGCAGGGCCCATTAAAACAATGAGAACAGATAACAGTTCCTAGTTTAACATAATAAACTTGAAGCAAATCCATAAATTAATTATTACAAATGGAAATCCCGATAAGACAGAAAGACAAAGCAGTATCATGACGATGTGAAGAGAAAATCCAGTTAAGAAATGTTATTCCCACTGCATAATGTTCAATAGGAGAGAATCATTGCTTTCAATAAGACATGTTGTGCTCCTCAATGAGCCACATGTCTCAGGAAACTTATATATTACAAGCTAATGCTCACATCATCTCCAATGGTCTACACCAAATTTGGTTTAATTTGATTTTTCCTCTCCAATGGAGACCAATTTACACTAAATTTTACACCAAATTTTATTTTGAATTATTTTATACCAAATTTTATTTTACAAATTATATTATTACAAAAATATTAATTATATTTAATAAAGTAAAATATTGCATTTATTAATAAATTGAAAAGGACAATAATACCAGTCTTCCAAATGCAAAGTCGTAATCTTGCATCATCACAATCAGAGTCTCCCTCTTCAACATCTCCGGGTTGTCTTCATTTAGTCTTAATATAAATGAAGAAAGTGGAGGTGGTGCTTCAAGTGAACGACCCATTGGAGTGAAAAAAGCAAAGTTAAAAAGGTAAAAATGATGAAGAAAGTCAAAAAATTATTGAAACTATCAAAGATGAAAATCGATAACTCGCTGAAATTCTGAAAAAGGAAAGTGAAGATAGACAACAATTTTTTGAAATTCAAATGCTAAGAGCTCAAAACAAGTTGAACAAATTGGCCTTGACTGAATATCGAGAAGAAAATAAAATTTCACTTAAAGATTTGAATTTCATATCCGATCCAACTCTACGTGATTTTTTCCGAAATGAACAAACAAGAATTTTGCTAAAAAGATGTCAACAACAAGGAGAAGGATCTCAAAATACCTCTGGTTCTTTTGGTGAATATTTTGACGATATTGGTGGAACTGAAAAAAACCTTCTGGATTACTGAATTGGTTAATGTTTTAGTTAAATATCGTATTTTAATTTAGCCCATGTTTGACATCCATTCTCTTTTTCATTTTTTTCTCTTTTTTTATTTCAACCACATATTCTATCAATAAAATAATATTACACATAAACCCAAAAAATTTTTTTACTTTTTAACCACATATTCTTCCCATCAATCACTATTTCAGAATTTATTCTTCTCCAAAATGGGTGTCAAACACATTTTTAATTTATGTTTTTAATATATGTATGATGTTCTGGTGCTAATTTATTTATTATCAAATTTATAACTTTTGACTTTTTAATGAATGATTTTAATTTATTGTTTAAATAATTATTATTTATTAATTGATTAGAATTCAAAAATAAATATTAAATAAAAATAACCATCATATTAAAATAATTATGTATCTATTAAAATATATTAATACTAAAATATTAAATAAGGATATAGATGGAAGAAACAACTTTTATAATGTATCAACAACGGCAAAATGGGGTGAAATGAAAAATTCTATATTTGGTGTAATATTATTCATTACCCTAAAAATTACACCATATTTTCAGTATTCGGGCATCTCCAATGGCATGCTATATTTGGTGTATAGAGTAAAAGTTGCTCTAATGATACATCAAATATAGTGTAATTTTTAGTATAATGAATAGTATTAGTGTAACACTATTCATTTGCACCAAATATAAAGTTTTTCATTTAATCCTATTTTTGCACTTGTTCACATTTTATAAAGATTGTTTCTTCCATCTATATCCTTATTTAATATTTTTAGTATTAATATATTTCAATTGGTTCATAATTATTATAATATGATAATTATTTTTATTTAATTTTTATTTTTAGACTCTAATCAATTAATAAGTAATAATTATTTAAAATAAAATTGCTCAATGTAGTTTTTATAATTTGCGATATTATGTTTAATTTTTTTTTCAATTTATTAATAAATGCAATATTTTACTTCATTAAATATAATAAACGACTTTTGTAATAATATAATTTGTAAAATAAAATTTGGTATAAAATAATTCAAAATAAAAATTGGTGTAAAATTTAGTGTAAATTGGTCTCCAATAGTCCACACCAAATTTGGAGTAACCATTGGACAGGACAAATCAAATTACATCAAATTTGGTGTAAAATAAACCTCATTTGGTGTAAACCATTGGAGGGCATTTTACACTATATTTGGTGTTTTACACCAAATATACCTAAAAATTGGAGATGCCCTTTAGAACTATGATGTGTCAGAAGCTATACTCAGTTAGGGTAAAGCCTCCATTTAGCAAACTTATAAGTTATAGATGGTTTATAAGTAGGAATGGTAGCGGATCCCATGAAATGTGAGGACAATGTGTAGTAGTTATAAATGTGTACTTGAAATTAATGTTTTACTTTAATTGAATTTACAAATTATATCCAAACGGAGGCAAAAATAACTATGCTCTAATCCATAAAACTGATATTGTCCAACTATTGTACTAATAAGTTAATCCATTAACTCTTAATTACTTGAATAAATCTAAAATACTCTCTAGTCAGTGCCAAACTATTTTGTGCAAGAGTTTGCACCGTGTCATTTCCATGATACGAGTCCAGGCTGCAGGTACTTCAACGGTTATAGCACAACCTAAGTGAGCAACGGCAGAGCACAACCTAAGACCTAAGTGAGCAACTGCAGATTTTATCCTTGTACAGGTCTGGGGAGACTCACTTAGCTTATAGTTTAGGGGATTCATCCATCTTTTATTTCATAGTTCTATGCCATCTAACATTCGCTCACTAAAAAAGTTGTAATCCACAATAATACGCTGCACACACAAAAAAAAAAAAAGAAAGAGAAAGAGAAAAGAGAGAAAAGGAGAAGCTCTAGTTGATATGCTTCATTTGTTTTGACGTGGTCACTAAAATAGATTACCTGTAATTTGATAGTGATGCCTCTTTCTCTCTCCAAGTCCATATTATCAAGAAACTGCTCCTTCATTTCACGGCTCTCCACTGTACCCGTTATCTGCAACAATTTGTCCGCCAAAGTCGATTTTCCATGATCAATATGAGCTATGATACTGAAATTCCTTATATTCGTCGTTGGCACCTACAATATCAATACACGTATTCCCTAATTAATAAAATATAATCTGGCACATTAGCTATAAATACTATAATCTATCCGTAAATTAGACGTCGGTAAATAGCAGTAACCGCTAACCGCCTAACCTTGGAGAGGCGGTCCTTGCCAGCGCGGGCCGCGAATTCGAGGTCGGAAGCGGAAGGGATGCGTTTGGGCTGAAGGTCAGTGCCAGTAGCCTGGCAATAAATGCCCAATTTTCGCCGTCTTCTTTTACGAAAACTGAATAATTTAGTAGAAGAGTCATTTTTGCAGTAGAATTGAATACAACTTCTATTCAAACTTAAAGAACGGTTAAAGTTGAAGGCATTGATATGGGAATGGCGGGTTGGAAGTTTGGAGGAAAAGGTGAGACCGGAGCGGCAAAAGTCTGCTGCCGTCGCCATTTTTGTGCTCAATCGAGCAACGCAGTAGTGCTATTGTATGTAAAATGTGGCTATCTAGCGCCTTGCTTTGTTTTGAGCCACAAGAAAATATAACGAATTAGACTTATTTGCAATCAGGTCACTGAACTTAGATTCGAAGCAATTAAAATATTGTATTTTAATTTATGAACAATCAGTTCACTCCGTTATGCTTCCATCCAATTAAGTAATAAAATTGATGACGTGGCCGTTAAAATTAACGGAATCTTCAAATGTTTTTGTTAACTCAACGAAGTAAATTCCAGCCTCAGTAAATAAACTTTAGCCTTACTTGCAATCAGGATACTAAATTTTTAATTTGGAACAATTACATTACTGAACTTTAATTTAAGGTTCTTATAATAAAAATTTTTGTTTATTTTAATTATTTATAATAAATAAAATAATGCATACCGAACCATTCATAAATACAATTAATATTTGACAAAAAAATATTAATTTTTCAAAATTAATTATTTTGTAGGCAAAAGTCACTTTCCAACTTGACTGTAATTCATTTTTATTATGTACACTTGTAGTCCTGATTTGATGGGGATTAAAATTATATTTTTAGTAAATTTTGATAAATGTTTATAAAATATGTAAATGAAAATTTGCAGATCTCATTAAATATGTGGTTAAAATTAATTATTGATTTTAACTCAAATTAAAATTTAAGTTTAAATTCCTACTAAATGGGGCTTAATATCAATCGAAAATGAGACGAACAAAAAAATGTGTATAATATTTGTACGAGTTTTAAATAATAAAAACGAAGTGCAACAAGTTCCTAATAAGTGGGTTTTCTCATCAATATAGGGTATCAAATTCAAATCTATAGTCCTATTGCTTCTCTAGATTTAGTGATTTATCGTTTTGTTTCCAAATTTTAATTTAAATCAAAATCAATAATGAATTTTAATCATATATTTTATGGCTTCGCAACTTTTCAACCACACGTGTCATTGACTTTGATCAAAATTTACTAAAAATCTAATTTTAATCTCCATCAAACATGGACTTAATTTATGGGTCAATATTAATGTGTTGTGGCAAACATGGAATCAACATATTAAGCTCTTGTTTGATGGCCATTATATTGAGAAAATTGAGTTTTGAATAGTGATTTTTTGAAAAATATGTGATTAAAAAATGAAAAAAAAATTGAATTTATATGCAAAATATTATTGAATTTATATGCAAAATATTTTTTGAATAGTGCTATCTAGCACCAATGGTGCTAGAGCATCAGTCGAGTGTCTATATTTTATAGGTTCAATTAAATTAATCATTTAACTTTGCATTTAAATTAACCTATCATTTAATGACATATAATTGTCACTTAAACTAGTTTTAATTACTAATGGTGATGAATAGCATCATTTAATAATTGTGTAAATGTATAATTGAAAATAAGTATGAGAATTAAAGAGTTTTAAAAAAATGATTGTCAAACGTGGGATAATTTATTAAATTACTTTTTGCTTTACAAAAAACAAAGGGATTGTTTGAAACAAGTTGTAGGACCCATAAAAGAACAATAATGTTATAAACTAGAGAGAAAAGATAAGATAATAGAGATAAATCGATAGACTTGTGCGTTTTTATAGGAACGGATTATGGATACAATGATATTATAATAATAATTCATATGGCTACAAATGTACAATTGTCATTCACTAGTAAACTTATTATTGACAACACTCATTGAATGACGCATTACAAAATATTTGCTTTATTAAATTCTTGTCAAGAAAATTCAGTGGGATAAAACTTGATCGAAGGAAAAATAATACAGTTGTTCCCTCTAATTTCAATCCACGTATCAATTCGTCCTTATATCGTATGTCAATGTTTTCAATATTTCAATCGTGGTGAAGCACGTTTTGTGTTGTCTTGTTATAGTCTTTGAATAACATCGTCTTCATACGAAATATTTATCAACATTTGATGATTGTAGTAACATGATATTTCGAAAGATAACTCTTGTTGATCTCTTTGAGAATCTCATATATATTCGAGTATTATTTTGAGAGTAAATGTCTTGTTTGTCATGAACATTCATTACACAAAAAATATGTTTCATTAAAACCTTATTAAGAAAAATCATTTGAAAAAATCATAATGAAGGAAAAAGAGTATTATTCTATTTAGAACACTACAAAAGTCGTCTCATTAAAAACATTGTCGAGGAAATTCAATTGGACAAAACTTTGGTCAAAACAAGAGTTCAATGCGTATTACTCCTCCTCATGGTAATATCACGTGAATTATGTTTGAAACGTATTAAATCTTTCGAGAATAGTATTAAATTTATATAACATAAGTTGACTATAATCACATTTATTATATACATATCAAATTTCATGTATTGTCATTCTAAAAATGTAGACACTCGTGGTTACATCTATCACATAATAATTTATCTATTTATACAATTTTTTGCGAAATTCATTAGGTAAAGAGTCATAAATTTCATATTACGACTTTATTTTTTTCATTTTCATTTCACATAAATATACGTCTTTAGGAGTTCAAATTGTAGATCCAGAAATTTTAGGTTTCTCTAATAAGTTCAATTTTACTAAAATCGCGTCCAAAAATTTCAGATTTCACTAGTAAATTCAATTTTAGTATGATCGCGCCATTTTATTTTGCCAATCATTACTTCAAAAGATGACAAATTTATTTCAACATCCTCGCTGCTCATAATATGAATTGGCACATTATGTATAAAAATAATGTCAATAACTTTTTATTTTATTTATTTCTCCATAATGACAACTTATTGAGATATCTCAATTTTCAATGTATCGGGTACCTAAACCTCTTTTGAGATTTTATAATTTGTTATATCTAAACTCTTATCAAGAGTATATGACTCTTTAATTGGACCGTCTTTGATAATTGCTCCATTTTCGTTTAAAGATTTTTATAATAGAATCAAATGTATTCATGTTTCATGTGTGCCGTAGATATATAAAATATTATATTAACTAATTATCCGTCATGACGTTAATTTGAGTTTGAGCATTTAAAACTGGTGTATGAAAGAGATTTGTAATTGCATCTAAGCGAATCATCATTTGAACTTCTGGTTGGAATTATCTTTTTCGAGAATTTAGACGATGATGCGTTTGTACATTATTTCCAATTTTTTAATTCATCCCCTAACGCTAAGAAAATTGTCCAGTCAATTGACAATCAGCAAATTGTTTTATAAAATATCACCTGTTAGAACTTGAGATATTATATAAAGATTCAAATTACTCATTTATTCTTACCATTATTTATTTTCCATATCAGTGCATTGTTGTAGATCAATTTTATGCATACTGCACTACCAAAATAATTAGACGAAAAACTTAGGCTATAACCATAAGCCAACTTATAATTGGAGAATTATGATATTGACATGATATATAATAATATTCACTAAATAGAAATAGGGAGTATTTTATTCTCGATTAAATTAAGAATAATTAGCAGATAATACCCTTACATTTCATTATTATTGTGGAAAATGTCATTACCTTTTTTATTTTATTTTATTTTTTGATATTTTTACCCTTATTTCCTCTTTTCATTGTACAAAATGTCATTTTCTTTTATTTTCTCAATTGAAGGCTAGAAAATACGTATACACCCTTCTATTTTAATTAAAAAAAAAAAAAGAAGAACTAATTGCAATCATAATCCCAATTTTTTAAAAAAAGTGCAGACGAGTCCTAAATAAATTATTAAAAGTGTAATTTGCACATAATATCCACACCCTTCACTATTATTGTGAAAAAATCCATACTTTTCATATTTATTTATTTATTTATTTTCATTTTTACCATTAATTACACAAACCATCATTTCTATCAATTTTCTTAATAAAAGTTGTGAAATGACGAATATACTTTCTTATTTAAATAAAAATATATAAAGAATTAAAAGCAAATATAGTCCCAATTTTTTTTAAAAAATGCAAACGAGTCCCCAAATAAATTATGTAAAAAATTAGAAATAAAAAGAATTAGAAATTAAAGTTATTTTTTAAAGTGTAAACAAGTCCCAAATAAATTATAAAAAAAATTAAAAAATAATTTTTTAAAAAAAGTGTAAACGAGTCTAAATAAATTATTAAAAAATTAAAAAAAAATTATTTAAATATGAGGGTATCTTTGTCATTTCACGATTTATTATTGAGAAATTGAATGAAAATGAATAGAAATGATTGTTTTATACAAAACAAACGTGTAATTAAGGGTTAAAATGCCAAAAAATGAAATGTAATGATTTTTTTATAATAATAGTAAAAGATGGGGACGTTATGTACTAATTACCCATTTAATAATTTATTTGGGACTTGTTTGCACTTTTTAAAATAATTTGGAACTATGATTACAATTAGTTCTTTTTTTCGTTTAAATATAAGGGTATGTTCGTGATTTCACAACCTTTGATTGGGAAGATGAATGAAAATGACATTTTGTTCAATGAAATGTGAAAATAAGGATGAAATTGTCAAAAAATGAAAGGTACGAACGTTTTCCACCATAATAGTGAAACGTAAGGACGTTACGTGATAATTACCCTCAAATTAATTGGAAACGTTTAACAAATAGTAACGTTAAAACATTTATTGACATCCCAACTAACACTTATTAGAAAATTGAGATTTACGATCACTAGTATTAACAAAACACACCGTCTTAATTGTATAATCTGAAAATTATAATCATAATGTGAGCAGTAATTTTGCAAACTTCATATTGTAAATATCATGTAATCATTTAGTATCTATTAGATATAAGTAATATTTAGATGGTCAATGTGCAAGGTGGTGGAGCCCATTTATCAACCTGATTAATTTTTAAAATAGGAAATTCAATCCTTATTTTAGCTAGTGATAGTTAATGAAAAAAATTTGTGAAACAGAACAAATATCATATAAGATTTCATTTGATTGAATAATCTTCTAGTTCTTTATTGAATATCATTCTGAATTTCACATCATTATTGATCTAGTAATGGTCCAATTGATCATGCCAAACAATAAAGTCGAATTAAACTTCTAGTTTTATATAAGATATAATTCAATTATTTAATTTTGAAGAATGTGATTAAACATTATGTATCATTCAAGTAGTCAAACTAATCAGTGTCCTCATGACATTAATTATATGTTTTCCTTTAAAAATAAACATGAATTCAAAATGATACATTATTCAAAACATGTAGTTATCAACAAGTAGCCATATATCATTCAGGGATAAACATTATATAATCATATATCATTCAAGTAGTCAAACTAATCAAGGTCCTCGTGACATTAAATATATGTTTTTTTTAAGGAATAAACATGAATTCAAAATTATACATTATTCGAAATATGTGTTATTTCGAGAGCACGTTGTATTTTATTATTATACTTTCATAATAAATTATAAAATGATTTACTCTTCAAAAATAAAAATATAATTTATATTATATCGCATTCAACTATGCTCTTAAGGAGCAAGTACAGTCTAACTGGAATATTTGTTAATAATAGTGTGCTACTTCAAGAACATCAATAAACTATTATTTATAAATATTAACTCTACGTGATTGTGTATCTAGCATATATTTTGCTTCTTCAAGAGCATTGATAAATTAAAATCATATAATATTAATTCATATAAAGACATGCATGGTAAAATCAAAGTCATAATTGCATTGAATATCATCAAATAAAAAAATAGCTAATTAAGATTCGCGAATAATTAGCATGTAATTACAATAAGTAATTAGGTATAATTACTATATATATAACAACTGGAATAGAAAGATGAATTCGTAGTGATATCACAACAATTAGGCAAGATTTAGAAGTCGGCAGAAAACGAAAATTTGGTAGAAGAATGAAACGCACAGCAATCGGAAAAAATTTCTGCTTATTGATAGAAAATTGACTACCTGAACAATCTAGAATGCCACCAAAAAATTAATACAAAAGCCAAAAACAATTAATTTCTCTTGGAAGTTGGAACTCACACAATTGCTTGAGGTATTCACAAGTAACGGTTGCTGCTCATCTTAAAATTTCGACACAAATGTATGAAATGATGATTGTTGCTAAATTGTGAGAAAGACTGCAAAATTAAGAAAAGCATTTTTTTTTTGTTTTTGGAATTGCGAATTTTTTTTCACGGAATCTGCAAATGAAACAGAAGGTTGGGAATCAGCATAAACAAATTGATTTCGGTATAACAAGTACATAAAAAAGTCACATGCCACCAAATTAATTTCGATACACATGATAGATAATTATGCTTATAAAAATTATTACCAACTAATTCACTTTGATTTTGAGAGAATTTTACTAGTAACGCTTTATAAACTAGAGAGAAAAGAGGAGAATATAGATAAACTAATAAACTTTTGCATTTTATTAAGAATCAAAACTCTATATTGACATTCAGGGCATGTTAATGGAATTGTTCCTGAGCAGGTAAGCTATGGGACACTACAAGTGCTCTTGAGTTGCATGTTGTAAAATTTCAACAGAATACAAACTTGTGATTTCCATTATTCAAATTACTAATTGTTTTGTTTCCACTGATGAAAATAGGATGTTCGACCTCCTGTAAATGCCGAGAAAACTACACCATCTGGTAATTTATTATTTTGTTGACATGGGGTAAATGGTTTCAATATTATCTTTTCATGGAATAAACAGTTTCAATATTAGATGTCCGATTCATTTCGGGAGGAACCCCATGAATTAAAATCTGAACAATTGATTATTATTTCAATGATGTAATATAGACACCAAAAACCAGCCAAGGCTTCTAACAAATATGGCAAATTGACACCTTATTCATGTGAAGATATCTCACATATTGGAGTTTATACATTTTTTATTTCATTTCCAGTATGAAAAAGAAAGAAAAGTATGGTGAGATAACTAGGTCTTAGGTGTTTTCTATTACAACTTCACTGAATTTCCACACAAAGAGTGATCCTAAATGTGTAGCAACGATTTCAATTGCTAAATGAGCCCAAAATTGACATGAATTTTCACCTAGGCAGTATATAGAACACACGGAATTCATCATGTTCTTCCTAAAATTTTAAAGCACTAGGGTTCTAATCAAATCCACAATCCAAAACACCAAATACCTAGTCCCATACTCCTCAATCATACTCACTAAATTTGAATAACAACACAAGCACAAAAGTTCAAGAGAATGAGAAGAGAAATAATTGACATACATTTGAATCCCTTTGCTTGCTTTGTGTGTTGTATGATGGAATCAATTTGTGAACAATTAAATTTAATGTCCAATGATAGATTGAGTGGGTTCTTGATGAGAAAAGTGAGATTGAAGTGTAAGGGAAGTGAAAAGTGTTTGTGTGGGTCATTTTTTCATCAAAATGTTAAAACTTGGGCTTGAGTAGTTGGGTCATGGGTGAGCTTTTTTGCTAGAAAAAAGTAAGGCCCAATCAGGATTTTTTTTTTTTCCAGAAAAAAATTGGGGGTCCTCCCCTGTTTACGTTGAAAGATTATGGATACAATAATAATAATTCATAGGGTTGTAGGGGTATAATTATCATTTACTAATAAACTTATAATTTACAACAAATAACACACTTATCGGAATTAGACTTCTACAAAGTTAATCTTCGAATTGCATAAAATTTTTATTTTTGAATATTTACATAGTTGGTTTGTATTTCTTTATACGATATATAGTTTTGCTTGTTCGTAACCATAAACTTCATCACCTATTATTATAATCCAGAATATTCTTTTTTAGGACACTGAAATTCATGACATTATACTTTTTTGAGAGTATTAACACAATATTTTTCTATAATATCGATAAGTAGAACTATTATTATATTATAAAAGAAACACCATAATATTCTTATTAAATAAAGTTGTGCTCCTTCAATGACGACAACATGAAATTTTTAAAAATATTGATACGCACATATGCGTACTTCGTCGGGTAACAAATTATTTCATGTATATATAAAGTCGGTTAAAGAAATGATTGCTCACTAAATTTTAATTGGATTACTACTTACTCTCTCAACTCCAAAGTAATTTGACACGAAAGCTTGTCTCTTGATAAATCCAGTATCCACGAATCTTTCAAATAAAACTAATTATTGGAGAAGTCTACACAAGCAAGGTTAGTGAGATATCCAATAGTTGCTGGTAGCTTTCCGGTGAACTTATTATTTTCAGGGGTTGTATTGGCGAAAATTGGGCATGAGTTGGTTTTGATTTTGGGGGTTTTACTGAACCATATTTCTCCTTTTGAAGTCAAGTTTGGGCAAATAATTTTAAGGGTTTTTTTTTTTTTAATATAGATAGAGCATTTTATCTTACGTAGGATAATTTAACGCCATGCCGCCAACGAGGATTTATGTCAACAACGTGGTCTTTTTCGTCAAGAGTTGGTGAGAGATTTTTAACAAGTAGTGGAAGAGTTGGTGAGAGATTTTTAACAAGTGGTGGATGTGAGATATGTTGATAGATGGGTGAGTACTGAAAAACCTTTTAAAATTTGGTGAGTAATTAGTAATTTGACTATAGTTTAGTAAGCATTCATCAATTTTACCTTATAAACTCGTATCTTTTCA
The DNA here is from genome assembly GCA_035079005.1 of Fraxinus americana. Lineage (NCBI taxonomy): Eukaryota > Viridiplantae > Streptophyta > Magnoliopsida > Lamiales > Oleaceae > Fraxinus > Fraxinus americana. The sequence continues at coordinate 31,115,406 of CM068712.1, forward strand.
CGAGTATCATTTCAATATATATATATATATATATATATATATATATATATATATATATATATATATATATATATATATATATATGTGTGTGTGTGTGTGTGTGTGTGTGTGTTGACCTCGATTTCTGCATGGATAACATATCCAATAAATCGTGGCTCCAATCACATTCATGTTGCCTATCTTCTGTACATTTGGACAAACTTTTAGGTGCAAGTTGCCTTCTCCAAAAGTAGGGAAGGCGACCGTGAACACTCCAACGATCAACTCAGTCAACTTGTGTAAATATATTTGGTTGTGTGACATGCGGAAGACGTAAGCTGTAATAGTGTTTGGGTACCCGGGGCAAATGAGAGAACAAATGTGGGAGAGAGCAATATTACTATTGGAAGTGTAAAATTTCATGATCTTCACATGATACCAAACCCCAGTTTAATAAAAAATTTAAATCTATTTTTTTTTAATCAAAATCAAAATCAAAAATTAATTTTAATTACATATTTTATGGATCTCACAACTTTTCACCCATACATTTCAACTATTTTTATTAAAATTTGCTAAAAATCTGATTTTAATCTCTATCAAATAAGGGCTGAGTGTAAGTTTTTATAATAAAAGAAGATGAATGATTACCATTTGATGAAAAAATATGTGGTCTCATCCTCATGGCCAAGGCGTTTTCTCCTAGATGTCATTTTACCAATCCTAGGTTCAAGGGTGTTTAATGTTTCTGAAAAGTAAGCATCATGTAGTCTAGGTATTACCTTTAAAATGTAGATTGATAAGTTAATCGTGGGGCATCTGTTGTAGAGATGTCATATCAATCAATCATAGAAAGATTTTGTACGGAATGTTAAGTGGGATATGTATTCTCTCCTCGAATTTACTCTGCAACAGATTATAACGCCTCTCATAGATTATGGAAGGTCAACCTCTAAATGTCACTTCGGTTGAGGTGATGCATCACTTCAGCTATCTCAATATATGGCCTCGATTGGACTAGGTAGGATAGTGATGTGGAGTGTAAGCTTGATTGAGCTTGCTAGTCGGCTGTCATGTGATCGTTGTTTGGAGTCTTGATGAGGTGTTTTATTCATCATATTAATGTTACTTAATTTTAATCCTTCGTTTGATTCTTAGAGTTTTAAAGTGTTTTGATTTGTGTTTTCGTGTTATTTTATAGATTTAGTGAATTGGTGTAAACAGTGCAAAATTTGAAGAAAATAGTGAAATTAGCCTTGATTTAAGGAGAAGTTGATGTTGATTTGGTGAAACTTGACGATTGGAGGTTAAATTGAAAAAAATAAGTGAATAACGGCGAAAAAGGGTAAAGATCTAAACTTTGGGGACTAAAGTGTAAACACTCAAAAGTTGTGTTGGACCTCACGATGAAAATTTGAGAATGCTAGAAGTCAATCGGCTGCGATTAGAAGTCAAAAAGAAGCGAAATATGATCAAAATATCTTCACAAATCAAATTTCAACAGCACAAATATGTTCCAAATTTTTAGTCAGAGACTAAGACTCATTTTTTATATAGTAAACGTTCAAATTGAAAATGTTATTTGAAGTAAAATTGTAGTCCTTTCAATTATCTTTCTAATTCACTTTGAATCAGCTCAATCAGATATCGGGAGAAAAAATTATGATAGAAATATTTGAAGAAGCATAGTGCTGAATTTTTACCCGAAAGTGGGCTGGGCGGAGCGGGGCGCCACTTGGCGAGAAAAATGAGTTTTGCATATTTTGGTCTCTTTTAAAATCACAATCCAACATTAATTCTTCCAAGACTTCATAATGATATAATATAACCCTAAGGACAATTTTTCAACTAGAATTGAAGGGGACAAAATTCAAGAAATCAAGAAGGAGATAAAAAGCAACTTGACAAAGAAGATTAATTCAACAAAACAAAAAAGTAGTTTTATCTTTCTTCTTTTCGTGTTACTTTTTATGAATTGTATAAATTTCATATCTTATATCACGAACTAAATAATTCTTTTAGGGTTTGATTAACCAAAACTTGAGAATTTGGTTTGATTTTGTTTTGGTTATTTCTATGAAATTTTCCTTTATGTTTATTCGTGTTGATTGGCCACTAATTGAATGATTAGATGCTAATTAATTCCGATACTCGAAAAAGTGGAATTTAGGCGCGACCATAACAATAACACAATCTAAATTTTATGGGTTTCGAGTGAAAGTGTAAAATCTATGAAGTTTGTTTCATCTAAGAACCATGATTTCGATAAATCTTGATTTTAATTTGAAATAAAATATATTAGAGTTAATTTTTAGGATTAATTTTACTCGACACTCGAGAGAGGGGGGTATAATTATAATATGGTTCTTGTTTATAAATATAGAAAATTAATTAGAGATAACTAAATTTTTGAAAATCGTATTTAATAGTTAGATGAAATCATATATTATGTTCTCCTATAGTGATTAATTCATGTAGTTTGTATTTATTCATTGAATTTGTTACAATCATCCCTAGTTTAGATAAAATATTGATTCAAAAATTTATTCATCTAGATAAAATATAGGCTACACAATTATAGTACTTAATATAAAATTAAATTACAATTCTTGTGGGTTTGACACTCTAACTCCATTCATATATTACAAAATTTGACACTATACACTTGTGCTATAATTTACGCTGTATAAAACGCCTGACAAGTCCTAATAGATGAACGTAACAAATAACAATATATCATCCTTTTTGGTACCGATTAAAAACTGAATTTTAATTTAAATCAAAATTAACAATTCATTTCAACCACACATTTTATGGGTCCAACAACTTTTGGACCACACATCTCACCAACTTCTGTCAAAATTAAAAAAAATATATGATTTTAATCTCCACCAAATAGTGGTTATATATATGTGTGTGTGTTTTCCAGAGCAACAATACAATATTATGTTAGAGAATTAAGATACATTAATAAATGACTTCTATACAAACATAACTTGTATTAAATCATAACAAAAAAATTGCATCTTAAACATTGATTGACATAAGTTATAGACAAAGGCAACTCATGCATGAACTTTGGATAGGATTTGATCGGAGGGCATCACGCCGAGACTAATCTAATTTTCATAGCCAAAAAATCTTGTACACAAAAATGAGTTCGAGCTAATAAATATATGGGAAAGTTGCAGCAGCGGTCTTAACATTTCCAATTTTTGTAGTATTTACCACAACCTTCATTTTGTGTTAGCGAAAGTTCTTAACCTTTTATAAATATGCAGTTAGAGTCCAAATATCCATTTGATCATTAGTTGACCAATAAAGTCAAATTTGATTAATTTTGACCAAATTAAAAGGGGCAAAATGGTACTTTGCATTTTCTCATATTAAATAAGTTAAAAAATTAAATTAAAAACCCCAAAAAAGAAAAATAAATATATAACCCCACTCCACTCCACTCCACCAAATCAAAATCTGATGAGAAGAGCGAGACCTACCGAAAATCATTGCCACCGCCACAACTCCCATTCACCACCACTCACGCCTACCACTGTCAATATGAAACCAGAAATCAAATTCATCTCTATCAAATCTATAAATCAAATCCCTCCTTACCCAAAGATCGAGATTTGAAATCCCAAAAGCTGGATCAATTGTTTGTCCCCTTTTTTTTTGTTGAAATACCATTATGAGACTGGTCGTCTAGATTGTGGGAGTCGATTAGTGATAGTCCGCCATGGTGGGTGTGATTGAAGGAAGAGTTGTCGGTAATTTTTGAGTTCGTGATTTGGGGATTTTTGGTGGTTGTTTTAGCGACATTTGGTGGAGTTAGGGCAGGTAGTTGGATGTGATATGTAGAGGGGAATGATGGTTTTTCGTTGATGCATAAATCCTATGGTTTGAGCGGTGGTGCGGACGGCTAGGCTGATTTTTGCAGCTTCGTTGTTTTTGATTTTTTATTTGGGTTCCATTTAACAGTGGGGAAGATGGTAGCGGAGATGGCGATGGTTGTAGATTTGGTGACGACGATTTTGTTTTGGGTGAGGTTTGGGGGTAGGTTCACGGGTGTTGGGAAAGCATATAACCAGCGGTGGTGTCGGCCTGTGTTGGTGGTTGATTTTCAACCGTGAAGGATAGGTTGGGATGGGCTGGGGGTGAAGAATAAACCATTTTTTCCTTTAGTTTTTTTTTTTTAAAATTTCACGTGATAATTTTAAAATTACCATTTTGCCCATATTAATTTGGTCAAAACTAATCAAATTTGGACTTTTTTGGTCAACTAATGGTCATCAATTTAGACTTCAACTGCATATTTATGAAAGTTTAGAGACTTTTGCGGCCAAAAAATGAAGGTATGATAAAATTTACAAAAATTGAAAAGATAAAGGATCGCTGCTGGAATTTTTCCCAAATATATTATCAGCTTGTTTGAGAGAGATTTTAATCCAATTAAAATTGAAAATATAGTCGTTATTGGGTCTCACTCGTTTAATAAAAATTAACAATAATGATTAATTTTTCAATTTTAATTCGATTTTAATCTTTACGAAATAAACTCTACGGGAAGAGAAATAAAGAACTGAAAAGGAGTCAAAAGTATGTAATATAATATATTGAGGGCGGGAAGTTGGGGGCTGCAGCACAATAACATTGACTCCTCTACCTTCCATTAATTTTTCAACAACCATTTCCATTTTGACTAGTTCAATTCATCTTCTCCAAGTTCCACCCGAAAACCCTCCGTAAAAACTCAGTTACCCAAAGATCCTGTTCATTTTTTTCCCTTGTTTTTTAGCTCTTCCTATGGTTTTGCTTCAAATCTTCATAATTTGATTAATTCAGCCATCTTCATTGACCCTGTAGCTGGACAAAGAACAAAGGAGAAGGACCAAAAAATAACCAGTTGACGGAGAAGATTTATTTATTTTTGTTGTTAAATTGATGGCGAAGAGTAGTAGTGTCAGTAAGAAAGAGACGGCTTTGAGATTGAGGGCGGGGGCGGAGGAAGCCGTGCATTGTATTGGGTTGGGCTATGATTTGACTCTGGACCTGCGATTGAAGTACTGCAAGAAGCAAATTACGAGAGATGGCTCCAGACTGATTGCGATTGATGACGATCAGGTGCGTGATATTGCGATTCCTGGAGGTATTTTGGTCCAAAATGTACCCAAGTCCATCAATTGCGATAAAGGCGAGCGCATGCGGTTCAGCTCTGACGTTCTATCTTTCCAGCAGGTACAAATACATCACAATGATCATAACTACATAATATTACTTGTCCTCAAGAGGAGTTTGGATATATGTTTGAATTTGTTTAATAGCTGAATAGATTGAGGAAGAATGGAAGTTCGAACTTTGTTGGATGTATTTACTTCTTTATTTTTCAATTTCCGCAATAAGGTATAACCATTAGAGTTTACGGCTCAGCTCATAAATGTCATATCCAAGGATTCATAAATAAGGGAAATTAAACATGTAAAAATCTGTTTTGAGTATGGGTTTTGAGCCCTTCTGTAGTCAATGAACTTTTTAGGACAGAGTGATTCAACTAGGGGTTTTTTAAACAAAGAGGATGGAAAAAAAAAAGAAATAAAGAAATATATTGCAGGTTATTAATGGGTCTATGGAAGAGCATTTTTTTTTTTTTTTTGGGGGGGGGGGTCGATAAAGGTATAGTTTTATATCACTAGACACAATTCACGTAGGTTTTAGTTGGTCAAATACTACTGTATTTGACATTTTCTTTGACTTGAGTTACAGCATGTGGCATTGCGTAGTGTAAAGATTTTTGCCTTTTGAATATAAGAGTATTTATGATATGAAAGTGAGAATGAAAGTAAGCTAAATATGTTGTGGGTTTGTTGTATCACTTTTATGTAAGAGCATTTTCTGTATGTGCATATAGGTGTGATATTAATTGGGCTTGATAAAGTTATCGGTTAGCACTTACTAGTTATTCTGCAACAATTTAAATAACTAAAGAAATAAAAGATGGCAACGAAAAGAATTTGAAGACTATTTTAGGAAGTAACTGGTTTCTGGATTTATAGGCCGCTTCCAAATGATAATCTTTTTTTCCTTTCCCCTTGTAGATGTCGGAACAGTTCAACCAGGAACTATCACTTTCAGGTAAAATCCCAACAGGCCACTTCAATGCAGCTTTTGAGTTTACGGGTTCCTGGCAGAAAGACGCTGCCTTCACAAAGTCCCTTGCTTTTGATGGAGTCTCTATTACCCTCTACAGTATTGCATTAGAGAAGTCCCAGGTAGCTCTGCATGATCACGTCAAACAAGCAGTCCCATCATCATGGGATCCAGCTGCATTGGCAAGGTCAGTGGAAGGAAATTGGATTCTTTGTTTCTCCAGCATGTGTGGCCCTGTCTTAATGGTGACATACAGACATGGAATGGACTTGTCTCTTTTGACTAATCAAACTTCTGTAGCTCCCCATTTCCCTGATGGTTTCAGATTTTAATCATTGAATGTTCTCCAGGATTGATTTTTGAAACATAAAATATCTGTCTTGTTTGAGCCAAAGCTACTATATAAGAGTAATTTAAGCAAATGGACTGATGAAAACAGCTGTTCATATGTTCGAGAATTATGCATTGCCCATTATAATCTGTGATGTCTAAATTCAAGATGTAGCAGTTCTTTAGCCATCAAACCTAACAGTGACATACAGTTTAGTTAATATTGTCCATGGTTTTGAGCGCAGTTTAGCAAATTGAAGAAACCCATTCTAAATATCAAGTGACTTTGCTCTTCATGAGTCCATGTAAGGCTACAACATGCGCATAGTTACTTTTTGCTGGGAAGTGATAGATTGCAGAATCCAGAATATATTAAGAATGTGATCGTGGAAGGACTAGAGTGGATGTCATAGACTTTTGTGTGCATTTAAGATTCATATAATTTGCTACCATGATATCTATTTGTCATCAAAATGAGTGGAAGCTCACTGAGATTTTTCCCCTTCAATCAAGTATAAATTTGATCTGTCTTGGAGATATAATTGAAATTTGCATGCGCCTTTCAATATTTGAACTGAACCATAGTATTTCTCTTTGAGAATAACCAGAAAATTCTACTTGTTCATTTCCAGGTTTATTGAGGCTTATGGTACCCATGTCATTGTTGGTGTCAAGATGGGGGGAAAGGATGTTGTATATGTAAAGCAGCAATATTCGTCATTGCTTCTGCCCGCTGATGTACAGAAAAGATTAAAGGATGTCGCAGACAAGAGGTTCAGCAATGCAAGTGGACATTCTGGCACGCAGCCAGAGAAAGCTTACCGCAGGGAAATGGTTTGTAATAATGCTTCACGGTTATGTTATCATGTCTTATTTACTGTGTATATGCAAGTGGGAAGAAAAAATTTCACTTCATATTTAATCATCATTCTGACCTGCTATTATTTGTACCAAAGCCTTTTGCATTCTCAGTCCATGCTTGATAACATTTGTTAAAGCTTAAAAGAGGATCATTATGTTGCTTGCTAAAGCAACGTGGTCACTGGAATGAGCAAGTCATGAGACTGTTTTTTGGACTGGGATATTTTATTGATGTGTCTTTATACAAAAAAAAAGTTATAATCGTTGTTAGACACATCTTATAAGTGCCAATATGTTACATGCAAGAGATGGTACCTAAAGATGGTTGCAATATTATCCTTTGAATTGAGACAAAGTTTAGAAGTCTGCAGATGTATTTTGTAGTTAGCACTTGCACGGTTGTGTCAACTTTGAAAAAAAATATGGTCAAGCATTGACTGGTCTCCACAGTGGCGTTTAAATATATAAGAACCATAGGAACAAATAAATGAACAGGGAACCGATAACAATATCATCACTTAAGTTTGACTGGTAGTTTGACAAATGGATTTGCATGAAGAGCTTTTGTTCAAACTTTCAAATTCTTTTTACAAGAAGGAACTTAAGTACTAGTTGACAGGAAAGCTATATTATTTGAAAAATGTTGGCTATGGTAACATGTCAAAAGGGTAGCTTCTACATCAGAGTAGATCCTACAGTGTGGGCCTCTATCCGTGGAATATCACCTAATAAAAAAGAAGTACAATAAGTGTGGGTTGGTACTTGACTGGATTTTCATTATAAAATGTGCACATCATGCTTAGATATTGCGTGAGTCTGAAACTTCTTGCCAGATGTGGTTCCAGTGTACTCTTTTTTCAGGATATGCGAGAGCAAAGTAACATTGGCATTTTAGAATGCATAGTTTATGGAGGTGAAATTTCATCTGAGCTAAGCGAGAGATTTACCAAATCAATCTCCTTTCTTTTGACTTTGTTTGAATATTTTTCAGATTTTCCTTTTAAGTCATTCATCAACTCAAGTACACTTGCTATACTTTTCTCAAAAAAGGATTGAATTAACCGATGGAGCCTATCTTGAGTAGAGAATTAGCTTTTTTCCTCATAATAATACTTTACAACTACTTTAATAAGAAGAAGTTAAACCTTGTTTCCAATAAACTTGTTCTGGCCATGAAAATCCATTTTCACCTTTCCATGCGAAAACTTTCTTATTGTAATGTGTAAGATATTGAAATTTTTCCTGCATTAAGTAACAAATGTTGAGAGCTAATTAACTAATGCTGGAGATGATGCCAAATTATGGTTTCAAATAGATCAAGCAATGAAGTATATGCATGTTTGAATCTTGTTTTCTGGTGTTTTCATACAATTCATCTTTTAGGCCTGTTTGATTGCACTTCAATTCCATGGAAGATGGAAATTAAATTCCATTTTCCACCTTTTTGCATGTTTGATTGCCCAAATTTTCCATGGAATTGGTGGGAAAAGCTTTTCTATGCAACTTTTATTTTATTTTATTTTATTTTTTTGGCAATGGAAACAAATTCTATCCCGTTAATGGACAATTTCCATAGAAAACAAAGCCAAACGAACACTAAAAGATCCAAAATTTCAATATTTTTGAAGTGAAAAATTATACCAATCAAATACAATTAATTGACAATTCTCAGTAAAACAAGTTTTAGGTAATTCAATTCCCTGAAATTTTTCTTTCCACTCAAATTCCATTCTTGCAATCAAACGGCTTAGTCAAATTATGAAATTTCGTCGTTCTGTATGATGGTTAGGCATGTCAAGAATTCAGAAGATCCAAGTTACTTTGACTCGCTCTCCTTTCTCTTGATATCTTATATCAGCAAAATGTGAAACTTGATATCAGGTTTGCAACATACTAATATTTGTCTTTTTGATCAGTTTCAGCACGAGAGTGATGAACGAGGATTGTCCGTCTTGGATTCCAGTACACCAAGTTTTCACTCTAACCAAGAGGTTATAATTTCTTCGAAACAAGTTGCATAGATGTTAGGATCTTATGTTTACTGATGGATTTATAGGTGCTTATGTTTACTCGATCCATCTGGGTACAGTTAGTACTGATCAAAATTCTATGATTTTCTTGTTGGATAGCATGCATTTTTTTGCTCGACTCACATGGCTTTATATGTATTTTAATATAACAATTCCAGGATATCACATTCTTCTGGAGAAGGAGAGGCGGAAGCAGCAGTAGGAATATGCCTCATGATAAGTGGTGCCAAACAGTTCAGCTTGAGCCTGAAGTGATCTCAATGTCCTTCATTCCAATATCCTCACTTTTGAGTGGAATTGATGGGAGTGGATTCTTGGGCCACGCCATCAATCTATACCTACGATGTAAGCAAAAGAGTCTTGTCTTACTTAAGTATGGTTACTTATTATCCTTTAGAAGCCTTCTTATTTCATCTGATAGTTTAGTTTAGTTTCACATGCTCTGCTGAGAGATCAAGCCATTGATATGCCACCCAAAGGTTGTTATTCCACCTCAGCTTCCAGAGTACCTCTTCCCCTTCTAGTGGGTAACCTTAGATGCTCAGCCTGTTTCTTGACAACCCATCTTTGTCCCAGTAGAGTCTTCCAATGGCACGTTTTGGTCATCTTCTCAATTACTTATAAAAAGTTAGCCACTCAATCTATCTTCTACCATATTAATTTGATAAGCACTTCACCAATGATGCTTCAGGGGAGCAGTTCTAATGTTGGCAAAAGTTCTAATGAGTGAGCAAGCATTTACCGCCCTTTCTCAAACTTTTAAGACTTGAGCATTGATATGATGCGATCAGATAGAGTAGCACTCTTACTGCCATCACTTCGAGATGTTAATATAATTAACAGGGAAAGTACTATTCTTATTAAATGCCAAGTGTTATCACCTGTAGGTGTTAACCTTACTGTTTTTCATGCAGATAAGCCACCAATTGAAGAACTTCACCAATTTTTGGAATTTCAACTTCCGAGACAATGGGCACCAGTATTTGGCGACCTTCCCCTTGGTCCTGATAAAAAGCAGCAAAATGTTGCTTCTTTGCAGTTCAGTTTTATGGGTCCCAAGCTTTATGTTAATACTAATGAGGTACCACTATCTTATATTTTAGATTTCTATCCTATTTATGATAGAGTGCAATTATTTGAAAAAGAGAACACATTTTTTAGTCGTTTTGATGGCATAACCTCAACTTTATAATAAAAAAGATACACATTTATCATGACTGCACTTCTATTTTGTTTATTAGCATCCAGTCTTGCTACACTTGGATCTGTCTGTGAGTAACATGCTTTTTGAGGAGAGTGATCTTAGCTTGCCTTGAAACTCGGATTAAGAAAATCTGAGTCTTGATGCACTCAATATTTGTGAAAAGTTGTTCTCCGGTTTAAATGATACAGAAGTACATTGTCCTTGCAGTTTTTGCCCATGGTTTTGACTGTTAGCTGTGCAGAGCTGATTAAAATCAACGAGGTCCTCCCAATCCCTTTAGGCATTTGCAAGAAACAGATGAGAGAAACACTGGTCCTAAAAACCAGATAGGAGCAGAAGTGAGAAGTCAGCATGCTATAAATAACAGAACCTTTGAGCTGAAATTAAAATAAAGAATCTTTTACTTTGACCAATGTAAGTCTTTAGAAACTATAAGCTTAGATTTTTCGGGGAAAATGAATGACCACTGTTGTGCGGATAAAGATTTTAAACATTTTTCTTAACAACCTCATTTACAAGCTTAAGTTGTTTTAAGAGGAGCCACGTGTATTCATTTAATGTTGTTTCAACAATTTTATTTGAATCACTGTGCTAGATGAAATTTTTTTATTAACTTGCTGCTGAAATTTTCTTTATTTTTTGCATCAGTGGTTTTTGTGTCAAAACAGTGATAAGTCTGGACATTGTTTAGAACAACTTATTAATTAAAAATAAAGGTCTTATTGATTGAGGTAGTCTTGTACCAACCAAGAGGGGCTTACCTTTCTGTACATGGGCATCAAAGTAATATAAGGTATTACTACCAGTCAAGTGCTTGTGCTTTAAGACCCACGAAAAAAATAAAAACTATTTAATGTAAATATAAGAAACATATAAAATGTAAATCCAATGTCTTTCTGAACATTACAGTATCCTACCATGGGGAAAGGAAAAGTTATGGAAGTCTAGTCTGGTACAACTAACGAGGTTCTGCTTATTTCTTTTAACTGCTGAAGCGTGATGATGTTTGACTTTTCCAATCTGACTGTCTTATTTATCAATTTTTGCTCAAAACTATTGTTTTATACATTAGAAAAAACTATTGTACATCTACAACGAGAATTTGGTAGTTGTGAGCATCTAATTCTCATCTTTAATTGTTCAAAGGATTATGTTATTTGTACTCACACTTTTTTACAAAATGGTTTACTCACTCTCACATAAAATGCGGGCTCCACATGAATTCAAAAATGGCGACTGTGTGGTCCCCACTCCGTTGTGTGTAGTAAGTGAGTGAGTAAGTAAACCATGTAGTACTTCTAGCATGATCCTTGTTCAAAATATTGTCCCATTTTAATCTGTATTTGGGTTCATCTGGAATGACCTTGGCTTGCGATGGATTGCAATTTCATTGTTAGTGACTTCTTCCAACTTGTATTCTCTGCCATATTTCTATGGAGATGAGGTACTCCTCTTAGACCCTAGCTCGAAGTTGGGGATAGTGATTCACTTGCCTAGTATCCCGTCTTTAGGAGTGAGGATGACATGTCACCAAATTGATATGAATTGGTGGATCACTATTTACTTTATTATCATACCTTTGCTTTGCTGACTCGTGAACATAGTATAACATGCCCAATTTTAGTTGAATCCACATGCATGAACAAGAATTTTATTCTGCCTGGTTACTAGCTTTAGTTTTTAAGTTGCAGAGTTTGGTTAATCACGTCTTTATATGGAATCAGGGTTCTGCCTTCCTTTTTTTCCATCCTTTCTAACTAGATGTTGGGCAATCTTGTTGTGCATCTTTCTTGATCATTGCTAAATATTGATCCTCAGACATTTCACAAATTTTAGTGAGCGGTTAATTTATAATTTTGCTGAATAATTTGGACAGGTTGAGGTAGGGAATATGCCGGTAACTGGGATGCGACTCTATTTGGAAGGAAAGAGAAGTAATTGCTTAGCAATCCATTTGCAGCACCTTTCCTCTGTGCCAAAAAGCTTTCTTCCTCGTTATGAATCGTCTCAAAACTACACTAACTCTCATGACCGCAGATATTACGAGAAGGTTCAGGGAAAGAGCTTTTCTCATGTATGTACTGCCCCAGTTGAGTCTGATGACGATCTCTCTATAGTTACTGGAGCCCGATTTGAAGTTGGGGAATCTGGAATGAAAAGTGTTCTGTTTCTACGCCTTCATTTTACCAAAGTTGCTGGTGCAACAGTTGTGAAGAAACCAGAGTGGGATGGTTCCCCGGCCCTTGTCCAAAAGTCGGGAATTCTTTCCACTTTAATTAGTACTAAGTTCTCCACTGGACAGAAACCTCCTCCAAAGCCAGCCGATGTTAACGTCAACTCTGCACTATATCCCGATGGTCCTCCAACACCTGCACCAACTCGTAAGCTCTTGAGATTTGTTGACACAACGGAGATGACAAGAGGACCACAGGACCCTCCGGGGTACTGGGTAGTATCTGGGGCTAGGCTTATAGTTGACAGGGGTAAAATATCTCTTCGTGTCAAGTACTCTCTCTTAGCCGTGATTTTGCAAGACGAAGAGGTACTATTGCCGGGCTAACAGCTGATAGTCTTGTAGCAAAGTGAAAGGAGTATAAACAGGAGGGATCGACCTGGAGGATTGGGATTTCTCTATGAAGATTAAGGTTTGATTTGAAATGAAAATTCGGAAATATATGTTTTGGTCATTTACAATCTTCTCCTGGAGTCGTGTCCATACGAATTTCTTGTATATAATTATTGGTGTAATATTTTGCAATATATAAGCTATATGTATACCCTTTACGATGACAATGTTAGTTTTCCTTTTGTAAAAGAAGCAGATGATTCTCAGCGTGTTACTGTGGCTTTTCTATTTATCTTATGTTGTTATTTATTACTATTTTATATTTCCAGGAATACAACGGTTTTTCACTTAGAAATCTTAGTATAGAACTACTTAAGATTTTGTAATCAAGGCCAAAAATTTATTTGTTTGTCGTGCATGTACTCAAAATCACACTAATTTAAAATGGCAAATCACAAACAAATTCACTTATATATCGTTAGTTACTCACTAATTTCAGCCCTTGTTTGTCACCCATTATTTTACATTCTACCATACTTTTTTCTACGGTACTCATTTTCAACCACACGTTCTTTATTAAAATAATATTACATGCAAATCAAAAGCTTTTTCTTCATTTTTAACCAAACATTTTCCATCAATTTACTATTCCATAATACATTTGTCAAAATTAAAGGGACTCAAACACACCCTTGAGTCCGTATAAACGTCAGATGTCCAATTATTGAAATAAAAATTAGATTTATTTTTTGTTGGCCGTCAGCTATGTCACTTCGTTCCACCTTTTTCACAATAACCCACGTCATGGAAATAGATAAGGTGAAAGAATAATAGGAGCCAAGAGAACAAAGTCAAGCATCCAAAATGGACAATCTTGTAAAGAGTGGCAATTTTTGTCAATGGCTTCTCTTTGTAAAGAATAATAATGTATTTTGTAGATGAAAAGACGTATTTATTATTCAAGAATTTGGTCAAAATTTTTGCCCTAATTATTTTCCAAGATAAGGTTGAAATGAAATAGGAAACAATCTGGACAACACCATGCGATCCTATGTCACAAAAGTTTAAGCTGCAGGAACTCAACTTATGATTATAGTTATTGCGATCGCGAGCTTCACATTTTCTCTCAAGTTCAAGTTGATCTTTGAATTTCTTCTTTTGTTCAGCTAGAGTTCCTTTTTATTTGCACCATGGGTCCTTCATCTTTAAGTTTTTTAAATTTGATCATCATCATCATCTGTAATTGATCCAATGCAAGTTTCAAAAGATTGCAATCGATTCCTCAAACTTTTTAAATATTAAATTTAACTTTCGAAACTTATGAATCTTCTCCGATTGCTCTCTTAATTCTTCATAATGATCACATGCAATCCAATTGATCATCAATTTCTTTGAATCAACTCCAATTAAACTCAAAATTATCTTTTTTGGCTCCAAATGCATCCAAGTCGAAAATTTTCCTACAATTAACATATTTACACTAATTTAGTTAGATATTTAAACAACAATTTTAACTTACTAAGGAATGTAAAACTCATTTTTAACCAAGGAGAGAGAAGAAATCCTTGCCTAGAAAATCATCGGATCACTTTCAAAAGAGAAATACCCAAGCTATTCTCGTCACGGAAAAATAAAGTTAGTGTAGTCTTTGGTCGTACAGCCTAGGTTGTAAACATTTTCAATCTTACACGGAAAGAAAAGAAAGAAAATAAATTATTGATGGTAGAATATATCTTACCCATTGGAAGTCATAAAACTTATATCTTTGTTTCATGTTAGCCACTTAATTTCAATTCTTTTCAATTTTATTATCCAACTTTTATTTTCGTTTTAGGATAGACCGTGATCGGACGTACGAAAGGTTAGTCTAACATGATTAATGGAATGCACGACCTAACACTTGTTCGACGTTAAATGGACATTTTTTTGATGAGTGAATTGAGAACTATTTACCTTGTACATCTTCTTTCAAATCGTTCAATAAATTAACTTCTGATTTATTGTCAAACAAGTAACATGTCACGAATTCTGTCAAATACGAATCAATTTTGGCGAAAATATGGAATGAGGATGCCTCTAAAATTTGGTTTACTATATGAGAACTTGGTCATCACACATGATTTTGTCTTTCTATAACTTTTTTTTTTTTTAAAAAAAAACTTGGTGGACTCCTTCATCACATATGAATTTGACTTTTATCATCTGATTTCGACCCTTTACCAGCTATATATATATTATTCTGTGTTTCTTGAAGAAGACAAGCATTTGACTGGTCGGCAGCATGAAATCCAAACTCTTTTGAGGTTGGATTATTATGTGCCCACCTTTGCATCTCTGTCAAGTAAGTATTCGAACTTGAATACGTGCATCATTCAACCAAGCCACGTTTGACAAAAAAGATAAAATTTTTACAGTCAATTATGCGCGCGTATATACTTATTTATTTAGAGAGTCATATAAGTCAATAACTTTACGAGTTGGATTAGAGGTGTCAATCCGGATTGTCCGGGCCGGGTTGGCCCGCCAACATGTGAGCCCGGTAACGGCCCGCGCGAAAAAAGCCCGCCCGCTGCGGGTTCGGGCCGGCCCACAATTTTGGAATACAACTCAGGCCCGCCCGCTGACCAATCCGGGTAGAGCCCATGCGGGTCACGGGTCGCGGTTCGTTCTGGTTTGGCCCGTATGATTGTATAAATAAAATTATAAAAATATAGAATTTTTCATATTTATAGCAAAAAATATTTTTTTTTGTTAAATGTAAACTAAGAATTGAACAAAATGATAAATTCATAATTATATCAAGAAATTTTTACATAGAATTCAAATTTAATGTTATATGAATTATTTATAACTTTGCAAACTTAAATTTAACTTAAACAAATAACAATTATATCAAAATGCATGTCTAATTATTATTATCAAATATTTATAGTATAAGTATATCTCAATTAGGTTGACACATACTTAACTATAATTTAGTTGTTCAAAAATTATATTTTTGTTTTCCAATCAATCTTCAGGAATTGCAAGATTTTTGAAATTTTCAGCAATATCATCAATAATTTTATCTTGTATCATTCGATCCGCGAATATCCAATCTTTCACGCATATGAGAGCTTCCAAAATATCTTCTTTAAGTCTAGATCTTCTTTCGTCCAATATCGAGAAGAAAGAAATATAATCAAGATGATGATGGTATTTGCAATTGAATAATTGTAATTGTAGTAAGGTAATAACAAGTATGAATTATGAAGTATAAATGTATAATAACTAATGAGAGGCAGATAGGGTATTGTAAAAATAATTGTAAGAATAAATTGGAATTTATAGATGAAAGAGATGATATTACCGTTAGAAAATTTATATTACCATTAGTTAAAATTTTAAAAAAAATTTAAAAATAAAAAAAATTGAATTTTTTTATTTTTATTTTTTCAATTTTTTTTTACGGGCCGCGGGTTAATCGTGGCCCGTGGGGGGTGCAACCCGCGAAGTCCGCGGGTTACACCTCCTTGGCTCGTGAACCGCCCGCACGGGTCACGGGTCGGCCCGCGGTCCCGATTTTCACGGGCCGATTTTCACGGGTTATGGTCGGCCCGTCCGTCCTGACACCTTTAAGTTGGATGGTATTATGGATCATGTTAGAAATGTCACGCAACTGGGCAACTGAAATGATGAGGAGATGGGAAAATCGTGGAGTGATAAGATTGTTAAATTCAAATCAAAAGATAAATGCAAAGTTGTTAATTTGTTATTTGACAGTTGTTATCTATTTTTTAGGTAAACACTAGTTACAAAGAGTTGTTGAACTTATTTTATTATAAATAAGAATAAATATGTGCTAGTGCTCATGGCTTATGGTCATCAGTCAATAATATTATAATCAAATCTTTTATTCATTTATGTGTTATCGTATGTCTTAGGAAATTAAACACGACAGAACTAGAACACAGTCGAAGTAACCTCGAGGAAAACTAGAATTAAAATGAACACGGGAAGTAACGTGCGAAACTCTCAGTTTACAAATTACGGACAAGTACATAAGAATACGATGAAAGTAGAAGTACAAAAACAAAATAATAATTTCTCTCTCTTCTAACGGGCCGGCCAGCTTATGGTCTCAAATTAAGGAGTGATTATCCACGCACAAAGTTTGAATTCAAGTTCTCACATCAAGATAATTTTCAAAGGAACTATTCAGAACCAAATTGTCAATTTGCAGAAATAATCAAACAAGAAGGTTCTCAAATTCCAAGCCTGTCCGATATTGAAAATGAAGGAAACGGTCAAATGTTTGAAGAAGTATAATATATTCCAGATCGTACGAAAACGAAAAAAAAAAACAAATTATTTCCATTATCCAATAATATTTCTGTAAGGATTTTAATCAAACGTGTGGACTTATATGTGAAATATTGTGTATTAAATTAAAGACTATCAATTTTGATTAAACTCGTTTAAAGTGATCTAATAAGGTTTCGATATTTTTGGCTTTGAAGCATCCAATTAAAGTGTGGGCTTATATGTGTAGAGATCAGTGCTATTCCTAATTTCATGATGAGCCGAATTAGGTTAATGAGCCGTTAGTATATATATATATATATGTATACACAGTTATGGTCCCCGGATCACACGTGTTTTGTTCATTCTGTTCTGACTCCCATCATCAGATAGAAATAAAGAACTACGTGTTGATCTGGAAGACTAAAATCGCTGGACTTGTTCATTGCGATAACCTTATCTGATTCAGGTACGCTTTCGCTTCAGTTCACAAATTTTTGATAATCCAACATGAACGATCAATATGACGGCATTAAGAGCTTGTTTGTGAGAGATTTTTGGGGAAGAATTGATTTTGAATAGTGATATGATGGAAAATGTGTGGTTGAAAAATAAGAAAAAATTATTGATGTGATGGAAAATATTATTTTATTGAAGAATGTGTGATTGAAAATGAGAATTGATTTACTATGGAAAAATTTAATCCCTCCCAAACATGGCCTAAGTATTTTCCCAACAACTGCTAGCATTGGTCGTTTGCTACAGTTCACACTCTTAATTTTTCTATAAAAGGTTCTGCTGTGTACTGCTAGAGACCACACTGGGTGAAAGAATTACCAATAGAGAGAGAGAGAAACAGAAATATTCTAGAGAAAGAGAGAGAGAGAATGGCTACTGACGAGAAGAGCAAGATTTTGATATTTGGCGCTACTGGTTATCTTGGTAAATACATGGTGACAGCAAGTGTTTCAATGGGACATCCAACTTATGCGTACATTCGTCCTATTAAACCCGATGCCGATTCTTCCAAGCTTGAGCTGTTTAAATCTTTTGAATCCATGGGAGTCACTGTTATCCAGGTACGTCTCTTGTTTAAGATGTCATGCATGATTGAAATATTTAACGGTTTAAACCTTTAGATGAGTGGTGTACTGAATAATTGTACGATGAATGGACAGGGAGAACTTGATGAGCACGAGAAACTTGTCACTGTGCTGAAACAAATAGATGTAGTGATATCAACTCTTGCAGTCCCTCAACATCTTGAACAATTCAAGATTATTAAGGCTATGAAAGAGGCTGGAAATATTAAGGTACTCTCAAACGCATGCACGTGAATATATATGATGTGTGTGATATCGTAATTGGTTTATACTAAACTAATATTACTATTTATAGTCAGCGACTACATTAATCTTCATATGTGGCATGTCATGTTGTTCTTTGGATTGATGAATTGAATCCCATTTCTTTTTTGATTATTATTAAAAAATATTCATGTTTTGTAATTAATAAAATTATGACATGTAAGATGATTACTGCAATTGTTCACTATGAATAATACTACTCATACTAAATAGTACTATGGACAAAAAGGGTTGAAATCTCTCCTACACTTTTTTTTTTGCCCTTGTTTGAGCCCCGTTTTGGTAATTGAAAAAAAAAAAAAAGTTTTGGAATAGTATTTTTTTAAGAAGTGGTTAAAAAATAATGAAGACTTCTAAATTTACGTGTAATATTAATTTATTGAAAAATGTGATTAAAATCTTAAAAAAATGTATTTTAAGATTAACGGAGCTCAAACAGGAGTTTAACACCTTGTAGATTAATTATTGTCAACAAATAAAAAGAGGCCATTTCAAATGTGATGTCACTTATAGTGTATTTTGTTGGTATCTTCCTATTTACTAACAAAAACTGGTGTGTCGAGGTGTCAAAAAATAAGCGAAAAGACAGTCGAGGAGAAACCAATAATCAAAAGGATAGTATGCGTATTATACAATAAAATTGTTCGTGTGTTTCAGCAATAAAATATAATTCCCTTTTGTGTTAAAAACAGAGGTTTGTTCCATCAGAATTTGGGAATGATGTAGATAGGGTAAGTGGACTACCACCATTCCAAGCACTGCTGGACAACAAGAAGAAAGTAAGACGGGCTACTGAGGAAGCTGGAATACCATTTACCTATGTATCTGCCAACTCATTTGCAGCATATTTTGTTGATTACTTGCTTCATCCCCACGATAAATCCGACCAAGTTACTCTCTACGGCACTGGGGAAGCGAAAGGTACATTGAATCATACATGCACGGGTTAAAATTCGATCTATTTAACTACATGCATTCGCTTGTCATTGAAGTATAATTTGCGTAATATTATTATTTATATTTATATCTTCAACATGTGCAGCGGTGTTGAACTTTGAAGAGGATGTTGCAGCCTACACGGTGAAAGCAGCAACAGATCCGAGGGTGGAAAATCGAGTGATTATATACAGACCTCCTAAAAACATCGTTTCACAGTTAAATTTGGTTTCTTCTTGGGAGAAAAAAACCGGACGTACTATGAAATGTATTCATGTTCCAGAGGAAGAAATTGTCAAACTCTCAGAAAGTAAGAAAATTGTCATTTACTTTTTGACAATTATAATTTAACAAGAAAAAAAGTAACTTATTTTTCGCTGGTGTGTGAATGCAGGCTTACCATTCCCAGATAATATACCAGTATCAATCCTTCATAATATATTCATAGCTGGGGCTCAAATGAGTTTTGAACTGACAGAAAAGGATTTGGAGGCCAGCAAATTGTACCCTGATTATAAATACACTTCCATTGATGACCTCCTCAACATCTGTCTTGTTAATCCACCGAAGCCTAAATTGGCAGCTTTTGCTTAATTCAAGTTCACCATTGACGACTCGTGTAATATTTTCTGTCTGGGTGTTGTCAATTATCAAATAGCTCGTCTGATTTGATAAATACTGATAACTCTTCATTACAATGTTACAATGGGGAATATATATGAAGACTTTACTTTGTATCATAGTCAAGATACTTCTTAAATATTTTGTTAAAAATGAATTTTTCTTCAGTTTCTTACAAGGATTAGATCCAAATAGCCTTAAATTCATTTTCTTCTTTTCTCAACGAAAATATAGAGACAATGAGCAATATTGAAATGAAAATAAAGAAGAAAAAACGCAAAATTTTGAAAGTTGAAAGAAAAAGTGGTTTTTATCTAAAAGATCAGAAGTAGAGGAATAAAATAAAGGCAGGCCAAAGTTATGAAATTTAAACACCCCACCCTATCTACCCCCGCTGCCAGGCAGTCCAAAAATATAATACCTGAACCTCAGGAGACTGTCTCTTATATTTCAACAGCACACGATCTCTAATAAATCAACAGCACATGATCTGGGCAAATTATTACCATCCAAACATGCAGACATGAATTATCTCAAAAACGGAGTACGGAGTACCGAAGAGAAATAGTAATCAAAGAATGATGTTCCAAGAATCCTGATATATGTTAGATACATGTCCAAGAATTCAACATTGGAGAAGCACATTTGACTTCACCAGCTGACCATTTTCTTCTATCATTGTCCTCAATTTCGTTGGAATTACAGCAGATTCGTTGTGAAGAGAAAATGGATCTTTTCAAGAGAGCCAAGACAATCCGACTGCGCAGCTGCAAGGACAAATACCTAATAGCCGAAGATGATCAAGAATCCATCTGTCAACATCGTGATGGAGCAACAAATAACGCACTCTGGACCGTTGAATTCGTTCAAGGAAGAGACCTTTTGCGTATCAAAAGTTGTTATGGAAGATACCTCACAGCCACAAACATCCCATTTCTTACAGGGGTTAGAGGAAAAAAGGTACTCCAAACCCTGCCAAGCAAATTTGATCCAGCGACTGAATGGGAGCCTTTGAGGGATGGAATGCAAGTCCGGCTGTGAGGTTAAACCACCAGCTTTGCACCTTGAAATCGGGCTCAGAAACCTCCAATCGACACCACAAGCGAAAACCCAAACACCCAACCAACACAAACGGTTGCTCCACCTAGTTCTGCCCACACAGGAACTTCGAAGAGGACGAGGGAGAGTTTAATAACCACAGGGTAGCCACAAAGGCAAAAGGAGAGAAAGGGTGGAAGGTGCACTCAGTCACGGTCGAAGGTTTGCTCTCCAGGTTATCACAAATTTCTCTCACTCACAAATAGTAACGGGTATGGCATACATATAGGATTAGGTATAGAACTAGGTTAAGCCCAATAAGACAAGATAAGGCCCAAGTAGGAAACATGGGTGGGCCATCCAAGTTTGGGTCGGTTTAATGTTGGTTTACCAATTGTGGTGTCGATGTACTTTCAGTCATTTGGACTATGCCGATTGAATTTAGACAATGTATTTCATCATCGCCCGGGGAGGTCGTTTGACAACAATTTGCCTAACAAACCTCCACCTTGGTGTCAAAGGACATGCAAAGAAAGTTATTACGCATTAGTAATAATCTAGAAAAATGGAGAACCAATAAAATTGGAAATCATTTACCCCCACCGATATTTAGAAGATCTTTGCAACTTCTAAACTTCACTAAAGGTAGCACCTTAGTACCTATGTCTGAGGGATTATATTGTGTGTGTATTTTCTCAAGCCTTGCTACTTCTTGAGACACAATATCTCTAATGAAATGTAGTCTAACATCAATGTATTTGGTGCGTTCGTGAAAAACAGGATTCTTACATAAATGTATAAAAGACCGACTATCTAAATATACTACCACATAATCATTTAGAACACACAGTTCATGTAAAAGACCTCTAAGCCATAAAGCTTCTTTAATAGATTCAGTAGTAGCAATGTGTTCAGATTCTGTCGTGGATAGTGCAACTATGTGTTGTAACTGTGATTTCCAACTAACACAAGAATTAGACAAGGTAAACACATAGGCAGAAGTGGATTTCCTGTTATCCCTATCCCCAGCATAGTCAGCATCAACATATCCTTTCAGTTTAACCCCATCGTTATTAACACCAAACTTTAGACCTACATCACATGTACCCTTTAAATACCTTAACATCCATTTTAAGGCTTCCCAGTGCTCAGGACCAGGATTAGACATATATCTACTAAGCGTGCTCACAGCGAAAGCTAAATCAGGTCTAGTGCAAACCATCAAGTACATAACAGAACCAATCACATTTGAATAAGGAATTCTGCTCATGTATTCTACTTCCTTTTCATTACATGGAGCTTGATCTTTAGATAATATAAAGTGACTAGCTACAGGTAATGTAACAGATTTGCAATCATACATGCCAAATTTGTTCAACACTTTTGAAACATACGAGGATTGATGTAAAAACAAGATAGAATTTGACCTATCTCTTTCAATTTCCATACCTAGGATTCTTTTAGCCTTTCCTAGATCTTTCATGTCAAATTCACCATTCAAACTTGTTTTTATCACTTATCCATTTAGGTGATGAACCAACTAAGAGCATATCATCCACATAAAGTAGTAAGAACAGATAATCATTACTAACATCATTATGTTGGAAGTAAAGGCAATGATCAAACTTGCTACGATGAAACCCTATAGTTAGCACAAAAGAATCAAATCTTTTATACCACTGTCTAGGTGATTGTTTTAGGCCATATAACGATCTTTTCAAGAAACACACATAATTAGGTTTTAATTTGTCTTCAAAACCTCTTGGTTGATTCATAAAGATTTGCTCATCAAGTTCACCATGTAAAAAAGCAGTTTTTACATCAAATTGTTCAAGTTCCCAGTCAAAATGTGCAACCAATGCAAGTATGACCCTAATAGTAGTGTACTTAACAACTGGTGAAAAAATCTCATTGTAATCAACCCCCTCTTTCTGAGTGTATCCTTTTGCCACTAACCTAGCCTTAAACCTTAAGGGTTCAGAAGCACTAGTACCCTCCTTAACCTTAAAAACCCACTTACAGTCAACAGTAGATTTATCTTTAGGTTCAGGTACTAATTTCCAAGTTTGATTCTTCTCTAAAGAACTCATCTCATGTTTCATTGCCTTAAACCACTCTTTTGATTGTTCACTCTTCGTTGCCTCTTCAAAGGTCTTTGGTTCCCTATCAGCTAACTCCTCATAACTCGCATGAGCAAAAGCTAACTCGGATTCATAACCAAATCTCACCGGTGCTCTAGTCTGTCTCCTCTCTCTATCCCTAGACAAGTTATAGTCTGCTAGAGGATTTTCTTCTTCAGGGTATTCTTCTACTACTACTTCATCTCCATTCTCGACATCAGGTTGTTGTTCCTGAATCTCCACCTCACTCTGTGTAACAGGGATGAATGTGCTAGGTTTCCCTAACTCTACCTTTAGCTGACTACTCTCTTCACCTTGTATTTCCTCACTTACAGGTTCAGATTCAGCTTTCAAACATGGCATTTCGCTCTCATTGAATGTAACATCTCTACTCACAATGATTTTAACTCCTTTCTAGCTCCTATCCCACAACCTATACCCCTTGACACCTTCGGGGTAACCTAGAAAAACACATTTCCTAGCTCTAGGTTCAAGCTTTCCCTTACTCTGATGAGAAAAAGCAGTGTAGCCAAAAGTTCTAAGCATGGAGTAATTACTAAGTTTACCAAACCATTTTTCATGCGGAGTATCACCATTCAATGCAGCAGATG
Organism: Fraxinus americana; assembly: GCA_035079005.1. Lineage (NCBI taxonomy): Eukaryota > Viridiplantae > Streptophyta > Magnoliopsida > Lamiales > Oleaceae > Fraxinus > Fraxinus americana. Next base: position 31,139,494 of record CM068712.1, read on the forward strand.
GAGTCAAATTAATCAAATAACAAGCAGACATAACAACATCGCCCCAAAATGACTTCGAGACTCCAGAACTTAACATCATGCAACGCACTTTATCAAGTATGGTTCTATTCATCCTTTCCGCTACCCCATTTTGTTGGGGAGTAGGAACCGTTTTATGCCTTATTATTCCACTTTCCTTGCACATATTATCAAAATCAGTGTTATAAAACTCTAGACCATTATCAGTTCTCAAAAACTTGATGATCTTACCAGTTTGGTTTTCAACTTGTCTTTTCCAATTATTAAATTTATTGAAAGTGTCGGATTTCTCTTTCAAAAGATAAACCCACACTTTCCTAGTATAGTCATCAATAATAGACAAGAAATACCTATTCCCACCTGATGTGGGAGTGCTAGATGGACCTCACAGATCCGAATGCACATATTCAAGCATGGTTCTAGTATTATGAACACTCTTGGAGAAAGTAGTTTTATGGTGTTTGCCAAGCACACAATGGTCACAGAAAGACAAATCAGACACACAGTCATTTCCAAAAGCACCTTTTTCATTAAGAAGCTTAATCCCCTTAATACCCACATGTGCAAGTATATTGTGCCATTTGTGTGTATGATCAGACTTGGCGGAAGAGATAGAGGAGTCTAAACCTCTCATCACTTCCCCAGTGGTTATGTAAATATCATTTTTTCTAATACCCTTAATAGAGACAAGTGCACCTTTAATCAATTTCAAAATCCCATTTCCAATTTTACCAGTGAAATCAGATTTCTCAAGTCTTCCCACTGAAATTAAGTTTCTAGACAATTCAGGGATATATTTAACGTCTTTTAAAGTATACACAAAACCAGTATCAAACTTCAACGTAATATCACCCATGCCAACAACATTTTAAGCAGAATTGTCACACAACACAACATGCCCATCATTTGATTCATACAAATTTTCAAACCAATCTTTATGTGATGTCACATGAAAGATGCACCAGAATCAAGAATCCACTCATGAAAACGAGAATTTGCAGTTGAGTTTAATTCAACAGAAGAAACAACAGAATTGGTAATCATATAGATTTCACCACCACAATTACCAGAGTCAGACGACAACACATTCACCTCGTCTCTATCTCGACCATTTTGCTTATTTTTCTCTTTATAGCAATCTTTTATAAAATACCCCGTGTTCCCACAGCCATAGCATTTTCTTTCCTTAGTCCTAGATTTGGATCTAGGCTTACCCCTGCTTTTCCTTCTATGTCCATTACTACTAGACTCGCCACTACTTTGGTAACCATTATGACTGTTTTGCCTAAACTGAGTTCTACCCCTCATCATGTGAATCTCACCGCTCTTCCTATCATATTTTTCAGCCCTCATCTCCATCTCTTTACTTCTAAGAGAGTCAACGACAATTTCAGGTGTCAAGGTGTCCCTACCATACTTAATAGCATTTTTCACTTCACGATAAATATCAGGTATAGCATTCAGCAGTATAATAGCTTTGTAGGTTTCAGGCACCAACTCTCCACAATTAACAATATCTTGTACAAGTTTGTTAAACACATTTAAATTGTCATCAAGTTCTTTTGAGGAATCCATTTTGAAACTGAAAAAACGCTCGAGTAAGTAGAGCTTGTTGAGAGTAGATTTAAGCATATACAAATCTTCCAATTTTTGCGAAAGTTCTTTAGTGGTTTTCAATTTACCCACTTTTCTCAAAACTGCGTCGACAAGTGTAAAATAATAGAGGTGTAAGCAAGCTCATCAGCTTCTTCTTTTTGTTCTTTTGAAAAATCAGCGGGAAAATTGCCATCAATGGCTTTCGAAACTTTTTGTTGAACCAAAATATCTCGCATTTTCTGTTGCCAAATAGAAAAATCACCTTTTCCAGTAAAAGTTCCCAAATCAAAATTGTGCGTTGTCATTTTCAAACAGGAAACACAAAGACACAATTAAGCCATACAAAGTAGACCTAAGTTCGCAAATATACACCGTTTAAAAATTTCCGGACGGGTAAAGTCTAGGTATTCTAGGGACTTATCAATGCAACGGGAGGATAATCAACAAAACAGTTTCACTCACAATATGTCACAAACGATAATATGCTGAAATTAACCAAAAGAGCAAAAAACACTTAGCAAACGAAAAACAGTTAATTCCTAATTTCTAGCACAAGCAATGGTTACCCCACACGGTAACCCCAATCCTATTGTCACCCCACACGATGACGCGCTAGTGCTGAAATTAAAAGAGGATCAGCCAATTTACCAGAGCGGACTTGTCTGAGTCTGTAATTTTCGAGAGTTGCGAATTTACTGCTTTAGGCCGCAATTTATGGCCTAAAGTACTTCAGTAAATGTGTTGCGCAGTTACAGCCTCAAATCTGTATCGACCACCGAAAAAGGGCAAAATCGTCCAATATTTTATGCAAACCTGAAACACTAAAATAACAATATCAGTACGTTCAGGTGAATAAACTAAACAAACTGCTCAAAAAATTTTGGCCGGAACAGCCTGTCACGCGCCGCTGTCGGAGTTCACGCGTTGCACCACCAGGAGCGCCTCTGCCTGCTGGTTATGGGTCTGCCCTCAGATTTTCCGGCAGGTGAGTGGTTTGGCCGGAATCGATGGAAAGAGGTCCCGTTTTTCCCAAAAAAATGCGAGCTGCCTTCTCTGCCTTCGTCGGTTTCGCCTAGATTTACACCACACTTATCTCTGATACCAAATGTGATGTTAAACCACCAGCTTTGCACCTTGAGACCGGGCTCAGAAACCTCCAATCGACACCACAAGCGAAAACCCAAACACCCAACCAACACAAACGGTTGCTCCACCTAGTTCTGCCCACACAGGAACTTCGAAGAGGAGGATGGAGAGTTTAATAACCACAGGGTAGCCACAAAGGCAAAAGGAGAGAAAGGGTGGAAGGTACACTCAGCCACGGTCGAAGGTTTGCTCTCCAGGTTATCACAAATTTCTCTCACTCACAAATAGTAACGGGTATGGCATACATATAGGATTAGGTATAGAACTAGGTTAAGCCCAATAAGACAAGATAAGGCCCAAGTAGGAAACATGGGTGGGCCATCCAAGTTTGGGTCGATTTAATGTTGGTTTACCAATTGTGGTGTCGATGTACTTTCAGTCATTTGGACTATGCCGACTGAATTTAGACAATGTATTTCATCATTATCCGGGGAGGTCGTTTGACAACAATTTGCCTAACACCGGCTTAGAACATTGTGGGGCGACTTCTTAAGTCCAAACGGCGGCCTTCCCCCATGGAGGATCTCTGTCACACACGACTTTCCTCATTGGCACAAATCCTACAACAAGATCTTGTGGGATGTTGAGGTTGTCGAGACCTTCCCGATGCATCATCGTACACAATCAGATTCTATATTCTTCAAATCAAGATCATCAGTTTCTACAGTAATTTATCCTTGAAATTTGACATATATGTTGCCGCAGATGAACATAATAATAGTAAAAAAAAACCAAGTTTGATGCAACAGCATACACCTAAAAATTCATTTTGTGAAGAGCAAGATATGTTTAATGGTTTCAGAGTTTTGAAAATACATAAAGGAGGTAATGAGTGTGTATCAAAAAAATTAAAGCTGGGAACAGACAGATGATTCATAGTTGGCAACGTAATCCAATGAAATGCGATTCCCTCCAGGTTGTTAAACTAACCTGTCCATTCAAGTAGATTTTGTCATTTATCCCATAGATGAACTGCCCTCCATGGTTGCACTTTATGGAAAAAAGGTTGACTGTTGGTCTGTTAAATAGAAACACACATAAATGTGTAGGATTCGAGCAAAACAAAAACAGATTTAGCGTAGTTAAATAAAATAAACAATTTAAAATAGAGACATACACCATATCTCTATGGAAGCGTTGGTTCTTCGAGCGACATTTTTCAAGGCCTTAAAATTCAAAAATTTGAGCAGAAAAAATGTACTAGAGCACATGGGTTTCAGGATTTATTAAAAAATGAAAAAATTTGTTTTTAAAATTTTTTTTAATAACGGATTTATTGAAAAATGCTTCTTACTTGTCACTCAACTTTAGATTTTTGCACTCCATCACTCACTAGACGGACACCGTTTCTTTTCTTGCTTACGTGGATGACGGAATTAATACGTGGCATTTAACTCCGTTAATAATTTAAATGAGATGCCTAACGTGGAGGATAAGTCAGCGAATCGTGTCTCACCAAAAAAAAAGCCCCTTTTCCCTTCATCAAAACGTCCCCAATTGAAATGAAACCAACAGAAAGAAATGTCCTCAATTGAAATAAGCCTAAGCCCCAAATCCGAACTTGATGTTACGGCTGCCAAGAGAAGTAAAGGATGTGCATCTTCTCCGACGTCAAGCTCGTGCATCTTCTCCAGTGTTGAGAACAAATCCGAGGCTTAAGGTTTTGATTTGTTTTGAGGTTTATGCTGTCTCGGATTAGTATGTTTATGTGGAAAGGAAAAACTTTATAGCGCTTGTTTTGGTGTCTACATCAATAAATACATCAAGATTTTCTGTTTTGACATAAATTCAAATTTGAAAGTATTTTATGATTCTCGAAGAACCAGGATTTGCGAGAAATGAGGGGCAAACTGCTCGTAGCAGAAACAACAACAAATCATGGGGTGTTTGAAAGTGGATTTCATTGCAATATCTTTAATGGAGAATAAACATTAGATTACCATCTAACTTATTGTAAGTAATCAGGGGGAAAATTGTCTTCTTATTTTTTCTGGACGTGTTCACGTAGATTATTAGAGCTTTGGCGTGTATCGTCTAATTTGATGTTTTTATATTGCATCATTTGATATTTGCTCGTTGAGAAAAGCCAAAAAAAAAAAAAAATTCATATAATCATTCCGTCATATGAAATATTATCTTGAATTTAGGCTAAATTTATTCTATTAGCTTCTGTAATTTCAATTTTTTCTTTTCAAGTCGTCGTGCATTCCATGTATTTGGTAACTAATGGAGTACGAACCATCTTTTGATCTGAATTTAAATTTGTACGATATTTTTAGTTCCAAGATTTGTCGTCTTTGAAATGCATTTTTTTCTTAACGTCACAAACAAGAGCTTGACAGAAGCAGAATTAGTAGCACTGCTTGAATAGGTTCGAGAAGAGAAGAAACTCGTGCCTGGTGTTGGTGTTTTGCAAAATAGCCGAGAAATTTTGAGTTGGAAACTGTTGATGTACAGGTAGTTTTCTAAAGAACCACCATGATGCTAAAGAATCTGATATGAATGAACCATGAATGGCTGTTCAACCATGAATAGTAATGAATGGGACTATATAGATTTCAAGACAATTTGTATTTATATAGTAATGAACCATTAATGGTTGTTCAACTCATTGTTTCCTGAATGAAATGGTAAACTTGCAGCAAACGGCAACAGGAATGTGAAATGCGTGCTCTAGACCATATGCAGGAATGATATTGCAATCTGGGCAATAGTCCCACCATTAACTTGTATGTCCATCAAGTGTGCCTAATTCTGTTTTAGCCCTTCACCAAATGTGAAAGTTCACACTTCAATTAATGGATAATTCAACACAAAAAATATCAGATTCATATGTCACAAGCCACATGTCAAATGACCTCAAATTCATATATCAAATTCTAACTAAAACAGAGCGACCTTCTAAGTGATGCTCGCATCAATGTCACAAGCCATTCGTAATTCTAAAACAATTGCCGAAAAGCCAAACTTACGAATATAGAATGAAACATAAAAAATACAGAGATCAAACACCAAAGTAGCTTAAAGATGAAATTAGCTGCATCCATGTTGTCTTCCTCAGGCGCCATCATATCCTCAACCATGTTGTATTTAGAAATACAGAGATCAAACTCTTTATGTTCATCTTCAACTTCACAGTCAAGGCCATCATATCCTATTCAATCCCTTCAGTCACATTACGTTCATACAACATGTTGTATTCCTCAGACGCCAAGTCGTTCTCAAAATCTATGAAGTCTGGATCATTCCCGTACTGTGTCATAAAATGAAGGTACAACAGAAGTCTCAGATAATGACTATACTGAATATGGATTCGCTGAATTCTCAAAAGAAACATATTATAGAATTCGTAAGAAATTAACGTCACAACATGAGGAAAAATAAGCATAATTTTTGGAAACATATTCTTGCAAACAGATTATGTGCATGGTTAGCGATTGAATATGATCATTGTCGATAAAAACTGGAAAAATTGGGAGCCCGCAATTAACTTCTGAAATTCTGGAGAAACAGGCCAAAAACCATTCTCAAACACTACCATTGTCCATTTTCATTGCCTTATGTACTGAACTAACTCCAAATGTTAAAACAGTATTTTTGCCTTAAAGCAGAATACGCATTCAATTTTAACAACACTTTAGCAGAGCAGTAAATCATAGCATATAAGCAACTTTAAAGGAAATTATTCATCACAATCATCTACCCATCTTCCATCACTATAAACAAATCAAGAAACCCCCAATAAATGGAAAATGAAAGAGAGCTCACCACAGGAAGTTTAAAATATGTTAAAATGGTATCACAAAATGGTTTCATAATTAACTTCATTTGGTCCCTCCTTGTGCCCGAGCTCGACGTCGGAGAAGATGCACAGCCTTCGCTTCTTCTGTCAGCCGTAAGGCCCGTAACTTCATGTTCGGATTTGGGGGCGTCGATTTGGTGCTTAGGGTTATTTTAATTGGGAACTTCTCTTTTCTACTGATTTCGTTTCAATTGGGGACGTTTTGAAGAAGGGATAAGGGGTGTGTTTTGGTGAGACATGAATTGCTGACTTGTCCTCCACATTGGCATCTCATTTAAATTATTGACGGAGTTAAATGCTGCGTATTAATTTCGTCATCCACGTAAGCGAGAAGAAAAAGGGTATCCGTCTAGTGAGTGATGGAGTGCAAAAGTTTAAAGTTGAGTGGCCAATGGGAAGCATTGTGAAGTTCGGTGAGTAAGTCGTGACATTAGCTAAAGTTCAGTGACCAATGAAACATTTAACTCCAATTACAACACTTTTCAATTACTAGAGTGAGATATGAACCAAAATAACAAAATTAACCATTAACAAGTACGCCTACCTTCAGAGCGCAACATTAAGCTGTAATTTCTCTAATGCATCATGTAACTCGGAAAATCTATGGTAATCAAAACAAACTGTTGACACATAAAATATTCAGCTTAATTCAAATAGCCCAAGAGAGGTAATGGCCCAAGAGAAGAAGCCCATCTAGAGAGATCAGGGTAAAAGTCCAATCAGAAATGTCATTAAATATGATGAAAGCCCAAAAATAAAGGTACAACGTCGCCCAAACCTGCAGAACGCCCAGATGTTGAGCGAATGAAACATCCTATAATCGCCCAGAGCGGAAGTTCAATTGTCGTCCAAAAATGCTGAGTCGCCCAGAGTCCCAACAATGACTAAAGCTTGTTGTTATCCAAAGTCACGATCTAAGACGGTTTGAGTACATTATAATTACGCCCCACGATTTGAGAGAGTTGATGGCAAGCAGTTATGAAGAGGACATGGTGATAGGAGTTGCACACGGTAGTTATTAGCCAGCCGACCATGATGAAGGAAATGGGTAGTTACAAGCAGTTTCTAAACGATCAAAACTGCCCAAGCCATAAAAAAGTAAGAGGAAGACAACGAAGACAAGCCCGACAAAATTCACTCTCAAAACTGAGAACATGTAATTTACTTTTCTTAAATTAACTTTTAATTACTTCAATTCCCTTGTACTTGTGTGCTTGCGCCCCTTGGAGGCATCTTGTTCGTATCCAAACTGTAATCTTCATATTCAATAAACACCCCTTTTTGGGATTTTGTTCCAAGAGGTTTGTCCCTTCCACAATCGTTTGATCCATTTTTAATTGTTAGCGAGCGAAAACCCCGCGAAACAATTTGGCATGCCCGGTGGGACACTTGTTGTTTGAAGATGCAAATGGAAAACATTATGCATCATAAAAATTCTGATAAAGTACCAGCAAGTCACGGAGTAGTCCAGTCTGTGATCGAGGGATATGAGGAACAGCAACATTCTCCTCAGACGGAAGGACAGACTCTAAGCAGTCACAGTCGTTATGAGCCAATGACAGAGCTGAGTCCTCGAACCATGCGTATATTGCTTGGAGAACTTACACAAGACGTCGTTGAACAGGTAAATTTACGAAAAGTCCATAATATGGAAAAATTTACCCAGAGTGGAAATGTTCACTATGATAACATGACCAAACAATTAAGTGCGTTAAATGATCTCATGAGCAAATTAGTAGGCCAAGTATGTCAACCAACCGTAGGGAGTCATTTCCAGACCAGGGCAATTGTGGGACATGCTTCACCACACAATTCCCCTGGTTTGAACCCAGGTCCAGGTCTAGAAACATTTTTCGGCCCTTCCACCTCAAATCAAGGGGTTAATGGAGCGCCAAATTTGAATGGCGATAATGTGACTACCAACCTGGGGGGTAATCCAAACGTAAGGGATAATGTCCAGAATGGTGGACATAAATTACCTCGTGTTAATGAGGGAGTAAATACTCAATATAATGGGTATAATGGTCTGAACAATGACACTTTCCCTACCAATCAAGAACCAAATTTTAGGCCGCCTCAAGTAAACCAACAAGTGAACCAACCCATAGGAGTCCCATATGAGCCAAATGCTTTGCTGAGGAATCAAATTGCAGAAATAGTACAAGACCAAATGGCTGTTGGGGTATGTCCTGTTATTAGGCCGACCTACACTAAACCATATCCTGATTGGGTAGATCAAGCATATCCATGGCCTAGAGGGTATAAAGTGCCCGAATTCTCATTGTTCACTAGTTTAGGAGAAGTATATATTCTGGAACATATAGGACGATTCACATTACAGAGTGGTGAGGTGACCGATTATCATAAAATGAGACTATTTCCTAGTTCATTAACAGGAGTAGCATTTTTGTGGTTTATCAACTTGCCTGCAAATTCCGTTCAGACATGGCAACAAATGGAACAGTTGTTCCATGCTCACTTTTATAAAACAGAATCTGAGGTTACACTGGTCGATTTGGCGAACTTACGTCAAATGCCAAATGAATGGGCAGAAGGTTTTCTTCAAAGGTTCAAAACAGTTAGGAGTAAATGCTTTGTACCCTTGCCTAAAAAAGAATTTGTCAAAATCGCTCAAACTTGTTTAAGTTTTGATTTAAAGAAGAAGTTTCAGGATAGGGAATTCCCTGACCTGTTCCAACTTAGTGCGAACGTGATCAGGTACGAACGTTTGATAAGAGAAGAAGAGCAAGTAAAAAATTCTAGTAAAGGGACTTATTACAAAGACCCACACTTTGGCGTTCATGCTATAAATGATGAATTTTACTATCAAACTGAAATATGTTTGGCCGAATTGACCAAAGGGGATGCATATACTTGTCCCATAATGGCTTAGCCTAAGGATGTAGTCAGAGATGAGCCTGTAAAACAAGAAAACAAAAAGAGCAGAACGTTCTCGTTCGACGTGACAAAAGCTGGCCTTATATTAGATAAATTGTATAAGGATAAGCAGATAAAACTCAGCGATAAACATAAGTTGCCAAGCCCTGAGCAAATTAAGGGTAAAAAGTATTGTAAATGGCATAATGCATGATCACATATGACTAATTATTGCTTGGTTTTCCGTCATGTTTTACAGGACGCTATTGAGTCAGGACGAATGACGTTCGAAGACAAAAAGAAGATGGCAGTGGATGAAAATCATTTCCCACAGCCACTTGAAGTGAATATGGTGACGACCAATCTCAAAAATAAGTTGCCAAGGTTCAAGTTAGTCATCGATGATGAGGAAGACCCTGAGAAACATGGCAGCGTGTTCAAACGTATTAGGGGAAAAGAACTCATGAAGAATGAAGAAGTCTTGTGTGTCGGATGTAAAGGAGAAATGAAAGCAAGCATTGGGAAACCGGAAGTATGGCAGAATCATCATCCTCTTGAGTTTGTTCCAAACAGGAGGCAAGATACATCGTTCTATAAAGGACAGCCTTTGGAAAGGCAGTTCAGGCCAGCAAGGCATGAAAGATCATTCAGACCACAGCTTCGTCAGCCTCATGTATGGCATTCATATCAGTATAACGCGAGACGTGTTGTGCCGTTTAATGAAATGACCAGGACTCAGCAAAGATGATTTCAATGGAATTATGGACGAATGATGAAGTAGCAACAAGAAATGCCACGTCCTAAAGTGCCAAGAGTACTGGAGATAGTTAATCAAAATGCTCTCGAAGACAGTGAAGAGACTGGCACCGGGGAGTCAATGGGAGAAATGCCAAAAAGTTCTTCTGGGAGGTCGAAGTTTGATCGAAACAAAAGAGACGAAGAAGATACAGAACCCCCTCTTACAATCCAGTTCGGTACCTTACCTCCCGTCATGGCTAATAATTACCTGTTGGCCAATGAATTCAAGAATAAGGAGGAAGAATGAGGAGATGAAGAAGAAGCATGTGTGTTGGAATGTGGAGGTGGTCAGACGTCTCAAGAAATACAAGGCGAAGAGGACGATGGCATAACTGATATTGAGGAAGAGATTGATCTCGAAGAAGAAAGGAGAAAGAGAGGAGTATTACGTAACACCTTGCTGAAACAATTGCATCGGGAAGGAGTTCGTGAAGTAGATTTGTTGGGAGAACCATTTGGACGTTCTTTCGATTTCTACGTACTATATGGGACACCCAAGAGGAAGAAAAGGGTACCTTGTTCTGAGAAATACGGGTCTCCTCCAAGGATACTGCCTCCCCCAATAGGTTGGGTAGCTGCTAGAGAAATATTGGAGAATGAATATAGTGTCCCACAGACAAGTACTCAGCCAGAGGTATTGCAAGTTGATTTATCATAAGGGGATAAGTCCACAGGGGACAAACAGGAGGTGGAAATTGATGCAGCAGAAAAGGTTGTCTTCAAAAAGCCCACTATGAATTGACCAAGTATTTAAGACCACTTTATGTGAAGGCTTTGGTCAATGGCATACCCGTGGTGAAAGTACTTATTGATAATGGGGCCGCCATAAATATTATCCCATTCAGGATGATGAGGAAGTTCGCGAAAACAGAGGATGACATGATCCCAACGGAAGTCATTCTCACGAGCTTCAGTGGGGGAGCCACTTCGGCCAAGGGAGTCATGCCACTAGATATAACTATGGGTACGACTACTAGGACGACTGTCTTCTTTGTCATTGATGGTCCTACTAGTTACAATATACTGCTAGGGCGAGATTGGATTCATGGAAGTCGCTGTATACCATCATCGCTCCATTAGTGCTTGGTTTTCTGGAATGATCAAGGTAAAGCAGAAGTGGTACAGGCAAATCATAGGCTTTTTGTTGCAGAAACTAACTCGGTAGAAAGGTTCATGTACGAAGGAAACTACGGACCTGTCAGGATAATCCAAGATGGAGAAGAAACTCAAGTCGTCGCACAGAGTGAAGAACCATTTTCGATAGAAGCACTCGCTGAAATGTTCAGTCAAATGAGACTAAACATAGTGGCCCTAGAAGAGCCAGTGATTGGCAAAAGAACGCTCAGAGAATATTGATAACTTGGCAACCAAAAGAGCATGTGGCCGAGATTCACGCCTTTAAAGCCAGATTGGTGGCTTTCAATAAAGAATGTCAGGAGAAAATAAAAAAAGAGGTAGCATTGAAAACGCTGGGAGACAAATTGGCAGTATTCAAATTGGAACAAAGTATTGACCAAGAAGTTAACAAGGTAAATTGCCTAGAAGAAGAAGTACCTGAAAAGGACATGGACGATGAAGTGATGAGGATCCACAAACCTGGAAACGCTCAAGCACAAGACCTTTTGATCAAAGTAAACATTGGCGATGTGGGAGAAGATCGCCCAACATTTATCAGCCAAATGCTTAGTCAAGAGGTTAGTACAGCATTAATCGCTTTATTAAAAGAATATAAAGATTGTTTTGCTTGAGAGTTTGAACATATGCCTAGTTTAGATAAAAATTTAGTGGAACATAGATTGCCAACTAAACCAAACTTTAAGCCCCATAAACAGCCTCCTAGACGTTTGCTCCTAACGTGTTACCTGAAATTAAGAAAGAAATTGAGTGACTATTAAAAGCAGGTTTCATCAGGACAGCTAGATATGTTGAATGGTTATCTAATATCGTGCCAGTGTTGAAAAAGAATGGTAAAATGAGGGTGTGCATAGACTTTAGAAATCTGAACTTTGCGACACCTAAAGATGAGTATCCAATGCCCACGGTAGATTCCTTGGTTGATTCCACTGCCGAACATGTCATGTATTTCTTTATGGATGGGTATTCAGGGTATAACCAAATATATATAGTTGAAGAAGACATACATAACACTGCCTTAAGATGCCCGGGGGCCTTAGGATGTTACGAATGGGTAGTTATGTTTTTCGGCCTAAAAAATGTGGGGGCGACTTATCAAAGGGCAATGAATCTAATCTTTCATGACATGATATGCAAGTTTGTTGAGGTGTATGTAGATGATATTGTAGTAAAATCTGTTAAAGAGGAAGATAACTTCGAACAACTGAAATGCTCATTTGAGCGAATGAGACAATATAAGATGAAATTGAATCCTTTAAAGTGTGCATTTGGTGTCAATGTCGGTAATTTTCTTGGCTTTCTAGTACACCAAAGAGGAATCGAACTCGATAAGAATAAAGCAAAGGCCATCTTAGAGGCCAAACCGCCTAGCAACAAAAAAGAATTGCAAAGATTTTTAGGTCAAGTTAATTTCTTAAGGCGATTTATCTGTAATTATGTAGGGCGAACAAAAGCTTTTTCGCATTTCCTAAAGTTGAAAATCAGGACGAACTCGTCTAGAAAAAAGAACATCAACAGGCATTTGATAGCCTAAAGATGTATTTGTCAAATCCGCCAGTGTTGGTGTTACCTATCCAAGGACGGCCAATGAAGGTGTATATATCGGCTGAACAGAAATCGATAGCTGGAATGATCGCGCAAGAAGACCAATTTGGTGAAGAAAGGGCAATATATTATTTAAGTAGACGTTTGACGAAATGCGAATGTAATTATTCTGCTATCGAGAAACTATGTCTTGCTTTATATTTCACATGTACTAAGTTAAGGGCCTATTTACGACCTGTAACAGTTTATCTGATTTCTAAAATTAATTTAGTGAAGTACATGTTCTCTCGCCCTGTTTTACACCAAAGGATAGGCCTTTAGACTTTGGCATTGTCCGAATTTGAAATACAATATGTACCACAGAAGGCGGTAAAAAACCAAGCATTGGCTAATTTCTTGGCCGATCACCCGTGCCTCGATATGCCTGAAGAAATTAAATTGGAAATAGACTCATTCGAGTTCAAATAATGGATCCTATATTTTGATGGATCAAAAACTTTCAAAAGTACAGGGGTAGGAATAGTTTTGATAAATCCTCTAGGGATTTGTTATAAATTCGCCTTCACATTGGACAGAATGTGCACCAATAAACAGGTCGAATATGAATCATTGATTGTCGGCCTAGAGTTATTAATTGAAACGGAAGTAAAAAACGTGATTATTAGAGGCGATTCCCAGTTGGTGATTTACCAACTCATTGGCGATTTTAAATGTCAGAGCGAATCCGTCATAAGCCAGTATGAAGTCGCCCAAGAATTACTAGAAGAGTTTGACCAAGTAAAACTCCAATATGTCAATAGAATGTACAAAGACATAGCAAACGAACTGGCCCAAACGGCTTCAGGTTACTTAAAAGTCTTAGATATAGAGCCCACTTGTGAATATGGAACAATTTTGCCCGTTATACAAAGGAGGGCAAATAGGATTGGAATTCATTGCATACAAAAAGGAGACGCAGTGGATTGGAGGATAGAGATAAAGGAGTTCTTGAAAGAACCAAGTGAAAAGAACAATAGAAAGATAAAACTACGATCGTTGAATTACACACTGATTGAAGGTGAATTACTTAAAAAATGCCCAGATGGGGTGTTGTTAAGGTGTGTAAGCTTATAAGAAGCTAAGGTGATTATGGCTGAAATACATGAAGGAATTTGTGGAGCCCACTAAGCTGGTCAAAGGATGAGGTGGTTAATTATTAGGAATGGATATTTTTGGCCTAAAATAGGAGAAATGTGTGTCCAATATGTAAAAAGTTGTCGGCATGTCAAAAGCATGGGCCAATTCAGAGAGCGCCAGCTAGAGAAATGACACCTATCATTAAGCCATGGACATTTAGAGGTTGGGCGATAGACTTAATAGGGAAGATTTATCCACCATCGTCCAAACAACATACGTTCATTATAGTGGCAACAGATTTCTTCACCAAGTGGGTAGAAGCAATACCTCTAAAAGAGATATCTCAGAAAAGTGTTATAGAATTCATTCGCGATCATATTATCTATAGGTTTGGAATCCCACAAACCCTGATGGTGGATCATGGGATTTCCTTGAATGGGGATCAAGTGAAGGAATTTTTGAGCGAATTTGGGGTCAAATTGGTAAATTTCACGCCTTATTACGCTCAATCCAACGGTCAGGCTGAATCATCTAACAAGATTTTGAAGAACATCGTAAGAAAGATGATAAGTGAAAACGCCAGAGATTGGCACGAGTGTTTGAATCAAGCTTTGTGGGCCTATAGAACGTCGCCACGCACAAGCACTAAAGTTACCCCTTTTCAACTAACATACGGGCAAGACGTGGTGCTATCGTGGAAATCAACGTGCAGTCAATGAGAGTGTGTTCACAAAACAACTTGGGCGACAACGAACGCGCAGAGTTACTCGTCCAAAATTTGTTGGAATTGGACGAATTAAGGTTGGATGTTCTGGATAGATTGCAAGTCCAGAAACAGAAAATGGCTAAGTCTTACAACAAAAAGGTCATTGCCAAGTCTTTCAGTTTGGGCGATTTAGTTTGGAAAATAATACTCCCTTTGGATAGTAAAGATCCAAAGTACGGTAAATGGTCGCCAAATTTGGAAGGACCATACAAAGTGAAAAGTGTTTTGCCTAATGGAGTCTACCATTTAGAAGATTTAGATGGTACTAATCACGTGAGTTTCATCAATGGCAAATACTTGAAGAAATATGTTCCTTCCTTATGGGAAGACGAAACAAATACAAACTTAAACATGAAAGTTCTAATGAGCGATGATAACCAAATAAAATAAAAGACGAAATACGTCTAAATAAAAATTTTTATTAAGTAAATATTGGTTACATCAATAGAATATGAAAAGTGCAAAGCCTCATATGTGTGAGAATTTAAAATCTTCTATAAGTTACAACTGAAGATGAACAATTGTAGGCCTTTGGCAGCAACAGTGACAATTGTGGACTGGGACTAGCCACATCCCTAAAAGTATTGCTGCAATGGCGAGCAAAAGGCCCAGAAACGTTCATTCCCACCATCGATAGATGGGAAGAATTTTGCCGCCGGCCAAGAAACATTTTCTATATCTCCCATACCAACAGGCGTGTCAAGTCGGACGACGCACAGGATGGATCAACTGATCCATTTCTACGGAAAAGTGAAACTGGCAAAAGTATCGAGATACTGGACGATGGCAGCAGGATAATTCTTGGAGAAGAATTACGAATGAGAATGATAAGTATTGAAAGACACAAACGTATTTATAAGGGAATGAATATGAAAAGTCAGAAAATGAAAGGCCATGTACATTAAATGGCCCAAAATCTGAAGGGTGAGGAAATTGATATGCATGAATCTTATCATAAAGCCAAGTGCTTGGGGGGGGGTTGACGATTTAAAAAGAGGAACGTCAATCAATATTCGAGCATACAATTAACATAAAATCAAGTTCTTGGGGGGTTGACGATTTAAGAGAGGAACGTCAATTAATATTCGAGCATACAAAACAATTGTTCATTAAAAGCGAATACTGCCGTTACAGTTGAAAAGTGACTATGATGAATAGTCCATGAATTTACAAAGAAAAGGACATCAAAATGTCTCAATTACAATTCACCCCAAACAGATCGCATCTGTTCCCTAAACTTCGCCCAATCCTCATCCTGCCTTTGAGAAGCAGTATCTATGTTGGTCATAACCTCTTCATCCACTTTCAGCTGCTGGTAACGCTCAACTAATGATTTGGTCCGTTCTACCCCGTAGGAAGCATTACGCTCTTTAGCAGCCATCCTGGCCTTGCAATCATCCATCCTTACTTGAAGCTCCTTCATCTCTGCAGCCAAGGTCATCATTAAAGAATCTTCAGCCTTAATTTCAGAAGAGAGTTCATTCAATTCAGTCTTGGCCTTGTTGATTTCCTGGAGCAAAGATTCTTTTTCAGATGAGGCACGAAAATACTGAGTACTTTTGGCCTTCAAATCGACACATCTAGCAAATAGAGAAAGGACTTCAGAATGAATGACCCTCAATGTTGCCTTGAATTTAGGAGAAACATTGAGCGACGGAAGCGTAAGTGCTTGTGCCAACTTCGTGCTCAAAAGGTCAAATTTATCCTTCGGTGTGGCAGCACTGACCGTGCAAACATCCATATCCATGAAGCCAACATACTCAAGCATTGATTGTCTAAGAATTTTCATGTTTGCCTCTGAGGATTAGAAGGATGACCAGAAGAAGGGCATGACGTTTTCATATGTTCCCAAGAGGAAAACAAGTCTTGGATGGAGCGAACAACAATATTAGTGCACTGAAAAAAAAATGCCAATGCTAAAATGTCAATACAACAAATCAAGCAGAGTAAAAAGAGTGAAGGAGGAAATGAGCTACCTCATTAGAGACCTTCGAATGTTCGGGATCATCATCAATTGGCCCCACCATTCGTGAAGACTTCCCTTTCTCTGAATAGGACGAACTTACTGCAACGGGCAGGTTTGTGGGAACACCTGATACACACAGAGGAAAAACAAAAGTGTTATACTCTGAAAACCAAAAGCTCAGCGCGACTGGAAAAAGTACTGAATTATAAATTGGGGGATGGAGCGTAATCTCCAACAAATCCGAAATCCTTGCACGATCAAAGAGGGTCTTGGTGGGACCATGTTTTACAAGACGTGCATACCATCTACGAAAATTATTATCAGCTTTGGGCCAAGTGCAAATACCTTTTTCGCGAATCGGCTTCAGTGGCAACGAATTCAAAAATGGAAGGCCCTGAGTGCAAGGGAAAAGCTGGCCTGCCGCCATTGTTCAACATCTTCAGAATTGTTGAATGACGGCCCCAAATAGAATTCATCAGGGCCAAGGTTGGTTTGTGCAAGAAAGCTGGGGTTTACATACGGTTTGGCAAGAAGGTTTTGAAAATCCTCGAAACTGAAAAGAGCGTCAGACTGGGTTCGTGAAGTGGCCATTAGATTACAAGACTGTTGAAGTTGGCCGGTGAAGCGTAGCAGAAAAGCAAGACGATGAGCAGTAAAATAGTGGGGAAAAGATGCGAAGTATGAAGACATGGTTTAGTGGTGCAACGAATTGGCGCGATTTTTGGATTTAGAAGGGTTGTAACGTCACACCATTCCAGACAATTAGAAGAAAGTGATGATTGAAAAACATTGGGAATTTCAAACGTTGCTGGAAGACACGAAGATGAATATGGCGAAAATTAAAATTAATTCCGCCATATTGGGGGGTAATTGTTGACACACAAAATATTCAGCTCAATTCAAATAGCCCAAGAGAGGTAACGGCCCAAGAGAAGAAGCCCATTTAGAGAGATCAGGGTAAAAGCCCAACCAGAAATGTCATTAAATATGATGAAAACCCAAAAACAAAGGTACAACATCGCCCAAGCCTGCAGAACGCCCAGATGTTGAGCGAATGAAACATCCTATAATCGCCCAGAGCGGAAGATCAATTGTCGCCCAAAAATGCTGAGTCGCCCAGAGTCCCATCAATGACTAAAGCTTGTTGTTATCCAAAGTCACGATCTAAGACGGTTTGAGCACATCATAATTACGCCCATGATTTGAGAGAGTTGATGGCAAGTAGTTATGAAGAGGACGTGGTGATAGGAGTTGCACACGGTAGTTATTAGCCAGCCGACCATGATGAAGGAAATGGGTAGTTACAAGCAGTTTCTAAACGATCAAAATTACCCAAGCCGTATAAAAGAAAGAAGAAGACAACGAAGACAAGCCCGACAAAATTCACTCTCAAAATAGAGAACATGTAATTTACTTTTCTTAGATTAACTTTTAATTACTTCAATTCCCTTGTACTTGCGTGCTTGCGCCCCTTGGAGGCATCTTATTCGTGTCCAAACTGTAATCTTCATATTCAATAAACACCCATTTTTGAGACTTTGTTTCAAGAGATTTGTCCCTTACACAATCGTTTGATCCATTTTTAATTGTTAGCGAGCGAAAACCCGCGAAACACAAACATTGTGATGATCCAAAAATGAACCTCTTAATACTTTATTATTTATTAAGTACACCTATTAACGATGAGTTAGAAGAGATATACTGGTCAGCATCAATAGGAAACAGGCAACAGAACTTCCTTGTAATCCAGGCAATGATTGTTCTGCCTTTCTAGTGTAGTGTGTTATGGTATCACCAACCCTAGCATCCTCCACTGACCTAATAGAAGCAGAAAGATAGCACACCTGAAAAGGAAGAAATTTAAATAAGCATGAAAAGCACAAAAAAAAAATATGAAATTGAATGGTAAAATGGTAAGAGCACATGCAGAAACAAGTTTTAGGTCCAACTCGCACAGCATAAAAGAAAGACAGAGGATTGTCCCATTTCAATGATGCCGAGGGACTGTAAATATAGATAGAGGGAATCACGCATCCATTAGTTGTCGAAAATATCGCGGGCTTTCCAACGGTATCCGAAATCGGCGGTTTTGATTATCGGAAGTTGTCGAAAAATTGCCTCAAACTTGCCAAAAAAATCTGAAAATTCAGTGACCGTTTTGAAAAAAATTTCAAATTTTAATGACCGTTTCTGAAATTTTGAAACTTCAGTGACCGTTTTGAAATTTTCAGGTAACTTTAGTGACCATTTGTGGAATTAACCCAGAGATCAAATGTCAAGCATCCAAAATGGACAATCTTGTAAAGAGTGGCAATTTTTGTCAATGGCTTCTCTTTGTAAAGAATAATGTATTTTGTAGATGAAAAGACGTATTTATTATTCAAGAATTTGGTCAAAATTTTTGCCCTAATTTTTTCCAAGATAAGGTTGAAATGAAATGGGAAACAATCTGGACAACACCATGCGATCCTACGTCACAATAGTTTAAGCTGCAGGAACTCAACTTACATGCTTTATGATTATAGTTATTGCGATCGCGAGCTTCACATTTTCTCTCAAGTTCAAGTTGATCTTTGAATTTCTTCTTTTGTTCAGCTAGAGTTCCTTTTTATTCGCACCATGGGTCCTTCATCTTTAAGTTTTTTAAATTTGATCATCATCATCATCATCTCTAATTGATCCAATGCAAGTTTCAAAAGATTGCAATCAATTCCTCAAAACTTTTTAAATATTAAATTTAACTTTCGAAACTTATGAATCTTCTCCGATTGCTCTCTTAATTCTTCATAATGATCACATGCAATCCAATTGATCATCAATTTCTTTGAATCAACTCCAATTAAACTCTAAATTATCTTTTTTGGCTCCAAATGCATCCAAGTCGAAAATTTTCCTACAATTAACGTATTTACACTAAATTAGGTAGATATTTAAACAACAATTTTAACTTACTAAGGAATGTAAAACTCATTTTTAACCAAGGAGAGAGGTGGAGAAGAGAGAAGAACTCCTTGCCTAGAAAATCATCGGATCACTTTCAAAAGAGAAATATCCAAGCTATTCTCGTCACGAAAAAATAAAGTTAAGTGTTTTCTTTGGTCGTACAGCCTAGGTTGTAAACATATTCAACCTTACACGGAAAGAAAATAAATTATTGATGGTAGAATATATCTTACCCATTGTATTTAGAATTTCAATTCACATAAATTAGAAATATGGGTTAACTTCTTACATGGCAAGAATCAAATTTAGCATACGCAAGTAACTAAATAACAAATTTGATTAAAAATAATAATAATAATAATAATTAAATGGAAAACCACAATTATTGAATTTCATTTTCTATTCTTATACAAAAAAAAAAAAAAAAAATTAAAAAAAATTCAATGAACACCAGAAATACACAAGGATAAAATAGAAGCCCGATCTACACATTTTTGTAGATGGTAGCTTGTAGATTTGTAAATGAGGGAAAATTTCACTGGAAGTCACAAAACTTATATCTTTGTTTCATGTTAGCCACTTAATTTCAATTCTTTTCAATTTTATTATCCAACTTTTATTTTCGTTTTAGGATAGACCGTGATCGGACGTACTAAAGGTTAGACTAACATGATTAATGGAATGCACAACCTAACACTTGTTGAACGTTAAATCGACATTTTTCTGATGAGTGAATTGAGAACTCTTTACCTTGTACACCTTCTTTCAATTCGTTCAATAAATTAACTTCTGATTTATTGTCAAACAAGTAACATGTCTGTCAAATACGAATCAATTTTGGCGAAAATATGGAATGAGGATGCCTCTAAAATTTGGTTTACTATATGAGAACTTGGTCATCACACATGATTTTGTCTTTCTATAATTTTTTTTTTTTTTTTTAAACTTGGTGGACTCGGTCATCACATATGAATTTGACTTTTATCATCTGATTTCGACCCTTTACCAGCTATATATATATTTTTTCTGTGTTTCTTGAAGAAGACAAGCATTTGACTGGTCGAAAGCATGAAATCCAAACTCTTTTGAGGTTGAATTATATGTGCCCACTTTTGCCTCTCTTTGAAGTAAGTATTCCAACTTGAATACGTGCATCATTCAACCATGCCACGTTTGACAAAAAAGATAGAATTTTTACAATCAATTATGCGCGCGCGTATATACTTATTTATTTAGAGAGTCATATAAGTCAATAACTTTACGAGTTGGATGGTATTATGGATCATGTTAGAAATGTCACGCAACTGAGCAACTGAAATGATGAGGATCAAATGAATGATGGGAGATGGGAAAATCTTGGAGTGATAAGATTGTTAGATTCAAATCAAAGGATAAATACAAAGTTGTTAATTTGTTATTTGATAGTTGTTATCTATTTTTTAGGTAAACACTAGTTACAGAGAGTTGTTGAACTTATTTTATTATAAATATGAATAAATATGTGCTAGTCCTCATGGCTTATGGTCATCAATCAATAATGTTATAATCAAAATTTTTATTCATTTTTAAAGTTATTTTCATATTTTCTTCTGAATAGATTTGACTGTTTGAGTAGATCAATCTTGAAATTCGTATACTCGTTTGAACTTAATGAGTTTTAATACCATATTAATATTTAAATTTGTCTAGTTCGTAACGACGCAAGTTTTCAGATAGAAAGTTCAAGATGATATGCGCATTGTGCTTGAGTTAGTCCTTTGAAGGAAAACGCGTGAATGAGCATATCGAAGATTAAACTTAGATAATATTTTTGTACGGGTTTACGAGCTTGGAAAATGGAATTTCTTGTATGGAGAAATGGAAAATGGTAAGAAAAAAAGGATTGATATGATATCCTAGTTTTGGATTAAATCAAATGAACAAAGGAAATTCTTAATATAATAATGTCTAAATAACATGAAACGGGATGATAGATGTCTCTTTGTAAATCTATTTCTGTCACCATTAATATTTTATCATGTTTACGAGGAAAACATTAACCCTTGGAAAATTCTCAAAATTGACCAATAATTATTTAAAAACCACATATGTCTTTTGGTTCATTCGGGCAGGCGGCTGCTGTTTGTCATCTTTCTTCTATGTTTTCTGCCCAAGTTATAATATAATATATATGATTCAACAAGTAGAGTTTTTTATTCACTAATCAAAGATGAATTTCAACTTATAACTTTAAAAAAATTAGATAAAAATTTAAGTTCAAGTCAGTAATTAATTTTAATAATATATTTCATGAAAATTCATTCACAACTTTTATCAAAATCTACTGAAAAAAATTAATTTTTAGCGAAACCAAACATAGTTTAATATATATAAACAACCATCATAAAGCCTCTATTTTGTTTTGCTAAAAATCTATTTTTTAGTAGATTTTGATAAATACTGATGAAATGTGTGGTTGAAAATTGGCGAATTCTAGAAAAATAAGTAATTAAAATTAACTAATGACTTTGATTTAATTTTTTATCCATTAAAATTGGCAAAGTTGACTCTACTTATTAAAGTTTTGTAAGTCGATTTCTCCTTTCTTTATTTTTGCGTCAACCATTTTCGAAAAATTCCTTATCGACATTATTTATACACGACTTGACTATATAAAAATATCGATTTTGCTACCGGTACATCAAGGTGTACATCGGCGTGTACATCACACTCACATGGGAGGTGGGACCCGCTTGAATAAAAAAATATTTTATACAAGTGGATCCCACCTCTATGTGAGTGTGATGTACACCTTGATGTATAATTCTTGATGTACAAGTAGCATTTTTGTAAAAATATTCTAACTTGGAATATCGCTCAACGAATACAAAGAATATTCTAACTAACGTCATTTAAAATAAATATACGATGAATACTAATAGTTATACATATCAACCCGTTAAATGTTGTAAGCAAGCATTTTGAATATATTCTTTAAATCAAATATATAATATGTTATTGGCCGTCCGATTGAAAAATATTAGTTTAGAACTATGTTATATCTATTTATTTATAATTTACTTTCTCTTATTAATATTTGTTGTATGTCATCACAGAATGTCTGATTGCCAATATATATGCAATTATATGAGCTGGTCAACCACCTAAAAACATTGAAAGATAATTATATTTACATTTTTTAAAAAAAAAGGGCGTTCATATTATTTAATTTATATGCACACATTTTTTTTGTTGAACATTACTCACATAAATATTTATATGTAGTATATTCAAATTTTACGGTTGACTTGGGACATGCTCGATTTATGTGTCATTGTATATCTTAGGAAATTAAACACGACAGAACTAGAACATAGTCGAAGTAATCTCGAGGAAAACTAGAATTAAAATGAACACGAGAAGTAACGTGGGAAACCCTCAATTTAAAAATTACGGACAAGTACATAAGAATGCGATGAAAGTAGTACAAAATATCTCTTCCAAGTACAAAAACAAAATAATAATTTCTCTCTCTTCTAACAGGCCGGCCAGCTTATGGTCTCAAATTGAGGAGTCTGATTATCCACGCACAAAGTTTGAATTCAAGTTCTCACGTCAAGATAATTTTCTAAGGAGTTAGAGGAGGACAAAGAAAAATAATAATAATAGGAATTGAACTGAACTGATGGAGTGGTGGCTGAGATGACGTCGATGGAGAATAAGACTCCGACTATAGTAACTACCCAACAAGTATGACAAGGATATACACGAAGTTTTTCTCATGTGAATGATCCACTAATAGTGGCAATCACAGAGCATACTCAACTCTTGATATATCGAAAATCACTAAGAATAGTAGCTCTGATACCAAGTTGAATTTAAAAGAGAAAATAGGACAATACAAAGAGAATAGAATTGTATTGAATGGTATAATTTGTTTACAAGAGAGACATCCTATTTATAACTTAACTTGATCGGAATGTTTTACTTTCTAATCAATATGAGACTAACTAACATGTGCATTATGTATATACATTAACAGCCCCCCTCAAACTCAAGGAGGTAAAATGGAGACCAACTTGAGTTTGGAAACTAAATCCTGAAGGCGTCCAGGAGGATGTGTTTTAGTGAAGATATCAGCAGTTTGATCGGCTGAAGAAACTGATAATAGTCCAATAGTCCAACGGGTGAGATGATGACGTATAAAGTGACAATCAGTCTCAATGTATTTTGTGCGTTCATGAAATACATCATTGTGAGCAATTTGGATAGCACTTTGATTATCGCAGCTTATGATAGTGGAAGTAGAATGAGTGACGCCCATGTCTTCAAGTAACCAGCGAAGCCAAAGAAGTTCCTGAGTTGTATCAACAAGGGCTCGATACTCAGCCTCTGTACTGGATCGAGCGACTACTGTTTGCTTCTTGCTGCGCCAAGAAATAAGAGAATCATTAAGGAAGAAGCAATAACCAGTGGTGGATCTACGATCAGTGGGGTTACCTGCCCAATCTGCATCTGAGTAGGTGCGAAACTCAAGTGAAAATTAGGATGAGAAATGGAGACCATAAAATAGGTTCCCTTTGATGTACCTGAGAATCCGAAGTACTGCGGCATAATGGGATGTGCGAGGAGCAGAGAGAAATTGACTGACAATATGGACAGCATAAGAGATGTCAGGGCGAGTAACTGTAAGATAAACAAGACTACCGACCAACTGGCGAAACAAGGTGGGGTCATCCAAAGGGGTACCATCCATAGGAGTGAGTTTAGAGTTGAGCACTAGAGGAGTAGTACATGTCTTACTATTTGTGAGTCTCGCTCGAGTAAGAAGATCAGAAGCATACTTTGCTTGCGAAAGATAATATCCCTTAGAGTTAGAAGTGATCTCAAGTCCCAAAAAGTAACTAAGCTTTCCAAGATCTTTCATCTCGACATGTTGGCTAAGATAAGTCTTGAGATCCAAAATTCCGGATGTGTCATCACCAGTGATGATCATATCATCAACATAGAGGAGAAGAAGGATAGTACCCTGGTCTGTTTTTCGAATGAAAAGAGCAGAATCATGTGAGCTGGAAGTGAACCCAAAATCTCCAACAATGGTGCTGAACTTGGCAAACCAAGCCCGAGGAGCTTGCTTGAGACCATGTAGAGCCCGACGAAGTTTGCAGACTTGATGTGGAAGATGATGAGAATCAGGAGAAGAGTACATATAAACTTCTTCGGTGAGTTCACCATTAAGAAATGCATTTTTCACATCCATCTGAAACAATTCCAAACGACGAACCGCGGTAACTGCAATTAGGCTGCGAACTGAAGTAAGGCGAGCAACCGGGGCAAAGGTCTCCTCATAGTCAATCCCATACTCCTGGGTAAACTCTTTAACTACCAAGCGAGCTTTGTACCGATCAATGGACCCATCAGAGTGAGTTTTGATCTTGTAGACCCACTTGCATCCCATAGCATGTTTGCCCTTTGGTAGATCCACTAGATCCCATGTATGAGTGTTTTCGAGTGCCTGTAGTTCATCATTCATCGCTTTCTGCCAAAGAGGATCAGAACTAGCCTCACGATAAGACTGAGGTTCATGGTGAGAAAGAATAATAGAAAATACAACAAAGTCACGAAGATTAACGAAGGAATTTTTACCTTGTCACTTCGTCGAGTAGGGAGATCAGAAGCTGTTGGAGCGGATCCATCGGAAGAGACGACAAGTTCTTCAGAAGAGGGTAAGGTGGATAACTCAATTGAGGGATCTGTAGATATATAAGTTGGTAATGACGTATCTGAGAGAGAGAGAGAGGACGTGTTGATGGAGATGTTGACTCAGAGGAAGAGTTTGTCTCAGGAGTGTCAGGAAAAAGATCTGTGGAGAGATCAGTGAATATGAGAGAGGTGTTGTCATGCGGCAGGTGAAACTTGGATATGGAGGCGAACATCTTGTGTTCCTAGAAAACAACATGACGAGATACTCGAAGACGTTTGGAGTAAGGATCCCAACATCTGTAGCCTTTGTGTTCAATACCGTATCCTATGAAACAACATAATCGAGATCTAGATTCCAATTTGGTGCGCTCATGAGGCTGAAGAAGAATAAAACAGGCACAACCAAATACCTTAAGAGTGTTATAGTCAGGAGGGTGACCATAAAGACGTTCAAATGGTGATTGATTCCTAGTGATGGGAGAAGGCACATGGTTTTTGGTATAAACAACTGTAAGAACAGCTTCACCCCAAAAGCGTTCAGGACATGAAGCGGATATGAGAAGAGCACGAACGGTATTGAGAATGTCTTGATATTTGCGTTCAGCACGCCCATTTTGTTGAGAAGTGCCTGGACATGAATGATGAGGAAGGGTGCCATGTTGGTGAAGAAAGTTAAGGACTCTGTAGTCTGTGTATTCAACAGCATTATCAGCACGAAACACTTTGATATTGGAAGAAAACTGAGTTTTGACCATAGTAGCAAAATCAAAGTACAATTGAGATAATTCAGATCGATTGCGTATAAGAAATATCCAAGTGTAACGAGAGTAATCATCAACAAAAATGACAAAATATCTAGAGCCTCCCATTATGGGAGTGGGAGACGGGCCCCAAACATTAGAGTGAATTAAATCAAATGGTGTAGAAAAAATGAATCACTTTTGTAAAATGGCAATGCCGATTGTTTTACAATTTGACAAAGAAGACAATCAAATTGTTCTTTAGGAACAAGTCCTAAATGACCACTAGATGCTAAAGATTGAAGACGACCAACAGAAGCGTGACCCAGATGAGAATGCCAGAGACTGATGGATGGGGTAGATGAGACTGAAGTCGCTGTTTGAACTGATGAGGAGAAACGGGATGGAAGGTGAAGATTGATGAGCTCAAAGAGTCGTCCAACCTTACGACCTATCCCAAGAGTTTATCCCGTCTTTGGATCCTGCACACAACAACCAGAAGCAGAAAAGATGACAGTTAGACCAAAGTCACATAATTCACCAACAGATATAAGATTGAGAGTGAGTTGGGGAATACAGTAAGTATCAGGAAGAGAAGTGTTTAATGTCGATATTTTTCCGATATGACTCACAGTCATAGAAGAACCATCAGCAGTTTGAATAGTCGGAGCATGATTAGCAAGATGTTTGGTGGCAAATATAGTGGAATCAGATGTTATGTGATTACAGCATGCAGAGTTGAAAAATCAGGATGAATTACCTGAGGTGACTGACATAGCAGTAGAGAGTATATTACTAGAATGAGTAAGGACTCGTTTGACAATTTCCTCTATGTTAGAGGCAAAAAAGTCTCACTGGAAGTAGTGAATGATGAACCTTCAGTAGTAGTGGCGGCAGATCTAGAAGGAGTACTGGGAGACATGTATTGCTGGGAGTGTCTGTTGGGGTTTTGAAAACAATCACGCTGAAGATGACCTGGGGCTTGCTTCTGACAGAATTGGCAAACTCGAATCGGGCATTCCAAGAGAGTGTATCCTGGTTTCTTGCAGTAATTGCAGAATTTTGAAGATCCAGATGGATGCCCTTTGTGTTGAAAAGATCCAGATGAATGCCCTTTGTTGTTGGGTTGAGGTCCTCTGGGAGTGGCGAAGACAGCATCTACAGAGGTTGTTTTGCGAGGGGTAAGACGAGTTTCCTTCGAAAGAAGTTCAGTAACAGCTTGATCTAAAGTAGGTAAGGGATTGCGGTGAAGGAGAGATACACGAACATGCTCAAACTCATTAGTAAGGGCCATGAGAAAGAGAACCAAGTGTTGCTGATCTCAATAGTTGCAAAATTTCTCAGCATTTTTGGCATTTGTAAACTCTGGTTCTGAGGAAGCAAGTTGATCCCAAACATAGTGCATTTCAGATAAGAAACTATTGATGGATTGTCCAAGTTGTTGTTGCATACGATGTAGAGTACCCAGAAGTTGGTATTGATGAGACAGATCTGCGGTGGTGTAGCGTTTCTATAGAAAATTCCATGACTTGGCTGTCTTGAATCTACCAAACTGGAGACTGATGGAACGTACACACGTGTTGCGAATCCAAGTGATAATTTGGTGGTTCTTGCTATCCCACTCTTCGAGACGGTCTATGTATTTTGTGTTGTCTTCTCCAACGAGTTTCTCTAGTTCAGAGATATCACCAGTGACATAGCGTCATAGCTTTTTGCCCTTAAGAAAGCTTGACATAGTTTGAGCCCATATGGTGTAGTTGAGTCCTTCCATGATAATGGCTACCCAACAAGTATGACAAGGATATAAAAGAAATTTTTCTGATGTGAAGGATCCACTAATAGTGGCAATCACAGAGCATACTCAACTCTTGATATATCGAAAACCACTAAGAATAGTAGCTCTGATACCAAGTTGAATTTAAGAGAGAAAATAAGACAATACAAAGATAATAGAATTGTATTGAATGGTGTAATTTGTTTACAAGAGAGATATCCTATTTATAGCTTAATTTGATAAGAGTGTTTTTTACTTTCTAATCAATGTGGGACTAACTAACATGTGCATTATGTATATACATTAACAAAATGAATGATGAGGAGATGGAAAAATTTTGGAGTGATAAGATTATTAAATTCAAATCAAAGGATAAATGCAAATTTGTTAATTTGTTATTTGATAATTGTTATCTATTTTTTAGGTAAACACTAGTTACAGAGAGTTGTTGAATTTATTTTATTATAAATAGGAATAAATGTGTCTAGTGCTCATGGCTTATGGTCATCAGTCAATAATGTTATAATCAAATCTTTTATTCATTTTTAAAGTTATTTTCATATTTTCTTCTGAATAGACTTGACTGCTTGAGTAGATTAATTTTGAAATTCGTATACTCGTTTGAATTTAATGAGTTTTAATACCATATTAATATTTAAATGTGCCTAGTTCGTAACGACGTAAGTTTTCAGATAGAAAGTTGAAGATGATATGCACATTGTGCTTGAGTTGGTCCTTTGAAGGAAAACACGTGAATGAGCATATCGAAGATTAAACTTAGATAATATTTTTGTACGGGTTTACGAGCTTGGAAAATGGAATTTCTTGTATGGAGAAAATGGAAAATGGTAAGAAAAAAAGAATTGATATGATATCCTAGTTTTGGATTAAATCAAATGAACAAAGGAAATTCTTAATATAATAATGTCTAAATAACATGAAACGGGATGATAGATGTCTCTTTGTAAATCTATTTTTGTCACCATTAATATTTTATCATGTTTACGAGGAAAACATTAACCCTTGGAAAATTCTCAAAATTGACCAATAATTTTTAAAAACCACATATGTTTTTTATTCACTAATCAAAGATGAATTTCAACTTATAAGTTTAAAGCGATTTATTACTCTTAAGAAACTAACCTGAAAAGGAACATTTTTCGACAATATTTACTCAATTTTTCCAATAGAAAATAAATATTTAGCCTATGTTTAGTTTAGCTAAAAAAATTAGATAAAAATTTAAGTTCAAGTCAGTAATTAATTTTAATAACATGTTTCATGAAAGTTCATTCACAACTTTTATCAAAAAAATTAATTTTTAGCGAAACCAAACGTAGTTTAATATATATATAAACAACCATCATAAAGTCTCTATTTTGTTTTGCTAAAAATCTATTTTTTAGTAGATTTTGATAAATACTGATGAAATGTGTGGTTGAAAATTGGCGAATTCTAGAAAAATATGTAATTAAAATTAACTAATGACTTTGATTTAATTTTTTGTCCATTAAAATTGGCAAAGTTGACTCTACTTATTAAAGTTTTGTAAGTTGATTTCTCCTTTCTTTATTTTTGCGTCAACCATTTTCGAAAAATTCCTTATCGACATTATACACAACTTGACTATATAAAAATATTCTAACTTGGAATATCGCGCAACGAATACAAAGAATATTCTAACTAACGTCATTTAAAATAAATATACGATGAATACTAATAGTTATACATATCAACCCGTTAAATGTTGTAAGCAAGCATTTTGAATATATTCTTTAAAATCAAATATATAATATGTTATTGGCCGTCCGATTGAAAAATATTAGTTTAGAATTATGTTATATCTATTTATTTATAATTTACTTTCTCTTATTAACATTTGTTGTATGTCATCACAGAATGTCTGATTGCCAATATATATGCAATTATATGAGCTGGTCAACCACCTAAAAACATTGAAAGATAATTATAATTACTTTTTTTTTGACGAACATTACTCGCATAAATATATGCAGTATATTCAAATTTTGCGGTTGACTTGGGACATGCTCGATTTATGTGTCATCGTATGTCTTAGGAAATTAAACACGACAGAACTAGAACACAGTTGAAGTAATCTTGAGGAAAACTAGAATTGAAATGAACACGACAAGTAACGTGCGAAACTCTCAATTTAAAAATTACGGACAAGTACATAAGAATACGATGAAAGTATAAATACAAAAACAAAATAATAATTTCTCTCTCTTCTAACGGGCCGGCCAGCTTATGATCTCAAATTAAGGAGTGATTATCCACGCACAAAGTTTGAATTCAAGTTCTCACATCAAGATAATTTTCAAAGGAACTATTCAAAACCAAATTGTCAATTTGCAGAAATAATCAAACAAGAAGGTTCTTAAATTCCAAGCCTGTCCGATATTGAAAATGAAGGAAACGGTCAAATGTTTGAAGAAGTATAATATATTCCAGATCGTACGAGAAGGAAAAAAAAAAAATTATTTCCATTATCCAATAATATTTCTGTTAGGATTTTAATCGAACGTGTGGACTTATATGCGAAATATTGTGTATTAAATTAAAGACTATCAATTTTGATTAAACTCGTTTAAAGTGATCTAATAAGGTTTCGATATTTTTAGCTTTGATGTATCCAATTAAAGTGTGAGCTTATATGTGTAGAAATCAGGGTTATTCCTAATTTCTTGATGAGCCGAATTAGGTTAATGGGCCGTTAGTGTATATATATATATATATATATATATATATATATATATATATATATATATATATATATATATATATACATACAGTTATGGTCCCCGGATCACACGTGTTTTGTTCATTCTGTTCTGACTCCCATCATCAGATAGAAATAAAGAACTACGTGTTGATTTGGAAGACTAAAACCGCTGGACTTGTTCATTGCGATAATCTTGTCTAATTCAGGTACGCTTCCGCTTCAGTTCACAAATTCTTGATAATCCAACATGAACGATCAATATGACGGCAATAAGAGCTTGTTTGGGAGAGATTTTTGGGGGAAGAATTGATTTTGAATAGTGATATGATGAGAAATGTGTGGTTGAAAAAGAAGAAAAAATTATTGATGTGATGGAAAATATTATTTTATTAAAGAATGTGTGGTTGAAAATGAGAATTGATTTAATGTGAAAAAATCTAATCCCTCCCAAACATGGCCTAATTATTTTCCCAACAACTGCTAGCATTGGTCGTTTGCTACAGTTCACACTCTTAATTTTTCTATAAAAGGTTCTGCTGTGTACCGCTAGAGACCACACTGGGTGAAAGAATTACCAATAGAGAGAGAGAGAGAGAGAAATATTCTAGAGAGAGGAGAGAGAGAGAGAGAGAGAGAGAGAGAGAATGGCTACTGATGAGAAGAGCAAGATTTTGATATTTGGTGCTACTGGTTATCTTGGTAAATACATGGCGACAGCAAGTGTTTCAATGGGACATCCAACTTATGCGTACATTCGTCCTATTAAACCCGATGCCGATTCTTCCAAGCTTGAGCTGTTTAAATCTTTTGAATCCATGGGAGTCACTGTTATCCAGGTACGTCTCTTGTTTAAGATGTCATGCATGATCGAAATATTTAACGGTTTAAACCTTTAGATGAGTGGTGTACTGAATAATTGTATGATGGATGGACAGGGAGAACTTGATGAGCACGAGAAACTCGTCACTGTGCTGAAACAAGTAGATGTAGTGATATCAACTCTTGCAGTCCCTCAACATCTTGAACAATTCAAGATTATTAAGGCCATGAAAGAGGCTGGAAATATTAAGGTACTCTCAAACGCGTGCACGTGTATATATATGATGTGTATGATATCGTAATTGGTTTATACTAAACTAACATTACTATTCTTAGTCAGCGACTACATTAATCTTCATATGTGGCATGTCATGTTGTTCTTTGGATTGATGAATTGAATCCCATTTCTTTTTTAATTATTATTAAAAAATATTCATGTTTTGTAATTAATAAAATTATGGCATGTAAGATGATTACTGCAATCGTTCACTATGAATAACGCTACTCATACTAAATAGTACTAAGGACAAAAAGGGTTGAAATCTCTCCTACACTTATTTTTTAGCCCTTGTTTGAACCCCGTTTTGGTAAAAAAAAAAAAAGAGTTTTGGAATAGTATTTTTTTAAGAAGTTGTTAAAAAATAATGAAGACTTCTAAATTTACGTATAATATTAATTTATTAAAAAATGTGATTAAAATTAAGAAAAAAAAATGTATTTTAAGATTAATGGAGCTCAAACTGGAGTTTAACACATCGTAGATTAGTTATCGTTAACAAATAAAAAGAGGTCATTTCAAATGTGATGTCACTTATAGTGTATTTTGTTGGTATCTTCCTATTTACTAACAAAAACTGGTGTGTCGAGGTGTCAAAAAATAAGCGAAAAGACAGTCGAGGAGAAACCAATAATCGAAAGGATAGTATGTGTATTATACAATAAAATTGTTCGTGTGTTTCAGCAATGAAATATAGCAATGAAATATAGTTCCCTTTTGTGTTAAAAACAGAGGTTTGTTCCATCAGAATTTGGGAATGATGTAGATAGGGTAAGTGGACTACCACCATTCCAAGCACTGCTGGACAACAAGAAGAAAGTAAGAAGGGCTACTGAGGAAGCTGGAATACCATTTACCTATGTATCTGCTAACTCATTTGCAGCATATTTTGTTGATTACTTGCTTGATCCCCATGATAAATCCGACCAAGTTACTCTCTACGGCACTGGGGAAGCGAAAGGTACATTGAATCATACATGCACGGGTTAAAATTCGATCTATTAAACTACATGCATTCGCTTTTCATTGAAGTATAATTTGCGTAATATTATTATTTATATTTATATCTTCAACATGTGCAGCGGTGTTGAACTTTGAAGAGGATGTTGCAGCCTACACGGTGAAAGCAGCAACAGATCCGAGGGTGGAAAATCGAGTGATTATATACAGACCTCCTAAAAACATCGTTTCACAGTTAAATTTGGTTTCTTCTTGGGAGAAAAAAACCGGACGTACTATGAAATGTATTCATGTTCCAGAGGAAGAAATTGTCAAACTCTCAGAAAGTAAGAAAATTGTCATTTCCTTTTTGACAATTATAATTTAATAAGTAAAAAAGTTACTTATTTTTTTCTGGTGTGTGAATGCAGGCTTACCATTCCCAGATAATATACCAGTATCAATCCTTCATAATATATTCATAGCTGGGGCTCAAATGAGTTTTGAACTGACAGAAAAGGATTTGGAGGCCAGCAAATTGTACCCTGATTATAAATACACTTCCATTGATGACCTCCTCAACATCTGTCTTGTTAATCCACCGAAGCCTAAATTGGCAGCTTTTGCTTAATTCGAGTTCACCATTGACGACTCGTGTAATATTTTCTGTCTGGGTGTTGTCAATTATCAAATAGCTCGTCTGATTTGATAAATACTGATAACTCTTCATTACAATGTTACAATGGGGAATATATATGAAGACTTTACTTTGTATCATAGTCAAGATCCTTCTTAAATATTTTGTTAAAAATGAATTTTTCTTCAGTTTCTTACAAGGATTAGATCCAAATAGCCTTAATTCATTTTCTTCTTTTCTCAACGAAAATATAGTGACAATGAGCAATATTGAAATGAAAATAAAGAAGAAAAAACGCAAAATTTTGAAAGTTGAAAGAAAAAGTGGTTTTTATCTAAAAGATCAGAAGTAGAGGAAGAAAATAAAGGCAGGCCAAAGTTATGAAATTTAAACACCCCACCCTACCTACCCCCGCTGCCAGGCAGTCCAAAAATATAATACCTGAACCTCAGGAGACTTTGTCTCTTATATTTCAACAGCACACGATCTCTAATAAATCAACAGCACATGATCTGGGCAAATTATTACCATCCAAACATGCAGACATGAATTATCTCAAAAACGGAGTACGGAGTACCGAAGAGAAATATTAATCAAAGAATGATGTTCCAAGAATCCTGATATATGTTAGATACATGTTCAAAACCTCATGTATATGTAAAGGCTTTCTGAATCCAATATTTTCAGCAATTATTCTTTCCATTTCTGATTTCCTTCCCTTAAAAATTTACTTTAGATCTATTGGTATTGTATTGCCTTCTTGATTTGATTCCCGGTGAGCATTAAATTCCAAGAATTCAACATTGGAGAAGCACATTTGACTTCACCAGCTGACCATTTTCTTCTTTCATTGTCCTCAATTTCGTTGGAATTACAGCAGATTCGTTGTGAAGAGAAAATGGATCTTTTCAAGAGAGCCAAGACAATCCGACTGCGCAGCTGCAAGGACAAATACCTAATAGCCGAAGATGATCAAGAATCCGTCTGTCAACATCGTGATGGAGCAACAAATAACGCACTCTGGACCGTTGAATTCGTTCAAGGAAGAGACCTTTTGCGTATCAAAAGTTGTTATGGAAGATACCTCACAGCCACAAACATCCCATTTCTTACAGGGGTTAGAGGAAAAAAAGTACTCCAAACCCTGCCAAGCAAATTTGATTCAGCGACTGAATGGGAGCCTTTGAGGGATGGAATGCAAGTCCGGCTTAGAACATTGTGGGCGACTTCTTACGTCCAAATGGCGGCCTTCCCCCATGGAGGAACTCTGTCACACACGACTTTCCTCATTGGCACAATTCCTACAACAAGATCTTGTGGGATGTTGAGGTTGTCGAGACCTTCCCGGTGCATCGTCGTACACAATCAGATTCTACATTCTTCAAATCAAGATCATCAGTTTCTACAGTAATTTATCCTTGAAATTTGACATATATGTTGCCGCAGATGAACATAATAATAGTAAAAAAAAAAACCAAGTTTGATGCAACAGCATACACCTAAAATTCATTTTGTGAAGAGCAAGATATGTTTATTGGTTTCAGAGTTTTGAAAATACATAAAGGAGGTAATAATTAAAATGAATCAACCAATTCATTAGCCATGCTTGTTACAACCAACACTACTCACGAGCTGGTGCAACAACCTGCTCTCAGTGCTGTGTCTCGTTCCTGATTTTTAGGAGTGGGAGAATATTGTTGTTAGACACTTGGCTAGTTTGTATAGGCTGTGAGGGAATATTTTTCTAATTGTTACACTCTTCATTCTTGTATAAATATAGACATTGTGTAATGTAAATATTATCAAAAAGCAATACAATTTATAAAAGTCCAGTTTATACAAATTCTCTATTTCAGATTTTTCACTTGGTATCAGAGCCAAATGGCTACAGGAATAGCAAGTCAAGCTGCATCCACTGAGATGAATCCAAGGTCGAACCCTGCAATGCCAACAGAGGTCACAGCATATCAGTCATCACCTTTTGGGATGAACCTCACTCAAACCCCATCAATCAAGCTTGATAAAAATAATTTTCTCCTTTGGCAAAATATGATTATGCCTATCATTAAAGGTCACAATCTCGAGGGCTATCTGCTGGGAACAAAACTGTGCCCATCAGAATTCGTTAGTATCCAGTCTAACCCAGATGAAGAGGAAGCTGTAACCGTAGCTCAAAACCCAGAGTATAGCAAATGGATGTCGACTGACCAACTTCTCATGGGCTGGTTGTATTCTTCTATGACACCAGAGATTGCAATGAGGGTCATGGGCTGTAATACTTCAAGCAAGTTGTGGAATGTAGTCAAAGAAAGCTATGGAATCCTCAATAGATCGAGAGTTATTTTCTTAACTGGAGAGCTGCAGCGAATCAGGAAAGGTACCATGACTATGGACCAGTACCTAACCACAGTCAAGCAGCTAGCAGACAACTTACAGATTGCTGGAAAAAGGATAGATCACAATGATCTAGTTATTCAAGTTCTGGCAGGACTTGATGATGAATACACACCCATTGTGGTGAAAATTAATAGTAGAGAAGATGTTTCGTGGTATGAACTTTCATCAGTCCTAATGACTTTCGAAAGCAGACTAGAACACCTCAATCAAGTGAGGAATAACATATCATCGATTAATATCAGTCAATCGAGTGTCCAGTTGACTCAGAGATCTACATCAGGTGGTGCAAGAACCTTCAGAACTAGTAGTGGTGGAAGGTTATCAAATTTTAGAGGTAGAGCTAGAGGCAGAGGAAGGACTGGCAGAGCAAATGATAGTCGAGGACCGTGCCAAATCTGTGGACTTAACAACCATTCAGCCAGTTGGTGCTTTAACAGATATGATGAAAGGTATATGGGAAATAAACCAAGCAACCACAGTCACCAAAACAACAATCCAACAGCATCAACATCTGCCTACTTTGCTTCACCAAACATTACTGATGATCCAACCTGGTTTGTAGACTCTGGAGCAAGCAGCCACGTTACCACAGACAAAGGTAACCAGAACACAGCAGAAAAGTATGGAGGTAAAGAAAGGTTACTAGTTGGTAATGGTAACTCTTTACACATTGCTCATGTTGGAAATAAATACTTACCTACTATGAGTAATAAGTCACTAAACCTGAAAAAATTACTTCATGTGCCTGCTATTAAGAAAAACTTGATCAGTGTCTCACAATTGACAAATGATAATGATGTGTTCATTGAATTCTACTCTGATTTTTGTGTTGTTAAGGACCTGCAAACGAAGAGAGTTCTGCTACAGAGGATGCTTAGAGATGGCATGTATCAGCTCGAGCTGCCAAATCGCAAATCTGAACCTGCATCACATAACTTCAATCATCAAAATAATTCTAGTATCACAAGTTATTCAGTTTGTTTAAATTCCAAAGAGTCAGTCAACAATGTTAAAGTGTCAAACACAGATTTAGAGGTCTGGCATAGAAGACTAGGCCATCCCTCAGTTTCTGTACTGAGATAAGTGCTGAAATCATTGCCAAAATTAATGAAAGTCTAAATTTCTGTGAAGCCTGTCAACTTGGCAAGTCTCATACTCTTCCGTTCAATTTATCATCATCACATGCCTTGAATTTCTTAGACCTTATACACACAGACGTTTGGGGACCAACAATAGTTAACTCCACCTCTGGTTTTAGGTACTATATCATTTTTGTAGATGATCACAGCAGGTATACCTGGATTTACCCTATGAAACACAAATCTGATTCTCTGAACATTTTCATCCAATTCAAAAACCTGGTAGAAACTAAGTTTGAAAGAAAAATTAAGGTTGTGCAATCAGACAGGGGGGTGAGAATAGAAAACTTGAGCAAGTTGCATCACAATCAGGCATCGAACTTAGACTGTCATGTCCCTACACCTCAGCTCAAAATGGAAGGGCTGAAAGAAAGCATAGACACATAGCTGAAACAGGTTTAACACTCTTAGCTCAAGCAAAATTGCCCTTACACTATTGGTGGGAAGAATTTAAGACATCAACCTATCTGATAAACAGGTTACCTACTCCCACACTTCAAAACAAATCTCCTTTCCAAGTTTTGTACAAAAGAGAATTTGATTACAAAATGCTAAAGACCTTCGGGTGTGCGTGTTACCCCTCTTTAAGACCGTATCAAAACCACAAGTTCAGTTTTCATTCTCAGAAGTGTGTCTTCATTGGTTTTGGTGACTCACATAAAGGCTATAAGTGTTTGAGCCCCACAGGTCGAATCTATACCTCGAGGCATGTGGTGTTTGATGAATCAGAATTTCCATTTAAAACCGGATTCTTAAATAAACAGAGTCAGCCACAAAAATCTGAAATTATCATGAGTCATCTTCCTTTTGATCTTCAGTTAAACTCTCCTGTTTCTTCCAAAGGCAGGACTGATACATGTCATCCGCAGACTACACCTGCAGCAGTACCCTTCAGCAGAGAATTAGAACCAGAAATCAGTGGTGAAGCAAATGAAAGTGAAAGCAGTGATAGAGCAGACTTTAATCACACAGCATCAGCTAATCCTGAAATGGCTGAGCAAGAACAGAATCATGACTCTGATGAAGGAATTGGTGCAGATACAGAGAATTTTCCACAAGAGGTTAGTCATCACATGGTCACTAGGAGTAAGGTAGGAGTTTTTAAACCAAAAATATACACCTGCCTGAGTCAACAGTTAGAGAAAATTGAACTTGAACCAAACAGTGTCGAGGAAGCTCTGTTAAGTAATGATTGGAAAAATGCAATGCAAGAAGAGTACAACGCACTGATGAAGAATAAAACATGGAGATTAGTGCCTCCAGAAACAGGCATAAAAGTGATTGGGAACAGATGGATTTTTAAGTTGAAGCATAGTTCAGATGGAAAGGTGGAAAGGCACAAGGCAAGACTTGTTGCCAAAGATTTTCTGCAGACCCCAGGAGTGGATTTTGGAGAAACCTTCAGTCCAGTTATCAAGGCCTCAACCTTGAAAGTGATCTTGACTCTGGCTGTGTTCAAAGATTGGCAAATCAAACAAATTGATGTGAACAATGCATTTCTAAATGGAAGGTTGGAGGAGACGGTTTACATGGATCAACCACAAGGCTTTGTTGATAAAAAAAAATCCTAAGTTTGTGTGCAAATTGGAAAATGCACTATATGGACTTAGACAAGCCCCACGAGCGTGGCATGAAAAACTGAAACACACATTACTGCAATGGAAGTTCAAACAGTCGAGAGCAGACAACTCGCTTTTCTTCTTGATGGATGAAACCAGTATCCTTTTTGCATTGGCGTATGTTGATGACATTATTGTGACAGAAAGTGATGGCCATCAGCTACAAACGTTCATTGATCAGCTAAACTCTTATTTTGCTCTCAAGGATATGGGTAATCTCAAACATTTTCTAAGAATTGAAGTGTGTCAAAGTGTAACAGGTTTATACCTAACACAGACAAAGTATGCTACTGACTTACTTAAGAAATTTGGCTATGATAATCTGAAACCATGCTCAACACCAATGGCAGTAGGGAAGTTGATTTCTAAAGATGAAGGACTGACCATGAAGAATCCAACTCTCTACAGAAGTGCAGTAGGAGGACTTCAGTATTTAGCACACACACGACCAGACATCACATATGCTGTGAATAAAATGAGCCAATTTCTTCAAAGTCCTACAGATGCTCACTGGAAGACACTCAAGAGAGTGTTCAGATACCTTAAGGGGACCTTAACACACGGCTTGGTAATCCAAAGGAGTGATAATCTAGGAATCACAGCATTCGTGGACTCTGACTGGGCATCATGCCCAGATGACAGGAGGTCAACAGCAGGCTATTGCGTGTACCTGGGAGGTAATCTTGTTTCGTGGTGCTCTAAAAAACAACATGTAGTGGCCAGGTCTAGTACAGAAGCAGAATACCGAGCTTTAGCTCATGGTGACTCTGAGATTACTTGGATACAGTCGCTGATGAAGGAGCTATGTATACCACATAAAATACTTCCTAAAATCTGGTGTGATAATTTGGGAGCAAGTGCCTTAGCCTCGAATCCTGTTTACCATGCTCGGACAAAGCACATTGAGCTCGATGCTCATTTTGTTAGAGATAAAGTACTGAGCAAGGAGTTAGAAATTGACTATGTTCCATCTTCAGATCAAGTTGCTGACAAAACCATTAAGCTCTCACAAGTTTCAATTTTTTAGAGACAAACTAGGAGTAGTTGAAGCACACTCCAGTTTGAAGGGGGGAATTAAAATGAATCAACTAATTCATTAGCCATGCTTGTTACAACCAACACTACTCACGAACTGGTGCAACAACCTGCTCTCAGTGCTGTGGCTCGTTCCTGATTTTTAGGAGTGGGAGAATATTGTTGTTAGACACTTGGCTAGTTTGTATAGGCTGTGAGGGAATATTTTTCTAATTGTTACACTCTTCATTCTTGTATAAATATAGACATTGTGTAATGTAAATATTATCAAAAAGCAATACGATTTATAAAAGTCCAGTTTATACAAATTCTCTATTTCAAAATTTTCACTGTAATGAGTGTATCAAAATAATTAAAGCTGGGAACATACAGATGATTCATAGTTGGCAACATAATCCTATGAAATGCGTTTCCCTCCAGGTTGTTAAACTAACCTTTCCATTCAAGTAGATTTTGTCATTTATCCCATAGAACTGCCCTCCATGGTTGCACTTTATGGAAAAAAGGTCGACTGTTGGTCTGTTAAATAGAAACACACATAAATGTGTAGGATTCGAGCAAAACAAAAACAAAAACAAATTTAGCGTAGTTAAAAAAAAATAAACAATTTAAAGTAGAGACATACACCATATCTCTATGGAAGCGTTGGTTCTTCGAGCGACATTTTTCAAGGCCAAATTTGAGCAGAAAAAACGTACTAGAGCACATGGGTTTCAGGATTTATTAAAAAACGAAAAAATTTGTTTTTAAATTTTTTTTAAATAACGGATTTATTAAAAAATGCTTCCCACTGGTCACTCAACTTTAGACTTTTGCACTCCATCACTCACTAGACGGACACCGTTTCTTTTCTTGCTTACGTGGATGACGGAATTAATACGTGGCATTTAACTCCGTTAATAATTTAAATGAGATGCCTAACGTGGAGGACAAATCAGCAAATCGTGTCTCACCAAAAAACACCCCTTATCCCTTCATCAAAACGTCCCAATTGAAATGAAACCAACAGAAAGAAAAGTCCTCAATTGAAATAAGCCTAAGCCCCAAATTCGAACTTGATTTTACGGCTGCCAAGAGAAGTAAAGGATGTGCATCTTCTCCGACGTCGAGCTCGTGCATCTTCTCCAGTGTTGAGAACAAATCTGAGGCTTAAGGTTTTGATTTGTTTTGAGGTTTATGCTGTCTCGGATTAGTATGTTTATGTGGAAAGGAAAAACTTTATAGTGCTTGTTTTGGTTTCTACATCAATAAATACGTAGGATTTTTTGTTTAATGACATAAATTCAAATTTGAAAGTATTTTATGATTCTCCAAGAACGAGGATTTGCGAGAAATGAGGGGCAAACGGCTTGTAGCAGAAACAACAACAAATCATGGGGTGTTTGAAAGTGGATTTCATTGCAATATCTTTAATGGAGAATAAACATTAGATTACCATCTAACTTATTAAAGTAATCAGGGGGAAAATTGTCTTCTTGTTTTTTCTGGACGTGTTCACGTAGATTATTAGAGCGTTGGCGTGTATCGTCTAATTTGATGTTTTTATATTGCATCATTTGATATTTGCTCGTTGAGAAAAGCAAAAAAAAAAAAAAATTCATATAATCATTCCGTCATATGATATATTATCTTGAATTTAGGCTAAATTTGTTCTATTAGCTTCTATAATTTCATTTTTTTTCTTTTCAAGTCGTCGTGCATTCCATGTATTTGGTAACTAATGGAATACGAACCATCTTTTGTTCTGAATTTAAATTTGTACGATATTTTTAGTTCCAAGATTTGTCGTCTTTGAAATGTATTTTTTTCTAACTTCACAAACAAGAGCTTGACAGAAGAAGAGTTAGTAGCATTGCTTGAACAGGTTCGAGAAGAGAAGAAACTCGTGCCTGGTGTTGATGTTTTGCAGAATAGCCGAGAAAATTTGAGTTGGAAACTGTTGATGTACAGGTAGTTTTGTAAAGAATCACCATGATGCTAAAGAATCTGATATGAATGAACAATGAATGGCTGTTCAACCATGAATAGTAATGAATGGGACTATATAGATTTCAAGACAATTTGTATTTATATAGTAATGAACCATTAATGGTTGTTCAACTCATTGTTTCCTGAATGAAATGGTAAAATTGCAGCAAACGGCATATACAGGAATGTGAAATGCGTGCTCTATACCATATGCAGGAATGATATTGCAATCTGAGCAAGAGTCCCACCATTAACCTGTATGTCCATCAAGTGTGCCTTATTCTGTTTCAGCCCCTTCACCAAATGTGAAAGTTCAAGCTTCAATTAATGGAAAATTCAGCACAAAAAAATATCAGATTCATATGTCACAAGCCATATGTCAAATGACCTCAAATTCATATATCAAATTCTAACTAAAACTGAGCCACCTTCTAAGTGATGCTCGCATCAATGTCACAAGCCATTCGTAATTCTAAAAAAATTGCCGAAAAGCCAAACTTACAGAGATCAAACACCAAAGTAGCTTAAAGATGAAATTAGCTGCATCCATGTTGTCTTCCTCAGGCGCCATCATATCCTCAACCATGTTGCATTTAGAAATACAGAGATCAAACTCTTCATGTTCATCTTCAACTTCACAGTCATGGCCATCATATCCTATTCAATCCCTTCAGTCACATTACGTTCATACAACATGTTGTATTCCTCAGACGCCAAGTCGTTCTCAAAATCTATGAAGTCTGGATCATTCTCGTACTGTGTCATAAAATGAAGGTACAACAGATGTCTCAGATAATGACTATACTGAATATGGATTCGCTGAATTCTCAAAAGAAACATATTATAGAGTTCGTAAGAAATTAACATCACAACATGAGGAAAAATAAGCATAATTTTTGGAAACATATTCTTGCAAACAGATTATGTGCATGGTTAGCTATTGAATATGATTATTGTCGATAAAAACAGGAAAAATTGGGAGCCCGCAATTAACTTCTGAAATTCTGGCAAAACAGGCCAAAAACCATTCTCAAACACTATCATTGTCCATTTTCATTGCCTTATGTACTGAACTAACTCCAAATGTTAAAACAGTATTTTTGCCTAAAAACAGAATACGCATTCAATTTTAACAACACTTTAGCAGAGCAGTAAATCATAGAATATAAGCAACTTTAAAGGAAATTATTCATCACAAAATCATCTACCCATCTTCCATCACTATAAACAAATCAAGAAACCCCCAATAAATGGAAAATGAAAGAGAGCTCACCACAGGAAGTTTAAAATATGTTAAAATGGTATCACAAAATGGTTTCATAATTAACTTCATTTGGTCCCTCCATGTGCCCGAGCTTGACGTCGGAGAAGATGCACAGCCTTCGCTTCTTCTGGCAGCCGTAACTTCACGTTCAGATTTGGGGGCGTCGATTTGGTGCTTAGGGTTATTTTAATTGGGAACTTCTCTTTCTACTGATTTCGTTTCAATTGGGGACGTTTTGATGAAGGGATAAGGGGTGTGTTTTGGTGAGACACGAATTGCTGACTTGTCCTCCACATTGGCATCTCATTTAAATTATTGACGGAGTTAAATGCCACGTATTAATTTCGTCATCCACGTAAGCGAGAAGAAAAAGGGTATCCGTCTAGTCAGTGATGGAGTGCAAAAGTTTAAAGTTGAGTGGCTAGTGAGAAGCATTGTGAAGTTCGGTGAGTAAGTCGTGACATTAGTCAAAGTTCAGTGACCAATGAAACATTTAACTCCAATTACAACACTTTTCAATTACTAGAGTGGGATATGAACCAAAATAACAAAATTAACCATTAACAAGTATGCCTACCTTCAGAGCGCATCATTAAGCTGTAATTTCTCTAATGCATCACGCAACTCGGAAAATCTATGGCAATCAAAACAAACATTGTGATGATACAAAAATGAAGCTCTTAATACTTTATTATTTATTAAGTACACCTATTAACAATGAGGTAGATAGAGATATACTGGTCAGCATCAACAGGAAACAGGCAACAGAAAACCATCGGCGTGGCTTCCTTGTATCCAGGCAATGATTGTTCTGCCTTTCTAGTGTAGTGTGTTATGGTATCACCAACCCTAGCATCCGCCACTGACCTAATAGAAGCAGAAAGATAGCACATCTGAAAAGGAAGAAATTTAAATAAGCATGAAAAGCACAAAAAAAAATATGAAATTGAACGGTAAAATGGTAAAAGCACATGCAGAGACAAGTTTTAGGTCCAACTCGCACAGCATAAAAGAAAGACTTTGGACTGTCCCATTTCAATGATGCCGAGGGACTGTAATTATAGATAGAGGGAATCACGCATCCATTAGTTTTATATGATGCTGATTTGTCATATGAAGCTCCATACAGGAGAAGCTATTTATGTGTTTGTCCCTAACATTGCAAACTTGAGGGGACACTGCGGACTAGTGGGCATATCTCAAACATTATTTGTCCCCCTTTTCTTGGTGGAGGGTAGTAAATTCATCATTTTAAAATTTTCTTCGATAAATCAGAAAGGTA
Organism: Fraxinus americana; assembly: GCA_035079005.1. Taxonomy (NCBI): domain Eukaryota; kingdom Viridiplantae; phylum Streptophyta; class Magnoliopsida; order Lamiales; family Oleaceae; genus Fraxinus; species Fraxinus americana. Next base: position 31,183,516 of record CM068712.1, read on the forward strand.
CTTTTGACATTACTTACAGAAAAAGTAATTAGCTATGGAATTTATAGATACTGAGTAAACATTGACAAAATTATTGCTATAGATCATAACCCAATCATACTACAGGCTACAAATCAAACTGGACAACAAACAATAGTCACAAGTTCCCAATCAGAAGTACGGTGTTCTCTAATACCAGAAAAAATCAGATGAGATTTCTACCTCTCCAGCATATAACGCATCAACCTGCAACTGATTGGGAGATAAAACTCCAACTTCATCAGCATAATAATCCTGCATTTTATAATTCCATGGTTTGGCTGGCCATAAGTATGCAAGCTTTCAAGAAAGAAGCATAATAAGCCCAATTTGACATCCATTAAAATGAATTTCTTTGGGAAAATGAGTTTTGAAATAGTGATTTTTTTTGAGAATATATGGTTAAAAAGTATGAAAAAAATTTGGGTTTACAAAAAAAATATTTTATTGTGAATGAGTGGTTGAAAATGAATTTGAGAAAAATGAGTTTTGATTTTATGGATGTCAAACAAGGGCTAAGGTAAATATATTATCAAAGAAATAAAATTGTTAGTAACATATTATAACCTAAAATCTCCAACGAAATTATTAGATGATAAGTAGTTTCTTAAAAATTAACAGAGGAATACAAAAACGACTTCCAAGAGATTCACTTCATTACGAGTGTTGAACCACTAACACTAAGGCCCTGTTTGATAGCTTCTATTTTCCTTGGAAGTTGGAATTTTTTTTTTTCATTTTTCACATTTTTAGTTGTTTGATAGGTATAATTTTATTGGGAATTGGTTTTCCACTTGGGGTACTCACGTGACCCATTTTCTTGAAAATTGATGAAAACATTTTCCCACAATTTTGGTCGGAAAAGTTTTTCCAGGCTGCTGTTGCCTTTTTTTTTTTTGGCAATGAAAACAAATGTCATAACCAATTGTGAAAAAAATTCACTTTAATGGACAATTTCCATGTAAAACAAAGACAAACGAACACTAAACATTGAAAAAAAGATTTTTTAGGAAAAAAATTAGTTTTTTTTTTACTTTTTGGCAATGGAAACAAATTTTATAACCAATTGGGGAAAAATTTATCACTTTAATGGACAATTTCCATATAAAACAAAGTCAAACGAACACAAAAATTTAAAATTTTCCGGGTGGAAAATTATACCAATCAAACACACTTAATTAACAATTCTTTGCAAAACAATTTCTAGGCAACTATTTTCCCTGAAATTCATTTTCTTTCCACCCATTTTCCAGCCTTGCAATCAAACGGACCCTAAACTAAAAATAAAAGCTTTTTGAGAGGGGAGGAATTTATTCGTTATATTTATATCTTCCACAAGCCCCCTCACATGTGTTTCAAATACAATTCTTTATCAAACGCATACACGTGAAATTTATAATCAAGTGGTGGCGAGACTTGAACCCAGGGTATTTGTGTTCTCTAGCACAAATACAATGTTGAACAACTTCATCAAAAAGTTTAAGCTACTAAAGGGACTAAATTAATTCATTATATTTGCATCTTTAATAATGAGATTAAAAAAATATCAAGGACTAAAATGGGACTTGATGATAGTACCATTAATCTGTACCTTTCTACTAGCCATGAAAATGATTCTGTCACCTTTTTTAATAGCCCCATCAATGATTCTAAAATATACTATAATGCCCCAGTATGCATCATAGTAACTGCAAAAGAATTTGAAAGCAAATTCAATCAGTAGTTCAAAAGGAGATTCATTAATGAAAGCAAAGCAGTAATCAATTTCAATGTATAAATGAGATTTGAAAGCTCAATATAGGAGATAAACAGTGTTTCCTAATATAATTTGAATAAAATGTTTCAGAACTATTAAAATTTATTTTATGAAAATAGATACGACATTTACATGCCTACTAATGAAGATAAGGAGATATGTGAGATGATAAGATTAGAAAATAGCAAGGAAAACAATAAGATTCAGGCAATATGGTTCATTTTGATAAATATGATAATAACTTCAAAAATTGTTAGGCCATTTGATGACATACCTCATAGGAGAAGTCAACATGTCCTGGGGTATCAATAAGATTCAGGCAATATGGTTCATTTTGATAAATAAAACGCATTCTCGCAGCCTAAAACAAAAAGATGTCAACATTATTACAATAGGAGTGCTTGCAGGACCCCCATTAAAACAACGAGAACAGATAACAGTTCCTAGTTTAACATAATAAAGTTGAAGCAAATCCATAAATTAATTGATCAGAAATGGAAATACCAATAAGACAGATAGACAAAAGCAGTATCATGACGATGTGAAGAGAAAATAAAGTTAAGAAATGTTATTCCCACTGCATAATGTTCAATAGGAGAGAATCATTGCTTTCAATAAGACATGCCGTGCTCCTCAATGAGCCAGATGTCACAGGAAACTTATTTATTACAAGCCAATGCCCAGACCATCTCCAAATATTTTCAAAAAAGACACCTTAAATTCAGACTTGACACAAACAGCGCAATAATGGTTCAAAATCGCTAAGTTTGGAGCTTTCAGGTGACAGTAACATTTTCATCTCTTCTAGCTTTCATAGGGCCATCTGGGAAAAAAATCTGCAGCACAATCCAAAAATCACAATGTAATGCAGAGAACTATGAGCATGTTGCAAATTGTAATTTAAAGAACATCTAGCAAAATAAGCAAAAAAAACCCTCAAACAGAGACACCTCTATCAAATCATAAAAAGGAAGAAATAAAGAAAGCAAAAATGGAGAGCTTAATGAAAGGCAACTTAACAGTTTAATAAAAAGGGGGGATGAAAATCAAACGAAACAATAAAAGCAGTGATGTAAAGAAGGGAAACCATAAGTTCCTAAATGAAAGAAAAGCAGATCAAAGTAACTTGTCTTGCTCTAGAAGACAGTGCAGAAGGTTTGAAATTACAAGAGCTGAACTTTGTATGGAAGTGCATTTGAGAGAAACAAACTATGGATTCATGGCATTACTCAAAAAGCTGAACAGTGTTGGAATATATAACCATTCAAGTATGCCATTTCAATCAGATTTTTTTTAATTGTATAACATACAACAGATAGGTGTCTGTACAACAAGTTAATATCCTAATAAAATTTGAATAACACCTTTCCAAAACCACCAAGCATTAAAATAGCGTAAGAGAAGAAGCTTAGAAAGTCACATAACTCATTCCAGTGATTTCCCTTTGGTGATATAATCTTGATAGAGATTAAAACCTTTCTGAAATTCTAAATCTTGTTTCTTCAAATTTTGGTATGCTTCCAGCTCCTTAGGCCCAAAGTCAATGGTATAATCACCAAAATTTAGAGCTATTGGGCACCCTGTATCAAATAGCTCTAGCCCCACCATCCCTGCACTGACATTAGATTTATTCTCTTGGGTTCTCCGAAAAACAAAGGTTGAAAATCTGTCAATCTCAATTCCAAATTTCCTCATCATCACATCCACATCAGACGAATTCTCTGAGAACGCCAGCGGTTTATGATAAGAGAACTTCGATTTTGGAGTCTCGTAGTTGTAGCTCATCTCATCTTTATCATTAGCAAGAGAAACAAAATCATCATCCTGAATCTTGGTGTCAGAATCCGAAACAGCAAGCTCCTCAACAACCTCCATTACTTTCTTATATTGAAGTCTGAGTTCAGCATTGATTGAGAATGCTTCTGTTTCTTCCAGGTAAGTCTGTCTTTCCTTTTTAAGTTCTTCCATGCAGAGTTTATGAAGAATAGTCAAAAGATGAGGGGGAAGAACTGGACCTACAAGAGAATCAGAAGGCTGAACTTTATCAGACCATTTATTGCTGCGGCGTGATGGCTTTCGGAAAGGAAAGGGCAGCACTTGAAGTTTATAGGGAATATCTGGGAACTCTAAAGGTTCCTTATGCTTCTCAAGATCCATAAGGAATTCTGAGTAGGTGCAGAAAGCCAATTGCAAGAGATTTGTAGGTAAGCTGGCCCAGGTACTTCTCAAAGCAATCTCATTTATGCTGGTTGGTAAGCTAATATCTTCCATAACATCAGAAACTGCCAAGGATGACCTTATTCTAGGAAGCCTAAAGGCCTTCAGCTTATGACAGATTTCTTGATGGAAATTGGATTTTGATGCGACATTATATTTTTTTGGGGCATCTTCACCACTCTCTTTCACGTTTTCTCTTCGTTCAACAATGTATTTAGCTAGATTATCTTCCAAATAGGCATTGAAGCAGTCAAACTTCAAGTGCTGATGTTTCTTTTCTATTTTATATTCTGCGGCACTCGTATCATACAAAAGATTATCTGCGTGACGAATGCACGTCTTATGAAATATTTCAGAATATTTTTCAGGTTCCCATTCTGCATGGTACTGCAGTGCTTCTAGCTTCCCTGATGACATTAACCTAATTAACACAAACCCACCAAAACTATTAGGTCTAGACAACTCGGTAAAAAGATCTGCATCGAGAATGCCAAACCCCATGACTACCTGTATTTTCTGCCTCCAGTCAATCCAATCAGGGAGAGGACTTTTCGGGAACTCCTCTCTTACAAGACAACTGCCACAATTACAATCATAGCCTGACAATGAAATCTTTGAAGGGAGTCCCCATGCATAATACAAGTTGCAGAACTTCAAATTTTTAGAAGAGACAGAGTCGGTTCTATTAATGTTGGACCCAAAACAGAAAAGACTAAACTCACAGTCCCAAAACGATCCCAGCAATATGCAATACCCTGATTCAGACACACACCTGTAATCATCAACATTTGCATTCGACCTTAAGTCTGACAATCTAAGAACAGTTATGTACCGTGGATTAACAAGACCATGTACCCAACGCAACAACGGCATCAATGGTTTCCGCACATCACAAAGCAGCAACAACTGTTTTGTAGCTACGGTGAAGCAGAATGCATCATAACCCACCCTCGAGAACGCCACAAACCCATCATTGTTCATGTTAGACAATATCTCAACCTTCAACAAACATTTCACATTGCAATTCCCTGCACAGCTGAGATCAACCAAGAATATTGCACCAGAATGAGCAACAATAAATATCCTTGGATGCCAACTAAAGTCACATCCAAACCACTCCCCACTACCACTTTCATCCTTCTCTAGACTCACCTTATTCCTGAGTGAGACTCGCAGCTTCTTTTCTAAAGCTCTATTCCTTGCACTCATAAAAAGCCCCATATTACCCTTTTTTATGCAAGATTCATTAATATCAAACATCAACAAGTCACCATTATCCAACAACACTAAACACTCTTCCTTTAAATGCGCACTCCAACACACGCTCACAACTGCTTTACCCTTTAATGTCTTAGAGTCGGTACACCCTGCATAATCCAAATTAACAGAACAATATTTGGTCCCTTTAACTACACTAACAATATAAACTCTATACCAATAAACAGAATACTCAGTGCAAACCATCAAAAACCCAACCATTGTAACACTATTACTGTTATAATCATTACTCACAACTAGAGACATGTCTTCGTCGCTGACTGGGTTGACCAACAACCTCGTAATCCGGTGATGATTTATGCAGCTACCTTTTGCCACTGTGAAAAAATTTTCCCTTGTCGAAGTAACACTCAATTTGGCATCTTTTAATGACAGTAAGGTAAACCCCACTAGATTATAATTCTCACCAGTTGGGAAAAAAACAATCATTAAATTCTTGTTCGGGATTCTGAGTAGTTGGAGAGCATTGAAATTACTAAAATGGGTTGAGTAGTCAGGGAGTTGGGGACCGAAAAGAGAGGAAATAGAGGACGCGGTGGAAGGTGTAGAACAGTACTTACGAAGGAATCTTGAGAGCGGAAGTTGTGGGTACGGAAGGGGGAATCTGGGGGCGAGATACGGGGATTCTAGCAGTACATTGGTGGGTGTGTTGAGAGTTGGGGTAAAAATTAGAGGGCCAAGGGGTTTTTTGGAGGTTTTGTTTGACAGGAGGAGCGGGTGAGAGATGGTGGAGGATATGGGCCAGAGGGATTTCCATTCTCCGGTGAACTCCATCACAATTAGCAGCAGGCGGCGTCTCGGTCTCCTGGTGAAAGAACAAGAACGAAAAAACAACAAATAAATTACAAGGAGTTGAGTTGAAATTATGTCATTCACAACAATCAGATTGAGTTTCGCCCCTTTTTACACTAATAAAATCAGATACTAGCTCCAATTTCGTTGATGAAGAAGTTGAGTAGAAATCACAAGATAAATTGGAGTCGGGATGAATGTGTCTCTTTTTTGCCTCTCCCCCAATTTCCAGCTTAATAGGGCAGAAGAAAACCTCTCTTGTTCCCCCAATTTCTAGCTTAGTATACCGCAGATGAAAACCTTTGTCCAATGGTTTAGAAGTTGTTTTGCAGAGAATTGTTAGAGCCTGTTTGGTAACAATTCTCCTTTTCTACAGTAAATCACTTCTCATTTTCAACCACACATTCTTCAATAAAATAATATTTTCCATCACATCAATACTTTTTTCTTCTTTTTCAACCACACATTTCCCATCATATCACTATTCAAAAATCAATTTTTCTCCTAAAAATCCCTACCAAACACACTCTTAGTAAAGTGTGTTTGATAAGTAAAATTTTAAATTTTTTGAATTTTTTGTTCACGTTTGGCTTTATTTTATATGAAAATTGTCTATTAAAGAGATTTTTTTTTTTTTACAATTGATTATGATATTTGTTACCATTGCCAAAAAGTAAAAAAAAAAAAAATTTGCTCGAAAACTATTTTTTCATCAAAATTTAGTGTTCGTTTGATTTCGTTTTACATGAAAATTGTTCATTAAAGTGAATTTTTTTTTTACAATTGATTATGAAATTTATTTTCATTGCAAAAAAAAAAAAAAATCGGCCAGAAGTTGGAATTCCTTTTCCCACCAACAAGTTGGGAAAATGAATTCCTCAAAATGTTGGAAAATGGGCGCGTGGGTGGGAGTTCTTTTTCCATGCCAAATTTTGTCTATCAAACACTAATTTAATGGTAGGAATTGAATTTTTTTTTTTTCAATTTTCCATGGAAAAGGTGGTTATCAAACATATCCTAAGTGTAGCGCGATTGTTTCTAAATAGCGGCTTAGAAAAGAGCGTTGTTTCTGTAACTATTTTTTTTCAAATAGTTAAATTATGGTGATTAAGATTTTTGAGAGTTGTTATTTTGTTGTAAACTCTAAAAGTATATATGTAATTTGTAATTCCTATAAATCTATTAAATATGACTTGTTTGGTTGAAAATTGAAATTATAAAAAATATTCTAATTTTTGAATTTCGAAAACTTGAAAATTGTATAATTGACTAATGATACGAATTATTAAATAAATATAGTATTTTATAATTTTAGATATTGATATGTATTATTGTAATTAGTAAATGATTTAAAATAATATTAAAAATAAGAAAACTATTTTTTTTTTAAAACGCTTAAGCCTCACCTAGGTTTGTAAAGCCTGAAGGTTAACCTTCGCGCTTAATCACGTTTTACGCTTTTTAGAACACTAGTATTTAATTGAGAGATTTTGATTGACTTTTATAAATTTCATAATTTTTAAGACTTTTATTTAAAATATAATTCACGTTAATATAGTGTAACGGTATTAAGTTCAATAAAGAAGGTGGTGATTCGATCTCCACAATTTTTCTTTTCCCCCATGTAATAAAAAATATTTTTACAAGAATAAAAAATTCAAATTACTTTAAATAAATAAATAAAATACAAAAATATATAAATATATATTATTACTCTTTGATAAAAAATAAAAAAATATTTAATGTCTCATATTATCAATATGTCATATCATTAAAAAGTAAACATAAAATTAATATTTTTAAATTAGTTTTTTTATATAAAGTCCTATAATTTAATTATAAATCAATCTTTTTCATAAAAAAATGGATGAAAAAATTAATCAGTGCCCTTATATAAAAGAGTGAATATGAGTTCACTGTTCATTTTTCTGGCCTTGTTTTCACACTCAAACCGGATTGTTACTGTTCAGTAACCAGTTATTAACTGTTCATATAAAATATCTGGATGGAAACGCCGTCGTATGAAAAAATATCTCCAACATTTGTGTCCGACGTATACGTTTTTAAAATCTCGTACTCATAAAATATATATGAAAACGAAACCAGCGTAGAAATCTCCTCTTCTTGCCCTTCTTTGTCTTCGATGTATTTGCTTATTACCGTGATTGACATTAAAGGTAGATTTCTACTCATTGTTGTTTTATTTTTGCTTTTTCATTTTTTTTTTTTTTTGGCAACCTGCTTTCGGTTTTTTCGTTTTCATTTGGTTTTATGTTTTCGTTCTTCATGTCTTCAGTTAGGTATACATAAACCTTTCAGGAGGATTTTGTTCTGTATTGTCCATGGTATTGTTAGAAGGTAAACTTAAAATTTAATTTTTTGCTTGATAAAAGGTAGGTTTAAAATTTTATACACAAGATGATAAAAATTGTACATAGAGCAAGGAAAGAAGAATGGAGAGTAATCGAGAGGAGAGAAGAAGAAAGAAAAAGAAGGGTTGAAAGAGAGAGATCGTGAAAAACAAAATAAAAGACAAGAATAAGGAAGAGGAAGAAAAGAAGACGACAGAGGAAGGAAAATGAAACACTAGCAATCTTGAAGATTGGAATCATTTTATCTTTGCTCTTAGAATAATATAATAAGTTAATGCTTTTAGAAAATTTTAGGGTTATAATTAAAAATGAATACTTCTTTACTATACCTTCTCAAGACAATGCGAGTGAATGGTTGTGGGATAGCAAGAGTATTAACCATTCAGAATGATAAAATGTTGGCTCTAGAGAAAGAAGAAAATAAAAGTTCAGTGATGTCTCCGTGCGCGCACGGTGATGTCCTTCTCCGTGCGAGCACGGAGACACGCCCCGTGTCTCTACAACATGGACTCCTTCAAAAACACACAGATTCCCATGTTCTTCTTCTTGAGCTGTATTAGCAGGCAATCTCAGTCGCTCGAACCCCAAATCTTCTAATTGTCACAACTTAATTGTCAGGTTGTTAATGGGATAGGGTATTTTGGCTAGATTGCAAACTAAGTGGGACACCAGCATACTATAAAGGGGAGGGAGTTCTATTTTCATTTAGGCAGACATTGAGGGAGTTTTAAGTGAGCTACATGAATTCTTTTCTCCACTTCATTATCCATGTAAAGATCCAATACATCAAAACATTTGCGGCCAAGTTAATTTTACTTCACCTCTCCTACTAGCGTTAATTTATCCCTTGACATTCACTAAATTTCTTGTATCGCTTTTCTGATAAAATGTCAAATTAACTTGTGCAAATGAAGTTTTGCCTCATTTTTAGTTCTCTCTGTACTGAACGTGGCTCATGATTATTGTTGTTGTAAATTACTGCTCTTTGTTCAAATTTTGGATTAACCATTGCATCTTTATGAAGACAATTTTCGATATTATACTTTATACTTTTGCTCAAAAGTTAGCATTCCATAAATTTTTATAAAAAAATTTAAAATTCATTGATATTTTGAATACCACAAGATTCATGAAAATTTCTAGAAACTTGTAATTGAATAATCTTTAAAAGTTTATAAAAGGCTTGATTAAATACATCAATACTTTTAAAGAGTCTCAAAAAATATATATTGCACATCCTTAAATTTTTTAAATTCCAAAAAATTGTAAAAGTCCCAATTGAATACCCTCTAATACTTAATCGTCCATAGGTAAACCGGCATGGGTTATAGTTGGATGTGCATGCTTTTTAATTGGGCTTTACACGCTTAAATAAAAAAATTAGACCGATCAACTTTTACTTTTAATAAATTAAGTGATTAATAAAAAAAATTCTTAAATCAAATTTTTAGGAATTTAATAATTCAAAATTGTCATTTTTTTTTTAACATTTATGATATTTTATTATTACTAAAAAATTGATAATTTAGATGATATGTTCTCCTTTTTATCGCAATATGGAGGGAGAGTGAATCGTTCACTTGATTTATATTTTGGAAAATAACTATTATCTTTCCATTTACACAACGGATGGCCACAAATTCGTAGTTACAACTTTGAAAATATCGAAAGGTTACTACTCATACGTTCCATAATTGTATGTTGCTAAACATCTCGTCAATTGTCACAATGTCACGTCATTTTTGACAACAAATGACGTCTACATAAAGTCGTCACAATTCTACAAAATAAAAGTAGTCAGTCACAATTGTTTGTTATATCTCATGTGAACCCACATCATATGACTTGGTCGTAATTATACTTCATAAAATTATTCAGATTCACAATTACTTTTTATAAAATAACTCGTATAAGATCACAATGGTGACATATGATTACATCATATGAGTCACATGCCCTACAACAGAAAACACAACATTAATCTTTAAACGTTTCTTCTAACTACGGCAATGTCTACTTATTTTTTGTAGAGATTTGCTGATATTGTCGACCAAGTTGTAAGAGAAAATAACTAGTTCTCTACACTATAGGGACATAGAGAAATAAAATGTTCTACATATCCAAATTTGTACCAGGAAATAAATTAAAAGATGTGATAGTAATACAACACGCATCATTGCAACAAATAATCCGTCTTCGTAGTAAGGACTAGGGATAGAAAATGTATGAATGTAAGGGCGCGTTTGATTGGCGAAATTTTTCAGGGAAGTAGGAAAATATTTTCCGTTTTCCATCTTATGCCCTGTTTGATAGCCCAAATTTTCCCTCCCCCACCAGCCACGTCAGCATTTTCTTGGTTTTCCTTGAACCAACCGGCTGAAGCAATTTTTTTTTTTGGGAAATGGAAACAAATATCATAATCAATTGTAAAATTTTTTTTCACTTTAATGGACAATTTTCATGTAAAATAAAGTCAAACGAACATTAAACTTTGATGAAAAAATGATTTTTTAGGAAACAATTTTTTTTTCGTTTTTTTTTTTTTACTTTTTAGCAATGGAAACAAATTTTATAACCAATTGTGAAAAAAATATCACTTTAATGGACAATTTCCATGTAAAACAAAGCCAAACGAATAGAAAATTTAAAAAATTTTCGGGTGGAAAATTATACCAATCAAACACACCCTAAATAAGTTAAATCAGGTGGTTCTCAATTTTTGTTCATCAATTTTGCCCAAATATTTAATTTCATTCTTAATTTAAAAATACATGTTCAATTTTCATCGTAAAAAAACAATTATTAGATATATAGTTATTTAACTTTGATATGTAATTATCGAGTGCTTATGAAAATAAACTATTTTGATTTTCAATAAGCATTAATATTTTAATAAATGAAAATATCAAATTAACAGAAATTTTTGAGTGATTTTATAAAATTAGGTCTGTTTGAAAGTATATTTGTTTTCATTTTTTGTTACTGTACTTATGGGTTATATATAAGAAGAAATAGAATGCTCTTGTTCGCCTGCTTTCAATATCAGATCACATAACCATGAATAATGTATATGAACAGAAAATAGATTTAAAGTGTAGTGAAAATGTTTTAATAATGAGAAAAACAAAAGTGTTTCTCGTTTTTCTACATGTAGACCGTTAGAATTAGGTGCGACCTGAATTTTTTTTTGAAGATGATTGGAAATTCTAATTAAGGTCGACATTATGAGAAATTCTATTTGTTGGAATGTTTTTGAAATCCTATTCGAAATTTATTTGGTAAATTCTAGTTGGAGTTTTATTTGGAAGTCATATTGGGTGTTGGACCTGAAGAGATCAAAATATAGACAAAAAAGGAAAAAAAATGCCTTGGGGAATTAATTTCAACAACCTGGCGCTTGGGTAGCGCCCATTCTGCCTATGCAGGGCGTTTTGGCCTCCAAATCCGTTTTCAATAGGATTTTTGCATTCTATTTTATCTATAACTCGACTTTTAGGATTTGACATGTCCTCTATATATAGTTAACTTTTCATTGTATTTTAGATTAAGTTAAACAATTCAAAAACACAAAATTATTGTAATTCTTTCTCCATATTTAAGTGAAATCTTCATTCCTATACCAATTATTTTACTCTTAAGTTTGTGATTAATTACTTCATATTGTGTCATATTATTTTCTCGCCTATTATCACAACAAATTAGTATTGGAATTATCCGGTATTTTCTTTGTTGTTTATGACATAGACCCATGTATCGTAGTTGACTCAATGATTTTTGGAACCTTCTTAATAACATTTATCCATCTAATGCCAGTGCTCCCAAAATGGCCCTGTGCTTCATATTATAGCGCTATCCTATATTTTTTTCCTTTCCATTGCCCTTTCTTTGATCTAAAGTTTGGTCCATGGATGAAAATTATGATACTGCTAGGACCAAGCTACTGTGATGTTTAAGCATCTTGAACTTGTAATGTGATTTTGGATTTGGAAATAAATTTAAAATTTATCTTTCTTGTACAGGTTATAACGAGGATAAATTACATTCGATGTGTTAACATCAGTGGACTTGCTGGTGCAGTTTCCTTGGCAGGATCTGGAAGTGGTTTATGGTCAATTGAAGAAGGGAACTGGCAGATGGCTGCTGGATTGATCAACAGATCTGATGTCGTGTTGCACTTTAATGAAGAAAGAATCCACCTCTTATCTAGGAGATGTTTATGTACTCAACTTCACCAAAGGCAAGAGTTACAACTGTGGAGTTACGGTTGTCGCAACCCCCTTAGATGAGCTGAATATAGATTTCAATCCTAGAATTTCAATTCCTTCAAGGAAATTACAGCACACGCATGCAACTTTTGTTAGGGTCTATTAAGTCCTGTGAGTATATGGGGTTCCCTTTGACATCATTTGTGTCCATACTTATTGCAACTTTTGTTAGGGGTCTATTAAGTCCTGTGAGTATATGGGGTTCGCTTTGACATCATTTGTGTCCATACTTATCCCTTTGTTATATTTTTAACGTATCCCAATATAATTATTTGCTGTAAGCATGCATATTTTGGTCTGAACTTGCTGTCTGATATCTCAGACTTGGTAGGCACTACAGAGTCTCCTGATTGTAAGTTTATTGGGCCTCTTGTTGTGGTTCTCCTAACTTGTTGGGCCGGTTTATTACCCATTTTTTTAGTTGCTTAAGTGACACTCACTTATTGGTGACTTTGAGTAAACCCGGATTGTGTGTTTTATTGGAACCATTCTTGACCCTTGAATTTTAATCCATGGCTGGGCTTTATTCTTGGATAGATATTTTCTTGATATAACATTGGCTTCCAAAACACGACACTCTTCTTCTTCTTCCTTCTTCCTTCCTCTTGACTTTGGGGGTTCTCTGGCTTCTCTTCTTGGGGGTTCTCTGTGTGGGTGAAAACCGGCGACTTAGAAAGTGATACCTTGGGGTTTCTAGGCCTGAGATAGTGGCTAGATTAATGGCATCTTCCTCTAAGTCTTTTTGGTAGAATCAGTGGCCGTTTGGGAGATCCTCCTCGATCAATGACCAAACCGATTCTTCACCGAGGGTTTTTCTGAAGTTCTCTTTCTCTCTGGATGGTGGATTGCAAGCGTGGGATGGCTGTTCTTGAGCCTAAACGCTCCGGCCATTAAAGGGGAAGTGGTGCACTAGGGCTTGACCAAAAAGGAAGGGAAGCTGCACCGTTGATAGGGGAGTCTTCTGTCCCGTTTATAAAGCTTTAGTTTCCTGTCCATTTTTCTGTTTTCTGTACATGCTATATTTCTGGTTTCAGTTTCGGTTCTTATGCAGTATACATATAGTTGAAATCATTAATCACTTGGGTTGTACTTTGCTATGCATGATATATCTTGTTAATGCCATTGGTACACGTTTTGATTATAAGTTGGTGATGCTGAATTTATGAGATTATGTTTAAACTCTATCATTGAGGTTGGAGTTCTGGGATTAGCATTGAATTGTCATTGTGTATGAGTTGCTGGAATTCTGATCTTGTGTTTAGAGTCTAATATTATGAGCATGTTTACTGTGTATTGATGTCTGCATAGGCTGTATATTCCCAACATCTGGTATCAGAGCTAGATTTTGGATCTAGGGTTTGACTGCATCCTTAATTTAATCTGCTGATTAGAGTTGATTGTTTTTTGGGCATTCTAAGGTTTTTAATTCGATACTGATTATTGTGATTTTGTGTTGTGCATGTTGTTGACTGATTGGGTGACCGGTGATTCTGGAAACTTGGACTGATCGAGGACTTGGTGGTATACTTGTTGTTTTTCAACAGTGGTTTGGTAAGATCGTTCCAAACTAACACTCGTGTTAGGTTTAGCTTTCTTAGCTGTTTATGCATGCTTGTTTAGGTTACCTGCTTGTGAATTCTGGTGATTGGATTCCTGTGAATGATTTGAAACCTGAAAGCATATACTTGCATTGTATACTTGATTATCTCCTAAGTTTGAATCACACGGGCACACACATCACATTGAAGTTTAAGTGATCGAACTGATTCGTTGTTGTGATTCATTTTTGGACATCGATTTTAACTTTGCATTCATATTGTGTGTTGATCATCTGGAAAAGATTTTTTCAAAACCTTTTCTGTTCTGTCCATGAGTACGAGCCACCCTTTTACAGAATCTAGTATGGGTTCGAGGGTCGAATTATCGCAATTCGATGGAAAGGGGGACTACTCAATTTGGAAACAGAAAATGAGGGCCATTTTGGTCCAACAGAGAGTTGCTAAAACTCTCGATGATCCTTTGACTTTTTCTGACGAGTTAAAAGCTAAACCTGATGAAATAGAAGAAATGAATGAAATTGCATATAGTTCCATAATCTTGCATTTATCTGATAACATTGTTAGACAAGTTGATCATGCTAAAGATGCTAGGACATTATGGACTGCCTTAGATGCCTTATTCTTAACTAAGACTTTACCTAACAAGATCTATCTGTTAGAAAAGCTGTTTAGTTTTAAGATGAACCCGGGGAAGGATGTAGAGGGGAATTTGAGCGATTATAGCATTATCGTTAAGAGTTTGGCTCATAATGATAAGAAGTTCGATGATGAGGATTTAGCGATCATATTGTTAAATTCATTGCCCGAATCTTATAAAGAAATCAGAAACGCAATAAAATATGGCAGGGACACTCTTACGCAGGCTATTGTAGTAGATGCGTTGAAATCGAGGGAACTTGAACTGAAAAGAGATAACAGAACAAATGTGAGGGAAGAAAGCTTGTTTGTTAGGGGAAGAACCGAAAAGAAAGAATTTAACTTCCATAACAAAAAGGGAAGGGGAAAGTCTAAAATGAGATCGAAATCAAAAGACAAAAGTGGTAAAAAATGTTATAACTGTGGAAAGTTAGGACATTTTAAGAAAGATTGTTTTGACTGGAAGAAGAAATAGAGAGAATTGAATAACACTGATCAAAACAATGCTGCCGTTGTTTCTGAATTTGATAGTCTACATGTCCTGAATGTGTCTGAGGGAGAATTTGATAACAATTGGATCCTAGACACGGGGTGCACTTTTCACATGTGCCCTGAAAGGTCTTGGTTCTATAACTATAGAGAGGTTGAGCCTAGGAAGGTCTACATGGGAGATAACAATTCTCAGAATGTGGTTGGAGTTGGTGACATAGCCATCAGGATGTACGATGGGGTTGTCAGGCAACTCAGGGAGGTTAGGTATGTCCCTAATTTAAAGAGGAACCTCATTTCCTTAGGTACTCTTGAAGATGAGGGATATACTTTTAAATCCGGGAATAACGTTCTGAAAATCTTTAAGGGATCTCTGATAGTTATGAAAGGACCCAAGAGGAGTGGGCTGTACTATCTAGAGGGCAAAACTGAAACAACACCTGATTCAAGTCTTCTTACTGTCAGTAAAGACAAAACCGAACTTTGGCATAACAGAATGAGTCACATTGGGTTTAAAGGGCTAAAATCTTTAAGTAATCAGAAATTGCTTGGAAAAGATGACATTGAAACTATGGATTTCTGTGAAACATGTGTTTTGGGTAAATCCCATAAGGTTAGCTTTGAAACTAGCTCTCATAGGACCAGCAGTCCATTGGACTATATTCATGCTGATCTATGGGTCCTGAGAAGCATTCCACTTTTGGTGGAAGTAAGTACTTCTTGTCCTTAGTGGATGATTACTTAAGAAAAGTTTGGATTTATCCTCTAAAGGCTAAGTCGGAAACTTTTAGGAAATTCAGAATTTGGCTTAAGTCTGTTGAGAATCAATTAGAAAAGAAACTTAAAACATTAAGAACTGATAATGGGCTTGAATTCTGTAATTTCGAATTTGACAACTTCTGTAAGCAGAAAGGGATAACAAGACACAGAACGGTTAAATACACACCTGAGCAGAATGAGGTCGCTGAGAGAATGAATAGGACCATAATGAACAAGGTTAGGTGTATGTTGATTAGCTCTGGCCTTGACAAAGGTTTTTGGGCTGAAGCTGCAAGTACTGCAGCTTATCTGATTAATAGGTCACCATCCAGCAGTATAGGGTTTAAGACCCCACATGAGATGTGGACGAGGGAGCCTCCAAATCTGAGTCATCTGAGGGTGTTTCGATGTGCTGCATTTGCAAATCAATCTGAAGGGAAACTTGAGCCTAGGGCTGTCAAGTGTGTGATGTTAGGGTATCCCGAGGGTGTGAAGGGTTATAGGTTATGGGTTTTAGGGGTTTAAGGCATTAAGATTATTAACAGCAGGAATGTGGTCTTTAATGAATCTGAAATGCCATGTCTAAAACAGAAAACTGATGAAGCAAACAAATCTGAAACTGAGAGGAGTGTTCAAACTGAGGTGAAGTTTACTATGCTTGATTCACCTACACCTGGGAATGACGGTAATGACCCTACACATCAAGAACCTGAGACTGAAACTGAAACTGAAACTGAACCTGAAGAGGTGACTGAACTTCAAGATAACACTGAACCAATTAAAGTTGAACATTTTAATGATCAGCCACCTAATCAAGATTACCAGCTTACTAGGGATAGAGCTAGAAGGCAGATCATGCCTAATCCGAGATATGAATCCCTAAGTTTGACTGATTTTGCCTTAGTTTCAGGTGAAGCCCTTGAACGGATAGAACCTGCTAGTTATGAAGAAGCTATTAATGGAAATTATTCTGAAAACTAGATAAAAGCCATGCAGGAAGAAATGAAATCTTTGAGTGATAACAAAACCTGGAAACTTGTTAAGAAACCAAAAGATCAGAAATTAGTTCCATGTAAGTGGATCTACAAGTTAAAAGAAGGTTTGAGCCCAAATGATTCTGTGAGGTATAAGGCGAGATTAGTGGCTAAGAGTTATACTCAAAGAGAGGGTGTGGACTATAATGAGATATTTTCACCCGTGGTTAAGTACAAGACGATCAGACTGATGTTGGCTCTTGTTGTTCAATTCAATTGGGAACTTGAACAACTTGATGTAAAAACTGCGTTTTTACACGGAGAGTTGGAAGAGGATAACTTCATGAGCCAACCACAAGGGTTTGTGGCTAGAGGCAAGTCTGATTATGTGTGTAAGTTAGAGAAATCTTTGTACGGGCTGAAACAGAGCCCAAGACAATGGTACAAGAGGTTTGATGCCTATGTACAGAAGATAGGGTTTAAAAGAAGTGAATTTGATGCTTGCTTGTATTTTAATGACATAAAGAGCGGTTGTGAAGTCTACTTGTTGCTTTATGTCGATGACATGCTTTTAGCTGGACCTAGCAAGTCTCAAATTAATGAACTGAAAGATCTTTTAAAATCGGAATTTGACATGAAAGATTTAGGGAATGCTAGAAAAATTCTAGGGATGGTGATAACAAGGGATAGTGCTAAGAATAGGTTAACAATTTCACAAGAAGCGTACTTGAACAAAGTTGTAACAAAATTTGGAATGAAAGACAGTAAAATTGTTAATGTGCCTCTTGCTAGCCATATGAAATTTTCACGTGATCATTCGCCTAAATCCGAATCTGAATTGAAAGAGATGGAAAATATTCCGTATGCTAATGCCATAGGTTCTGTCATGTTTTCTATGATTACTACCAGACCTGATCTTGCATTTTCCATCAGTCTCCTAAGTAGATTTATGTCCAACCTTGGTAAGCCGCATTGGGCAGGTATGAAATGGTTATTAAGATATTTGGTTGGGACTTTAAATCTAAGCTTAGTGTATGAGAAAAGATCTGAGGGGTTGACTCTTAAGGGCTATGTTGATTCGGACTTTGCTGGTGATAGAGACAGTAGGAAATCAACTACCGCTTACTTCTTTACCCTAGGTGATAATTGCATAACTTGGAAATCTCAGCTGCAACTTTTAGTGACTCTGTCTAGTACTGAAGCTGAATACGTTGCCATAATCGAGGCGGTTAAGGAATGTATGTGGTTAAAGGGAATCTTAAAAGAATTGAACTTCATGCATGATACACATATTATGTTTACGGATAGTCAAAGTGCGTTGTCACTTAGTAAGAATCCTGTTTATCATGAGAGATCCAAACATATTGAGGTGAAGTATCATTTTATACGTGAGAAACTTTCTCAAGGTGAAGTCGAACTTGTTAAGATTCATACCGATAGGAATCCCTCTGATGTGGGAACAAAAATTCTGCCTGCAGGTAAATTTAAATTATGTTTATCTCTGCTGCATATTGATACTGGTTAATTTTTCTTACAGGTAGTGGGCGATGATGATGAACAGTCATTTCATGTGCAATCTCGCAACCGAGAGAGAGAGTTTTGAGAACCAAGGTGAATAATGTAAGTTTATTGGGCCTCTTGTTGTGGTTATCCTAACTTGTTGGGTCGGTTTATTTCCCATTCTTTTAGTTGGTTAAGTGGCACTAACTTATTGGTGACTTTAAGTAAACCCGGATTGTGTGTTTTATTGGAACCATTCTTGACCCTTGGATTTTAATCCATGGCTGGGCTTTATTCTTGGATAGATATTTTCTTGATATAACATTGGCTTCCAAAACACGACACTCTTCTTCTTCTTCCTTCCTCTCGACTTTAGGGGTTCTCTGGCTTCTCTTCTTGGGGGTTCTCTGGCTTCTCTTCTTAGAGGTTCTCTGTGTGGGTGAAAATCGGCGACTTAGAAAGTGATACCTTGGGGTTTCTAGGCCTGAGATAGTGGCTAGATTAATGGCATCTTCCTCTAAGTCTTTTTGGTAGAATCAGTGGCCGTTTGGGAGATCCTCATCGATCAATGACCAAACCGATTCTTCACCGAGGGTTTTTCTGAAGTTCTCTTTCTCTCTGGATGGTGGATTGCAAGCGTGGGATGGCTGTTCTTGAGCCTAAACGCTCCGGCCATTAAAGGGGAAGTGGTGCACTAGGGCTTGACCAAAAAGGAAGGGAAGCTGCACCGTTGATAGGGGAGTCTTCTGTCCCGTTTATAAAGCTTTAGTTTCCTGTCCATTTTTCTGTTTTCTGTACATGCTATATTTCTGGTTTCAGTTTCGGTTCTTATGCAGTATACATATAGTTGAAATCATTAATCACTTGGGTTGTACTTTGCTATGCATGATATATCTTGTTAATGCCATTGGTACACGTTTTGATTATAAGTTGGTGATGCTGAATTTATGAGATTATGTTTAAACTCTATCATTGAGGTTGGAGTTCTGGGATTAGCATTGAATTGTCATTGTGTATGAGTTGCTGGAATTCTGATCTTGTGTTTAGAGTCTAATATTATGAGCATGTTTACTGTGTATTGATGTCTGCATAGGCTGTATATTCCCAACACTGATGTACCATTCTCGAGCATCAGTATTCTTAAGCAACATGATGATGATATGACTTACAAGGTATTCCCCTGTAAGCCAATGACAAATGCCTTGCTGGATGAAGATTTCAGGTATACTTCTAGGTTTTTCTTGCAGTAATCATTTGCTTAACAGCTGGAGAGCTGTGAAATTGATTCTATTTATTTTTTGCATTATGTCTAAAAAATGAATTCATATAATCAAGACCAAGTTTATGGGGTACGGCATTTAGCTACTGCTTGTTACTGCCTGAATATATAGACAGTTGGTCAGCCAGTTTGAACTGTCATTTCTTGTATGCAGTGAATTTGTTTCAAGTTTTTGAAATAGCTCATCTTCTGTTTTCACAATGTATTCCTGATAAAGGGTATAGATCCTAGTCCAAAACTTCACGTTGGTTATTTATTTTTCATGACATTTAGGCAATTATATATTGTCCTTGGCCTGTTGTTATTCTCATTTGCTCAAGTTCTCCCTTTTTTCTTAGATTTTGTTTGGGAAAATATAAGCATGTCAAGCTGTTTCCTTGCCATTAGGCTTCTGCATTTCCATCCAAAATCATCGATTAGGTCCGTTTCATTGTTGGTATTTTGGCTGATGTTGGGCTGACAACACAGGATTCCATAATTTTGTGCCGATTGGTTAGATTCCCAATATCATACTGAACCTAGTACTTGTACTCTTTACATTTCAGGATGTTAAATATACATTTGAAATATGATCACTGAGAAGTTGGTCGATATCTTGTAGCATGGACCAATGAAGTTTACCAAAGAAACTCCGTTAAATTTGCTCTCATTTGTTATATATTAGTCCAACTATCCGTTGCCTTTGTTCCTCATATTTTTCTCTTGACATTTGCATCTACAGTACAAGAAGAGAGATAATCAGAATCGACTGAGCTGCTTATCCTCATTATCACTCTCCTGAGAAATTTGATCCCTTTATTTTAGATGGCCAACATTTGTACTATGTGAATGGGTTTGAGAATGCAGCCAGCATCATGGAAACAAGTGCTATATCAGCTGAGATTATAGCCCGACTTATTCTCTCAAGATTACCACGGGGAGTGGACTTAAGTTCATCATACTCGACTGTCGTTGGCAGCAATCCATTTGAATTGCATTCAGAGTTTGGCGCGAGTTTTTGGTGTCTTGATTGCTCTGGGTAGCCAAACTACAAAGTGCGAATTTGTACATGAAATTTGGCAGGCATATGTATGACTGCATATCTGGGAACCAATGCAACAGAACATTGTGTCGAAAACATATTCGTAGTTGATGAGCTCGTTTTGTAAGTTATTTCAATCCATAATCACCTTTCTCTTGATTCGGGTAACTCCACTTGAACAGATCACTTGTTATATCTATGTTATGGAATTGTATTTGGGTTTCTTCCTGTCATTCCCCTACCTAATTTGTAAAATTGCAAGTAATCTGTAATTATACCAGTTTTATCATCTTGATGAAGTCTAGTGTATTAAGTTTCTTGGCCTCAACACAAGGCCTACTTTATTGTTTCTTGATTTTCTTATTCAGATCCTACTCCCTACTAGAGAGAGAGAGAGAGAGAGAGAGAGAGAAAACTATCAAATTGAGGGATATTGCACTTGCAGTCCCCAAATATTCCCATTTGGATTTTGGAGCACTTGGTTCCCCCCATCGAGACCCTCCCACCCCTTTACTTAGCCCCCTTCCCTAGAGATGGCGATGGGACGAGCCGGCTGCGTACGAGCTCGGCTCGTTACTAGTTGGCCAAGCTCGGCTCAGCCCGTGAGCTTCTTGGCCGAGACGAGCTTCAACTCGCGAGCTCGTCAAATTTTTTTTAAAGACAAACCTTTTTAAAAAAAATAAAAAATTAACCCTCCGCCTTGGATGAGCTTGGCTAGTGGAAGAGCTCATTGGCTCACTTAGCGGGCTAGCCTGCTCGGCTCATGATGATGAGCCCGAGCCGCCCACGAGCTGCTCGGCCCATTTGCCACCACTATACTTCCCCCTACCACTAAGGATGTAAACAAGTCGAGTTGAGCTGGCGCGTAAGCCGATGTTCGGGCTTGAGTAAAAATGGATTGAGTTTTTTTTAGCATTTGGCTCAACCGAAAAATAGGGATCGACTCAGGCCTTTTTGAGTCGAGCTGGCTCTATTTTTTTTCCTGAAATTCTATTTTTTTTAAAGGCAGCTGTACAACATTGGCTGGCTTGGGCTTTTCCTGAGTCAAGCCGATGGTCGCTCGAGCCAGCGAGTCGAATTGACATTCGCAATTGTCTTTGCCACTAGTGTCCCATTTTCCTAAACAAACATGACTTACTCATTTTTCTACACATGGGCCATGACATTGTATTTGATCTTGTCGGGAGAACATCAAAGTATGGTGGCTAAGTCTTCACAACAATATATCTTTGTTAAATCTTGCTTGACCAATTTTCATGTACTTACACTTTTGTTTTAGGGTGGGGTAGCCCTTCCTCCTGCTAATCTCGCCATTTCCAAACTTGTCTTTCTCACCCTATTCAATTCAATGAGTGTAGAGCTTGTCTTCTTGATAGTCTTATTTTTCTTTGTTCTACCAGACTTCTTCACTTAATGGGTCTAGGTAGGCGCAATAGAGCAAGTAAAGCATGACAATCTTTACTCTAGCATTCTTGTAGTTCAAAAGATGAGAAAAGTCTTGAGTCTTGACATTGATATTTTTCTTTAATTTCAGTTGCAAGTAGTTTTGATCTTTTAAATGCAAATTGATTATTAAGCAATCAAATAGTCCAAATATATATTTGGGGATTAACAACTCTACCAAAAAATTAGGTAGGGACCATATAACAACTAGGTCAATAGGTCAAGAACCAACACTGAAATTCCCCAATTACTAAAACAAACAAAAAGTCTTCAAAAGAAAAATATCAATAATAATCTTGGCCCTTTTTTCACCTTTTACCGGTCAAAGAAGCCCTTTAAACAAAAAAACCCTATATAAATAGAGCTCTTATCAACCATTTTTGCTAAAATGGTTTGAATAGTGATATTTAAGTGAATGTGTGGTTACGAACAGAAAAAATTATGAGTTTACGTATAAAATATTTTATTGCGTGAATATACAATAAAAATGAATATATAAAAAAAAAATTTAAAAATAATGATAGTCAAACAGAATATACTTACTTTGGACGAGGAAACGAAATAGAGAGGGAGAGACAACGCGCAAGTATTCAGCGGCGAAAAAACGTACCATCACCGCTTCTCTCTTTCTTCTACCGATTCTCTTTCTCCTCCTATATATACACATTACATATACGCATGCACAAATTCAATCACTCAATCAAATCAATTCATTCTCTCTGGTAAAACTCCTCTCCTTGTTAAGTCTGCTTCTGGCGGGAAATAATTTGTTTATTATTTTTCACATTGACGAACTGAAAAAAAAAGGTTCTTTTTTGTTAATTTTTTATGGCATCTGCTGTGGTGTTTTATTATTGCTTTATAGTAGCGAGGAGTATTAATGAAATGAATGTGCCCTTGATTGCTTTTTCTTTCTGTTATTCAGCCGTAATTTTAATTGTCAAAATTAGATATTTTTTAGATATTTTTTTTACTTTTTTCATTTGGGTTTTCCGTATGTTTTACCGGCATTGTGAACTGGACTTTTGTTTTCTTAATGTTTTGTAGGATTTATCGGCTGTTCTAGTCTTTCCCATTTTATTGGGATTTTTTTCTGGGTTCCTGTTTTTTTGCCTTGATTTCTTCGTTTAGATTTTTTGTTTACCTTTTCGAGGGATCCGTAATTCTTTCTTTCTTTCTTTTTTTTTCTTAGGGTTTGAAGTTGAAATTCCAAGAAACTTAAGAACGTAACGGAAATGCCTCTGTACAGAAGAAAGCCGTTTCCTCTGGTGGAGAAGCCCAAGGATTTAAAGCCTCAAGAGCTTGTCTTTCAAGTCCGATTTACTAAAGAAATCTTCAGAGATTATAGGTAAATTCTGTTTCCATTTTATTTTTAATGCTTGTGAGTCTGTGTGCTACGCTTTCAAAACTTTTGCATTGACTATTATCTTTAATTCAATTCGTCAATGTTCAGTGAATATTTGAAGAGGATCAATTTATATCGAAAAAGAGTGTGGACATGCAAAGCCACGGGGAAGGTTAACTTAACCTATGAAGAGGCTTTGGTTTCAGAGAAAGAAGCCGCGGAAAGAATCCAAAATTTTCCTAAGGAGTTGGTGGCTCCTGTGCTTCGTGAAGTTCAATTCAGTAATTTCTCTATCCTTATTGTTATTAGCACTTCCATTGAATTTTACTTCCAAATTTTCTATCATCAATTATAGGAGCCTAGATCTTGATTTTGTTTTATTTGTTGATATTGTCGTATTGCTTCATCTGTAAATAATATAAGGCTGTTGCAAAATGATTGGGTGATGTCAAACTAGTGAAGTTCCAGGTAGTCAGGCACCAGGCAAAATGTGATTGTATGCAACAAGAATCTACTGCCACAAGCATAATTATAAATTCATATTCTTTTAAGATGTAAATTTTGCTTTTTGAACTTTTTTTTAATCTGATCCATACTCAAGTCACGACAAAACATCCTTTATGCCGAATGTAAGTTTAAGAAGTTTAAATTGTAGTATACTGCCAAATAAATGTGCATTGGTGACGAAAGCTTCTCAAGGCTATGCACGTTCAGGAGTCCCCAAACCATCCTTCTTCTTTTCCAATGCCACAGCCGTTTCATCCTCCTGGCCAAAAGACGACCGGAGAACTCAAATAATCCATTTTTTTCACCTGCTACAGTTAAAACTGCTTTTCTCTCCCTTTATCAGCCAGAATTGGGATTAGAAGAAAGTCTCCATGGGTCTCCTACATCCCTAACTCCTTCCACTCAAAAGAAGCTATTATCTACTTTTGAGTTGTTTGGTTGATCAACATTTGTCTCATCTTCTCCTTTATTCCTTTTTTCTTAGGTTCAAAAGAAAAACTTGATGAACCCATGATAGATACATGATATGTGCATGCACTAACTAGATGATAGATTAATGAGTTAAATGTTTCAACGCTCATTGAACTTTGGCATATGTTACGGTCTATTCACCGAACTTCGCAATGCTTCCCACTGGCCGCTCAACTTTAAGTTTTTGCACACCATTACTCACCGAATGTTTTCCGTCTCTCATTCAGTCCACGTGGATGATGGAATTCCTACGTGGCAGTTAAATCCTTCCAAATATAAAATGAAACACCTATGTGGTCTCCATGTCATCAAATCTTGATTTTCAGCCCAAACACGTCTTACTCCGGTGAAAAGAAAACCTCTTCAAAATGGGGAAAGAAGAAATCGTGCAAGGAGAAATCAAGAATCCCCAAAATCCCCGCCCACCCAAATCCATTCTACATCTTCAAGCTTGACAGGAGGGTTGCCCGAGAGGTGGAGAATGCCCTCTATAAAACAGCTATTTTCGGCGGCGACGGAAATCGTAGAAAATGCGGGCATGGTGGCGGTTGATATTCATTCCGCCGCCCAAGGAGGAGAGCTCAACGTCAATAGAAGAACTCTTGGAATTGTGACTCAGAATTATGGAGTAAATCTGCATGTATTACTCAAAGTCCTCTCTTTGTAGCTTTTCGAACCTCCACATCGCTGCTCCCCATTTTTTGGATTTTCTCTCATACGGATTTAGAGCTTTTATTGGGAAATTGAAAATGTGCAATGAGAGACTTGAGAAAATATGTGTAGATTTGGCTATAACAAACCTTTAATTTATTTATTTTTATTTGAAGAAAACCTTTAAATTTAATTATTGGGAATTAAGAAAACCTTCAAATAGGCGACAAAGAATTTTACTTTCTGTTGCCCGTTCGGAGTCGGCATCATCATGGTGTTCATAATCAGCAGTTAGTGTATTTAGTGAATCAGCAGTTTTCTATTTCTGTTTCCCCTATTTTGAGGAGGTTTTCATTTCACAGGATAAGGCGTGTTTGAGACAAAAAACATCCTGTGAGTGATGGAGCGCAAAAAACTAAAGTTGAGTGGCTAGTGGGAAGTGTTGTGAAGTTCGGTGAGGAACTCATGACATATACCAAAGTTCAGTGAGTGTTGAAACATTGAACTTTAGATTAAGCCCCTGTTTGGTACACATTAAAATTTTCATTCTCATTCTTCTACTCATTTTCAACCACACATCTTTCAATAAAATAATAATTTCCATCACATCAATAACTTTTCCTTCCTTTTCAACCACACATTCTCCATCAATTTACTATTTCAAAATACATTCTTCCAAAATAATGTGGATCAAACACAACCTAATTGATTCTTAAATTAATTTTAATCATTATTAGAAAAAATAAGAGAGACTTGAGATGGAATTTGAAATATAGTAATTTTCTATTGGCAATTCCTAGAAAGATGTTATTTTTATATATTTTTTTTGGTTCATGGAGAGGCTTACGCCTCAAAGCGCCTTAAGGATCCTCGCCTCAAATGAAAAAATCTCAGTACCCAATTTTGTCCTTTTAAACATGGGATATAACTTTGTTTTGACTAAAAATGCATAGGAATTTTTAATGAAAACTGTGACTCCATAGTGATGCTTGCGGATTCCAGTAGAAATGGCATGGGGATAAAGCATGAATGGAGGTCGGAAAGTTATTATGGTTTGTGACCAATATTTTGCTGTTATTTTCAGAGTCGGTTGGAGTTAAATGTCTCGTGGTTATTGAGAAGGAGCTTGACAAAATAAAATTGAGTATTAAGCCTGGAACATTGAAATTGATTGGTTGACAAAAAATGTCAAAATTGAATTTGTTTCCGACCATATGATGCTCATTGATGATTTTTATCAATAAAAAATGGCAAGATGAGTTGCCTCTTGTCACATGATGTTCACAGCTGACTAGTTAGTAAATTATACATTTGGCAATTGAATTCACTTGGTATCTCCATCTTTTTTCCCCTTGAAGCAAGACTGGCTCATTGTTCATGTGTACTGGATTTAGGTATATATCATTATGATAATCTATGAAGTTGGTTTTGTACATGAATATCAGCAAAACTATGGTATCAACTATTTTATGTTGCCTTCTAGACTCTGTTTTGCACCATTTCACATAAACATGTTTTATATACATGGTACGTTCATGTTTCTATATTGTTTTAAAGGATTAGTTTTGCTACTCAATTTGAACGTATAGATATTTTAGTGTGTATTTAGTTATTGTCTTGAAGTTATATAATCATAACGTAGCAGCTCTAGTTACCATCTTATATCTGATTTACTTGTAAGTTATACTAATTCTTTATGAGCTTTTGAAACAACGAAGAGAAACATGGTGCTAGTTGACGTAACAAGCCTTTGATTTAAATTGTATGTATGCTTTGACAATGTTTAGATACCATGAATTTAAAACTAGCAAGCCCTCTTCCAACTCTCCTTGCCCACTGTGAGCTCTAGATTGGAGCTCAACTCTAGGAGTCAATAGGCAAATTGCCGATATGCCAACTAACTTTTTTAACTTATGATTTTGTGAAATTCGAGTACGAAAATTAAGTTCTAACTGCAGGGAATTTCTTCAGCTAGCCAATGGCTCAAATTGAATTTGAGTAGGGATTTGGTCTATTAATCACTGTTGTTTACATTGCTTCAGATATATTTAATTTTTTTTCCTCGAACATGTGGATTTGGTCTATTAATCACTTTTGTTCACATTACTTCAGATCGTTTAAAATTTTTTGTTATTTTTTTTGGCAGGCATGCTCACATTAAGGGATCTCGCAAATTCTATTGCTGCAAAGTTACAGGGACCCTTCTCAGAGGGTGCTATATTATATGGGAAAAAGGATGGCCGTTTACATAGGTGTAAAATTGTGAAGGTTTCCGAAGAGGCGGACAAAACTCATTACGAGGTTGCCTGGCTTGGAAGTGATAATAAAGTAATTGGAAAGGCATTATTAAAAGGCGAAGACTTAACTGGGAAGAAACTGCCTTTTACTAGGGCTGTTCTCAAGTCCTTTATCAAAGATTCAACATATCGAAGTTTTCCCTGGGTCTTACACGATAGTTTGGTGAAGAAACATGGAATTTCTACTTCTCCTCCTGAAGAACTAAAAAGTAAAATTTCCATACAAGATGGACTTGTAGTTAGTAATAGGAAGAGAAAGAGAAGTGACAATGAGAAAAATACTGTGGTAAATATTGAGATTTTGTTTCGATTGCCGTCTTTTTATTTCTTTTTGGAATTAATTCTGATGTTCCTGTATTCTTTATTTTAAACAGGAGTCGAATGAAAATGGTTTCGTTCACAGGAAAGGAAATGAGAAACCAGAAGCTCAGGCTGTTAAATATCCCATTGACGATCTATTGGTGCAACCTTCTGAGGAAGATCAATATTTGACAGAGCGTCCTTCTCCATGCAGGGATTTCTGTGTACCCATGGAGTGTGTTGGGAATCTTTTGATGGTGTGGGATTTCTGTACTTCTTTTGGCAGGTTATTAAGCTTGTCGCCATTCTCCCTTGGAGATTTTGAAAATGCCATTTGCCATAAGGACAGTAATCCATCTCTCATTGTCGAATCTTATTCAGCTCTTCTTCGCTTGCTAATGAAAGACAATGGGGACTTCTCCATGGCTATAGAAAATAAGAAAAGGAAGCCAAAGGTTAAACAATTTGAACATATAGTTTATCAATAATTATTTATATCACGTGTAGAATTCTTTTTGATGGACTTCTCCATTTATTTTCAAAATTCATCACCCTATTCTTATTGTTGACCTCCAACTTTATCTTCTCATTCCAGATTACAGCGATCACTTGGACAGAGTATTTATGTGATTTTGTGGAAACAAGTTGTGCTTTGAAATTATCTACCCACGTCAGTACAATTAAGCGGGGTCACTATGGCCTTTTAAACATTAATGTGAAACTGGAAATCTTCCGAGAACTGGTCGATCAAGTCCTTGCGACAGACATTGTTCGGGAGAAGTTGGACGAGCATATTGAAGAGCATCATGCACTTGCCTCGACAAGGAGAGATGAAGCACTTGAGGAAGGTAAAAAGAGGAGGGAAGAAAAAGGACGCAGGAAAGCAGAGACTGACATCAAGGAAGTTGCAGTAGAGCATAGACTGAAATCTGCTGCTAGTAATCACAATGAACTGAATGGACTTATTTCAGAGAAAAGGAATGGGATCTCTCCACAGAATCTCTCATCTGGGGACAGGTTGGAATTTAATGTTCTAATTTTTCCAGTGGAAATTGTTCTTTAGGAAGTTGGGTTAAATATAATGTCTTTCTCTCTGTTCACCCTCTCTTTATTTCTATCCTTAAAACATCTGATAGTGAGAGTGAACGAGGCATCGTCCTTGAGAAGAATGCTAACAAACTGAAGGATGATAATGCCTCGATAGAAGATACTAGCAATCCGTCTAGAAAGGCCCTGAAACTGATGAAAGTTGACATCAAGGAAGCAATAGAAACGAAAAATACTGCACAAAGGGTTTGCTCTCTCTCTCTCTCTCCCCCCAACCCTCCCCCTCCCCCTCCCCCACCCCACCCCACCCCCACCCCCCTCGCCCTCTCCTTCTATCTCTAAAGAGAGAGATAGAGAAAGGGGCTGAATGAAGTGTATCTATGCATCCACACACATTACGGTCGTCTGCGCTGATCTTTGTATTGATTGCTTGCTTGTGCAGAAAGAATACCTTGAACGGGAGATGGAGAAGAGAATTGTACGCACCAATCCACTGGGGAAAGACAGAAATTGTAACAGGTATTGGTTTTTCCGACGTGAAGGAAAATTATTTGTTGAGAGTACTGACTCCATGCTGTGGGGTTATTACGAGACTAAGGAAGAGGTAATAATTTGTAGTCACTCTGTTTCGAATTTTTTTCTAGTTTTTATTTTATATTGTTGATATATATTTTCATCTTTTTTGCTCTTCATAGCTTGATGCTTTAATTGGTTCGTTGAATCCAAAGGGTGAGAGGGAAAGAGCTCTTAAAAAGCAGCTGAAGAAAAACTACAACAAAATAAAGTAAGTTATTCTTGAACTTGTACCAAGAGTATTACTTTCTACTTTCTCATTTTCCGTGCCTCAAGTGGGGGAGTGGGAGTGGGAGTGGGAGAAAGTAAAATGCCGGTGTGAACCCTCGTGAAATGAGCCATATTGATTGCTAAACCAAATACTAAACTTGTGTCCTGTCCCTGGCAAAAGTAAGCTATCGATGTGTTCCATATGCTTGGTTGGCTATAGATCTTTAATTTTAAATGTGGTTTGATATTATAAAGCAATAAGAATATTGTTGTTGCCTTTTGCTCTGGATTTTGGTTATTGTTTCATCTGTTCTGTTGAAACTTATCTTCTGTTGAATTTGCATGTCATGTAATTGGGTTGAATTTTAAGTAAATATCTTTTTCCGATCGTCGGAAGTTATTTACACCCTCAATTGGGAATTATCATTGCACACTGTAAATGATATTTCAATAGTTTTATTTTAAGCACAAGTTTTATTTTGGAAGTAACTATTGCCTTACTGTTAAAGGCACTAACTTGCTTATTTCCATCTTAACCAATATAAAATTATTTATTTTAAACCTATTTACTTGTAAATAAACTTTTTAAGCTATAGCCGAAGATGCTCTATTTTTACTGAACAGCTTTACATATTAATCCTGGAGAATGTCTTTTTTCCTACTTTTGAAGAATGAGCTGGAATTGTTTTTCTTTATTAACTTCTACTTAGCCATTAATATCCAAAACTCCTTGAGCAATGATTTTTTTATGTAACTGTCGTGCTTCGTTTGATGCTTCTAATGACTTTGCTTGGGAAATCGATTCTGACCCAACTTGGAATGCATCTTAAATTCATTTTTGCAGCTTGGAACTTCAGAAAAGATCAAAGGAGGCTGCTCACAGGATTGCAATGGAAGAAGAGGCTGTGCTTAGGAGGTCTACTCGCGTTCGTGCACCACCTAGGGAAAATCCCGCATTTGCCTTCCTTAAGTATGTAAACAAGTGGAAAGAACTCTAGCTGTCATCTTCCCAGCTAGATTAAGTAGGCGGTGCAGTACATATACAACTATTTACCGGATGAAAAGGGAGTGGGATAGGGGATGGTTTCTTTACAGTTGAGATGATTGCTTCGCTAAGTGGGTTCAGGAGTAGTGAGTTTTTATTATCCTCTGATGAAGAGTTTTATCCATTTTTGATGTGACTGAATTTTTGGATGCAAAAGGTCATCATTGCATGGGATTTTTCATATTGAGGCCCACCTGATGTCACAATATGCAATACTCTTAATCCTTGTAAATGATATTCATTAGTTAGTTCAAATTTTGGAAAAAGATCATTTATCATATTGTTTAGCATTGCTCTGTAAGTTGCAATGAGAAAAGCTAGTGTATATGAGGGAAATTGGTTGGGATGGGGCCAATGCTCGAGTTCCCAACTGACTTGAGCGGTTGCACCCTCTAGTGGCTTGCAACTTAAAATTGCAAAAAACAAAGAAACGGAGAAATTGACATGAAATAATGTTTAAACACAGTTATAGAGAATGTCTTCTTTTTGGTACAAGAAAATGTTCTTTTCAGTCAAGTGCGATTATTTTCAACACATTCCCACTAAACGTTCTAAGAAAAACTAAAACTTAGGTCACCGGAGGTTTGAAAAGACATCTCCAACATACAATTACATGATCTCAACTACAGCACGACCAACAATACTTCCTTGATCAAGGTCTTTGTATGCTTGCCCTGCCTCCTCGAATTTTCGTGTTTCTGAAACAGCTACCTCAAGATTAAAAATGCCACTTTCTGCCAATTTGATCAACTTTGGAAGGTCTTGCCTTGCCCTTCCTCCATATGAGCCAATCACTTTAATCTGTACCATCAGTATCAAAAGAATTCAGAGGTGAAAGAAAATCAGGCTGCTTTATGTCGAAGATCACTTGGACTGCAGTACACCCCTGATCAATATTTAGCATGGACGACATGGAAGATAGTAAATTTATAGGAAGAAGGTGAATACACACCTGTCTTCGAACCAAATGGTTTATATCTACCTCTCCTTTAGCACCAGAGAGTGTAAGGCCAATCATTACAGCTTTTCCTCCATCTCGGACACTCTGTACACACTGTGAAAATGTCTGCACTCTTCCGAGGGCTTCAACAGCAATGTCTACACCCCTTCCCCCTGTTATGTCCTGGTCAAATGCAGCAGAGTCAGGGAGGAATTTTGAAAAGCATATTTCACTCTTCTAAATTCACCATGCATAGCTCTAAGTTAGAAATCTATTTTATGAACTATTTGAAATTTTTTGGCAGGCACGATCCATTAGTAGAAATGGATCAAAAGAATGTAGAAATCATTTGACATGCATTTCAAGTATTATAACATGACACAATATTCAAACTACTACAGCATAGGTCCATGAAGAAAAGGAAAACTATGCTGTCAACAAAATATTCAAATCAATGTACAAGGCGATAATTAATATGGTAAAAGAAAAAAATGATGGGCAGAAAGTTCTCATCCAAAATAAAGAAATTGTTGTCTTCAAATGACAAGCAGACATAGCTCTTTATTGACATTAAAGAAAAATAACATATTGACATCAAAAGTAGGATGCAGATGAACTGCAGTCCAGATGCTTCCACAGACGATCTCAAAGATACCATTAAATATTGAAGTTACACGAATTGGCCTAAAGAACAGTGTTGCTACTCCAACTCAAACCTGTGAAATGTTTTTCATCAAACACTTCACATATGATTCCAAATTATTCTGGTACCTCGAATGAAAATTGAAGTGCAACTGCAATACAAGTTTAGTGTCGTGGTGGAGAGCCTTATAACGCACAACATAGCTTGAGTCTCTTGACTCTTCAAGATGAAAAAGAAAAACATGTAAACATGAATAAAAACAACTGTGTTGTGGTTGAGAAACTTGTGCTGTCCTCCAACACTTCAAATTTAGGATCCATATTATGGAGAGCTACAGAAATTAATTCTAAAACAAATTATGAGGATGGTAAATAAGTTATATTATCTATAACGAGTAACTTGCTCTCCGATGACCATGTGACTTCAGTCTACCTTCGAAGTTGCATGACTATAGTTCCATAACATCACATCAAAAGGATAAGGAAGCACAGGCATTCCAAATGAAGATTGTCGGCACAAATATTTAAATTGCAAATGCATGCAGTAGTAGCCTCTTTGTCAGAGTTATTTGCTTTATTACTATATCTGTAACTAATAAAGATTTGGGAAATAAGGTGTATATACTTTAATTTTTGTAACGACGTCATCCTTTCTTGCATTTATAGCATGAGTGGCTCCAAACAATTTTGCTTTCTGAAGTTTCTCATCTTGAACATCTACCGCAATAATCTCAGAAGCCCCAAATGCTCTTGCTATCTGCAGACAACTGTTTGATGTTGTTTTATCATTATTATGATGAAAAAAGTGGAGCATCAAACTGGCAACAATCACAACTCACTCAGAATAAATTAAATCATTTTAAAAAGAAATGTATTGATATTCATATTTGAGAGGGCCTCAGGTTCACAAGTCAACGTTAGCCGAGTACATGTCAAGGGCGCGTGAAAATGTTTTCCAGTCAATTCTAGTGATCTTGTAATTTGAAAAATCCAATACATGCTATAGGCATTTTAGTGACTTCCAAAGTGGGGGCTACAGGTGGTGGTTTTCATCCCACCCCGGGAGCTGGAAATAAGAAAGCAAGACTGGGTTACTTAAATAGTTGTTTCTGCCAACTTCAACAACTTAAGCAGCAAAAAAGCTTCAAAACTTTTAGAGAGCTACAAAATTGTGGTTTTATCCTTTCCCTGTTTCTAAAAGAGGACTTGAACTCTAAAGATCTGATTGGTATGTGTTCCTTGTCGTTCATTCAGATACACGTATATTCTATTTCATGTGACTAAACTTGCAAGATTGACCTAGCTTTTCCAATTCCTAATAATCAGAAATCTGCAATACTGGGATAGCAATGAATCAGCTATCTGAAGCAATTGATTTGACATGGGCTAGGGAGTAGTTTTACGTTGTAATTCTAAATGAAGAAACTTCCTAAACGAGTAATAATTTTTCCTCTACTAAAATCCCCCAAGTAATATTTTATGAAAGTAATTTCGCATAGAAACTATTTTGACAACTTAAGAGAAACCCTACCATTTTTTGTTTATGAAAATCTTAAACGTGAGTAATAGACGTGCCCCTATTTTTCACAAGATCCAATTCAAGGCTTTCTACGATTGCCTGCACAATAATTATGAAGGCAATGCAATATAGAAGTTAAATACTGCACTATATCTTAGCTTATTACCTTGAGCCAACACCCCCAATGCCAATAACGGCAATGGCATCACCAGGACGCACCTCAGCAGCATGAGCCATGGCCCCATAGGCAGTAAAAACTGCACAACCTAAAATAGCAGACTCCGTATAGGGCAAGGAGTTGGGCAGAACTGCTAATCCATGTGCAGGTACCACACAGAACTCAGCGAGACCTCCCATGCTGTACATATACACTGGCTTATCTGCACAAAAATGTATGTTGACCCAAGATGCCAACTGTAATAGGCACTTGTATGTATTCAAAATTGTATAGATATTAATTATATATCAAGGATGAAGGTTCAACGGTATTAGGAAGAGTAATTATAAAATAGCTCTAGGATGCAAGTTTGACGTGACCACTTCCTCTTTCAAGCTCTTATTTACTTACCCATAACAACACACGTGAACACACACACAAAAACATCCTACATGTAATCTAGGATCCCCAAAACAGAAGACTGGAGACAATTAAACACATAATAGCATACATATGAAAATTTCTGCATGTTCATCGCAATCAAAATGGTTCAAAGGAAGCAGGCAAGTTCTATCCTGACAAGTGACAACCAATATTTCAAAAAACTGTCTGCAGTACTCTTAAGACAAAGTTATAATCAGTGATTTTTATCAACTTGATACTATATAAACGATACCATGCCTTTAAACAAATTGTAAAATCACTTATGCAGAAAGCCTCAGAAAAAGAGATCTCCAGGGCAAACACATAATATTACAAGAAAATAAAAGATGCATATTTCCACCGGTCAAGTTGTTAAGGAGATTATATGCATAATTGTTGTGCAATGTTTATTTATGCTGAAGAACTTAGTCAGGAATATACCATTATTGCGGAGAAATAGCCTTGTTTCACCATCGTAAAGTGTTCCTTTTGCTCGATTATAAGCAAAAAAGGACTCGCATAAGTCATCTTGTCCCTGTTTTCACCCGAGAAAAGAAGCCGACATGCCATCATAAGGAAAAATATTACCTCACTATCAAAGTCATCAAACTCAATTCAGATCACACACTCTCAACACACTTGCCTTAGAGCAGAAGAAACAGCTACCACAAGGCATTATGAAAGCTCCAATAACACGAGATCCAACAGGAAGTCTGGAAATTGAATGAAGTAATTCTTCTCCGTGTCCAAAACTATGCAGAAGTTATAAAATATAACACTACAACTTATCAAACCTTTCGATGATTTTACTGTCAGTGAGCGGCCCATGTTCAATTACCTCACCAGTAATTTCATGACCCACAACACAAGGGCTGGCAAAAGGAAGTTCACCTTTGATTACGTGAAGATCAGAGTGGCAAACTCCACATGCTGTATCATCAAACACATTTAAAAACTACACTCCTTTTATTAGACATTGTCACGCAATAAAAGAAAAATATGAAATACATTTAACAGTGGTCAACACTGAAGATGTGCATAAGGGTGATCTCTAAGAGACTTTATCGGTATTAAGCTTTTGCCACATAGAAAACTGATGATTACATTACCCAACCCTACTTGACTACATAATTCCTACAAAATGCTAAAAATATGCAGAAGATTATCTGGGGTAAAACATTTGTTAACTGCAATTTTTTTTAGTGATCAATGTCAACAATTTTACAATTGAACAGACGTATAAAACATTGTAGCACAAAAAGGTGTTGATAACAAATACACTAAGATAATACCCTTAGTTTTGATGAGAACTTCGTTGGCCTTAGGGCGGGGCATGTGGAAGTCTTCGAAAGTAAGAGGCTTATTTGGCTCCCAGAACACTGCACCCCGCATGTAAGATGGCCCGTTACTCAGATGGTACCCCGCCGCTGATATGGTTGTATCTTTACTGTCAGATTCTGAACTCGAATACGATCTCCTCCTCCAGTCATGATCGGAAGAATCGCAGTCGCAGGGAAGTGAACCGTAGGAGGGAAAAACAGCTGCTCTTCGGCTACAATAGCTGCTAAGGGCCTTGCGGAGTAAAACGGAGCTTCGGTAGAATGCCATCAATTCGTGCAATTGCGATCTCCTTCGAAACTGCTATGATAATTGGTTATGAATACTAAAAGATTGTGTCAGTTGAAGACGACGAGCTGGCAATCAAATGCCATCCAGGTTGTCGATTTATTTATTAATTTCCGCCATGCCTGTTTGGCTAAGCTTAAAGCTAGTATTTTTCGTTTTATCCATTTTTTTCTCATTCTCTTTCTCATTTTTTTCCTCACATTCTATCAATAAAATAAGGGAAGAATTCATGGATCAAGTTTTGACTGTCACCAAATCAATTTTCAGACCTCGAATTTAAAAATTGCAAAAATCAAGTATTTATTAATTAATTAAATATATTAAAATCACAATTATACAATTCAATTGTAATATACCCCTGTTTGACACCCATTTTTTCACATTCTCATTCTCATTTTTTTTCTCTTTCTTCATTTCAACCATACATTCTATTAATAAAATAATACTACACATAAACCAAAAAATTCTCATTACTTTTTAACTACACATTCTTCCATCAATCACTATTCCAGAATTTATTTTTTCTTCAAAATAGGTGTCAAACAGGGGCATAATATAATTAACACCTCCCACCCCACCTCCACCTCCAACGCCCTTACTGTTTCGGGAACTATTCTAGTGACTTTTCCTGTGGCCGCTATACTCCGACGGCTGTTCCGGAGACCGTTTCGACCGTCACTTAATTCCGACAACTATACCGGTGACTATTGTGGTGACCGTTCTGTCGTCGCATTATTCCGACGACTCCTGTGATTCCGACAATTGTTAAGGTCACAATTATATGCAATTTGGTCACAATTATCTAATTAATTAGTTAAAAATTAATTTTTGGTCACAACTTATCAAATTGTTGGTCACAAATTTTTTCTCGATCATGAATCAAAATTTTATTGATCACATATTATTCATCTGTCAAGAATCGAAAATTTTATTGGTCACAACTCATTCATTCATTACAAATTCTCGATCACAACTTAATTTTTGGTCACAAATCAAGAATTTTATAGTCATTGATTTTTTTTTTTTGCCACGAATTAAAATTTTTTATAAGTCACAGATTGAAAAAATCAAAACTTTTATTGGTCACAACTCGATTACAACTTAATAAATTGTGAGTCATAGTCACAATTTTTAGGACATATATTATTTATTTATCAAAAATTAACCAATTATTGGTCATAGCCAACCAAATAATTGGTCACAAACACCAACCCCATCTCATCTCATCCCACCCAAGACCACCGCCACGACCATCCCCACCGTTACAACCAGGACACTGCACACAACAACCACCACCGAACCTCCACCACCATCGCCCTAGCACCGCACACGACCACCTCCAACGCACACATCACCACACGATTCAGTCAACCATCCCACCTACAGCACCACAAAGCACAGCATCGCCGCACCCACCATCGCACCGCACACCTCCACCACCGAATTGTCATCACCATACCACTCAAAAAAAAGGGGGGAAGAAGAATGGATCTACACTCCTGAACTATAGTAACGGTCCGGTGAACAACTCTACCCCCATCGCACCACCACCCACGCACGACACCACACCACTTACCTCGACCCGTCGCACTGCACCGCACACCTCCACCTCCACCTCCACCGCACCAAAGCACATCACCGCACACAGCACCCGATCTCCGTTCCCACCACCGCATCGCACACCTCCACCACCACCACATCACTCCGCACCTCCACCACCGAATTGTCGATGAGCGAAGCGAATCTGCATCAACGTGATGAGCGTAGCGACATCGCCGGCAGAGATGTGAGGCGTCGCCGGTGAAGGTTGGTAGATAGAGAGAAGAGAGAAGGCGGAGAGGAGAGGAGAGAAAGCGGAGAAGACAGGAGAGAGAGAAGACGAATAGATGGAGAGAGAAAGAAAATGGAAATGGCTTCTAGGGTTTGGGATGTAATTGATTAGGGTTTTAATATAGCACCTGATTTTTAAAAAGCAATATTTAAACACCTGGATTTATGTAATTTCCACATAAAATAATATTACACATAAACATAAAAATTCTCTTTACTTTTTAACCACACATTTTTCCATCAATCACTATTCCAAATCAAATTCTTCTTCAAAATGGGTGTCAAACACTTAAGATACTGACCTTTTTCTTTTGGATATAAAGGATAGACTAAACCCTTGTTTGGCGTAGATTAATTATAATTACATATTTTATGGAATATACAATTTTTTCAACCTCATATTTCATCAACTTTTATTAAAAATCTAATTTTAATCTATACCAAACATGGGCTAAATCAATTGGTCAAAACTTGTTATATATTTATTTGGTTTCAATGAGGATTAAGAGTAAAATAAATTCTCTTATCTTTTATATATTAAAAGTGGCTATGTAACGGAATTTCTTGTTTTTAACGGAAAAACTAACGGAATTTGTTGTTTTAACGGACTATGTAACGGAATTTCTTATTTTAAACAGGCAGCTGCACATTCATTCAGTGTTTTTATCATAACTTTGTATTCCGATATCCGATTGATGCAGTTCAAAATGCGTTGGAAAGCTAACTCATCTGGCTACAACTTTGATTTAGACATCATTCTCCAATTCGATCACTTTTTATACCAAAAATAGGTCTCAATATGAGACTAAAACATCGGAGTATAACTTTTCGGTTGGAAATTGATTTGTGATCATCTTTTGCCTAAATTTGATTCCATTGACGTCTTCCTTTATCCAATTGACTCCGAGCACTCGCAAATCTTCATCGTGAGGTTCGGCACAACTTTTAAGTATTTACATTTTAGTCCCCGAACTTTGGATCCCTTCCAATTTAGCACTTTCTCCAAATTTGTCAACTTTTACTTATTTTCTTCGATCTCACCAACTTACATCACAACATCAAAATCACACATCTAATTATTTATCAATTACATAAACATTACATCATTAATTATTTAATTAATCAAAAAAATTACATCTTTATTAATAACAAATTAATTCTTAAACAAAACTATTAAATATAAACTACGCAAACGTGCATTGCACGTTGCTTGCACCTAATACTTTTAGATAAGATTAAGACATCAACCATACTTATCTATAATCTTATAGGGACGTTTTGTGCAATAAAGACAAACGTTAGGAATATTTTGCATCAATTACTCTCATTTGACTAAAGGAATTGACGGAAATGACCAACTCCGCAACAAAAGATTAAAATGAGGATGTAAATAACAAATTTGAAATGACATTCATGATTTGCGTAATGAACGCAAATGTTGGGGACGTTTTATACTAATTATACATATAAAATGATTGTAGATTTTTATTAACCACTATTTTTTTTGATGGACAAGGAGTTAATTAAATCAATGCTCATTGAAATTTACCATTACTTGCTCACTGAACTAAAAAAGGGTTAACCATTACTCACTTATCTATGCAAACGTTTACCCATCCATCACTCCCTTTTATCCACAATTGACGAAAAACTCTAAAAGCTGATGTGGCATTGGCGACGTTAATTTGTCCACTCGAATTAAAAATGCATTCAACTAAAAGTCTAAAACGACAACTTCTAAATAATTTGTGAAACAAACTTCAAAATCTTAAAATAAAAAATCCCCAAATTAAAAACTAAATCGCCCAAATCAAAACTTCGAAAGATAAACCCTAACCCTTATCCAAAATTCAATAATAAATTTTTCCATTTTCTATTTGCACAAGGTCTGGAATTTCCTTTCTTTTTTAATTCAAAATAATGATTTTTTATTTTTTATTTGTATTTGTATTTATTTCGGCGATTTAGACGAACTCGAAAATAATGAAATCTAGCAAGAAAAGATTTTCTCTCCTCCATAGAATCACTTTTCAAAATACGTTGAAGAAAAATTCTGATGAAATGATAATAAATTGGAAAATAGTCCAAAGTGATTGTCTATTGACATGCAAATATAATACAATCCAGCACCATACAATGTGGATTCCATTCAGTCTATTTAAGGTCATAAAATGTCCCCAGGTTCATCTGACTAAACTCACCTTGTACAAAATACTCTGTAGTTCTTCTTTATCCTTGCTTTCATCATCATCAATGTGGATTCTGTTCAGTCGGTGAACCGGGAACAAAAGGAACGAACCCTCGTCCACCAAACACTGGTCGCATGAACGCGTCATCGAACTTACGCCAGCAGCGATGCACAGTGTGAGTAGGTGTTGTTAAAAGCATGCGTAGACTAGTAGGTGGATGTTCGTCACTCAAATCAGCTTCAGAGTCCTGTTGATGCCCGAGGAGCGGTACCCTCACTGACCTTGGAGTATTAGAACTGGACGACGCAGCGCTGCTCGACTGTTTCGGATGTGGTAGCAGAAGTCTTATAAGAGGCTGTGTCATTAGACCACATACCTATACATGACAAAAGAAAGTGAGTGTCTACTGAAATGAAGAAGTAAAGTGGAAGTGGAAGCTAGAAGGCAGGGGATTCGTCACCATTGTCGAGAAGAGAACAACAGTTATAGTGCTGGTAATCATTATTGCATGCGGTCGTAGTTCAGTATGCCCAGATCTCGTGAACTGCAAAAACACAAACAAGTCGCTCGTCTGTAAGATATACTAGAGGAGATGAGACACTTCATCAATGAATATCAACACACGAAGAACTCATAAAAGAATAGCACGCAGAGCTCTTATATTTGGTTTCACATCCTTGACGACGGTTTTAATAGAATTCATACTAGGAAACGCATCCAGTAGTGGCTTAGATGGAGGTTATTCACATCAAATCTACAAGATCACCTTATTATAAGCGAGGGCCATAGATACAGCACCCCTCATGAGTCCAGCCCACCATATTATCACCTATCAAATGAGAAGAATGAATGTAAAACTCACTTTGAATTAATAATTGGGAATTGTAATTAAACTCAAGTGCAAGCAACTGCTTACTTGTTGCCCAAAGGTGATGTGTTCATTCCGAGATTTCTTCGTTAAGTTAATTAAGAATGATAAAGGAAACACAAAAGCTGCTCTCCCTAACAAAACTAGGCACAAAAGTGTCGAACTCACTGCAACTGAAGTCCCGGGACTACAAAGAACCCAATTTAGAGAATATGAGAAAAAAATGTACTGAAGATGGATTGCTC
This sequence comes from Fraxinus americana, assembly GCA_035079005.1. NCBI lineage: Eukaryota > Viridiplantae > Streptophyta > Magnoliopsida > Lamiales > Oleaceae > Fraxinus > Fraxinus americana. Next base: position 31,224,759 of record CM068712.1, read on the forward strand.
GAATGATCTCCAAGGACAAATAGTCACTCAGATCATTAGAAATATATTCTCTAGTCTGAATGTAGTCAGCATACCTCTCACTCACAAACCTCCACTTCTCAATGTCCAAGGCATCCATGCCAACATAGAGGAAGATAAAAGTCTCAGCAACAAACGACAGAGTTGCAAAAGCATGCCTGTAAATTCGTGATATAAATTACTAATGCATTCATTGAGTGGCTAGTCTTGGACAAGTAAATGAATTTCAATGATCCCGAATAAAATTCTAGTGTAAACGTACTTCGTAGTGATTCTTGAACTCTCAGTCACATTGTGCCAGGTGTAATGAGACATCACGATTCCACAAAAAAATACAGTGAGAATTCCACTCAGATAGAATAGCTGCATCAAGTTGAAAGCAATTTATAGTATCCACAAAGATCTAAATATAAATTGCATGTTGGAAAAAAAAAAGAATTCCAGAGTTGATAAATGGAATCTTACTTCGGCTAGAATATATGATAAATATGCCATGAGAATCATAAGCGCAACTTCACGATCTGTAGAGTGCCTGAATTAAAGTATAAGTTCACCTCGAATTGCTATAGATATATTTGCAACAGATGATAATGCTAGTGATACTAGCAAGAGAAGAGTGAAAAACCAGGAATGAAATAACTGAAGTTTAGATCCATGCATTTTTGACCAGAAAAGTAACGTTCAAGAATTCTGATTATTATAATAGTCCTCAAAGTTCGTTTCTATAATATATAAGGCTTCTATATATGTCCTTAAGAACTCTGCCTTTCTATCCTTCCGTAAAATTTCCATTCGAAAGTGATATTTATTTCTTTTCTTAGTCCCATATATTTCTGTTTCTTTCACATTACAGGTGTGAATCTGGTGCATAATGCTACCTATTTTTTTCCAGTCAAATAATCATTGTCAGCCTTTGTTTTATTAAATATACTAATTTAACAGAAGAATTTCGTGCAATAAAATTGCTTACAAAAAGTCCCTTTTCGTCAATAAAGAATCAATTCTACATCAAAGAAAAACTGAAACATAAAATAAAGTTTATTTTATTACCTTCCGAAGTATAACTTTTTGATTATAAAAGCGCTGAGAAGTCCAGTCTGCAGCAGAAATTTAAATGCTATATTAGAGAGAGAATACCACAACGTACACGCTTGCGTATGAGAGTGATCCTGGAAGGAAGATGAAGAAGGGGGAGAAAGAGAGAGAGACTCGTACCACAACCCCAAGCAGGGTGCTCGCAAGAAATAAGTACAAGAAGCTTCCAATGAAGTGTAAAGCAATTGTTGGATCAGTAGTTGTCAGATCAGAGGTTTGAATGGCATTGAAAAGCACCACTGAAGTAGCATCATTCACTACACCTTCTCCAAATACTAAACTGTAAAGTAGTGGCGTCTCATCTTGACTTAGCACCTGATAACATGAATCAATTATCATTTCAGAATGTGTTGTGATTTCATAAGATTGAAGTAAGCTTTAACATATTCTTTTGTACCTGCAATGTGCAAACAGAATCTGTTGCAGCAAATATTGCACCAATTGCTGAAATGATGGAGAAGAAATGGAAACCCAAAAAAATTTAGGTGGAGCCCCGTCTAACAAGTAAATATGTGAAGTAAACAAAAGTTGTAAGGTAATACCTAGATAATCACTAATATCCAGGTAGCCAATTTCCAGGTTCTTAAAGAATAACATGACACCTGAATCATACACAAGAGGTAAATAATAGAACAAGATTGCATTTTCCACGGACACTAGATAAGCCATAAAGTACTTTAACATCTTTCTCTTTAGAAAGAAATTTAAGGCAAGGCAGATGCTTCCTCAGTTTGTTCAAGTTGTAAGTTATCATTTATTTACATCAATCTTTTAAGTCAACCCTCCCATTTTGATAATTGGAACGAGACGATCATTTTTCTCTCTCTTTTTTTTTTTATCCTTCTGATCAATATTAACAGTTTATTTCCTTCCAAAAAATAAAAAAAATAAAAAAACATTCAACATTTATATCAGGTTAGGATGAGTTGATGCACACCACAACAATCCAGATGTTCCATACAATATTGGAACAAATCTCTTAAAATTGGTAGTTTTTGTCCAAAGACATAATGATATGCAATTTATAAAAAATGACCTATTTCCATATTTTTTGTGCATATTTCAAGAGCTTAATATGAATGTAGTCCATGTCGAGAACATACAAAATGCTATGGAGTGCGAGTACCATTAAAAGCAATATCTGATTTACAAAAAGTTATAATCTGAAGCATAAAAAATTCAAGATGGTTTCAAAGGAACTTTAATACTCTGTGACTAAAAAATTTGCTATAACAGAACCGATTCATAAACGATACGTAAAATCTTCATATACAAATGAACAGAAAATTTTGCAGGGGGAGAAACTGTGGATAAAGGAAACAATAAGTAAAATCTTCATATACAAATGAACAGAAAATTTTGTAGGGGGGAGGAAATTATATGGATAAAGTAAAAAAATAAAGTACCTGTGGATATGACAGCGCATGAAATAAGTGTACCAAAAGCTCCAAACAACATTATAGTGATGAAGTTACGGAAAAATTGTTTCTTCTTCACCTGGAATCTGCCACAGGAAGTAATAAAGTTTTAAGCTTGTGAACAGATAATTTACTGGAAAAGTGTGCAACTAGTCTAAACTTCAGGCTCCCAACAAAAAATCATAGAAATTATAGTACTGGAGAAATTTTTCTTAGCCATTGAGGTAGCAGACGTCAACCCTTAATATGACAAAATCGATTGTGCTCTGTCTTCATATAGAAATTAGGAAAAGAAAATAAAAGTGAATAAGAAATTTCATATCTATAAGCATTTCAGCAACCTTCAATCATGACACAGAAACCATTTTGTGCAAACAGAAACAATCAATTTAGAAAAACAAGTGTTGCATTTAATATAATGATATATCAAACACTAAAGTGATTCAGGACTACAATAGGTTGTTCTATCTTGTATTGTTGTGAGAGAGGTGCGGTGGTGTGGATGGGTGGGATACAAAGTAAAATGGACCTATCTAAAGATGGATAAAACACAAGGGAAATGATGAAGAAAGATTAAAACCTAATGCACTCAGACACTAAGCATGTTGGCGAACAGGTTCTCACGCACAAACAAAGCGAGAGAGCAAGAGAATTAGATGGAATGACAGGTTTAGATACTAATGTATCAGAAACAGCATGGGGATGAATCCACGGACATATGGAAAACCTTTTGGTAGATTAGTCCTCAGCTGCAAATTAGTTGCATGGGAAGCATGTATGAGATATGCTTGTAAAAGAATTGAACAAATGCAGATACTGCAACATTTTTCAGGAGGCAATGTGGCGTAACATGGTGAACATGAAATTTCCAAAAGAGACACAAGTAACAATGTCCACCTTCTTTACGTTCCATGTCAATAGGATTGTATTGTTCAGGGGGCACACACCATTCAAAGCAAAATATAGTCATAGTCTAGGGTTCTCTATAACACTTACTGCCATTCTTGACCATTACCTCACCACTCAACTTGTACAAAATTTCACCCTTCTCCATGTTGATATTTTTGACAAAATGACCAACTCATCAATCTAAAGGGATATCTGTACTGCAGGGCTGCTCTGAAATCTAGCTAGTAACCCATTTTCCCGTTAATTGCAGGTTATTATTAATTTTTCAAATTTGTCAAAACCACAGAGACTTCTAGCAATACTGCTAGTATTTGTGCCTTCTATATAAGGGCTTCATCAATGCTTCTCTATTTTGATACTACTTAACATTAACTTTCTTTCTTGGTAGTTATCAGTAAAAGGATCATTCACCTGTTTTCTACATTCATGTAATCAACTGTACCCACTTTGAATACTTCATTTGAAGAGAATCCTACTCTTCAAAATTGTTCGAATCACTTACCAAGCCAAACCTCATAGTACAAGTAACAAGATTGAAGCATCTATTAGTAGTTTATTGCTGCCAGAATCTCCATCACACCTTCTCCAGCATCTTGTTTCTACGTGGCAAATACACCAATTTTAAAAATTTCATTCCGACTTGTACCCCCCGTTGACTAAATTTACAGAATTAGAACAAGGGAATCATAAATGCTCCTCTGAGATATATTATCAGTAATTGAATATGCATATTGCCATCATCATTTCCACTTTCCCTAATAACCATATGATCAAAAGGAACTACAATTAAGTATATATTCACGCTATTCCAATTCGGAGTCCTTTTTTCTGTCTAATAACATATTAATCTCTCGTATTTTCTAAATCATACATACGAATTATTACAAGCTGCAACCCTAACAAAACTTTTAAGAACAGTATTGTCACTTCAGCTTGCAGTCTCAAAGACCAATAGATTCTGCTTGATGAATATCACTGTCACCAGCCACCCACAACTAGCTCCGGTACATTGCTTCTGGTAGTGTTCTAAGTCCTAACATCATGAGGACTGAGGAGATTTCTCTACTCCATTATTTCCGTACCAAATTTCATAATTTAATAGCCGGTCAATTTACATCAACCAATGCAAATAAATTCTGCTTTTAGAGTTCAAACTCTTGCACTATTCATCGTCTATTCCACCACCATTACTATCTGATTGCATAGCATCGAAATTTTAATAAAAGATCAAACCTTTCAAACTTCTTCACTTAGCCTCATGTTATATGTCCCACCTTCATGGTAAAACTTTTTGTAGACACACTTTAAATTACATAATCCAATCTCCATGGACAAAGCATTTCTTATAACGATTTAATCAAACAAGAAGCATAATAATTGCTCCCGTAGACTTGTGATAACAAACATACACACATTATCAAAGTACCTTGTCTTGTGGACAAGAAAATTAAATAGAAGCATCAACTTTACCCAGCATTAAATATGATAGGAGGAAGAAGATATATGAAGAACAGATCCTCACTAAACACCAGTAGATGTGAGCTCTTGCCCCTACTCATCAACAATATAACCACTCCAGTACATAAACCCTGCAAGTATCCACATAGAAAAGTACATTCTGGTATTAAAAACAAAGAATAATGACAATTCGAAACACGACACAAAATTCACAGTTAGCCAAAATTAGAATACGAGTCCCTGTATCAGTACTTCAACAAACCACAAGACAAACAAGATATAAGTTTTGAATAAGTACTTTGAAAAAAAGTGAAAGTAAAACTAACAATGATAAGGGCTGTGATTGATTCGTTCATCCAACGATTCTCCTCCAGCAGATGGCCAATAACAATGCATCCGCAGAGGAGGGCCACGAAGAGGTTCATTGACACAACTGATGCATGATCAGAAGTGGACAACATGTAAAGTTTTTGCACCCAAGCACCCAATTCAAACCCGTTATCCATTTTCGAGTGTATTTGAACCAAATTAATTAAAAGTTTCTCGTTTTTCCAGAAAGAGATAATTCAGCTTCAAGTCTCGAAACTGCCAGCTTCGAAATCCATTCTTAAAACACTGCATGAAAATAACCTTGACAGGTTGGAATACATCGAGGTACGAACAATCCCAATTTATTTACTTTATCCAATTTTGCAGAAGATACAACAATTTTCTGCATGGACACTAAAAAATGTTAACAACAAAATCGATAAATTTTCTTTAGGGAAATGAGAAGGAAATGTAGTTTCTCCCAAGTAAGGTATTTTTACAAAAACATGATCATTTCTTTTCGGGGCAGAGAAAATTGAAGAAAATTTATGAAAATTGATTCAATCTTGCTATCAAAATTTCAAGAAACAAAAATGACACTTCTCCTCATCACCCGTGATTAGAAAGTAAAAACTCAGAAAAAGTAGGAAAAAGCAACCGTTGTTTAGGTAAAATCCAGGAAAACTGTGACCTCTATCCACATTTCTATTTATATATTGATGAAATCGGGCCATTAAATGGCGTGAAAAGTGGGGGAAACAAAAGAGAAACTGGGAAAGAGGAGTGACTTCATGTTTTGCCATTTTTTGTTCCATGGACCCTCTGATTTCATGGATGCTAGGATCACCTTTAATATATTTTTATAATCTTCTCTTACTTCTCACCACCCATTCCAAAAAGTTCAATTTCTTTTTATTTTTAACCACGTATTCTAAAAAATCAATTTTTGAAAAAATTAACTTTTCACAATGCAACAAACCAAAGAGTGGCATGCTAAAAAAATATTATTCTTAAACTATTATATGATCGAGTTGAAAAATATTATCACGTTGAATATTAAATTCTAGAATTATATCTTTAATCATAAAATTGATTAACCACACATTTTATATGATTTATAACTTTTCAACTTTACATTTGATCAACTTTGATCAAAATCTGTTAAAAATCTAATTATAATCTTTATCAAACAATGATTAAATATTTTAATGGGTAGTTATATTCACATTTTTTTTTATAAATACATCACATTTTAATTACATTAAAAATCATTTATCTTTATTCATTATCATATTTATATCTTTCACTTTTTTCTTCGTCACATTCTTATTTTTAACATTTCATTAATCATAAAATCTTATCCTTAATCATGATTTTCGTCCAAAACTGTTGTCACTTTGTTTTAAGATGAGAGTCAAATATTTAATCGTATTTTCGGATTATTATTTGTGTTGTTTATTTAAAAATATTATGGAAAAATGAGTTTTTTTTCTCTATTTTAAAGAAAATTTGGAAAGAAATTTGGGACAAAATTTGAAATTATAATTGTTTTTTTCACTTTTTCAAATTTAAATATTTTATTCTTCCCTTCTTTTGAGTAAATCTACTCATTGTCACATTTATTTCTCTAACTTTTTTCATCATATTCTTATTTTGAAATTTATACTAGTTGTCCTTGATGATAATTTTTGTCCAAAAATCTCGTTAATGACCTTTAATTTTATTAAAATGTGGTGTAACTATAAAAATATTTGTGAATATATGTACACCGTCACCCTAAGATTTTTCTTAAAAATATCTTATAGATGCCCTTTTACCCTTGTTATAAAGAGGCTTGCTATGGGTACATCACCCCTTACACAAGGGGTGACATAATGCACAAGTGGCGCCTGCTCATTGGAGCGGCGCTTCGGTCCCGCATGTGAGCCTCGGCGCCCCTCCAATGAGGAGGCGCCACTTGTGCATTATGTCACCCCTTGTGTAAGGGGTGATGTACAAGTAGCATAATTCTGTTATAAATGGTTATTTGTTTTTGCTGTTTTTCTGTAAATGAACACTCAACTCGACAGTGAAATTCTTATGAGAAAAAAAATGATGTATAGGGACTATGATATTTCGACAATGTTGTAAAATATGTTACATTATTAGCCGAGTTCATTAATTAGGTTAAATACAAATAAAAATTCATAATTTGAAAATTACGTCATTTTAACTCAAGAAAAAGGTTAATGTGAAAAATTTGCAGAACTAGGGTACTTTTCATTTTCTTAATCGAATTCGAGCCTTCTTAAAAATTGATTTTCGTACAAGTGACATTTTATCTCCATTTAAGCTAACTTGCATTCTTAAAACTACAATATTAGAAAATAATAAAACATGAAGATCATGGATAAACGTCTCACTTAAGAATCACAACACGACTATTTGCTTCGTTTCAAATCTAACTGTTGAGGAAGGGACGAAGTATACTACACGATATGAAGTATTAATTACAACATAAGAAACACAGGAAACAAGAATTGAATTTGATAGAGGAATTGAATATTTTATTCAACTATAATGGAGAGAGAAATTACAACAATATTGTATTCCTATACAATTCTAACTTGCAAAGAAGAGTCTACTATTTATAGGGGTACATTTCAAACACTGATAACTGTCCTAAAGATGGAAACTAGGTAAAAAATAAATGAAATAAATAAAATAAGGAAAACTAGACGACAACGACGCTTGAACGCCAGTCGAGCGGTAGGTGGGCGGCATGTCCTCTGTTAAAAATTTCGTCTCGCCGCTCGAGCTTCCAACTAGCGGTAGGTAAACACCGTCATTCCCTTTTTTCTCCATGGACCATATTTAGATGTGTTCAGGGCCAATACACCAAACCACACAAACTCTAGATGAATTTGCACTACAAACCCAACAATCTTCATATTGACACAAATTCCACTATAACGTAGGAAACTCCAAAATCTCTCCACCCGGAGAAAAAATTCGACTGCAAGGAGTGGACTAAACTCTTCAACAAGAACTAAACTAACTTGTCCAACGAACCAAAAAATTCTCCACATCTTTCACAATATCCAACTAGGATAAATGAATCCAAGTACTGTTCCACATTACATTGGGTTCCTAAAAAATCACAAAAAATATAAAATTTACTAAATAGGACCAAAACACACTCTGAAACAGAATCAATACTAAATGCTTTTATAGAAGACCCCTTGCTAGATTAAACGCCTTCAAATACAATTAAAGCATGTGCAACAAAATCAGCTGCTTCGTACCTTTCTCCAATGGATATGTCTCTAACAATTGAATACGATGGCACTGCAGGTGATTGTGGCAAAGTGGCATTACACATATCTTATGAACTTGATGGAGCTGTTTTCTTCAACATGGACCCCAAATCAAATCACAACGGTACTGTACCGAATTGAATATCCACCACGGTACTAAACCTCTGCTGATTGTTCTTCAATGATTCTGCACGACCTTGCAAGATATATAACTAGGACTTTTTCCGCCCCTCTAATACAACCCGGACACCTGTGCAAACCTTCAAAACTCCACATCCACCCAGGGGCGATCCTGGGGGGTGGCCTGGGGGGGCAGGTGCCCCCCCCCCCCAAATTTTTTTTTTTTTAAAAATATGAAAGGAAAAGGAATCGACAATCATTTCAAACCAATGTTTTCTCTCGCCTGAGTCTCCTCTTCTCATTTTCTCTCCTCTTCTTCATGATAAAATTAAGGTTGTATATTGTTAAATGAATACGAGAATGGTTGTGATAATACTGAATGACTGAACAAGAATAGTTCAAAACTTCAAATCTCATTTATCTTTGTTTAAATGATTTATAGTTACTCTCAAAGAGTGGAAATTGCATTGTCAAATGAAAACAGTGAAAAGTCTGTCTCCACTCTATAGCCATTTCAAGTTCAATTGCGACAAAGAATCCTAAGATCTGACCCAAGGAAAAAGCTAGTAGGCAAGGCTTTCGTGAGCTATAGTGCTGAAACTAGTACTAAACGAAGTAATTAGTGTAAAATGATTGTATACTTGGATTAGATAAATGAATAGGAATAGAAGAATTCTTAGTTGAATTTAGTTACGTTCTTGTAATGCATGAGATTCACGAGTGAAATTCTCAGTTGAAGTGACATTTTTAAGGAAATTTCGAGAGCCTTTTAGCATAGGAGAATCTAGTCCGACTGAATGTAATCAGAAGAAAAAGTTATGCAATATGATTGAACTTGAATGAGCAAGGATTGTTTCTCGGGTATTTGATGCATCGAAAATAAGTCTGACTTTTACCATTTCCTAGTTCCTTGTTGATTTACTTGTTGTATCTGTTAAATAAGTTTCAGAATTTAAGAAATGTACATATAAATCTGTGACTTGGATTCTATCAAATTTTGTGTAGCTCTTGAGGACCAAGATTGTATACTCAATTTCTTTGTTGATTTGAATTACGAAACTACATTAAATTTTTCTCTATTTCCCACTTTAATTATGGAACGTTATCAAAATATGAGAATACGTAGAGAACAATTGTAATAAAATATCTCTTACTTTAATTTTTTCGTCACTTTTTGAAAGTTTGATTGTGCCCCCCAACATAAAAAGTCTGCGTCCGCCCCTGCATCCACCAATGAACTCGTATCCTTTTGAATCAAGAATAGCCAACATGATGAATTTTTTTAAAAAAATATGAACCATGTCGAACATGATCAAGTATTTTAAATGTCCTATCCGAGAACTTAAGTCCGACTCTACAATACCAGCTACTCGATAAGGTGTGTTGTTTCCCATAACCACGACACCTTTCGAAACTGTTTCATATGTTGCAGATTCACCTGAAATATCTGATTGCCTTCTCTTCTTATTTGCAACCAAAATTCCTTAATTCTGCAACATGTTACAATCTCTCTTGATGTGTCCTTTCTTTTTGCAATAAAAACAAACATGATTACTGAAATTAGATTTTGACATGCTCCTTCCTTAACCATTATGAATAACAAGTCCTTCTCTATCTTTAGCCTTAAATCCAATCACATGCTTTATCTTCTCATTTGAAAACAAAGTATCGTGTAGATCGTCAATGATGAGAGTATCACAACTATATAAAATCGTATCTCTAAACGACATAAACGAAGCGGACAACGAATACAGTAAAATCAATGCCAAATCTTCTTCATCGTATTTTACCTCCAAGGTCTCCAAATCAGTGACGATATCTTTAAAATTAGCTAGATGATCTTCCAACGATCCGCCTCAGTCATGTGATGAGAATACAAACGTTGATTTATGTGCAATTGTTAGTTAGACTCTTAATCATGCACAATTGCTCCAACTTCAACCATAACGCAAATGCCATTTTTTCCTTCACAACGTCCTGAAGAATATTATTTGAAAGACGAAGATAAATTTGTGAAAATGTCTTCCAATCCTTACGTTGTTTCTCCTTCGTCGTCCAAGTTGTGGATATTTTGTCAAATCTCAACAACTATCATTCAAATCCATTTAAACGAGTACTGCTTGTATTTTCACATGATATAATGAGAATCTAGTGTTGCAATCCAAAAACAGAATTTCATAATTCTTGGTTGCCATCATGAACAAAAAATCTCGAACAAATCAATCAAAAAGCTCTGATACCACTTGTTGAGGACATGACGAGGTGTACGACACAATATGAAGTATTGATCACAACAACAAGAACACAAGAAACAAGAATTTAATTTGGTAGAGGGATTTGAGATTTTATTTATAATGGAGACAGAAATTACAACAATATTGTGTTCCTTCTAACTTGTAGTAAAGAATTAAGTTGAAAAAAAGAGAGTGTATTTATTTAAGGATACATGTCAAACCTTAATAGTAGCTATAAAGATGGAAATTAGGTCAAAAAATGTCTGGAATAAACAAAACAAGGAAAATCCAGAAGACAGAGGCGAGCGCCAGTTGAGCGGTAGGCGGACGATAGGTCTTCGGCTAAAAATTCCGTCTCGCCGCTCGAGCGTCTGGTAGGCTAGCACCTCAATTCTTTTTTCTTTCATGGACCCTATTTAGACATGTTCAAGGTCCAATACACCAAATCATACAAACCCTATATGAATTTGGGTCACAAACCCAACACTAACATATTAAGCATCATCTGAAAATTTGAATTGTTATAGAATTTTTAAGTTCACGTAAATAGAACATAAATGAAATCATAAAACGAACTAAATAGAAACAATTTAAATATATAAAGATACCAAGCATTTATTCATACAAGGTACAAGACCAAAATAGGATCAATTTTATTGCTTTGATGGAGCACTAGTAAATTTGTTCCGCACAATTTCTGTATGTACCAAAACTATGTTTCAAGATTTTAGCGTTTTTAGGAGAAAGACCCTTGCCCAACAACCTTTTCATTAAGACATGGCACCTCAGCCCCATTTTCACAACTATTTCACAGCAGTTTATGCTAACCGTTGAACCTTCTACTCCCAACATAGTTCTCACAATTTCGTACCCACAATGTGGTGTCATATGCTCGGCACACTTCGTCCATATAATCTGGTCCCTGGATTTTACGGCACCACCAGGAGAAGGTGCGGATTTAGCCTTTTTTATCGTGCCAGCTTGAGGAGAAGGAGCACTAGCATAAGAAGGTACATGTTTAGTCCTTTTGGTCGACGTGGTTTCAGGGCCACTAGCTTGACAAGGTGTAGGTTTATTATTTTTGACCGCGACGGTGGCACCAGTCGATGAATGTGCATGTTTGCTCTTTTTAGCCACGACGAGTTCTGGTGCATTCATGGCGACAAAGAAACCGAGAATTTATCTCTTCAAATAATAGAAAGAATTACTAAAACTCAATCAAATTACATTCTCTAGCTTACCTTATATACAGAGAGCATAGAGAGGATATTCTATTTTCCATAACAACCTATAGCCAGCTGGCTTAACAAATTATATTCTAATCATGTCTTGCTGTTGTCCGTGTACTACCCAATCGTGCTGTGTATTTACCATGAATTTGTTAGGCTGTTTGTTTGTTGGTAGTGTAAACTTTAACACCCCCTCTCAAGGTGGAGTGTATCTCTAACACTCCTAGCTTGTCTCTTAGAAAGATAAATCTGGAATGAGCAAGAGGTTTGGTTAATAAGTCGGCTGTCTGATCTGAGGAAGGTACATAGTTGATTTCCAATTCTCCTCTCAACACTTTGTCTCTTACGAAGTGAACATCAAGTTCAATGTGTTTCGTTCTCGCATGGTACACCGGATTTGAGGCTAATGCACTAGCACTCAAGTTATCACACCAGATCTTGGGAGTTGTCATCTGCGCCATATTCACTTCTTTTAACAAGGATTGAATCCAGGCGATTTCAGATGCACTATGGGCAAGTGCACGGTACTCTGCTTCAGTGCTGGATCTTGCAACTACTTGTTGTTTCTTGGAGCACCAAGAGACCAAGTTATCACCTAGATATACACAATATCCAGCTGTGGACCTTCTATCATCTGGGCACGACGCCCAGTCAGAGTCTGCAAATGAAGTAATGCTGAGATTATCATTTTTGTAGATTGCTAGACCATAATTGAGTGTTCCTTGCAGATACCTAAACACCCTTTTCAGTGCCTTCCAATGTGTATTAGTTGGTGTTTGGAGAAATTGGCTTAGTCGATTTACTGAAAAGGCAACATCAGGCCTGGTATGTGTTAAGTATTGGAGCCCTCCAATAGCACTTCTATATAAAATTGGATCCTTCATTTCCTGACCATCAGTTTTGGAGATCAGCTTCCCTGCTGCCATGGGTGTTATACTTGGTTTAAGGTTCTCATAACCGAACCTCTTCAGTAGATTGATAGCATATCTTGTTTGAGTTAAGTATAAACCGGCTGTGTCTCGATGAATTTCCATTCCCAGAAATTGATTCAGATTCCCCATATCCTTAAGGGCAAAACAAGTGTTCAGGTTATCAATAGTTTCCTGTAACCTTTCAATATCGTTTCCTGTTACGATCATATCATCCACGTAGACAAGGATGAATAATATACTATCACCATCAGTTGAGAAAAATAGTGAATTATCAGCTTGAGATTGTTTAAAATTCCACTTCAGTAGAGTACCTTTCAGCTTCTCATGCCAGGCCCTTGGGGCTTGTTTTAACCCATACAATGCCTTCTCTAGTTTGCACACAAAATCAGGATTTCCCTTGTCAATAAACCCTTGTGGCTGGTACATGTAAACTGTTTCATTCAGACCGCCATTCAGGAAGGCATTATTCACATCTACTTGCCTGATATGCCAATCCTTTGACACAGCAAGTGTAAGGACAATTTTCAGGGTTGAGGCCTTGACAACTGGACTGAAAGTTTCACCGTAATCGATTCCTGCTGTCTGAAGGAAACCTTTAGCTACCAGTCGTGCCTTGTATCTTTGAACTTTCCCCTCTGAGTCATGCTTGACCTTAAAAACCCACTTGCTTCCAATGACTTTCATTCCAGAGTCATATGGTACAAGTTTCCATGTTTGGTTCTTCATTAGAGCATTGTATTCATCCTGCATTGCTCTCTTCCAATTTTGATCTTTCAGTGCTTCTGCAATTGTCAATGGCTCAGAATCTGTTTGTGTCTGACTGATATATACCTTAGGCTTGAAGATTCCTGCTTTGCTTCTGGTAATCATGTGATGACCACCAGTCATGGTTGTGTTTTGATCTTCAGTAACGTACTCATCTTCAACACCTTGAGTTTCAATTTCTCTTTGACTGACATCAGGACTTTGCTGAACACCACTCTCTTGATATAGTGTTTCATCACCAAAGTTATTCTGTGACTCAGTTTCAGCTTGAGGAACTGGTTCTCCATTGAATGAAGCTGTTGCAGGTGGTGCATCAAGATGAGTTACATCAGCTGTGTTAGAAGGTTCTGTTTCATTGAATTTGTTTTTGTATGGAAGGAAACTGACAATTGTTTGAGTGTGTTGTTGATGAGAGGTTTTGTTTAAGAAACCAGATTTAAAGGGAAAGATAGACTCGTTGAATACAACATGCCTGGAAACATAGACTCTTCCACTAGGACTTAGGCACTTAAAACCTTTGTGTGAATCACCATAGCCTAGAAACACATTTCTCTGGGAGTGAAAACTGAGTTTGTGCTTTTGATAAGGTCTGAGGTAGGGATAGCATGCACAGCCAAATGTTTTAAGAGTCTTATAGTCAAAGTTTTTAGCATAGAGAACTTCAAAAGGTGATTTATGATTGAGAACAAGTGTTGGCAGCCTGTTAATGAGAAATGCTGCTGATTTAAAGGCTTCCCACCAGTAGAATAGGGGCATTTGAGCTTGTGCTAGCAGAGTCAAGCCGGTTTCAGTAATGTGTCGATGCTTTCTCTCTGCCCTACCATTTTGAGTTGATGTGTAGGGGCATGAATGCCTCAGTTCAATCCCAGAGAGAGAGGCAATTTGGTTAAAATTTCTGAATTCCCCTCCCCAGTCAGATTGAAGGGCTTTGATTTTTCTTTCGAACTTGTTTTCAACTAAATTTTTAAATTGGATGAAGGTGTTCAAGGCTTCAGACTTTTGTTTCATAGGATAGATCCATGTAAATCTACTATGGTCATCCACAAATATAATATAGAATCTGAAACCTGAGGTAGATTTTAGTGGTGCAGGTCCCCACACGTCTGTGTGGATTAACTCCAGTGGATTTAAGGCATGTGATGGTGATTTTTTGAAGGGTAATGCATGTGATTTTCCCATTTGACATGACTCACAGAAAATTGAGATTTCATTAACTCTAAAGTTTTTATTACAAGACCTTAGAACTTGACTCAAAACGCGATTTGAAGGATGGCCTAGTCTCCTATGCCAGGCTTCAATCTCAGACTCTGGTAACTTAACAGTTTTGACTAACTCTTCACAACTAGAACTCACAGCAAGACAGTTGGAATTATTTTGATTGGCTGACTCGTTAGATGAAGGCTTTGAAGTAGGACTTGAGAGCATCAGTTGATATAACCCGTTCTTAAGCACTCCCTGCAGCAGCGTCTTCTTGGTCTCCAGGTCCTTTACAAGACAATAATTAGAGTAAAATTCCATGAATAAATTATTGTCACTTGTGAACTGTGAAACACTAATCAGTTTCTTTTTAATTTCTGGAACATAGAGTAGTTTGTTTAGTGCAAGATTTCTATTATGTGGTAAAGGAATAGCACCTTTTCCAATGTGTGAGATTTGCAAACATTTTCCATTACCAACAAGTAACTTTTCATTACCTTCAAATCTCTGGGCATTTGACAGATTACCTTTATCTGGTGTGACATGGTTGCTAGCACCAGTATCAGCAAACCATGCTGACTCTTCAAATACCTTAGGTGTTGCTACATATGCTGCAGGAGTTGAGCTGAAATTCTGCTGGTTTTGATTAGTGGGTCTGCTTCCCATAAATCTGTCATCATATCTATTGAAACACCAATTTGCTGTATGATTGGTCATGCCACAGATTTGGCAAGGCCCTTTGTTATCACCTGATCTTATTGCTCTGCCTCTACCACCTCTCGTTCTTCCTCTGAGGTTCATGAACCTCCCATTGCTGGTTCCTCTAGAAAATCTGCCACTTCCTGAGTTTGTTTTTTGAGCGAGTTGCACGCTTGATTGTGCAATATTGAGAGATGTAAAACTACTTCTGACTTGATTTAGGTATTCAAGCCTACTCTCAAAGGTCATTAGAACAGAGGAAAGTTCATGCCATGATATATTTTCCCTGCTGTTTATCTGAACAACGATGGGAGTATACTCCTCATCCAAACCTGACAATACTTGGGTGACAAGGTCTCCATGCTCTACTGGCTTTCCGGCTATCTGAAGATTATCTGCCAGTTGCTTGACAGTGAAAAGGTATTGATCCATAGTCATAGGTCCTTTTCTGGTTCTCTGCAACTCACCAATGAGGAAAACGATTCTTGATTTGTTCAGTATCCCATAGCTTTCTTCAATTGCTATCCACAGTTTGTTGGAGCTGGTGCTTCCCATAACTCTCATAGCTATCTCCGGAGTCATAGACGAGTATAGCCACCCCATGAGTAGCTGGTCAGTGGAGATCCACTTGCTGTATTCAGCATTCTGAGCCATGTCTATGGCTTCTCCTTCATTCACAGTTGTCTGTGTTGCTGTAAATTCCTCTGGACATTTTTTTGTTCCAAGCAAGAAGCCTTCAAGATTATGCCCCCTGATTATTGGCATAATCATGTTCTTCCATAACAAGAAATTATTCTTGTCGAGTTTTACTGCAGGTGTTTGAGTAAGGTTCATTCCAAACGGTGAAGATTGAATAATACCAGCTTGAACAGATGGTGTTAAGCTTGGCGAGGTTTGGTCACTTGAATCAGTGTTTGCCATTTTCTAGCTCTGATACCAAGAAAGAAACCGAGAATTTATCTCTTCAAATAATAGAAAGAATTACTAAAACTCAATCAAATTACATTCTCTAGCTTACCTTATATACAGAGAGCATAGAGAGGATATTCTATTTTCCATAACAACCTATAGCCAGCTGGCTTAACAAATTATATTCTAATCATGTACTGCCTGTTGTGCTGTGTACTACCCAATCGTGCTGTGTATTTACCATGAATTTGTTAGGCTGTTTGTTTGTTGGTAGTGTAAACTTTAACACTCCAACGGCCAAGACGAGCGCCACCATCGCCGAGAAATTCATGGTCGTCATTTTTGCAATTGATAATGTTATGGGGCTGCACGATTACCCTTGTGACAGATGCATTTATATAGGTCATGTATTTATGGTCTCAGTAACGTTTGATCAGTTATATTAAAAATTTTGTACTTAAAGATCAAATCTTTGAAGCTATCATTTTTATTATTTATCATTATTACTTAAAACTCATGTTTACAGTGTGCACGTTCTTTCACATACAATTTTTTATTTTTTGACAGCCTTGCACATGCAATTTTCTTAGCCTCCACATAGAGATAATTAAAAAATAATTATTTTATATACAAGGTTGTTTTATAAATCATATTAATAATAATGGTTATTTTTTTGAAGGTATTTATGTAAATTCCTCCTAGGATTTCCATTGTCATTTTTCTTTTTTCAACAAGGAATGAACGTTTGAAAACATACTGCGCAAAATACCCAGGCCATTTTCTACTAAGCAAATATCATAATAAAAAATTATCATAATTAAACATTGGAAAAATGTAAATATCTCTTTACAAGAACTTTAAAGAAGCGAAGAAATATTAATTAATAATAAAAATTAATTTTTTATCGTTGTTGATGTGATTGATGAGTCGATAAAATATCTGACAAATTAAAGGATGTTGCACCTTGAACTCATCGATTGCGATAGCAAAACAAACGTTAGACAAATTAGAAATAGCAAGTCAAGTCATTGCCAAATGTTAAATCACCAGGGTTGGGTATTAGAGGCATAACTTAAAAATGCACGAGTTGTGTGAATGATGACTATAATAGATCGTTGTTGTGTAAGAAGACGAAGATTGAATATATAACTAAACTCAACATCTAAGAGTAACTGAGAATGGCTAAAATTAAATAAGGAATTGAGTTCTCATTCCCATTGAAATTTGAAATGAAATTTTTTTTGGACAACTAAGAACAAAAAATTAATTAGTCAATTCTGGTTTTTGAAACTCTATTCTACAAATAAATATGTCTTCAATCATTAAAATTTAGTGCATATTTTGTAAGTAATACTCGATGTTATTTTATGAAAATAATTTTATTTTGAGATTGAACCGATTTTTAATTTATGGATATTTTTTTTTATTGATTTTGTAAATTGATAAAATTTGTTCTTCAAAAGACAAAATTATGAACTTTATGTTATAAATGGTAAGGTCATAAATTTTATTTTTCAATTTATAAAATTCAAAATTTTAATTTTCTGAAATTAGAAGATTTTGATTTTTTGCACTAACTCAATCCATCTAGCATCCAACTCTTCAAACAACAAATGACGGTGCAAGTCAATTTTCACTTGAGCATGTTTGGTATACCGAATTAGATTCGATATCGACAATTTCCATTCGATATGATATCGATACAAATAATATTCATATCAACAAAAGAAAACTGTAATAATTTATTGTTGAGATTCATAAACCGATTAAATCATATTATGTTGTGGCTTAGGGTTGAGAAGGTAGGAACGGGAAAGCACTACAAAGTATACTGCATTTGCATTGATTTAACTTCGGAGAAACTATAAAACATTGACAATCTTGAATTTTTCTATCCGGATGATATCGTTGCTTCCCTTCAACGAGACAAGGCTTCCAAATGCATGGAGTAAATGTTTGAAAATATGTTGGGCACCTTCGTTGTCCTGAACAAATATCATAATAAAGAAGTAGCATAAATATTATACATTGGAAAAAAAATGTAAATTTAGTATTTACAAGAAACTTAAAACAAATTGTAAAAATATTATTATAATTTCTTTCTTAAGGATAAATGTACCTATAGATGGAGTAAAAACGCATGACAAGAGGGCCAAATAGAGGAAAGGAATTAGCATGGTAGAGCTCTTCATGACCTTAAACTCGTTTTGTTTGAATTATGATTTTATATGCTCGTGAAAA